>CM046874.1:471234643-471897337 GCA_025667525.1 Glebionis coronaria | reverse complement strand
GTTTCACGTGATGTCGTTTGGATTGACTAATACACATGTAGCATTCATAAATTGGGTGAATCACGTGTGTAGGCTGTAAATTGATAAATTCTTGCTTGTGATCATTAAGGACCATATGTTTGTTTATAAGAATAAAAATGAGTTAATAATTATTTATAAACTACCCTGAATTGGCTAAGCAATGAAAACCTATACCTTGAGTATTTAACATGTGAATTAAGACTTAATCCTTTACATTATTTGACCGTATGATTAAAAGAAAATGGAAATATGTTTTGACAAATGTTTTAACAAAGGATTTTTAAGGGATTATTCCCTTATACACAAATCATTTAACTAAACTTCTGTTTAGGGGTAAATGTTTATGTATACCTCAAGACAACCTAAGAGGGATTACGGAAACCGTTAAACCATGACTTAAAATTTGAAATGACAATTTTTTCTTTTCAAACTAAGAAAATTTTGACCAAAATATAAACAAAGATTTTTCGAACATTTATGAATCTTATTAATTATTTTCGATAAATCAACAAAAATCGTGTTAATTAAATTAAAAATTATTTTGAACATTTTTTTATATCATTGGACGAACTGAGAAATTTAAAAACTTTTTGCTTTTACGTTTCATAAAAATTAAATATTTATTATTTAATTACTTGTAGTAATTATCGACGCTTTAAACGTCGGATTGAGTAAAACGGATAAAAATAATAGTTGAGACGAAACTAAAACATAGAAAATATGAGGAAAGAATTTTTGAGTAATATTGACCATGATAATTATTTCATCAGGAAAGGTGAATGTAAATACCGACGCATTATGTAAAAATAAATAATCAATTAGGATGTGTTTCTTAATAATGACTGTGCAAAATAAATTGCCGCGCAATTTAAAAATAAACAATGCTTGTAAGAAGGATAATATAGATAATAAAAAGGGGTTCACGGCTAATATGAACCATTAGAATTAAGGAGCCGATGGCGTTAAATGTATAAAGGCCACTTGTGGTTGCCTAAATATGGAGATTTTGAGATTTAGTCATGTTGGAATCTTGTAAGTTTAAGTATTCTATTCATGCCATTTCTGATTTAATGTTGTACTGATAGAAAATTATGAAGGCAGACATTGCCTCATACATTAGTAAACGTCTAGCTATTTTAAAGGTCATCATCTGAATTTGATTCGATTTGGGTCATCGTCGACAGACTGACCAAATCTACTAATATCATTCCAGTTAATGATAAATTCTCGATGAAGAAATTGACTCTTTTGTATTTAAAGGAGTTGTATAAACATGGTGTGCCTGTATCGATCATCTCTATCAAGATCCTCGCTTCGCATCGAATTTCTAGAGATTTGCTCAGAAGTCATTGAGAACGAATCTTGATGAGAGTACTGTGTACCAGCCCAATCGAAGGGACGAGGTAAAGTAACGATACAAAATACTATAAGTGTTGTTTTATGTTTGAATGATTGACCTTTGGTAATAAACTGTAAAATCGTTTTCCTTTAGAAAGATTATCATTGATAATTTTTATATTAGGATCAAGATCGAATCTTGTTAGGATCTATATTAGAGCATCTGTAAGCAGGAGTTGGGATGAAGACACCCGACATACACCTATTGTGAGTTGGACATGTCTTTTAGATTTAAGGTTTCCTATGATGGCGAACCTAACCTTACAAAATACTCGACCCGCGAGACCTGAAATGATTGTTGAAATTAGGATCTGATTATTGACTGCTGGTAGTGGGCAGGAGGTTATGTGAATAGGAATTATAGATCTTGAAATGCCAGATGGGTAGCGAAGTTATGCCAAAAATTTTAACCATGGAAAAATGAATTGATGATCTGAAAGATCATGGGATATAAGTCCCCGTTGTATGGGACCATTGAGATGATGTAAAAGTTGGTTTGAAAGGCATATAAGCTGGATCTACCCTAGGACTTCAAGAGCTGCGTGAATTATGTTTCGTATATTGAACTTGATAAAATGTCTATCAAGTGAAAATCTTATTGTTTCTTAGTAATGTTTAGATCGGCGAAAAGTTGCATTCATCAAACACCCGTGAACATCATGGATAGAGAAAGTAAGTCAACATTAAGCCTGATCTTATTCCCGTAGTTATGTTTGATGAAACTCGTGTATTGTAATGAATTACACTTGTGAGAAAAGACCGGATGTGGAGGAAATACCCACATGGCTTTAACTCTATAGGAAGCGAGTAGCAAGATAAGATGATCTTTGAGGACAATGATCCTGTTTAGGGGTAAATGCTGTGACAATCCGTCAATTTATGGTTTATATTTTATTCTCAAATATTATTTAAAAACATTATTTTAATGTTATATTATGAACTCACTTATTTTTGGGAAGAAATTTGGATTTACGTCTTGAAGTAGCATCAACTACGTCTAAACCGGAGGATTCTACCTTACGTGCTTACGTTTACATACACCGTCTTTGGTGACAGTCCGACATTTCAGAAAATAAATTTATCCGTAAATATTATTTTGGGATTTTAATTTTGAGTTGGTTCATAAACTCACAAATTTACGAGAAGATATTAGGACTTACGATTTTAATTTAACGTCCTTTACGACTAAACCAGAAACCTTAGGATTCGGTATTTACGTTTTCGAACTCCGTTTTTGATGAGACAATTTTTATTAGATTCGTTTTGTGCCGTTGATTTATAATTTATAAAAACGTTTTTCGTAAAACGACCCGAGGGCACGCAAATCGAGGAAACTAGAATCGAGGAATGCCCGTAAATTAGCGGGATGGGATAAACTAATTTATCCCACCCCACTAACTTAAGGGACGGCCAAAAGGGACACCACATCAAAGATATGATACCCTTGTAAGCTATAAGCTTACACATGTAAGCTTAGCTTCAATATGAAGCCACTCATCCCACAAAACCACTAGCTAAATCATTCCTTCCAGTTCATACATGCAAAACAACCTACAAACTCTCTCACCCTCTCTACATTGCCGTCCCACCACCACCACTAAACACCATCATCCTCAAAAATTTAACCATGAACTTAAGCTATGATCAACATATGTTGAAGCTTAGTTGAAGACTTGTTGATTGGAGGTGATTTTAACAACTAGCAAGGAGTTTTCAAAGGAGTCAAGGGCTGATTATCATCAAGGTGTTCATGTAGATGGGTGGTCTTGAAGATGGTCTTGGTTTATCACAAGTTTCTCCATCAAAATCCATGTCTTAAACACAACCTACATCATCTTGGTGGTATAAAGATTGTTCTCCTCATCCTCTTGTTATTTTGATTATGTAATCATGTATTTTCTTTCCTACTGTATATGTATATGATGATAAAAGTATTGTGTGGGGATTTGGTGTTGATAAATATGATTAAAAAGATGAAAAACTATAAGAAACTAGGCTAAAATCTTGCTTAAATTGTTGGCTGTATAAAAACAGTAACTAACCACATGTTAAACTGATAAAATGGCAAAGTGGAAACAATATACAGTAAGCATAAGATTTCATACACATGTATAATGGAATCATTATAATGAGTGAGATATGACTAAAACAAGTTTAGAGTACCAATCTGGATAGTCAGTTTTGGACGGACTGTTAGAGATACTTAGAGTTGGATTGAGCAGTAGCTTAAACTAAGTTAATTGTAGCAAATATCATGTAGTTTATGGTCTCCAAAAATGGGCTTCTATCTCCTTGTAGAACTCAAGATATGGTAACAATGGTGAAAGTAAAAGTAAAAATCAGATTTTGGGAAATTAAAGTATAATAGTATTATATAAGCACTCAAATAAAAATAGTATAAAATATGAATTAAAACCCACTAACTTATATAATACATTTATATAAATATGTGTAAGGATAAATAAATGGACATTTTATAAAAATGGTAGTTTAATAAGTTTTATAAGTTATAAAACTATAAACATGATTTTTACGTCTTTTCGGCTAATACCGTAAAAATTAACGTTTTTGTCAAATAAAACTTAGACGATCAAAACCGTCTAATGTAAAGTTTTTAAAAGTCATATACTTATATATAAGTATCAAATACAAGTAAAAACCTATAAAACCCGAACTATAGGACATACGGACATTAACGAGCTAAGTTAGCATATTGGGCTAATGATTTAACTAAATAAGTTAAACACTTATAAAAATTACTTATTGGGCTTAACCCATTTAGGCCCAACATATAAAGTATAAATACTGATAATACAAGTATAAAATAAATTTATACAAGTTAATGAACTCATAATAGGCTTATTGAACCTAAAAAGGTAAAACTAGTAAACTAGTAAAAGGTTACCAATACATAAACACAAAAATGAGTGAATAAGAATATATAAACCCACTTGATCATCATATATATAAAATCATCATATGTATACATAATTATTATTTTGATAAAGTCATTGGACAAAAGTCTAAGACGAGTATTATTTGTCAAGGTTTTCGTGATTGAAGCACACACCGTACATCCGAATTGCCGATAACCCGCTTTCCCACATCACTGTGAGTTCATAGCCTCGCACTCTTTTAAATGTTTTTATGAAATGTTTTATAAACCCGCGAGGGAGATAACATGTTAGTTTTTATGAAATAGGACACTAGTTGACCTAATTGTTTGTTTATTGATTTGGACCCAAATGATTGTATGACCCGATGAATAATTAAATGACCCGATAGATGAAATTAAATGGATTATTAAAGTTAGGTTATGTTACTGAAAGTCCCATTTGCATGAATTGTGAACTACCGGGATTTGGTAGACGCTTATGCATATAATAGTACTATTTGGGGACGATCACCCCAGTTCGCGCCTTGACGGTTGATCCCCGTCGTGCCGCATTGATTGGTAAGCGAATTTATGTATGAGAAGATTTCCATAGCGTGATTATTGTGACGACACGCTAACGTAGATGGGAAAATTGAGTATCGGGTTAGCTACCTGTTGTTGGTTATAGTAAGGTAACAATGTCATGCGGCTTATAATGATCCAGAAATAACGAAATACTGCTATACACACTAAATTACGATATATTGCCTGACTAGCAATATGGGGTCATATTATTGATATTATGTTTGTGTTTTGGTTTTACATAACCATATTCATATAACGGTTTTTATTTAACTCTACACGACGTTATAAAAATGTATTGTATGATATTTTTACGACATTGGTTCGTATAATGATTTTGATGGTGAAACCCTATATTATGATTTTTGATAAGGATTGGTATAAAATGACTTTGGCTATTTTATGGCCTATTACAATGATTTATACAAAATGATTTTCGGTAAAAATTTTATACCGATATTATATTGATGGATTTTATTAAACTCTATGAATTCACTCGGCATTATCGCTGACCTTTTCTTTTAACATGTTTTATCTCAGGTACTTGAAGGTAATTCTCGAGAAGACAACAAGAATTCATGGCCCACACTTAAATAATAATTTCTATTCAAATTCTTTGTAAAACTTGTATGAAATACAATGACTTGGGACCTATGTAACTTTGATATTTATGAATGGAAATGCTTTATTATTAAACGACGCGATTTTTAAGCGTTGTCTATGATGTGAGTAATGTGCTATCCCGTAACACCAACGAGTCTTCCGCTGTATTGAATTGTATAAATTTGGGGGTGTTACAAAGGCTCTCCCTACGAACGACGCGAGGGTGGTTGTGAACTTTCTGAAGCAACTTTTTGCTCGATTCGGTGTTCCTCGCTATCATCAGTGACCACGGGACTCATTTTTGCAATGATAAATTTTCTTGAGTCATGGCTAAGTACGGTGTCAATCACCGTCTTTCCACCGCTTATCATTCTCAAACCAATGGTCAAGCCGAGATATCTACCCGTGGATTGAAGCGAATTCTTGAGCGTACTATGGGAGAGAATCGTGCCTCGTGGGCCGATAAGTTAGATGATGCTTTGTGGGCTTTCCGTACAGCTTATAAGACCCCGATTGGTTGTACACCTTATCGTCTTGTGTACGGGAAAGCATGCCACCTCCCTATCGAGCTGGAACATAAGGCATACTGGGCCTTGAAGTGGGCTAACTTCGACATCAACAAAGCTGGTGATCTTCGGAAGATTCAACTCAACGAGCTCAACGAACTAAGGAATGAAGCTTATGTGAACTCGTTGATCTACAAGGAGAAGACCAAGATCATCCATGATGCAAGGATTAAGAACCGAGAGTTCCACGTCGGTGATCAAGTCTTACTCTTTAACTCTCAGTTGAAGATCTTCTCGGGAAAGTTGAAGAGCCGCTTGCCTGGTCCATTCACCGTCGCCAAAGTGTTCTCATATGGCACCATTGAGTTTTCTCAGCCAAATGGGCCCAATTTTAAGGTGAATGGCCAGCGCGTGAAGTTGTACTTTGGTGAGGACATCTCTCGTGAGATGATTCCATCCCTCACCACGTTTCCCTTGAATTAGTTCTGGGTCGAGTCAGGCTCGTGACTCGGTTAACAAAAACAAGCGCTTCTCGGGAGGCAACCCGTTGATCTATCCTTTACCGTTTACATAATAAGTGTAGGGGGAGCCCCGTATGTGTTTGTTGTCTTTTTTCTTCTTATGTGCAGGGATTAAAGCTTCAAAGACCCATTCTCGATGACTTTTGACGAACCGTGATCCCGTGTTCCCATCTTTCTGGTTCTATCCTATACTATCGTGATTCAATATTTCATATCTTATATATTCACATTGAAGTCACTATAGTTGTCCTTTCCTTAGCAAGATTTAAACAAAGTGCACAATGTCCTAAGTGTAGGGGAGTTTACTCCCACATGCTTAAACATTGAGGACAATGTTTATATCAAGTGTAGGGGGGACTTCTATCGAAGTAAGTGGTCTTTTCCATGAATTTTCCCTCATTTTAACCGGAAAATTTGTTTTTTTCGACATTTTTCAAAATTTTTAATCTATTTTGGCCTTGTAAATTTTCTTTTTTAACGTTATTTACTTTCTTTGCTAGAATAAATTTTCAATAAAGTGGTTTTAAATTTTTTAAAGTCGTGAATATTTTGACTCAACCTGAGTGTAGAATATTGATAATCTTGTGAATCAATGAAGTGGGTTGAAGATTTCTAGAGAGAGAAACTAGTGAGAGAAAGTATGTGTTTTATTAACTTGATAAAATGGAAACATCAACAACCAACCCCTTTCCATGGTGGAAAGGGGTATTTATATCCAAGCCACTATTGGGCTTGGGCCGACCCATGACAAGCCCATGGGTCGGTTTCTTACTTAACTAAATAAGTACTCATTAACTACGAGCTATTACAACATTAATAATATTGTGGAGTGACCGATACTTCTAATATACGTTAAAACGTATTTCTAACAATCTCCCCCTAAGGGAGGTCACTCCACGTTACAAAGTTCTAAACCTAGCATACTATACTAAGTATTCGTTCTTCAGCTCGTAGTCTTTTCTTCTTTCTTTTTGTTGTGAATATGTTGAATTGATCTTTTAGGCTTTGGCTTGAGAGAATTGTTCTTTTGACCAATCACGTGCGATCTTTGCCTTCTTGTGAATCTTGCCTCCTCGTGACTCCATGTTCCACACACTTATGTCTTTTTGTTGAATTCTCGAAAGCTTCAGAGTTTGGTACAGCGGAAGACTTCATTTTACACTTTCTTGAATTTTGCTGAACTTTGATGCAGAAAAACATAAGCATGTGGGAACGACTTCAGCTGGTACACCGCAACGCCACCGTCTTCGCAACAACATGATAAGACACGAATGAAATGGCTTAGAACATTTCATTCTAAATCGGTAGCGTTTTACCTCCAGTCGGTGAAGACCGTTGGACGATATTAGATATCGTACCTGTGACGGATAGTTTTAATTAAGTAACTTCCTGACAGGATTTCGCGGGTAAACCCGTTCTCTTTATTCGACGATCACTAAGCTTGACTGCGAACATAAAGAGTGAATCACTTGGATAAATTATCCTTGTGATTGAAGCCGTCAATTCATGAAACCCTGGAACAAGTGAATTTCAGTTAAGATTTTCACCATCGTTGCTTTCCAGTTATCACGACCTTAATTCATAAAGAATCTTGCACGTCACCTACCAAGTGCTGTTTGATGTTAACACTAGAAGGATTTCCACTCGTCACTGTGATCTATAAAGAGTCACTCTGAGTGTTCTGGCAAGATCATATGATAATGCGTAGAGGCCTGGAACGAGTTTAAGTTCAATTAAGAATTAAACTACTGTTTCTTTCCAGTTTTTCACAAGATTGGTTCTTAAAGAACCGCACGTGTAACCTACCATGAGCTTGTTTGATGTTGGCTCAAGCAGGATTTCCATCTTCATTGTAATACTTGCGTATTACTCGGATGTTTAGGCAAGATCATGAAGATTTTGCGTAGGACTCTTAATATCTTTCTTACTTTTCACATTGTGTGAAGAAGCAAGGAAATATGAAAGTGTGTCCTAATGAGATATTTGATGATCCCAAATGGCTCTAGACTCGATCGTGCATTTTGGATTTTAGTGATCGGAGGCTGGAGAGGAGTGCCACCTTTTCAATACCAATTTATCCGGAGTGAATAAATCAATAGATAATGTGTTGTCTCCGTGTGATTAAAATAAATATCTTTTGAGAGATATCTGAGTTAGCTGGGATGGGTTGTGCATTGCATCACTGGGTCCATGATGTCTATCTTCAATATCAAGAATCATTAAAAATGATCTCAATAGCATATGTATTGACCCGGTTTCTGCCTAAGTTGTAAGGAGGGCTTCTTTCTTTATACCCTTTATCTTTACAATTCTTTTTCATTCTTCAACCCCTTCAATGCTTACCAATACGTCATCACTAGCACCTTGTTGTGATTGTTCCAGTGCTAACTTAAGTACTTGGTCGGCATTCAGCTACGTTCACAATCTTTCTCCATCTTTCCTAAGGACTACTATTTCTAGCTATGGAATGTCCTTGGGAAGATTCCTCCGGTTCTAGAGAAATCATTGGACTTTAACCTATCCTACCATCCTTATGTCACCACAATCTTCACCGTCATGAATAGAGATGTTTTGGGTAAGTGTATGTCACCATGAAATCCATTTTGAAGTGCAAATCCATTTTGCTCCCCCTTAACATATGCCACGATATCCGAAAACATTTCGCACATGTCGGGATGAGCTAGCACGTTAAGTCAAACCATTTGTGATTAATCATTTCCCATATTAAATCACATTTTCTCCCCCATATTAAAAATATTAACCCAATCGATGTTTTTAATATCAATTGATTTAATAGCATTTTAAGAAAATTTGGGAAGAAAGATGCAAATCAATTATCTTCATGAATTACACAAGCTCCCCCTCAAATTAATGAGGGTGTACTTGAAACGTAAATTAAATACCTTTTAAACACAAGTGTAAGGTATTTATCACGTGCAAAGATCATATATGATAATGAATTCACAGTATTAGCAATTTACGAGGTTGGACCTGAATGATGGAGAACATCATATGAAAGAAGCACATGGTTCTTGTTCACGAATGTTGATCTTCCTCGTAACTTCTGAAATTATCTTCCCCTTTACACCACATGGACAATTGATACCGTTGTCTTGACACCAACTTGTGAACTATGGCACTTTCGGCATCGAAGATTCTGAATGCTGGACGATTGCTCCCCCTTAATTGTTGACCCGTGTTCTACTTAAAGAGCTGTAGTCGTCGTTTGAACAGTCGCATCGTCTAGTATATAGATATCAATTGCAACGAACTTCGGATTGTGGAGTTGATAGCTTCGGATTCTGAAGTCAAAGCTTTCCGGTGAAATGCTTGACTTCAAAGTGAAAAGCAGGTTACTATCGGAAAAAATAGCAAACCATATGGAGCATGTTTTAAATGTTTTAAACTTCTGCTCGAACTTTATTTACAACCCCGTGTCATTATTGAATGACATTTCTAGGTTCGTAAATATTATCGATTCCAGAAGACATGCTCTTTTTATCAAAACGTTTTTGAACACACAATTTTGAAAGATTTAGAAAAACCTTTTGAGAAATTCTTGAAAAATTGTGTTCAAAGTTTTGAAAACCAATTACTTGAGCTTAAGATGTTGAATATCTTAATGGAAAGCTCAAGTCCGAGAAGTTGTAAACTGCCCGTTGTTAAGGATAAGTTACCATCGGCGATAAACTTTCCTTTTATCTGAAGGACGAGTCCTAAGCTGACATTTACTTAGAAGTCGTTTTCATGAGCTTGAAAACTTTGACTGTTTTAACGGAAAGCTCATGACCGAGAAAGGTTAATTTCTCGTTACGAGGAAAAGTTCTCTTATTTAAAAGATACACTTTCCTTTCTGAGCTTAAAACTTCGAATGTTTTAATACAAGCTCATGACCGAGAAATGTTAATTTCTCGTTATGAGGATAAGTTATCATAAACGATAATCTTTCCTTTATTTGAAGTTCGAGTTACAGTCTGACATTTAACTGTAAGTCATTGTGCATGAGCTTAAAAACTTCGAATGTTTATATTATTAGCTCATGCCCGAGAAAAATTAATTTCTTGTTGTAAGGATAAGTTTATCATCGGCGATAAACTTTCATGCCTTTGAAGAACGGGTTACAGACTGTCATTTATCTATAAGCCTTTTTACACGAGCTTAAAACCATTGAATAGTTTTAAAGTAAGCTCGTGTCCGAGAAAATTTAATTTCTCATTGTTGAGGATAAGTTTATCATCGACGATAAACTTTCCTTTATTTGAAGATCGGGTCATCATCTGATATTTAATGAAGAGCCTTATACACGAGCTTAAAACCTTTGAATGGTTTTAGGATAAGCTCGTGTCCAAGAAAACTTAATTTCTTGTTAAGAGGGTAAGTTATCGGTGCGTGGATAAACTTCCCTGTCTCTGAAGTCCGGGTCGTCGTCTGTCATTTAACCGGAGTCCAAATACCAGAGGATGATTTGGACCACCTGAAAATATCACCAGACGAGGATAATGTATAGGTTTCGGAATCTGAATGTTCCTTGTTATTAGCAGGTACAGATTTAATAATCTTAGATTTGCTAACTTTAGGTTTCTTAGATTTCCTAGCCTTCTTCCTAGTTGGTGGTGTAGATTCTAGTTGGCTTAAATCCTGAGGTATTTCGTCACTGATAGGCACTATAGTGGGGGCTGACCTAATTAAAGGGCGCTGTTTCCATACTTTAGTGCTAGTGTGCCTAACTAAAGGACGCTGAGACCTAACCTCAATGGATGCATTCCTAGTTAAAGGGCACATTTTTCCATCTAATGTAAAGATCCTACCAGTGGGACACCATTGCCAGCCAACTTGGGTACGAGTTCTCCCAGTGGGCTTCCATTCAGGATTATTCCTAATGGCATTCATTTCATTCACATGATCAATAAGACACAAATCATGACGTTGGGAAAACATGCACTCATTACAATTCCAACAATTCAAATTAGAATTCACAAATGGTTTAGGCTTCTGCACAGGCGTAGAGCTTTTAGTCTTAGCAACATGAGTCTTTTTATTTAAATCTGACATAACATTCCTATGGTGAGCTTCTACTTTCTTCTTGTTGGTACTACTAGTGGAGGGCTTGATCTTATCTTTCTTGAGTGGCGATCCTTTAGCCTTAGTAGACTCTTTTAATCCTGTAGAAGGCAAAGTGGGAACATTAGCAACAGATTTTAAAGGTGCCTTACTTGATGGTGCCAATGACGGTTTTGCTCCTGGGGTCTTATTGAATGGAGTTACAGCAATGGGCCGATTAGTGAGTAGTGCAGAACCTGGTTTACCTATGTATTGCAAATATGCTAAGCAATATTGAACTCGCTTAATATATTCATGAGCTGAATAAAAGTAACTGCTTGAGGGATCTAACGCATATAAATCATCTAAAATATCCCTAACAAGATCTACATGCTTAATTGCGTTCCTCATATAATCATCGTAGGTAACCGGGTTTTTCTTATGGAGCGGGTTCTTATAAAGCACTACTGACTTGGTTGTTGGAGCACTAGAGGACGGTGCAGAGTTGGTAGCTAAGTTATTAACAACTTCTTGTCGGGTGAGAAGAAGTGTCTCCTTTAACTCGGCCTAAACCATGTTTTTGTCAATGAGATGGATATTTAAGTCAGAGATTTCCTCACATTTTTGGTTCAATTGTTCAACATAAGATTGTTGTTGTGTCGCATTAAAAGCGAAGCGTTCTTCTAGTGAACCATAAAGTTTGGACATTCCCTGTCTTGCACGATCCATCTCCCCTAGAATAGACGAAAGTCTAATTTCTAAGTCCTGGTTTTTAGACTCTGCAGCCTCTAGTTCCAATTTTAGTGTTTCATTTGATGACACATCTCTCTTTAATCTCATAATCTCTTCCTCTAATGCCTTAACTATTGCAATCATCTTGTCACTCGTCTCAACACTGTTTTCACAACCATTTGTTATCAAAAGATCCTCATTTTGAGTTTGTTGTTTTAATTCTAAAGATATACAATGTTGTTCAAGTTGATTAAAGCGTTTTGAAAGTAAGTTGTAAGAATCTTGAAGCTTTAAAAATTCAGCGTTAGATTCGTGACAAGAATGATTATCTACCTCATTTACAGTATCAGCAACATTTACAGAGAGATCACACACATCATCACATATATTCACAGCATCACATTTAATCATAGCGGATGTAAGCTCATTCGAATAATTAACATTCACAGTAGTAAGCACATCACACGAAATTACTTGGGACAAGAATCGGTCATATTCGGATAAAATCTTTTTCTTTTCAATTAATTGTAGTTCGTAAGCAGTGTCCATTTCATAAAACACTTTTTGAACTTCTGTAATTTCAAACTCAAGATTTTCCGAAAGAGATGCAAAACTTCCTTTTAGACTTTCGACAAACGGATTGATCTCATTCTTAAACACCTCGTTCATGTGTTCGAAAGCCCATTCTCCGGCGTTTAGGCCATTAGAAGTCGTACATTCCAAAATGACCTTGTCAAAACTAGCAAAGTATTGATTAATCTCTTCCAAGTTTAACCATACAGTGCTAACAGGTGGAAGATCCTTTGGAATTTCCTTAGGTCCTTCCATTTTGACAAGTGTAGGAAGTGTACTAGGGTTTTCTTCATTTAACATGTAGGTTGGTGCTGTGATGAGATCTTTATCCATATGGAAGCGAATTCTAAAATCCGTTTTTGCAAGCTCCTGATTCATTTTAAAATAATCACACTCGGGATATTTTGCAAAGTTGTATGACCGATTCTCATCAACTAGATCCTTATTTGTGCGATCATCGAAAATAACAATCGGGTCTAAGACCAATCCTAATTGGGTTGCATTATAAAGTCTTGGACTATGGATAAAAGCTTGTTTTGCATACCGTGGGTTAGGGGGAAGGCCTTTTTGACGTGATAAATTAAATTCTCTAAACGAAGCATCAAATAAGTGCACTAGTTGAGAGGCAGCGTATTTTCTTAAAAGCAAATAATCTAAACTTCTAATCTTATTAGCCGCATTAATTTCCATTTCATTCTTTTTAGACTCGAGTAACTCAAAATCTGTTTGAAGTTTGTGAAAATTAGTGACCACTAACTCTTTTTCTTTAAGTTCGTTAGAAAGATCTGCTCTTAAGGTTTCAATTTCTTGCAAATGACTCATTTGTTTGTTTCGAAAATGATCATATTCGGGATTTGTTAGAACAGTGGACGAAGGAACTAATTCCAAAGTTTGAACCTTTTCGTTGCACAAAGCAAGCTCAGCAGACAAATTCTTATTCTTAGCCAGGGTTTCTAAGAGTGCAGTATTCATTTGGCTAAGTAATGTAGCAGGAACCATGACCAAATCTTGTTGAGCAGGAATATGCGTATGCGAAATGGCTCCCGGTTGTGATTCACTCAAAGTCTGGTTACTCACATTGATATTACTATCATTGATTGTCTCCTCATTTGAAAGAGTCACCACCGAAGACTCATTCGGATCAGCACCCTCTTGCCCAACTTGATGTGGTTGAATACTAGTATCAGTGGTATTATCAGTGGTATTAGTAAGTACCTCAGATATTTTTTCTGGCCCAAAGCTAGAGATAGTTGCCATAAGAGCTGCCTGTGCAGATTGAAGTTCATCACAGTCTGAATCGTAAGCATCAAGATCATCTGCTTGGTATGCTGCATTCTGTGTAGTGACAACGTCTTGTTCAGCAATCCCTGGATCAGCAAGAAATGCAAGCTCCTCTTCATCAAGTTCCCTTCCTTGTGCCTGAGTGTTCACCAAATAAATCTTCTCTGCAAACCATTGACCATCCTTTCTCCTCTTGGGTTCTTTTGCAATCCCTGGAAATGTGACCTTCTTCCTTACAGTTGTAGCATGTAATCATTCTCAACTTGCCTGTGGAATTAGCCCGTGGAGGAGTGTTGACCATAGGAGCAGGATTGACCGTGCGTGCATTGGTGGTTGATGTAGTAGTATCCTTAACGTGTTTAAGTCAAGTTTTGCTAGGCTTTTATATAGGGAACTTTAAAACGCGAAAGTTTTAACTCTCACGGGTTAAGAACAAGAACTTTTCGAAAGTTCCTATAATTGATCCTAGAGAGTCGTTTATCAAGGGAACTTTAAAATGCGAATTCTAAACTTGAAAAAGTCTAAGAGTGTGCAAGATCCTATAGATGACTCGAAAACCCAAAACTTTGATTTAATTGGCTAAGCATCCACGAGTCTCATTCTTTGAGATTTCAAACTGTGGAGAACGAGAGATGATAGAGTCAACTATAAGTTTGGTATTCTTTCGTGAATTTATGTGAGTTGATTATAAGCCTATTCTCCCATCGCTTGCTAATAAATTTATCTGCAATAAGTAAGGTCGTACGATTTGAAAAGTTACTTAGCTTCTAGCCCAAGATCGTTTAAAAGTTGCTCGGTATTAATTAGAGTTCATAGCCAAGGCATAACTTATTGAAGCGGGATGCGAAGATTGGCGAGTCCGAAAAGGCCCTAACAAGGCATGAGGGCTACATTTTGTTGCTAAAGATCCAAAAGTGATGTGAAGAATCATTTATCGAAAATCAATATGAAGGATCGAGACACACGACGAAAAGCAAATACTACCCAAAAGATCATGGAGAAGTCTATCCAAAAAGGCCCTAACAAGGTATGAAGATAAATAGATCCAAGTCCTAAAAGGAGGCGGATCGTTGTATATCAAAGTCCAAAATAAAGATTGGAGAAAAATGAAGAAGTCGTGGTCCAAATATGAAGAATCTCTCAAAAAGCCAAAGTGAAGAAATTCCTAATATGAAGAGAAGACCATAATTTCAAGAACGTCTCTCAAAGATTTGAAGTATGAAGTCGCTGCCAAATATCGGTCCGAGAAAGGTCTCAAATCGTGAAGCGAGTTATGCCAAGATATGAACTTTAAGAGGTCCCGAGAAGCAGTTTAAAAAGATTTTGTCCTTTAGCTAACTATTGATTAAATCGTCCCACTTTATTTTCTGCCTAATAAATTATCGAAATAAGTCAAACAATGCATCCTCGTGGTCATTTAAGACAATATTAAAATATAAGAGATACACCTAGGAATAAGGGAGTCTAAGTAAATAATTGGCCCACATGAATTCGTGTTAGTTTCCTAACTTATAATAACAATGATCTCGTTTTTAAGCCTGGTATGGGGAACGTGAAACTTGAGGATGATAAACGTTCATGGCAGCCAAAACCCCAATGTAAGTATTTGATTTCTTTACTTGTTTCTATCTTTTTATTTTCCTTAATGTCTAGTATTTAAATAAAGGCCAAGGTGGGTTATTTATGATGGGAAATGTAATCTATGCTTTGAAATTAATGCATTGCATGAGGGCATTGCAATGGTCAAGTGTAGGGGATTTATTAAGTGTAAAAACACTTATCCTTTTACCACTTATTTCCAATAATAACAAGACCAAAACGTATATTTTATGTCGTAAAAGTCGGAATTATGCGTGGTTTGTGTTTTTATTGTGTTTTAGGACCAAAAGATGAAAAAGGAAGAAAACACGGGCTTTCACGGGCTTTTATCGAAGAAAACGAGAAAAGACGAAGTCAAAATATCAAGAGTGCAAAAAGAACGGAAGTCCAAGGCCTATTCTGAAGATTTATCGAAGAAAAAAGTCTAAAGACGGAAGTTTAATGAAGTCGAAGAACTCAAGTCTAATTATAGAAGAAAATTATAAGACGAATTCAAATCCCGAGACTACGTCGAGAAAGACAAAGGATTTAAATCGAGTCAACCCAAGAAGAAAGAAAGAGGAGGCAACACATTGTGACAATCCGTCAATTTATGGTTGATATTTTATTCTCAATATTTATTTGAAAACATTATTTTAATGTTACAATATGAACTCACTTATTTTTGGGAAGTAATTTGGATTTACGTCTTGAAGTAGCGTCGACTACGTCTAAACCGGAGGATTCTACGTTAGGTGCTTACGTTTACATACACCGTTTTTGGTGACAGTCCGATATTTCAGAAAATAAATTTGTCCATGAATATTATTTTGGAGTTTTAAATTTATGTTGGTTCATGAACTCACAAATTTACGAGAAGAGATTAGGACTTACGATTTTATTTAACGTCCTTTACGACTAAACCGGAAACCTTAGGATTACGTATTTACGTTTTCGAACTCCGTTTTTGATGAAACAATTTTTATTGGATTCGTTTTGTGACGTTGATTCATAATTTATTAAAACGTTTTTCGTAAAACGACTCAAGGGCACGCAAATCGAGGAAACTGGAATCAAGGAGTACCCGTAAATAAATGGGGATGAGACAAGTGGGACACTTGTCCCACCCCCACTCAAAATCAGCAATGCTAAGCTACTAACACGTTAGTTGTCAATAACCTAACAAACTAAGTCACACTTGTCCTTGTAAGCTTACAATGTAAGCTACTTTCCATCAAACTAGCTAAACCACTAGCCAAAACCACACACTCCTTTTCTCACACATGCAAACAAATAAATCCTCTCTTCCTCTCTCTAGGATTTCGTCCCATACTCCCCATAAACACCCCATTTGATCCAAATTTAACCACAAACTATTGTTATAACTTACATATGTTAATCTCCATTCAAAGAGATGAAGATTGGTGCAAGTTTTAACATCCAAGGAGGAGTTTCCATGGAGTATTAGGGCTAATTTTCCACAAGGAGTTTATGAAGATTGGTGGTCTTGAAGATGGTCTTGGTTACTCATAAGTTTCTCCATCAAAATCCATGTCCAAATCACAACCTACATCAACTTGGTGGTATAAAGATTGTCCTCCTCATCCTCTTGTTATTTTTGATTATGTAATCTTGTATTTCTTTTACTTATGTATATGTATATGATGATGAATGATGATTAAAAATATTGTGTGGGGATTTGGTGTTGATAAACATGCTTAAAAAGATGAAAGACTATAAGAAACAAGGCTAAAATCTAGTTTAAATTTGTTGGCTGTATAAAACAGTAAAGAATCAAATGATGAACTGATAAAAATGGCATAGATTAATGGATATACAGTAAGTAAAATGTCTTGTAGACATGTGGGAGTTGGCCATGCAATGGAATCATTGTAATGAGTGAGATATGATCAAAACAAGTTTAGTGTACAAATCCGAGTTCACTGTTTTGGACGATTTTTATAAAATACTTAGAGGCTGATTCAACAGTAGCTATAGAAGAGTTAAATGGAGAACATATCATTTAGTTTATGTCATAAAAATTTGAGCTTCTATCTCCATATAGAACTCTAGATATGGCAGTTTTGGTGAACATGAAGATAAAAATCAGATTTTGGAAATTAAAGAATAATAGTATTATATAAGCACTCAAATAAAAATAGTATAAAATGTAAATTAAAACCCACTAACTTATATAATACATTTATATAAATATGTATAAGGATAAATAAGTGGACATTTTATAAAAATGGTAACTTGTTAAGTTTTATAAGTTATAAAACTATAAATATGATTTTTACGACTTTTTCGGCTATTACCGTAAAATTAACGTTTTTGCTAAATAAAACTTAGACGGTTGGACCCGTCTAATATGAACTTTATAAAACTCATATACTGATATATAAACATATATAACAAGTAAAAACTGATTAAACCCGAACTATATAACATACGGACATTAACGGACTAAGTTAACATTATTGGACTAATAATACAACAAAATGGGTTAAAACACTTATAAACTTATTTATTGGGCTTAACCCATTTGGGCCCAACATGTAAAATGTACATACTGATAATAAAAGTATAATTGGACTAATGAATAGTATTAGGCTTGTAATAAGCCCATTGGGCTTCAAAATATAAACAAGATTGAACTAGTATAACTAGTCTTGAGAAATTCCCATCACATAAAACTAAAATAAGTAAATGAGAATATATAAACCCACTTGATCATCATATATATATATATATATATATATATATATATAATCATCATATGTATACATAATTGTTATTTTTATAAATTCATTGGACATGAGTCTAAGACGAATATTGTTTGTCTTGGTTTCCGTGATTGAAGCACGTACCGTACGTCCGAATTGCCGATTACCCGCCTTCCCACATCAACGTGAGTTCATAGCCTCGCACTCTTTTAAATGTTTTTATAAATGTTTTATAAACCCGTGAGGGAGATAACATGTTAGTTTTTATAAAACTAGGACACCATTTGTCCCGATTGTTTGTTTATTGATTTGGACCCGAAAGATTGAATGACCCGATTGTATGACCCGATAAATGATTAAAGGACCCGATAGATGAAATCAAATGGATTATTAAAGTTAGGTTATGTCACTAAAAGTCCCATTAGCATGAATTGTGAACTACCAGGAGTTGGTAGACGCTTGTGCATATAATAGTACTATTTGGGGACAATCACCCCAGTTCGCGCCTTGACGGTTGATCCCCGTCGTGCCACATTGATTGGTAAGCGAATTTATGTATGAGAATATTTCCATAGCGTGACCTTTGTGACGACACGCTACTTTAGATGGGCAAATTGAGTATCGGGTTAGCTACCCG
The DNA here is from genome assembly GCA_025667525.1 of Glebionis coronaria. Taxonomy (NCBI): domain Eukaryota; kingdom Viridiplantae; phylum Streptophyta; class Magnoliopsida; order Asterales; family Asteraceae; genus Glebionis; species Glebionis coronaria. The sequence continues at coordinate 471,878,264 of CM046874.1, read as the reverse complement.
TTGTTGGTTTAGTAAGGTAACAATGTCATGCGGCTTATAATAATCCAACTAACGAAATACTACTAGACGCACCGAATTACGATGTATTGTCTGACTAGCAATACAGGGTCATACTATTGATATTATGTTCGTGTTTTGGTTTTTCATAACCATATTTATTTAACGGTTTTTATTTTCATACAACGTCGTAAGACGTATTGTATGATGTTTTTACGACATTGGCTCGTATAATGATTTTTAAGGCAAACGCCTATATTATGATTTTGAGGAAGATTTGTATAAAATGACTTCCGCTATTTTATGGCCTATTAAAATGATTTGTACAAAATGATTTTCAGTATTAATCTTATACTGATATTATATTGATGGATTTTATTAAACTCTATGAATTCACTCGGCGTTATCGCTGACCTTTTCTTTTAACATGTTTTATCTCAGGTACTTGAAGGTAATTCTCGGGAAGACGACAAGAATTCATGGCCCGCACTTAAATTATAATTTCCATTCAAATGTTTGTAAAACTTTTATGAAATAATATGACTTGGGACCTATGTAAATTTGATATTTATGAATGGAAATTCTTTATTATTAAACGACGCCATTTTTATGCGTTGTCTATGATGTGAGTAATGTGCTATCCCGTAACACCAACGAGTCTTCCGCTGTATTGAGTTGTATAAATTTGGGGGTGTTACAGTTTGGTACCAGAGCTCTCGTTATAGGGAACGAAAGATTTTTAAAACCTAGGTTTTGAATAAAACATTTCAAAATCTTTTAACTATAAACATTTTTCTAAAAATGTCTAAAAATCTTTTGACTATAACGATGCCGAAGAATTCCCGAGTTACCGACAAGGCCAGACAGAGAAGTGTTATTTTAATATATATATAACTTGGATTATATATATATATATATATATATATATATATATATATATATATATATATATATATATATATATATATATATATATATATATATATATATATATATATATATATATATATATATATATATATATATATATATATATATATATATATATATATATATATATATATATATATATATATATATATATATATATATATATATATATATATATATATATATATATATATATATATATATATATATATATATATATATATATATATATATATATATATATATATATATATATATATATATATATATATATATATATATATATATATATATATATATATATATATATATATATATATATATATATATATATATATATATGATGTAATTTTATTACATGATTGTTTGATGATTATTTTGATTTTTATACGAGGTATTTATACGACGTAGATTGTCACAAGGAACCCTAAAATCCCCTAGTAAATTAATCGAAGCTATTCTCGTAGGAATTCTAGCTATCCTAGATCTAAACCAAGTTGTGGATATTTATGATCCCAACAAATGGTTGATATTCGTAGAAATGTAGACATTAGTTGATTGTGATATTGAAAAAGAATTGGCGAGATTAAATCTGATATCAATGTCATGACGATCTTTCCTTATAGAGTGGAGTTTGACAAAACGTTACCACCTAGAAAGATGTCATTTGATTCGTTGTCATCCAATTCTTAAATTGAAATCGAAAGGGTGAATGTTGCACTTGAGGCTGTCATTGGACCATTACCCAAAAGCCTCATGCCACTAGTACCTTTCCGAGAAGTTTAATCGAATGATCGAGTCATTTCATATTAGTGACTCATTTGATAATTATTGCTAAAGGAGTTATAGGATTGGAAATTAAGTATTGATTCATATCGAACTTATATTGCCCTTTAAAGGTGTAAGAATAAGGCTGAAAGTATTGGAGATTGAGGTAGGATATCGAATTGAGTATAAAATTGGTTGAAACTTGAATAAAGTAAAATTTAACCCGTATGATATATGAAATTGTTAAGAGAAAGTCGTTAAGTTTTGTGATCAAATTATAAGGTTTTAATTAATTGTTGATTCGTGTTAAGTGTCGTTCCTAGGCCATTGTCCACTAACGAGGATGCCCAGTGTCCAATAAATAAATTGAAGAAATCTTCTTCTGAATTGGGACCGATGGATCTTCCGGGACAAGTGGAACACCTAATGACTCTTGTAGATTAGTATTCATTATGGTATCTTTTAAGAATCCCTAACTTAACTGAGATATCAGTTGGTAGGATGAGTTCTGATAATTGTATGACATAGTGACATGTAATGTGTTACGGTACAATTTGACTTGTTTGTGATTAATGAAAAGACTACCCTTGATTGCTAAAATTCTACATGTATCGATGATATCTATCTTTATTTGCTTCATCCTAATGTTCGCATTAGTGATGCAACCATCACGATTTGAGTTACGTTGTGGATTATTCCCTCTTGAGCGCCATCGAGGTCATAAACCTCATGATTATTTGGCTAAAGCTCATTTCCTATCATATTGTAGTTAAGATCTTGGTGAACAACTCTTCATCACTCTTTTGCAGATCACACATTATTTTTGTAAAGTTAGAACGGTATCCTTTGAGAAAATTTAATTTTCATCACAATAAGGATTATTCAAAGTGAGATTTATAAGTGATTGATATCAAAATGAAGTTGTTTATGAAAAGCTTTGGAAACTTAATTATTTCCATAACAAAGAAAATCTTTGTAAATTTATTTTTGATTCTTATTTAAGAATTAAGCAAGAAAATGTTTTTTTTTATTATAAACATGATGATAAAATTTTGACGAACTGAGTATTGCATCGTTACTCTTTAAATTGTATATAGTTGCGCGCCTACATACAATTTGGAATGGACCATGCAAGGCTGATTAGTAGTCACCTTAAAACTGATTAATAAACATTACATTTTCTTTGAATATTGTGAAAGATTAAATCTTATGAGATCTGCAAGAAGTGAAAAATGGGAACATACTGTTAGGGACACCTACATATGTGCCTGTAGCATCTATTCTTCTGAGACGAAATTACTCATCTGTGGAAATTGTCTTACTTGACAATTGACAATTCTTTCTTGTCCAATTCTCCCGTAGTGAGATTCTTAGGAAAAGTATCTGATTACCGAGTGTTGATACCCGACTGGATGTATCGACGTTCCTATCATTTCTTTTGATTTGATTTCATTTGAATGACATGGGTAACGATCCGAGGAGCTTTCGAATGCGTACTCTAATTATGAAAACATGGGATATATTCATATTCGTTAAATGTTTTCGTCTGTATCTGATTTGAAATTCTCTCGCGTAGATTATGCGTTGACCTTACTCTTTTAATGGTAGTTGTGTCTCCAGATATCCTTGAATTTGTGAAGGATTATGAGTTATTATTAGTCTTTTGAGAAGTTCACATCTTATCGACAACAATAAAACTGAAAAATTGGTAATGCCAGTAGAATGGATTGATTGATTATGACATGACGACATTGTCTTAATTGATGGGAACTCGAGTAGAATTCCCCTAAAAGATAAGATGTTGATTATCAAAAGTGATCTAAATAATTCTTGATGGGTGACCATATCCTGCATTTAGACTTGAAATTATACCGTGAATGGTTGTGAATTAGTCATAGATATTATAATCTAGAAAGAACCTTATATGAATTTATTAAAAGATGTTTCTTGTATCTGAAACTCTAGGAAGTATTTGCTGGTAAATTACCTATACTTTCGCCATCAAGGCAAGTTGAATTTGGTATTTGATTATACTCTCGGTGCTGCACCTGTGGCTTGTGCACTATACGTCAGCACCATCTGAATTAAAGGAATTACCGTACAACTGAGAGAGTTGTCGGAGATAGATTTTATTCTACCAAGCTCGTCATCATGAAGAGCTATGGTGTTATCATTCCTTATATTTATAGATTACTTTGAACTGAGTAAATTGACAATCGAAAACGATATCCATAACTCGAAATGGAAGATTTGTTCGATCATTTACAAAGTTCTAGCGTATATTCAGGAAATTTTGATCCACGGCATGATTATCATCAACTTCGCATCTGCGAAAAAGATTATGTATTCCAATCACTACATCCGGTACTTGTAATGAACATTATGAGTTTCACGTGATGTCGTTTGGATTGACTAATACACATGTAGCATTCATAAATTTGGTGAATCATGTGTGAACGCTGTAATTTGATAAATTCATGCTTTTGATCATCAAGAACCATTTGTTTGTTTATAAGTATAAGAAGGAGTTAATAATTATTTATAGATTGCCCTGAATTGGCCGAACAATGAAAACATGTACCTTGAATATTTAAACATGTGATTTAAGACTTAATCCTTTACATTATTTGACCATGTGATTAATAGAAAATGGAAATTTGTTTTGACAAATGTTTTAAGAAAGGATTTTTAAGGGATTATTCCCTTATACACAAATCATTTAATTAACTCATGTTTAGGGGTAAATGTTTGTGTATACCTCAAAACAACCTAAAGGGGATTGAGGAAACCGTTAAACCATGACTTAAAATTTGAAACGACAATTTTTGATTTTCAACTAAGAAAATTTTGACCAAAGTATAAACAAAGATTTTTCAAACATTTACGAATCTTATTAATTATTTTCGATAAATCAACAAAAATCGTGTTAATTAAATTCAAATTTATTTTGAACATTTTTATATAATTGGTCGAACTAAGAAATTTAAATTTTTAACGTTTACGTTTCATAAAAACTTGATATTTATAGTTTTACATGTAATAATTATCGACGCTTTAAAACGTCGGATCAAGCAAAACTGATAAAAAAAATATAATGATAGCTGAGACGAAACTAAAACTTAGAAAATGTGAAGAAAGAAATTTTTAATGACTACGGTCATGATAATTATTTCATCAGGAAAGGTGAATGTAGATACCGACGCATTATATAGAAAGGATAAAGAACCAATTAGGATGTGTTCCTTAGTAATGATGGTACAAAATAAATTGCCGAACAATTTAAAATATAGTTGATTCTTATAAAAAGGATAATATAGATAATAAAAGTGGTTCGCGGCTAATGTAAACCATTAAAATTGAGAAGCCGATAGCGTTAAATGTTTTAAAGGCCACTTGTGGTTGCCTAAATATGGAGATTGTGAGATATAGTTATGTTGGAATCTTGTAAGTATAAGTATTTTATTTATGTCATTTCTGATTTAATGTATCATTATCAGAAGAAGTTGTACTGATGGCAAATTATGAAGGCAGACATCGCCTCTTACATTAGTAAACGTCTAGCTATTGCAAAGGTCATCATCTGAATTTGATTCGATTTGGGTCATCATCGACAGACTAACCAAATCTGCTAATATCATTCTTGTTAATGATAGATTCTTGATGAAGAAATTGACTCTTTTGTATTTAAAGGAGTTGTGTAAACATAGCGTGCCTGTATCGATCATCTCTAACAAGATCCTCGCTTCGCATCGAATTTCTAGAGATTTGCTCAGAAGTCGTTGGGAACAAACCTTGAAGAGAATACTGTTTACCACCCCAAATGAAGGGACGAGGTAAAGTAACGATACAAAATACTATAAGTGTTGTTTTATGCCTGAATGATTGACCTTTGGAACTAAACCGTATAATCGTTTTCCTTTAGAGAGATTATCATTGATAATTATCGTATTAGGATTGAGATCGAATCTTGTTAGGATCTAAACAATAGAGCATCTGTAAGCAAGAGTTGAGACGAAGACACCCGACATACACCCATTGTGAGTTGGACATGTCTTTTAGGTTTAAGGTTTCCTATGATGGCGAACCTAACCTTACGAAATACTCGACCCGCGAGACCTGAAATGATTGTTGAAATTAGGATCTGAATATTGACTGCCGATAGTGGGCAGGAGGTTATTTGAATATGAAATGTAGATCTTGAAGTGCCAGATGGGTAGCGAAGTTATGCTAAAATTTTTAACCTTGGAAAAATGAATTAATGATCTGACAAATCATGGGATATAAGTCCCCGTTGTATGGGACCATTGAGATGATGTAAAAGATTGGTTTGAAAGGCATATAAGCTGGATCTACCCTAGGACTTTAAGAGATGCGTGAATTATGTTTCGTACATCGAACTTGATAAAATATGTATCAAGTGAAAATCTAAATTCTTCTTAATAAAGTTTAGATCGGAGAAAAGTTGCATTCATCAGAAACCCGTGAACATCATGGATAGAGAAAGTAAGTCAACATTAAGCCTGATCTTATTCCTGTAGTTATGTTTGATGAAACTCGCATATTGTAATGAATTACACTTGTGATAAAAGACCGAATGTGGAGGAAATACCCACATGGCTTTAACTCTATAAGAAGCGAGTAGTAAGGTAAGATTGTAACACCCCATTTTGATAAATGGAATGTCACGCGTAATTATGGCGTGTCATCAAAGCATGCAAGGTAATATGTAATAAAGCATACATGACCATAGGGAAAACCGGAATCAAACATCGGTTCCCAAACATAAGCCCAAAACATAACAAAGTAAATGAAATGAATGAAAGACTACACAAGCATAAATATATGAAGGAAACAGGAGAAGAAGTCTATGGCAGCTTCCATCCTATGCATGTCCTCCAAATGCTCGAGTCTTGGGTACCTGCCGTTTTGGGACATGGAAAGGAAAGTAACGGCTGAGCAAAACGCTCAGTGCACGGATATACAATATAGCATGAAAGAGGATAAGCATGTAGCATATAACATCGAAAGACTAAGTTCTGAGTAGACTGGTTAAGTATTGAGAAAACTGGTTTTATAGTTTGAAAAGCCTTATGTTTATCTTATGAAAACTGTTTTAACATATATATACCATAGCCCATATAGGTCATGAAAAGGTCACGTGCATGAATACTTGGAGGGGTGACCTCATCATGTTGATTAGAGGGGATGCCTCTAATTAATATACTGGTTTGGGTAGGAGGGATCAACTCCTTGTGAAGGATGCAAGGCACACACCACATTCACCATGATATACTGAATAAAACATGTAACTAGGATGCACCCATACGCCCCACATGATATAATAATATGGCCAAAACTGAAAAGGGACGCCACGAGCAATCACTCTGCTGTGGGGAAGTCATAACATTGGTGCCTCCAATGTTATGGTTATGGTACCTCCATAACTAGGTGAAACTGGTCATGCTTGTATATGGCTATAGATTATGCTAATTAAACATAAGCAGTTCAAAACAATAAAACAAATACTGGGGAAAACAGTTGGCTGCATACGGGGAAATCCTAATAAGGAAAGAATGTCCATACTGAAAGGACGGGAATCTGTACCTCAAGTCCAGTGAATGAACGGAAGAAAGACTCCTACTTCTGGATCACTAACGCTACATGAATACACACGTGTATAAGTATCGAAACACTGATTACGTACTGGGTTTTATGTCTCATCTTAGCTTACTTGGTATGTTTTAGGTCATGGTTTACTGTTTAAAGCCTTAAACTGTGTTTACCTTGTACTCTGATTAATCTGATAAAGTATTACTGGTAATTCATGTATTATTATACTTACTGTGTAATAATAAGTAACTTCGGTTTCCAAAAATAGAAAGTTTCCAAAAATAGAAAGTTTCCAAAAATAGAAAGTTTCCAAAAATAGAAAGTTTCCAAAAATAGAAAGTTACCAAAAATAGAAAGTTTCCGAAGATAGAAAGTTTCCAAAAATAGAAAGTTTCCAAAAATAGAAAGTTTCCTAAAATAGAATTTACTGCTTAATATAGATTAGTTTCTAAAAATAGAAAGTTTCCAAAAATAGATCAGCTGCCTTAATTAAATAAGTTTCCATATATAGAAAGTTTCCAAAAATAGATCAGCTGCCTTAATTAAATAAGTTTCCATATATAGAAGGTTTCCATGATTAGATTAGCTGCCTGAAGTAGATATTTACATATATAGAAGGTTTCCATTAATAGATTAGTTGCCTTATTTAATTAAGTTTCTATAAATAGAAGTTTCCATAATTAGAATTAAGATGGTTACATAAGCTAAAATATAAGTCTAAGTGTTTATAAGCTTATTTCTTAAGTCATATGATATAGTGTATAGTTTAATTATTATTTCATGTATTTTAATTAAACTATGGGTTAAGCATTTTAATTAAAGTATAACATGTTTTAATTAAAATGGAATAAATTACTTAGGTTAAAATGTATATTAATATGTATTAATAATATAACCTAAGTCATGTCTAAATTAATTAATTATAAGCATGTTTTAAATAATTAATTAATTATAACTTATAACATAAAAAATACTTAGGTTAAATTAATATCATGCTAAATTAATAATTAAGAAATAACCTAAGTCATGGTTTAATTAATATCTCATGTTATTAATTAATTATATCCTAAGTTCATAATTCATAATATAAACATGTAGCATAAATCATGATTTAACCAACGAACCGTGAACCGGGCATGAAATCGACACCGTACCCCGAACCAAATCGGGGTTCCCCTTGGTTCCTTGCTGCCGTGGGACCCACACCACCAAACTGGGACCATATGGTCTCGGTGGTGGCTTAATGACCAAGCCGTGACCCCCTAGGGCACGGGCTAGGCGGCGGCCAAACTAAAACACCCATAAACACCCTTTTTAATTTACCCCTTAATCAAATACATGTTTATTATATGTTTTTAATTAGGTTTTAAAAACATCATGTTCTTAATTAATTTACTAAATCAAATCAAAAGAAAAGATTAAAAAGAAAGGTTAAAAAGTTATACCGAACGTGTGGATCAATAGAGGATGAACAAACACGATTTCTAGCAATGATTTTATTATCCAAGATCATCAAACACCCTCCTATGGTGTCTTGAAGGTGGCGGCACACAAGAACAAGGGAGGAGGAGGAAGAACAAAATTAGGGTTTTTAGTTGTTTTTAATAAATGTGATAAATGGAAGACTTTTTTCCCTTAACCCCCTTGTTTAGTAAAAATGATGGGCTAGGCCCATTTCTCTTCCTTAATTCGTGGATATGGGGCCCACAAGGGGTAGCCCAAATGTTTTCCGTGTCTAAAATATTATAGTGTGCTCTCGTGTTCGTGTTTTACGTGTTTTAATTAGTTACGTGTTTATTCGTGTTTATTGGTGTTCATGTTTAGTGTGTTCTCGTTAAATATTTACCGTACCTTAACGTATTTATTTATGCTCGTAATTATATTATATGTATTTACGTGATTATTTTAGTTCGTGTTTTAATGGTGATCATGATTTAATTATGTTCCCGTGAAATACTTATTAACTGCTTATCATGAGTTCGTACGTAAACGATACTTATCATGTTATACACGTATGTACTTACTTGATTAATAGCACATGAATGTGATCAATACTGAATAAGGTAAGTTTTAATCTAGGACGTACGATCTTAAGGGCACTATTCATGGTAAAAGCATGCGGGTTTTACAATTCTTCCCCCCTAAAAAGAATAATTTGTCCCCGAATTATAAATAACGTAACTGGAAGCGAAACATACCCGAATCAAACTGGAAAGGTATGCAAAATAACGGAAATGAAGGTGACATGGTAGAAGGGAACGTGGGACGTGACATGTCTTGAAAAGACATGGAACGTGACGTGACTGAAAGGACATATCTAATCGATAAAAGAAAAAAATGGATAAGAAGTCCGGATGAACTTGTCCGTTTCCAAGTGGCCTCCCTCTTGGAACGGTTCCTTCAGAAGATCCTGACCCTAATGATAAATCTTGGTCCTCCTGACCTTGACTTGGAATAAGAAGAAATTCTTGGTTATCAACGGAAGGTAGATCCCCTAAGTTCGATCGTGGAAAATAAGAGTTAACGTGCAAGGGTAACTGAAACGTTACGATGCAAGACAATCTGACTTAACTGATAATTAGAAACGATGCACGAGACGTAAAGAAACGTAGTACGTGAAAAATTTTGAACGTGATACGTGAAAAATTTTGAACGTGCTACGTGGAGATATGGCGAGTGTAGTATGAGTAAACATATCGTGATCCATGATACGTGTAACCTATTTTGATCATGATATGAGGAACGTGGAATGAACATGACATGTGAGACATATCGTGATCATAGAATATAATGGCGGTAACGCCAAACGCTACAAGGTGAGACGTGGAATATGACGTGAAACGTCTATCTGATGATGGAGAGTTATACTAAACTTGGGTCTGGTCTCACAAGTTCTTGCAAACTTCCCAGAATGAGGAAAGAAATGAACGTAAAATCGTAAGCCAAAATACGATCATGAACGTGAATAGTGTCATGAACGTGAGCGCGAAAGCAAGTCGTGGAATTGGAATGAAGACGTGAAGTAAGTTAGGAGTACAATTGGGAATCTTTGTCTGACCCGATAGCTGTGGGGTTACCAAGTGGTCGGATGAGCCTTGGCTGGAACATGTCCGATCAATCTGTCGGTTCTACAATCCTTGCGGATGTAATGATTCTGCAGACTTGATCAAACTGTTTGCAATAACCCAGATAGCATCATGCTTCTTCTAAGTTTGCATTAATCTGGTAACCAAAATCCGTGTAGATCTAGTCCCATTTTAGTTCACAATTACAGATGATGAAACATCCCAGTTTGTTGGTGTCCTATCTTAGCCTGTTGGTATGTCAGGTACATAGATATGGACGTAGCTGTATCCTGCTTCGTAGAAACTTGATACCTAGGAGTTTGCGAAACTCTGAGTCTCTGAATCTAGACTTCTCCTAGCGTATAATTTTCTAGAACACCTAATGTAGTGTAGGGTTCTCTCCTTTATGCATAAGCTGAGTCATGGTAAGATTAACCATAGAAACCCATGTGATTCAGTGTGTCACTGTAATCAAACAGAATTGATATTGGAAAAAAATTTCCAGGGTAGCATTTCTCTTGTCATAGAATTTGCAACATAGTGCAGATATGGTCTTCCTGTTCTTCTCTAGGCTTAGAGGAAATCAGGTTATCCTCAATGAAAACGCTGATGAATTTGTTTAGGAGTTCATGGAAACTCAATTTATTAAGTCCATAATGCGGTTGGAGCATTGATGAGGCTAATTCAAAATCATAAATCTAGTATGACCGAGTCGTGCACGAATAGCAGTCATGGACATGTCCTGCTTTTTCACTCGTCACTGTTGGCAGCATGAGTTCGATCTTGGAAAAGTGATTAACACTATACGGTTGATTGGACATGTTGTCAATATGTGGAGGAGAATAACGGTCATGAATGGTGATTTGTTTAAGTCGACGGTAGTCGACACATAATCTCATGGTACCATCCTTCTCCTTGTAGGTTCTTCTGGAATGTATAGTAAGACTTTGGAATAATCAACTGGTTATGCGTATAAGACTTAAGTGGTCGTGTCTTACTGACAACTAGAAAAAATTTAGCGACCATGGCTAACAACGAACATGCTTATAAGCATAGATAATTTGTACAGATTTTCCTGATGGAAAATCGAGCTGAATGTATTCAGGAGCCTGAACATTACTGTACATAATTATGAATCATAGCATGGTGTGGTGTTCATAGTACATAATTAGGATAAAATTCATCTCGTGTCTGTCCGAGGAAATGCGTTAGCAGCTTGGATCTTATCATTAAGCTGAAGGAAAACCTTCGTATGTGTGGGAATACGAAAGGCGTCCTTCATGGTTATGAATATATGAACTATGGTGAAAGAAATGAAAGTGACATCGGCAACGTGACAGTTCTCACTGATGCGCCGATAATGGTATTGAAATTCTTGTGGCCTGATTAATACATGGTACAACAACATAGATATACCCTTGGAGGGTACCCTGAATTTCTTAGAAATGTTACATAATTAGACGTGAGTCATGTGTCTTGACTCGTGTCTTGAGAAATGTAAGCGTGACATATGTCTTGACTGGTATCTTGACATGTGTCCTCAGAAAGTATACGTGAGACATGTGTCTTGACTGATGTCTTGACATGTGTCTCGAGATGTGAAACAATTAGAACTACAAATATTAGGTTAATATGCCAGAATTGGCGGATCGATTGGACTACTGATTATTTGTATGTCTGATCACGTCCGCGGTCGGAGCCTCGGTTGCGATTTCTAGGATAGTTTCTGTCATAGTAGTGGTTACTATCTTCCTGTCTGTCAGTTCCATGACGATCATTCTCATGACCGTGATTCATGTAACTATTCAGCTGAGTAGCCGGCTGGTACCGGTTTGCACTCATATGGTTGAAATGACAGCCGAATGACGTGTGACATGTACTAACAAATAGGGAAAATGATCGATGGGAATCTTCTGATGGTGAAGCATCTTCTCGTCCAATTGCTTTGCTACGACGCCTTTGTCTTCGTCTTGTAGGATCTCCAGGGTGTGAACAGCATTCGCATCTCGTAGCGTCTCCGAACGTCAGCAACATCAACCTTTAGTAACATTTCCAAGTTATGAGCAGCATCAGTAATTTGTAGAGTATTAGCAAGTGGACATATGCCTAAGATGATTCAGAATCTACTAGCGAATACTCGCGAAGTATTACAAGTGGAATACACATGGATTAGGTACATGTAATACACATGGAATACGGTACATGGAGTACACGTGGAATGCACATGAAATGATCGGTATGGGGTCGATCATTTGTCATGATTTAAGGAAAGTATACCGGTTAAACGGTTAGGAAAAACATCATGATAACCTGGCATCATTAGCATAGACATCATTCTAGTTATAACGGAAACGTTAAAGTGTGGTTACACAAAATTCAACGATGATTTGCCTGACAGCATGATCAATAAAAACCAACCATGACTATCATGAAAGCATGATTCAATGAAATCTAACAATGTCTTGCAGAACAACGTAAATGACAAAAGAGGCGTAAAACATAATCAACATGAACACGGAATTATCATGAAGAAACATGAAACCATCTATCACGAAGAAGTGTATAACATAATCAGCATGAAACTGAAGTTAAACATGACAGTATGAAAACATACTTGACATAAAAACATAATAACTTATGTGGGGACATGAAAAAAATTTATGCCAATTTAAATCATGAGAAAAATTTTATGCATGAAAAAAAAAACAGTGCATGAATGCGTAATGTAGTTTATAAAACCCTTATATGTGCGAGGGAACGCCTATGGGTCGGTTCCAAAACAAAAGACATGGCGAGGGGACGCCTATGGGTCGGTCCCAAAGTTAAAAGTTTCGATAAAAGCACATGCGACTAAATAGGGCCAGTCCTGTACCAACCATTACTTAGTCAAAATTCCTGCAATAGATGACATATGATATAAATTCATGAATGCATGAAACATAAATAATTAAAAGTCATTGTCAAAACTTAACAGAAAAAAAAAAAATTATGTGAAAATTATGAACTACTGGGGTCAGTCCACATCGTCACAGTTCACGAGGAACATCATGCCTAGACAATGACACATAACTAAGTATGGATGACGGTTGTTCATTCCATATTAGTAAGACGATACTGGTGAAAACAACAAGGTGCTGAAAACGTCATGGCTAAAACAAAAGGTGCTGAAAACATAATGGTTAAAACAACAACGCGCTGAAACATCAATTCGTGGAATAACAATCGTTGGCTTAGGAAGCTCCTGGTGACTACCCACTAGTCACAGGTCGAGTTTTAGAGCCTACAGGTCGAAGCCCTGTCTCTGATACCATAATTGTAACACCCCATTTTGATAAATGGAATGTCACGCGTAATTATGGCGTGTCATCAAAGCATGCAAGGTAATATGTAATAAAGCATACATGACCATAGGGAAAACCGGAATCAAACATCGGTTCCCAAACATAAGCCCAAAACATAACAAAGTAAATGAAATGAATGAAAGACTACACAAGCATAAATATATGAAGGAAACAGGAGAAGAAGTCTATGGCAGCTTCCATCCTATGCATGTCCTCCAAATGCTCGAGTCTTGGGTACCTGCCGTTTTGGGACATGGAAAGGAAAGTAACGGCTGAGCAAAACGCTCAGTGCATGGATATACAATATAGCATGAAATAGGATAGGCATGTAGCATATAACAGCGGAAGACTAAGTTCTGAGTAGACTAGTTAAGTATTGAGAAAACTGGTTTTATAGTTTGAAAAGCCTTATGTTTATCTTATGAAAACTGTTTTAACATATATATACCATAGCCCATATAGGTCATGAAAAGGTCACGTGCATGAATACTTGGAGGGGTGACCTCATCATGCTAATTAGAGGGGATGCCTCTAATTAATATACTGGTTTGGGTAGGAGGGATCAACTCCTTGTGAAGGATGCAAGGCACACACCACATTCACCCTGATATACTGAATAAAACATGTAACTAGGATGCACCCATACGCCCCACATGATATAATAATATGGCCAAAACTGAAAAGGGACGCCACGAGCAATCACTCCGCCGTGGGGAAGTCATAACATTGGTGCCTCCAATGTTATGGTTATGGTACCTCCATAACTAGGTGAAACTGGTCATGCTTGTATATGGCTATAGATTATGCTAATTAAACATAAGCAGTTCAAAACAATAAAACAAATACTGGGGTAAACAGTTGGCTGCATACGGGGAAATCCTAATAAGGAAAGAATGTCCATACTGAAAGGACGGGAATCCGTACCTCAAGTCCAGTGAATGAACGGAAGAAAGACTCCTACTTCTGGATCACTAACGCTACATGAATACACACGTGTATAAGTATCGAAACACTGATTACGTATTGGGTTTTATGTCTCATCTTAGCTTACTTGGTATGTTTTAGGTCATGGTTTACTGTTTAAAGCCTTAAACTGTGTTTACCTTGTACTCTGATTAATCTGATAAAGTATTACTGGTAATTCATGTATTATTATACTTACTGTGTAATAATAAGTAACTTCCCAAAAATAGCAGGTTTCCAAAAATAGAAAGTTTTTAAAAATAGAAAGTTTCCAAAAATAGAAAGTTTCCAAAAATAGAAAGTTTCCAAAAATAGAAAGTTTCCAAAAATAGAAAGTTACCAAAAATAGAAAGTTTCCAAAGATAGAAAGTTTCCAAAAATAGAAAGTTTCCAAAAATAGAAAGTTTCCTAAAATAGAATTTACTGCTTAATATAGATTAGTTTCTAAAAATAGAAAGTTTCCAAAAATAGATCAGCTGCCTTAATTAAATAAGTTTCCATATATAGAAGGTTTCCATGATTAGATTAGCTGCCTGAAGTAGATATATTTCCATATATAGAAGCTTTCCATTAATAGATTAGTTGCCTTATTTAATTAAGTTTCTATAAACAGAAGTTTCCATAATTAGAATTAAGCTGGTTACATAAGCTAACATATAAGTCTAAGTGTTTATAAGCTTATTTCTTAAGTCATATGATATAGTGTATAGTTTAATTATTATTTCATGTATTTTAATTAAACTATGGGTTAAGCATTTTAATTAAAGTATAACATGTTTTAATTAAAATGGAATAAATTACTTAGGTTATAATGTATATTAATATGTATTAATAATATAACCTAAGTCATGTCTAAATTAATTAATTATAAGCATGTTTTAAATAATCAATTAATTATAACTTATAACATAAAAATACTTAGGTTAAATTAATATCATGCTAAATTAATAATTAAGAAATAACCTAAGTCATGGTTTAATTAATATCTCATGTTATTAATTAATTATATCCTAAGTTCATAATTCATAATATTAACATGTAGCATAAATCATGATTTAACCAACGAACCGTGAACCGGGCATGAAATCGACACCGTACCCCGAACCAAATCGGGGTTCCCCTTGGTTCCTTGCTGCCGTGGGACCCACACCACCAAACCGGGACCATATGGTCTCGATGGTGGCTTAATGACCAAGCCGTGACCCCCTAGGGCACGGGCTAGGCGGCGGCCAAACTAAAACACCCATAAACACCCTTTTTAATTTACCCCTTAATCAAATACATGTTTATTATATGTTTTTAATTAGGTTTTAAAAACATCATGTTCTTAATTAATTTACTAAATCAAATCAAAAGAAAAGATTAAAAAGAAAGGTTAAAAAGTTATACCAAACGTGTGGATCAATAGAGGATGAACAAACACGATTTCTAGCAATGATTTTATTATCCAAGATCATCAAACACCCTCCTATGGTGTCTTGAAGGTGGCGGCACACAAGAACAAGGGAGGAGGAGGAAGAACAAAATTAGGGTTTTTAGTTGTTTTTAATAAATGTGATAAATGAAAGACTTTTTTCCCTTAACCCCCTTGTTTAGTAAAAATGATGGGCTAGGCCCATTTCTCTTCCTTAATTCGTGGATATGGGGCCCACAAGGGGTAGCCCAAATGTTTTCCGTGTCTAAAATATTATAGTGTGCTCTCGTGTTCGTGTTTTACGTGTTTTAATTTGTTACGTGTTTATTCGTGTTTATTGGTGTTCATGTTTAGCGTGTTCTCGTTAAATATTTACCGTACCTTAACGTATTTATTTATGCTCGTAATTATATTATATGTATTTACGTGATTATTTTAGTTCGTGTTTTAATGGTGATCATGATTTAATTATGTTCCCGTGAAATACTTATTAACTGCTTATCATGAGTTCGTACGTAAACGATACTTATCATGTTATACACGTATGTACTTACTTGATTAATAGCACATGAATGTGATCAATACTGAATAAGGTAAGTTTTAATCTAGGACGTACGATCTTAAGGGCACTATTCATGGTAAAAGCATGCGGGTTTTACAAAGATGATCTTTGAGGACAAAGATCCTGTTTAGGGGTAAATGCTGTGACAATCCGTCAATTTATGGTTGATATTTTATTCTCAATATTTATTTGAAAACATTATTTTAATGTTACAATATGAACTCACTTATTTTTGGGAAGTAATTTGGATTTACGTCTTGAAGTAGCGTCGACTACGTCTAAACCGGAGGATTCTACGTTACGTGCTTACGTTTACATACACCGTCTTTGGTGACAGTCCGATATTTCAGAAAATAAATTTGTCCAGGAATATTATTTTGGAGTTTTAAATTTATGTTGGTTCATGAACTCACAAATTTACGAGAAGAGATTAGGACTTACGATTTTATTTTAACGTCCTTTACGACTAAACCGGAAACCTTAGGATTACGTATTTACGTTTTCGAACTCCGTTTTTTATGAAACAATTTTTATTGGATTCGTTTTGTGACGCTGATTCATAATTTATAAAAACGTTTTTCGTAAAACGACCCAAGGGCACGCAAATCGAGGAAACTGGAATCAAGGAGTACCCGTAAATAAATGGGGATGAGACAAGTGGGACACTTGTCCCACCCCCACTCAAAGTCAACAATGCTAAGCTACTAACACGTTAGGTGTCAATAACCTAACAAACTAAGTCACACTTGTCCTTGTAAGCTTACAATGTAAGCCACTTTCCATCAAACTAGCTAAACCACTAGCCAAAACCACACACTCCTTTTCTCACACATGCAAACAACTAAATCCTCTCTTCCTCTCTCTAGGATTTCGTCCCAAACTCCCCATAAACACCCCATTTAATCCAAATTTAACCACAAACTATTGTCATAACTTACATATGTTAATCTCCATTCAAAGAGATGAAGATTGGTGCAAGTTTTAACATCCAAGGAGGAGTTTCCATGGAGTATTAGGGCTGATTTTCCACAAGGAGTTTATGAAGATTGGTGGTCTTGAAGATGGTCTTGGTTACTCATAAGTTTCTCCATCAAAATCCATGTCCAAATCACAACCTACATCAACTTGGTGGCATAAAGATTGTCCTCCTCATCCTCTTGTTATTTTTGATTATGTAATCTTGTATTTCTTTTACTTATGTATATGTATATGATGATGAATGATGATTAAAAATATTTTGTGGGGATTTGGTGTTGATAAACATGCTTAAAAAGATGAAAGACTATAAGAAACAAGGCTAAAATCTTGTTTAAATTTGTTGGCTGTATAAAACAGTAAAGAATCAAATGATGAACTGATAAAAATGGCATAGATTAATGGATATACAATAAGTAAAATGTCTTGTACACAGGTGGGAGTTGGGCATGCAATGGAATCATTGTAATGAGTGAGATATGATCAAAACAAGTTTAGTGTACAAATCTGAGTTCACTATTTTGGACGATTTTTAGAAAATACTTAGAGGCTGATTCAACAGTAGCTATAGTAGAGTTAAATGGAGCACATATCATTTAGTTTATGTCATAAAAATTTGAGCTTCTATCTCAATATAGAACTCTAGATATGGCAGTTTTGGTGAACATGAAGATAAAAATCATATTTTGGAAATTAAAGGATAATAGTATTATATAAGCACTCAAATAAAAATAGTATAAAATGTAAATTAAAACCCACTAACTTATATAATACATTTATATAAATATGTATAAGGATAAATAAGTGGACATTTTATAAAAATGGTAACTTGTTAAGTTTTATAAGTTATAAAACTATAAATATGATTTTTACGACTTTTTCGGCTATTACCGTAAAATTAACGTTTTTGCTAAATAAAACTTAGACGGTTGGACCCGTCTAATGTGAACTTTATAAAACTCATATACTGATATATAAGTATATATAACAAGTAAAAACCGATAAAACTCGAACTATATAACATACGGACATTAACGGACTAAGTTAACATTATTGGACTAATAATACAACAAAATGGGTTAAAACACTTATAAACTTATTTATTGGGCTTAACCCATTTGGGCCCAACATGTAAAATGTACATACTGATAATAAAAGTATAATTGGACTAATGAATAGTATTGGGCTTGTAATAAGCCCATTGGGCTTCAAAATATAAACAAGATTAAACTAGTATAACTAGTCTTGAGAAATTCCCAACACATAACACTAAAATAAGTAAATGAGAATATATAAACCCACTTGATCATCATATATATATATATATAATCATCATATGTATACATAATTGTTATTTTTATAAATTCATTGGACATGAGTCTAAGACGAATATTGTTTGTCTAGGTTTCCGTGATTGAAGCACGTACCGTACGTCCGAATTGCCGATAACCCGCCTTCCCACATCAACGTGAGTTCATAGCCTCGCACTCTTTTAAATGTTTTTATAAATGTTTTATAAACCCGCGAGGGAGATAACATGTTAGTTTTTATAAAACTAGGACACCATTTGTCCCGATTGTTTGTTTATTGATTTGGACCCGAAAGATTGAATGACCCGATTGTATGACCCGATAAATGATTAAAGGACCCGATAGATGAAATCAAATGGATTATTAAAGTTAGGTTATGTCACTAAAAGTCCCATTAGCATGAATTGTGAACTACCGGGAGTTGGTAGACGCTTGTGCATATAATAGTACTATTTGGGGACGATCACCCCAGTTCGCGCCTTAAAGGTTGATCCCCGTCGTGCCACATTGATTGGTAAGCGAATTTATGTATGAGAAGATTTCCATAGCGTGACCTTTGTGACGACACGCTACTCTAGATGGGCAAATTGAGTATCGGGTTAGCTACCCGTTGTTGGTTTAGTAAGGTAACAATGTCATGCGGCTTATAATAATCCAACTAACGAAATACTACTAGACGCACCGAATTACGATGTATTGCCTGACTAGCAATACATGGTCATACTATTGATATTATGTTCGTGTTTTGGTTTTTGATAACCATATTTATATAACGGTTTTTATTTTCATACAACGTCGTAAGACGTATTGTATGATGTTTTTACGACATTGGCTCGTATAATGATTTTTAAGGCAAACGCCTATATTATGATTTTGAGGAAGATTTGTATAAAATGACTTCCGCTATTTTATGGCCTATTAAAACGATTTGTACAAAATGATTTTCAGTATTAATCTTATACTGATATTATATTGATGGATTTTATTAAACTCTATGAATTCACTCGGCGTTATCGCTGACCTTTTCTTTTAACATGTTTTATCTCAGGTACTTGAAGGTAATTCTCGGGAAGACGACAAGAATTCATGGCCCGCACTTAAATTATAATTTCCATTCAAATGTTTGTAAAACTTGTATGAAATAATATGACTTGGGACCTATGTAAATTTGATATTTATGAATGGAAATTCTTTATTATTAAACGACACAATTTTTATGCGTTGTCTATGATGTGAGTAATGTGCTATCCCGTAACACCAACGAGTCTTCCGCTGTATTGAGTTGTATAAATTTGGGGGTGTTACACACATGCTCTCCCCCGTTGCCTATAAATACCCTCCTAAACATATTAGGAGGCTGGTTAGCTCGTTTCATTTCAATTTTTCCTTTCTAGTTTTTAGAGAGAGAAAGTTTTAACTTTCTCTCACTAAGTTTTCATCTTTTCTTCATTTTTATCTTTCAAGCTTAAGCTTTTAATCATCCTTGTATTTGGATTTCATTAATCACAAGTTCAAGTTAAGCTTTTTGTTCATTAATCTCTTTCTACATTTCTTGATTTTGTTTTACCTTTAATCCGAAATACATTTGATCCGTGATTGATTTTGATGTTTTCGTGATTAAAAAGTTAATCTTTTTATTCCTTCATAAGCTCTTATACGTCTATGCTATAAGCTTTTTGTTCTTATTGGCTTATTTGTATATTTAGCTTATTTACTTTTAAGCTTTATTAAAAGTTTTATTGTTTTAAAATTTGTGTTTTAAAGTTCACGTGTTTAGATTCAAAAAGGTTTCGAATTTGTGCTTATTTATCCTTGGATGAGAATTGGCAAGTGCTTATTGTATTAACTGCTTATTCATTTCTGCTTAAGTTGCTCTTTGTGTTTCATTACGATCTTAGGAGGGTTTTCCTGGTTGCGATCCTTGGTTTCGATCGCATTGATTGCGATCCCATTCTTCTTTCCCTGGCTACGATCCACACCACGATCACATATTGCGATCAGTGGGTGCGATCGTGTCAGATTTCCTTGTTACGATCGCATTGATTACAATCATTGTTTTTACTATCAGACCACTATCAAACTGCGATCCACTTGTTGCGATCGTGAGTACGATTGGTGGTTGCGATCGAGTTGCGTACGATCACTTCTTTGTGCGATCTAATTCCTAGGGTGCGATCGCATTGAGTGCGATCTGGAGTACGATTTGAGTGCGATCGCATTGCGATCTGACTCAGGCTTTTGTTTTGTTTTTCTTAGTTTCTGAATTTTACTTTTCCTACCTTTTGTCTTAGTTTATTCTTACCAAGTTTTCAAGTTTTCAATCATTTACTTTTTAATTTCCAAAGATTGCACGCCTCCCGAAATCTCCATTTTTACCAAGTATTTTTCTAGTAATTTTTAGCTTAATTTTTAAAGCTTTTATTATACTCAACGACATTTACATATTTTCTATTAGTTTAAAAATAGATAATCAACCAACCATTTTATTTTCCACCAAGAACGATTGAGTCGCACTAATTAACGATAATCAATTCGAAAATATCGGACGATAACTCTTTTATACTTGGCTAAAAACACAAGTATTAAAGCTCCATGTTGGTTTCGAAGAACCCGATTCACCCTTCCATCTAACTATTATCCAAATGGCACGCGTGGAAATTTCTCTAAATCTTGTTAATCTTAAATATCAGTTATACGTCCATAAGTAACTTATATTTCAACAAGAGTGACCACATAGATTTGAAGAGTTTTTGTGCTTAAAAGAACGTAGCAGGTGAATTTTGACCCCGATTCTTAAAGATAAAACATGATTTGCATTGACCCATTAGGTTTAAATGGTTCCACTGAAGAAGAAGAAAAAGTTTGAATCTTCTTTGTTCTGACAAAGACGAAAAATACATAAACTCAACAACAAACATTGACTTAAAAAAAGATTTATTTTGTATTTGAATTTTTAGCATAGATTTGTGTAACTAAACGTTTCACTATCACTTCAATAGGTATTATAACATACTATATGTTTTTCAAAAAACTTTAATCTAATTTCAATTGTCGTGCTTAAATATTTGTTATCATCCTACGTTCAGATCATCGGATGCCGAACTAAGTTCTTTCTGAACCAAGTTTAAACACTCACAAAAATACTTCATATGAATAAAAAGCTATGATACTTATGTTTTTTAAAATTATGTGTTTCTTGGCTATGAGCAATAACATTGGGACGGGGGAAGTAACATTATAACATAACCGTAATAAAGGTTATACACATAAATCAACATTCAAAATGCAATTCATACATCAATTATAAATATTAAAATTGTATAAAAAAGTCACAAGAATTTAAAAAATTAAAAAACACAAAAAATAAAATAAAAGTAAAAAAGTTATTTTTAAAAACACTAACAATAAAAGAAAAATAAAAAAATCCTCCGGAAGGACAATAGAAAACGACCCCGCCCGTTGGGCGGGTTACGACGCTAGTATATATATATATATATATATATATATATATATATATATATATATATATATATATATATATATATATATATATATATATATATATATATATATATATATATATATATATATATATATATATATATATAATTTAGATAAAATGGTTTAGGTACTTAAAGTTGTTAAAATGAAAAGTAATAGAAAATGGACAAATATCACATTTATTGATTAGTTTTGGTTCGTTTATGATTTTTTTAGTTCGTGTACGAGTGTTTTGGAAGTTTTAGTTCGTGTACGAGTAACTAGTTCTCAATTTTTAATATCACTAGTTTTTCGTGTATCAGTTGTGTATCATAGTTTATCAATTATTTTGTTATATCGAATGCAACATGTGATAATATATCACTGAATTTGCGAATAAATGATTATTTATGCTAATAATATTTTTGAAGTAAAACTATGTATCATATGTATCAACTATAAATTTTTACGTATCAAATTTTTTAGTGTTTTTATACCAATTTTTATGTATAAGATTTATTGTTTTGTGTTTAATATTAAATAAATCACATGTTAATTGATAAAATCAATGGTTAAGATGACTTTTCATTTTAACAACTTTAAGCTACTACACTACAATAACCTATTATAAAAGATTAAGTATTGAGTTTGTATTATTAAAGACAAATCTTTGCACAAAACAACTAAGGGTATCATTTGCTGGTAGTTTTAGAGACACAAAGCACACACAATAAAGCATCGAGAATAAATGTCATGAATATTAGTCGTTCATTGTTCCATCAGTTATAGGGATATGAATCATTGTGGCAGTTATCATCTAAACAATAGATGATTCACCGTATAAATGGTTGTTGCTTTACCTCTCTATACCAACCACAAAGAAAAACCATATTTTATGTGAAAAAGCAGTATTATGAGGTATTCTTTGTTGTTTGTGATTTTGTAGGTAAAATGATACGATTTGGTGCAAACACGGATTTCAAGGCATTATTATTGAAGAAAAGACAAAAGAAGGACTCATTGTGTCAAGTCTCCAAAGTCAAAGGACCTTTCATGCCAAACTGCCAAAGTTAAAGGACTAGAAGTGTAAATTCAAAGAAAGTCAAAGAACTGAAGTTGAAGTCAACTCAAGTCAAAGGGTCAATATTGTTGAAACTCAAAATCAAAGGGTTGATTATATCAAGTTCATGAAGTGTTTAGCTCAAAACAAAGAATTGCCAAAGTTGAGGGATTGATTCTGCCAAGTATGAAACTAAAATAGAGCTTGATCCGTGTGTTATAGTTATCAGCCAATGAGAGGCCAAGAAAATGAAGTCTCGGATTGCCACATAATGGGTATTTATGAGGAGAGAGGGCGAATCAAAACAGTGCACCCACTAGCCAGTTTCAGCCAATTATATTTCATATTTCAGATCATGATCCGAGTGATTAGTTTTCATCCAATAACATCAAGACACGTGTTCAACTCAAACCCAAATCGTGGATTTTGATAGAGACAATGTTACAAGAAGATGTCAACATGAAAAATACTCGCAATGAAGAGAAGAAGTCAACCCACTTGCTTAATTAACATAAATTCAAAGGAATTAAATTCCCCCAATTTGATGAAGAACACTTGAAGATTGATTAACAGAATTATGACACTTAGCAGCTTCTCATTGGCTAAGACACGTCACTCACCTCACCTACATCTCATATTCAGCCTATAAATAGGGATAGTTAGCTTTCATTTGTGTAATGTAGTTAAGTGTGAAAAACACACACAATTAGCTTAATCTCTTTCCCTGTTTTCCTTTCTTTAGTTAAAACTACTTAGAGTGATTGACAACCACTCTAAGTCAGTTAGTAAGGTACCTGTAACAAACTTACACCATTAATAACAGAATTCACATTTCACTAAAATTCTTAATTCTCCTCATTACTGTTCATACTCTAATGCTTTTTGATTATGTTATTCTCATGGAATAATTGAAT
Organism: Glebionis coronaria; assembly: GCA_025667525.1. Classification (NCBI taxonomy): domain Eukaryota; kingdom Viridiplantae; phylum Streptophyta; class Magnoliopsida; order Asterales; family Asteraceae; genus Glebionis; species Glebionis coronaria. The sequence continues at coordinate 471,853,875 of CM046874.1, read as the reverse complement.
CAAGTGGTTGTTTTGGAAGCTCTTTGATGATATCACATTTGTTGCAATTCAGTTTCTATACCAGTTCTAGCCATTAGCCAGAGTTTATGTTTAGACTTGTAGCAGTGATGATGAATGATGGTGATTGGTGTTGATTTTGTGGTTGATTGTTGGTGATAAGGTGTTGATAAGCTGAAAAAGAGAGTTCAACACTCTCTTCTCCATCAAAGGAGGCCTATTAGCTAAAAAGTGCCAATTTTGTTTTGAATTTCCTCTAAATTGTTGAATGCATCCTCAATTCCTAGATTTAGAGTAAATCTACTTGATATTGCTTGCTATATGATTCTTATGATCTTATTGTTATGTTTTGATAGCCTATAGTCCATAACTGTTAGCCTTGATTAGTTTTCTTAGGTTATTAATCTGTTTCTGTCATAACTTGTGTTTGGTTCATATGCAATATTTTGATACAGCCAATGATCTTGGTTAAAAAGTGTTCTCATACACTCTATAACTGGTCTAATATTGATGTGCAAGTTTTTGAATTCAAACAATAAGTCAAAAAGGCAAATGACATATAAAAACTTTGGGTCAGTTTAATAAGCCTAAAACAATCCATGTTCATATCACCATAAGTTGCTCAAAACTTGGAATTAGAACTTGATTTTTGTTACATTATGAAGTCTAACATCCTAGCTTTAAGGCTTGATAAGCCACTTGATACAGTTTCTATTGTAGAAGAAGCCATAAGCTGATAAAAGTCTCTATGATAATAGCATGTTTCTGCGATAGCTTATTTTCAATTCTGACTTATCTACTTCATAAAAGTTCTCATTTTCTTTCACAAATCAGTTTTATAAGTAATCAAATTAACTTTTGACCTTGGTCAACTTTTGGTCAAAGTTGGTCAACGCTGGTCAACATAAGCACATTTGAGCTTTGGATTTTCTGGCTTATTCTGTGAAGGTTTTTCAAATTTTCTTGGACAGGTGTCCATATTTTGGGCTCTGTCGACGTACAGTCGGTATTCGGTCCGGCCAAACAGGCCCGCGACCCACACACACCTAACTTATCCTTCAAGAAACCCTAAGCCTATATAAACAGGGGTAGGGGTCTCATTATAAACAGGTTCTCTCTCTCAACCACACTTCATATACAACATATCGATCAAATACTAACTTGACCATCAGAGGTGGACCCCGGGGCTCCGGCCTCGGGTCCACGTCTAACCGGTTTACCTTTGTTTGCAGCATTACTCAGGATTCGGGAAGACGACAAACAGCCTAGGAGTATCGTCGAACCGGCCCGGCTAAACTATGCTCCAACAAGTTGGCGCCATCCGTGGGACCCTGACTAAACTATGTTTCGTGTTCTCAATAGCCGCATTCGGTAATTCCGAAACCTTTCGTCTTTTAGCTTTTCAATAGCCACATTCTGTATGCATGCGTCTATGTGAAACATAGCATGTAAATCAAATATATCATAATATATTTACCATGTACTCATCTATGTGGCACATAACATGTAAGTCAACAAATGTAGCGTGCATTTTTTTATCGCACTATACCGTATGGTATAACTGTATCGCAAATATGAAACTTGACAAATAAGATATTACTCATGGCATATACTTGCTAATCAACTCACAAAAAAAAACACCGAAATTTAAAAATATGTTAAACACGTGTCTTGAATTATGCTTATCATCTTTGTCTCTGTTCATGGCTATCAAACAAACATGTTTTGGTTAGTCGAGGAAACTTTTCTTTTGAAAAAATAGAAGATTTTTTGCTATAAATAAGGGGGTATTGATATATCTTCTTCATACAAAAAAAATAATGTACGCACTAAAAGTAGTACTTATACATACTTTCGTCGCTTATATTAACCGATGATTTGGTCTTGACATAAAACCTCATGGTTTTGTGTGATATATTGTATGCTTTCACCCGACATGTTTTACTCTTTATTCGCGGTCGTATGCCGCTCTACCGCGATACTTCGCATGTCGAAATAAATTTTACGTTTTTCGTATTCGCACGATCAGACTTATTCTTTTTTACACGCGGTCATGACTCATAAATCCAAGCTCATCCGCATACTTGGATCTCTTTTATTTTTTGTGTCGTGGTCACGGGCCGCGTCCTTCCGCAACATTCCGAAATAAAGGCATATATTTTATTTTAACAAAAGATATTCTTGCTATCTTTTTAATTCTTGACAAGATTTTCTTAAAATTCATAAAAAAATATTATATATATTTTTTAAATTCACAAAAGATATTCTCTAAAGGATATTACCTATATCTTCTAAAAGTATTAGCGATATATTTTATGTTAATAAAAGATATTCGTATACCTTTTAAATCGGTAAATAGATATTACATATATCTTTTAATTTGGTTACTATATTTTCCGTATAAGTTGCGATCCGACCTACTAATACCGTGTCGCGACTCGCCCTTTCTATCCACGGTCATGGTCCATCCATCCGCACTCGTCTGCACATTCATCTATTATTACATATAATTTGAATAATATATTTTATGTTTTTTATCGCGGTTATGGTATGACCATCCGCGCTAGTTCGTACATTCAGACATCTTTAGCCTACGGGCGTACATGTACACATCGTTCCCAGGTGGAATAAGAGTATTGAGTGAACCTAATAATTCAACTTGCCGTGTAAGAGGGATGCAACCCCAACGACCACGGATCATGTATCCTTGTTAGACACCCTGCTCACAAGACGTTTTAGTAAGTTTCAAAAACATACCGTGCCTCCCGAGCCGGACTTGTTAAAAGACACACTGTGCACGTCTAACAAAATTCCGTCAGAAACTTTACCGTCCTTATGGTAAATGCGGTACGCCACACGTAGTGGCATAGCTCATCCCATAAGTTAGTTAAGATACGTCTTATACTATATGACAATTCGCGGTTATGGCAAGATCCATCCGCGTTGGTTCGCACGTTCGAACCCAATTTGTATCTTTTGTACGCAGTTATGGTACGTCCATTCGCGCTGGTCTACGCGGACGTAATTTTTTGAATACTTGATTAAGTATAATACTACTAATCGAGTGTAGCACCATTAAACTTGGGGGCTATCAGGGTATACTAATATCACTATTTCCGTGCATGTCACACAAATATTTGGATATATTTCTTTGCCGCAGATGTCCGCCTTCTGCCGATTTATTCGTTTGCCATGGAAGTATCTCTTCCATTGGCTTATCCATTCGCCGCGGAAGTACTCCTTCCGCGCACTTATTTCTGCGCCATGGAAGTATCTCTTCCATTGGCTTATTCCTTCGCCACAGAAGTACTCCTTCCGAGCGTTTATTTCTGCGCTATGGAAGTATCTCTTCCATTGGCTTATCCCTTCGCCGCCGAAGTACTCCTTCCGCGCGCTTATTTCTGCGCCATGGAAGTATCTCTTCCATTGGCTTATTCCTTTGCCGCGGAAGTACTCCTTCCCCGCGTTTAGTTCTGCGCCATGAAAGTATCTCTTCCATTGGCTTATTCCTTCACCGCGGAAGTACTCCTTCCGCGCGTTTATTTCTGCGCCATAGAAGTATCTCTTCCATTGGCTTATTCCTTCGCCGCGGAAGTACTCCTTCTGCGCGCTTGTATCTGCGCCATGGAAGTATTTCTTCCATTGGTTTGTGCCTTTGCCACGGAAGCACCCCTTATGTTGGCTTATTCATGCGTCGTGGAAGTATTCTTCTACTTGCTCATTATCATTCGCCGTGGAAGTATTCTTCCACGTGCTCGTTATCTTTTCCCGTGGAAGTATTCTTCCACGTGCTCATTATATTGGCCGTGGAAGTATCTCTTCCACTTGCTCATTGTTTTCGCCGTGGAAGAATCCTTCAATGAGCTCATTGTTTTTTCCGTGGAAGAATCCTTCCACGGGCTCATTGCTTTCACCGTGGAAGAATCCTTCCACGTGTTCCTTATCCTTCGCCGCGGAAGTCCTCCTTCCGCGCGCTTATTCCTTTGCCACGGAAGTATCCCTTCCGTTGGCTTATTTATGCGCGGTGGAAGTATCTCTTCCACGTGCTTATTATCTTCGCCGTGGAAGTATCTCTTCCATGTGCTTATTATCTTCGCCGTGGAAGTGTCTCTTCCACGGCGCATCATTATCTTCGTCGTGGAAGTAGCTCTTCCACGTGCTTATTATCTTCGCCGTGGAAGTATTCTTCCACGTGCTCGTTATCTTCGCCGTGGAAGTATTCTTACTCGTGCTCGTTATCTTCGCCGTGGAAGTATTCTTCCACGTGCTTATTATTTTCGCCGTCGAAGTATCTCTTCCACGTGCTTATTATTTTCGCTGTGGAAGTATCTCTTCCACGTGCTTATTATCTTCGTCGTGGAAGTATCTCTTCCACGTGCTTATAATCTTCGCCGTGGAAGTATTCTTCCATGTGCTCGTTATCTTCGCTGTGGAAGTATTCTTCCTCGTGCTCGTTATCTTCGCCGTGGAAGTATTCTTCCACGTGCTTCTTATTTTCGCCGTGGAAGTATCTCTTCCACGTGCTTATTATTTTCGCCGTGGAAGTATCTCTTCCACGTGCTTATTATCTTCTCCGTGGAAGTATTCTTCCACGTGCTTGTTATCTTCGCCGTGGAAGTATTCTTCCACGTGCTTCTTATCTTCGCCGTGGAAGTATCTCTTTCACGTGCTTATTATTTACTCCGTGGAAGTATCTCTTCCACGTGCTTGTTATCTTCGCCGTGGAAGTATTCTTCCACGTGCTTCTTATCTTCGCCGGGGAAGTATCTCTTCCACGTGCTTATTATTTTCTCCGTGGAAGTATCTCTTCCATGTGCTCATTATATTCACCGTGGAAGTATCTCTTCCACGTGCTTATTATCTTCGCCGTGGAAGTATCTCTTCCACGTGCTCATTATTTTCGTCGTGGAAGTATCTCTTCCACGCGCTTGTTTTCTTCGCCGTGGAAGTATCTTTTCCACGCGCTCACTATATTCGTCGTGGAAGTATCTCTTCCACGTGCTTATTATCTTCGCTGTGGAAGTATCTCTTCCACGTGCTCATTATTTTCACCGTGGAAGTATCTCTTCCACGCGCTTGTTTTCTTCGCCGTGGAAGTATCTCTTCCACGTGCTCACTATTTTCACCGTGGAAGTATCTCTTCCACGAGCTTGTTATCTTCGCCGTGGAAGTATCTCTTCCACGTGCTTATTATATTCTCCGTGGAAGTATCTCTTCCACGTGCTTATTATCTTCGCCGTGGAAGTATCTCTTCCACGTGCTCATTATTTTCGCCGTGGAAGTATCTCTTCCACGCGCTTGTTTTCTTCGCCGTGGAAGTATCTCTTCCACGTGCTCATTATTTTCGCCGTGGAAGTATCTCTTCCACGAGCTTGTTATCTTCGCCGTGGAAGTATCTCTTCAACGTGCTTATTATCTTCGCCGTGGAAGTATCTCTTCCACGTGCTCATTATTTTCGCCGTGGAAGTATCTCTTCCACGCTCTTGTTTTCTTCGCCGTGGAAGTATCTCTTCCACGTGCTCATTATTTTCGTCGTGGAAGTATCTCTTCCACGCGCTTGCTATCTTCACCGTAGAAGTATCTTTTCCACGTGCTTATTATTTTTGCCGTGGAAGTATCTCTTCCACGTGCTTATTATCTTCGCCGTGGAAGTATCTCTTCCACGTTCTCATTATATTCGATGTGGAAGCATTTCTTCCATGTGCTCATTATCTTTCGCCGTGGCAGTATTCTTCCACGGGCTCATTCTCCTTCGTCGTGGAAGTACTCTTCCACTAGCGCCTTATTTTAGCCGTGGAAGTATTCCTTCCATGGGCTCGTTGTCTTCGTCGTGGAAGTACATCTTCCACTCTCTTGTTGCCTTTTCCGGGGAAGTACGCCTTCCACTGGCTCACTCTGCCACATAAGTACGTCTTCTGTTGGTTCATATGTTTGTTACGGAAGTACGTATTCCGCGATGAATTACTTTGCCCGGCCACGAAGTGATTTCTTTAAAGTTTGCATTGTTTGACCTTTTTAGGCGAAGCCTGATCAACTAGGCCTAGTTCAGAAAAAAAACCGTGACAAAAATTTTAATTCATTATCGTGTGTCGTGGCCACAAGACGGATGTACCATCCGCATCACTTTGCCACAGAAGTACATGTTCTGTTGGCCTTAAGACGAATGTAATATTCGCACTATGCTGCATCATTAGTGGGTATAAGAAGTATGCCTTCCAATGTTCACGATGCAGCATACGGGTTCCACCTCCACCTTCACAAAACCTTCTTATTGTCCTCACGTTAGAGATGAATAAGAATGATACCTTGCCAATGCCAGTGTTACCTCGGCTATAGGACACGCTTTCTTCTTACGGGGTCCTTACCGTCTAATCACGGGAAATCAAGCATTCGAGCACAACCGCCCGTGTTACGTATACGTGTTTTCCCATTTCTTTTGACGTGGATATGCTTACAGGTAGCGAATATGGTGTAAAGTCTAGTAACCTCGGTGACAACCTCGCATACTAGACTGGGGGGGGGGGGGGGTCATGATGACGTATAGTGTCTATGATCACTATTCGCAATCCCAGCCCATCATCTTTTTGCTAAAAGAAGCCCATTACGAGTGGAGCCATATGTTACGGACGACCCACGAGAATGTCCTAGCAGCAAGCCGCACGCGGTTGTTTAATGAGCATGATACACGAATGAGTCTAACATAACATGATCATGGACCATATCATACTAGACTAGGGGACATGTTGACGTACAATCGGTATTCGGTCCGGCCCAACAGGCCCGCGGCCCACACACACCTAACTTATCCTTCAAGAAACCCTAAGCCTATATAAACAGGGGTAGGGGTCTCATTATAAAAAAGGTTCTCTCTCTCAACCACACTTCATATGCAACATATCGATCAAATACTAACTTGACCGTCGGAGGTGGACCCCGGGGCTCCGGCCTTGAGTCCACGTCTAACCGGTTTACCTTTGTTTGTAGCATTACTCAGGATTAGGGAAGACGACAAACGGCCTAGGAGTATCGTCGAACCGGCCCAGCCAAACTATGCTCCAACAGGCTCTTAATCATCTTTTGAGAAAACCAGACCTAATGCTTATCTAGATAGCTAAACTCTTAAAAGTAGCATATTCAAAATTGCTTATTTGAGATTTATACCACCTCAGCTTAATTCCTTAAACATGGCTGGCTTATTTTGAATTGTGAATCTTTTGAAACTTATTTCAGCTTATTTGGTCAAGTAAAACTCAAGATATAGCTAATCTTCTATAAGCCTATTTTTAGTGAAAATAATTTTGTTAATTGCACATTGGTCCTTGGAAGTTAGGGTAGTTGCTAGTTTGTTTAAAATCTGTTAAACTTATTTGGGTTTGCATTTAAGTCTCTGGTTTTTGTTAGTTTGTTAATAGTTGGTTAAAAGTTTGTTATCTATGTTACTTTTGGTTACTAGCTTACATATTTTACATTTTCAGTCCCATAGCTTTACACATTTACATTTTTAGTCCTTATACTTTCATTAGCTTTACATTTTCGACATTATTACTTGTTGTGCATTAATTGGTTGTACATTGTGCTTAATACATGGTATGTGCAATATGTTTTTAGTGTAGTACGGTTACATAGACGATAATATTTTACACGTTTGACGGTTTTGTGACAATTAGACATAGAATACCATAACTTTGCTAATCAAACACCAAAAACAATAAAGTGACTTGATTTTTATCGATCATTCAATTCGTAAGGATATCGAGACAAAAACGAACTACAAAAAGACAAATATTAACCTCCGACTTGTTCTTTAAAAGACTGCATATAATATGTCTTCCACTACTTCACAGTCCCAATCCGAAATCAAATCCTAGAAGGTTATGTCGGCTAACCCTACACAAACCCAATCCGAAATCAAACCAAAAAGTTAAAAATCACAATGAATGAATACCACTACTCAAATCTACATATTAGGGGTTTCGAAGAAGATCACGTGCGATTATACTCCTTCTCATAAATGATAAGAGTTTTTATGATTGAGTTTCCATCATTTATTGGGTAAGATTAATGTTTTAAAGTAATTTATGTAAATGTTCATGTCTATGTAAAGAATTGTTATAACACCTACGTTTGTTACCCATTAAGATGAAGTGTTCTTGCATTTAATGAAGAGTCTTGAGTTAGGTTAATCTGGTGTACCTTTTTAAAATTGTTAAAATGAAAAGTAGTATGAACCCAGGTTTTCAAGATCCGGATCTTACTTAGGATCTTTTTCGTCTTTGCAAGATCGAAATCATAAAGTCGGATCGGGATAGTAAGATCCTATTATAGTGACATTTTATTAACAATCTTTGTAATATTATACAAATCTGCAAATTATTATACATCATAAACACAAAATTATATGAATGATTTACGAAAATATTGTTCTAAATTATGGTTATAAAATGTATAAGAAGAATAAAACATTGTTTTTTAGATTATACGAAATACAACCTGTAAATTTTTAACTTATCAATTTGTGGTTCAAGAAAAGTAAGATCGGATCGTAGTAGAGCCTAAGATCCTATGGCCAATATCGGGATCTTATAAGATCTTATCTTGATCGTTTTTACTTTGCAGTATAATAAAATCGTAAGATCCTAAGATCATAAATGGGATTTTGAAAACCATGGCATGAACTATTAATTTAATTAGTTAGTATTAAATCTAATTAATAATAGATGAATTTCATTAATGTAATAAATATCTAGTCAAATGAAAATTAATAAATAAACCTAGAGTTAATTTTCATTTAACCAATACTACTTATTCTTTTAAACAATATTTAATTTTAATTTAACTAAACTTTTAGATAATAACGTTTTTTATACATCTTCATATTTATTCTTTTTTATACATTTTTATTCTTTATATTAGGTAGCCTTGATACATAATAAAATTTTGATACATCATGTCTAAATAATGATCTTTACAAGTAACCAACTACATATTTAATATTTAATAAAATAATAAGATGAAGATACATATCTATCATCTCATATAAAAATAGATACAATTCACGTCAGATCCAAAATTACAAATATGATGGTACATATTTAACATTTAACTCGTACACAACCTAAACAAATAAAAAATCGTCATGTACCAATTGATGTCCGTAACTATAACTTAATATAATAAAGCTTCAAATATGAAGTGTTGGTGCTACACAATTTTGTGTTTATGTGAAACTTCTTCCCCCAACTTTCTCCACCAAATTTTATTCGAGATACATCAGCTTCTTTCAATTTGGGTTTCATTACCGTGAAACGAGATTGATCACCAACAATATTGGTTTTATTAATAGGATATTAAAAAGTGAAGGCATGTCTTTGCTTGAGGTTTTTTATACTATAAAATTGGTTGCAAACCAAATATTCGATGAAATGTTTGTGAAAATTGTAGTTATGTTTTAGGTTTCATCCATAACTAGATCACTTGGCTGCATACATGGTTCATTTTAACACTTTTTAGAGGACAAATAAGCTCTACTATAACTTATTTGTTCTCTACTACACTATTGTGACACCCCGGGTAGGGGACAAAATATGCGGAAATATAAACGGAGATATCACAAGGGTGGATCGATAGCATATAGTCCATAGAGTATAAGATAAAGAGTTATTCAAATCAGATTACATGTTTATTAAACAAATAAATAAAAATTGTCTTAAACATGTCATAAGTAGATTGTTCATTTTCCCAAAATGGAACCCTTGACGATTCCTACGATGCAGGTTACATAGATGCTTGAGTCCATGCACATATCTCGTTCTAACTTCATTTCCCTGAGATAAACATGCTTAGAGGGTCAACATAAAGTTGGCGAATTTACAGGTTTTAACATTAATTAGTTTGGACATACATTAATCATAGAAGTAACAATGCACAAAGCATTCTTACTAAAAATTTAGATTACATTTGCTCTTATTCGAAACTGAAGCTTAACCTTCCATATTCCTCAACAGATGAGGACGTAGTGTCTTACAAAAAGACACCCAAACCCAGTTCCAACATGGTATACATTTTTTGTCCCGGCCAAGGCACAGTGAGCATGACTCACCCATATGGGGATGGTCAATCCCTAATAGATCTATTTATAACATTTGGAAGATTTTCAACACTTTAACAATTTCTATAATAGTCAATCATAGTCAAGTTTATACAATTCATTTATGTCCATTTAAAATAGTTGCATGTTTTCTCCCCCGTAGAGGAAAAGTTTATCAATAGTTTATACGGGGCCGAAAACTCACCTGAGAGTTGGCAATAGCTGTATAATACGGAAATCCAAATAATGCTCACGCCAAAAGTTATGCCTAATCAAATAGTACAGTCTTAATAGATAGTACAAAGAAAATATGTGTATGCTTATACAGATTTTTAGTCAGTTTATTTATGCTACGACATTTATCTAAATATTCGTAGTTCAAGTATTAACAATATTTGTTTAAACTTATCTATATAAGTTTCATTTCTAAGTAAACATAAAAGATTTAACTTTTAATATCAGTTTGCATTCGTAATACATGTATTAATAATAACCATTCAACTTTTAGTTAAGTTTCTTATTTAAGTAGACATAAAATGTCCTACTTAAAATATTAGTTCACGTTCGCAATTAATGTATTATAATCATCCATTTAAACTTACTATTAAGTTTAATAATTAAGTAAACACAAAACGTTCTACTTAAAACATTAGTTTACGTTCGTAGTTCATATTTTAAGTAAACGTAAGGTGTTCTACTTAAATATTAGTATTCAATTTATTCAACGTTCATATAATTTTATTTCCTAAAAGTATATGAGTTTATGTATTAGGATTACATATCCATATTGTTTATACAATTCATTTCATAAATCAAAAATATAAATATTTTATCTTTGAAAAATAAAATAAAATATTTAATTTAATTTAAAAGCTCCCATAAATTATTTAACATTTATAAAATAATTTATAAATTACAAGTTTAAGAATTTATATTATAAATTCTTATAGTTTAGGGTTTGTTTTAGTTTGACTAAGTTTAAAAATAGAATTAGGGTTAGGGTTTGTTAAAGTTTCAAAACATGGCAAAACTAGTCCCTCCATATTTTTAAACAAAGTAAACTTTCGGATTGTTACACATTTGGGACCTAGGGCTTGTTTAAGTTTCGGCTTATGGTAGATTTAGTCCCTCTACTTAAGTCTTGGTTTTGTAACTTTCATAAAATAACCAAAACAGCCCCTAGGGCTTCTTTAAGTTTCGGATTATTGCCAAAATGGTCCCTAGGTTTTTAAAATGACAAAATAACTTTTAGAAACTTCCCAAAATGGTCCCTAGGGTTTAATATGCCACGGATGGTGTTTATTAAACCCTAGATTTTTGGATAATTACATTTTCAGTCCTTGTGTTTACTAATTTATCAAAACAAGTTTCATAAGTTATGGTTTTAGTCATTAAGTTTCATAAATTGTCATTTTACTCTAAAAGTTTTTATAAGTTACATTTTATTATAAAAACTTTTATTTAACATTCAAAACATTATATGGGCTCATTAAATGGGCTAAACATCTAATGGGCCAATTAGTGGGTCTAAATACATTTTTAAGTTTACTAACTTGTTAAATGGGCCTTTAACACATTTATTGGGCTTAAATACATTTTAAGTCCATTAATCATTTTAAATGGGTTCAAGTATAAACTTAAGTCCACTAGGTCACTAAGATTTATTAAATGGGCTTATTAGGTCCATTAAGTCTTGGACTAACATTGCATGGTCTTAAATAGTCCATCAACACTACTTTACATTTTATGTAAGTATTAACTTAGGATTTTCTTATAAGCTTATCCATATTTAATTTTTGATCTTAATAAAAGATTTAAACTTATAGTTCATTTTATGTGATGTACCAAATGAGATCTAGATATGTTATAAAGTTACATGCAATTCATAAGCCCTAATATGAGCTTATAACTCACGGCCATAATTAATTATAGCTTATTAAGATGAGTCAAAGATTATTTTAAGGTTACATGTACTTAGAGTGTCCCCAAAATAGATCTAGCTATGTACAAATCAAGAAATCAAATCACAAGTCCATACATACATACATATAGCCCACGGCTATAACTTTAAATCTTGGTATTTCCAAGATGAATATTTTAGCTAGTTTTAAGTCTTGTAAATATTTACAAAAATACAATCATGATTATCTAGGTTTCATGCATGTTCCCAAGGTTACAATTATTACAACAAACTATATATATAACGCACGACTATATTGTTTTATCCGAAGGTTCCCATAAGATTTTATAAGCTTGTTTTATGTTCATCATGTTTAAGTTAACTCTTATCATCAGATCTATGGTTTATATAAGCATGCATGTACATTTAAAAGCATTCTAGGTCATATCTAACCCACGTCTACATATGTTCACATAAATCATTTTAGTGATTTTTAGTATTCCATTTAATATGTAATATTACATATTCCATCATTAAAACTTAGTAGACAAATCATATGTTCATAATTCATTTTAGCGGTGACCTTTAAGGTCATGGTATTTATGATTTTTAAGTTCACAAGTTTATTTTATGAGATCTATGATTATTAGTTAACCAAAATCCCATAAAACAAGATTTGTAACCCATGTCACATTTAGATTCATAAAATGTTTCATATGGTTTTTAATCAAGTTTAAAACATAGAATACAAGCCATAGGTTTCTTATTAAAAAGATTATTAACCATGACTATGGTGTTCATAATTATGCCGTGACCTATAATGGCCATGGCTTTACCAAATCTTGATTTTAACAAGTTATTTACTTTTGTTTATGGATGTATGATGATGCATGCATGAAGAAATGAAAGAGCATTAGTAGTATACCTTTCTTGCTTATAAGTACCAAGGATGATCTAGGTGAACAAGGAGATTAGAGATCTAATCTAGTTGATGAAGAAACCCTAAATGTAAACCAAGCCGTGGCCTTAAAGATTCGACTAGGGCTTGTTCTAGTGATTCCAATGATGATGATGATACTAAATGATTAGTGATTACTATGGGACAAGGGTCTAGTAGATTAAATGAACAAACTTTAGATTTTTGTGGCTTAATGTCAAATGATTTGAGAGATAAACAAGGAGAGTGAGATTGGATGCATGTGAAATGAGAATATATGTGTGATGTATGTGTGTGTTTCGGCTTAAAGAAGAGAGAGGAAGGGAATGACAAAAGGTATGATTCACCTTGGTAAGACATATTGTGCCAAGTGTCATCCCTTGCCTTTCCAAGGCAACTCTTCTCCTTCCACACAAGTCTATGTGCCGTGTCTAGCTAGCCAAAAGGGGTAATAGGACTTAGACATGGGCTTTGTGTTGGGCTTGCACACAAATGGCATCTATTCTTAGGCTAGTCCAAGAGTTAAGTAAACTCCTAGTCTACCTACATACATATACACGGCTACAATACCTAATGTAGTATATTTCCAAATTTTGTTAAGTGTTGTATATTTCAAATATTAATTATACATTTTACTACTTGTTATCCCTAGTTTCAAGTACAAGGTTTAAGCTATGTAACTTATTTACAACCAATATGAATGTAAAGGTATAAGTACATAATGGACAAGTTCACACACAACTTATAGGAACATAACACATGAGTATGTGTTCTAGGATTAATGGGTGAAAATTCACTACCTAAATTCATGGTAAAATCATAGATTTTACAACACCACCCCGTTATTTTAGCTTTGTCCTCAAAGCTACTAAAAACGTAGTTTATTTTAAGTGAAAGATGTTCTAAGTATATGGTTTATTTCAGACTCTCTCTCAGGTAAGGATGGTGGCTTAAACACAAAGTGGTCTTCACCTAGGTTACCCTTATACATCCGATTGGGCAGTAATGAAGGCTTCTGTTACTACGGGTGGACAAGAGGTGATGCAAGGAGCTTTTTATCCGGGTTACACTATACATCCGATTGAGCAGTAAAGGAGACTGTTGCTATGGATTGATAAGAAGTAATGCAAAGAGATCTTTATCCGGGTCGCACTATACGTCCGATTGAGCAGTAAAGGAGACTGCTGCTATGGATGGATAGGAAGCAATGCAAAGGGATCTTTATACGGGTCGCACTATACATCCGATTGAGCAGTAAAGGAGACTTCTGCTATGGATTGATAGGAAGCAATGCAAAGATATCTTTATCCGAGTCGTACTATACATCCGATTGACCAGTAAAGGAGACTGCTACTATGGATTGATAGGATGAAATGCAAAGAGATCTTTATCCAGGTCGCACTATACATCCGATTGAACAGTAAAGGAGAATGCTGCTATGGATGGATAGGAAGCAATGCAAAGGGATCTTTATCCGGGTCGCACTATACATCCGATTGAGAAGTAAAGGAGACTGCTGCTATGGTAGGATAGGACGTAATGCAAATGGATCTTTATCCGGGTCGCACTATACATCCGATTGAGCAGTAAAGGAGACTGCTGCTATGGATGGATAACGGGGGTGGTAGCTACCTCCTTCCAAGAGTTGGGAGAGGACCAATGGTGTTGTGGATTTGGTTAGGAGGGCAAATCTATTGCAGATGGTTTCTGGTATGAGGAGGACACGACATCATGTTTTATATGCTGGGGAAGCTAGGGATGCACTATATATCTGCATCCTTCTCACGGGTGAGATATAGGTTATATCTCCATACCCGATGATGAAAATTGGGGGTTGAAAGGTAAAATAAAATAAAAGAATATTTTAACTAGAACCCCTCCTATGTCAACAGCTTCACGCAAAAGACTTGCTGTTGTACCTCAAGCTTGTCAGATACAAACATTACTTAATAGTACTAAAGTTTCTACCCAATAGAGAGGTTAAGATTATTGTTGATGGCGATTAGGTAGGAAGTTGCAAAGAATCTGCTTCATTCTTCGCGGGGCTGAGCGAGAGGGGCGTAGAAAAGAAGTACCTCAAATGGTGGAAATAAAAGAAGATACCAAGAATAAAGAAGTGCGCGCCTTGCGGGGTGCCACAAAAAGGGTCATGCATTTACTATTACTGGTTAAAAATTTGCACATATTTTGACTTCTAAAGAGAGGAAATTGCACCTCCCAGAGTCTGGTGGATGATGGTATTGTAGAACTAATTGGACCCGAAGAGGAAAAAGGAATGTCCAAAAACATAGGACATTCAACATGTCTTTACAAGGGATGTCGGACACGGCCCTAAAAAATACACCCATTGTGAGTTGGATGTGTCTTTCAGGTTTAGGGTTGTCTATGTGGCGGATATAACCCTACAAAATACACCCATTGTGAGTTGGATGTGTCTTTTAGGTTTAGGGTTTCCTACGTGTCAGATATAACCCTACAAAATACACCCATTGTGAGTTGGATGTGTCTTTCAGGTTTAGGCGGGGAGAAACAGGTTAAAGAAATGGGTCATCCCTTGACCAAGTATTTCCTGGCTTATTGGTGTTAGAAATGACACTAAATCTAGTGTTGACTATACCGGGGTTACCGTCCCCTAGTATAATCAAGGTTTCATCTCCCCAAGGTATACGAACCAATTTTTGATCACATAGGATAATTGCATGATACTTGCTAGTCAATTCATGTCAATAATGACATCAAAGCTACCAAGACTTACTGGAATCTGATTAATGTTAAACGCTTGATTGGAAAGGTCTAAGGAACAACCTCTAATGGTGGTGTTAATCGTCACAACTTTTATGTCGACAATTCTACAACATAGTAGGGTTCTAAAACTAATGGAGTGATTTCCAATACCTTACTAAATTTAGTAAATATATTGCTTTGGTCTGCCCATGTGTCAAACAAGACAAACGCATATCGTTGGTTTAGTAAAAACATACCAGGGACGACGTTGGAGTTTGGATTAGCTTGGGCATTGCCGGCCATGTACACTTGCGAAGAAGTTCCCTTGTTGTCCTTCTTCTGGTTGGCCAACTTGGGACAATCAGGTCTCACATGCCCAGGGGTTCCACACTCGTAACATACCACATCTTTCTTTGGTCCACTACTGCTTCCACCTGTGGGGTTTCGGTTTCCCTACTGCCCACTTCCGCTCTCACGTACATTGGACTTGCCTTTTTTGCTGTTTCCGAGATTGTTATTGGGTTGACCCGGGGTAGAAAAATTTGCTTGACATTTACGAGCAAAATGGCCTTGTTGGCCGCACTTGTAGCATCCTTGGCATTGTCCTCCAGCAACATGATGATAGTTGCACTTTGAACACTTAGGATTGGACCCTGAGTAGTTCTTGGTACGGGTTGTGGGAGTAGTGTCATCAGCTTGCCCAACGTTTTGCCTTTTGGAAGGCTGCTGGTGCTGGCTACGAGAGCTTTCATCTGATTTTCTCTTGTTGTCCGTTTGCCTTTCGGACAGATTGCGGGGTCGCTTGTTGATCAGCTCAGTCGCAAATTCCATAGCACCTTCAAAGGTAGTGGGTCGTGAAGCTAGCACACTGTCATGGATGTTGTCAGGGAGTCCACTGACATACTTCTCAATCTTGTCGCTCCTTTGAGGGAACATTCTGGTGCACATCAACGTAACTCTTGAAATCTTTGGTTGTAACAAAGGATATCATTGTTCTTACACTTTAGATCCCACAGCTCCATCTCCAACTTCTTCATTTTTCCCCTAGGACAGTACTTCTTAGTCATCCTCTCTTTGAGGTTGGCCCAAGTGAGAGTGTAAGCAGTGTCATGTCCAATGGTAGCGACCACAGAGGTCCACCAAGTGAGGGCGCTCTCAAGTAGTGTGCATGTGGCAAACTTAACTCTATTCTCGTCAGCACAACCGTTGATGCGGAAAACTGTCTCTAGTCTTTCAAACCACTGCATCAATTCAACAACTCCTTCTTTTCCTTGGTAGTATGAGGGTTTGCACTTCAAGAAGTCAAGGTAAGAGCAACCCCTGTTGGTGTTGTTTTTGTGTGCATTGAGGTTTGGATTATTGTTTGCATTCGGGTCAGCTCCTCTGGTTGCCATGGCTGCTGTGATGCTTTCAGTTATCATTTCCTGGAGTTGTGCGGCAGTGACATTTCGAGTAGCTTCTGGGGATTCAGCATTATCAGCATTGGAAATGGTTGCATTATTGGGATTTGATCTCGTAATCACCATTTGTCTATAATCATACACAAAATGAGATTATTAGTTCAAACGTTAGTACAGTTTTTATATTATTTTCACGGGGAAAATTCATGCACTGATTTCATAACAAATTTGGATAACCTATCAAGATCTCATAATATAATACATTGCACAACAAATATAATAAAGAAAGTGATTACATGCTATTTTCATAAGAAATTTAACATCCATCTAGTAAAACAAATCCAAGTCATAGGCCGGTCAGGCCTTGTCCAAGGTCATGATACACACTGTCTTTAAAACATTACATCCCAAAGTTACATGTCCAAAAGAAAAGAAAAGATAAAGTATAGGATTACATCACCAAAAGCTGAAAAGAATTAAAAGTACAAAAGTCCTATACCATGTCAGCTAGGGTGCAACCCATAGGCTGATCATGATGTACAAGAAACCTAGTACATCTATCCTACTCCTACCTAGACGGTCGGCTAGATGAGGCTGGGGCTGATGGGGCTGATGAAGCTGCAGGTGCTCTCCTGGTGTTCCATAGAGTCCAAACTGTCGCTTTGGCCTCCTTGAGCATGCGGAATGCTGTCAGCAGCTGAGTCTTAAGTCTGTCGATGGCCCCATGAAGATAGGTCATCTTTGCAGTAACTCCGTCATGACGGACGGTGGAGAGGTCGAAGAAAATGGACAAGGACTGCTCCTGAGCAGATAGAGAAGCATGGGTCTGGTGTATGATACTCTCCATGGTCTGGATACGCTGGTGGAGATGATAGTTCTCCCTCCAAAGCCAGTGCAATGCCTCGTCAGTCTTGGCCTGGACGCCTCGGGCTGCCTGCGCCTCTCCCCTCATGGTATGAGCGAGGGAGTCGATGCACTCATGAACGACAGTGTAACCTAATTGACCAGTTGTCAATAGGTTGCGGAGGTCAGATATCTCCCGCTCCTAGCGTGCGGCCAGTCGGCAATCTGGGCCTGGACAGAGTCAACACGTCCCACCCAGAGCCTTCCCCGATCTCAAAAGTAGAGCCAGGTACGGACTCGGGAAAATGGCCCGATGGTAAAGATGCGGGTGTAGAAGAGGGTAGGTCTAGAGACACCTGGTCCTCCTCCATAGAGGTGGAGCCCGGTATGACTGATGCTAGAGCAGAAAAAGGGTCCTCAGGAAGCACATCTTCGATGGTCTGATCATCCTCCGAGTCAGAGGCTGATAACCATCCACACTGCACGGATCGTGGAGACGAACGGGTGGCTGGTGTAGGTTCTACTACTGGTAGAGAAGTCTAAGGTGCAGTAGGCGAAGTTATGATGCTCTGAAAATAATATTATTTTAAATTTGAAGTAAGTATATGCTTACAAACAAAGAAAAATATTATTCCTAGCTACATGTTTAATGAAGTATATCCCTTTTAAACAATCAACATAATATTTTTAAGGTTATATATATTAATACTTATATACATATAAAGTTATAAAGTTATAGTCCAGTTTTAAATAAAATAAAAATCCCAAAAGATTTTATAAAGTTATAGTCCAGTTTTAAATAAAATAAAAATCACTTTATTTTTATTTTATTTAAAAATTTATCTTGTTCTCTATAACTAATGCTCTGATACCATTCTATGTGACACCCCGGGTAGGGTCAAAATATGTGGAAATATCAACGGAGATGTCACAAGGGTGGATCGTTAGCATAAAGTCCATAGAGCATAAGATAAAGAGTTATTCAAATTAGTTTACATGTTTATTAAACAAATAAATAAAAATTGTCTTAAACATGTCATAAGTAGATTGTTCATTTTTCCCAAATGGAACCCTTGACGATTCCTACGATGCTGATTACATAGATGCTTGAGTCCATACACATATCTCGTTCTAACTTCATTTTCCTGAGATAAACATGCTTAGAGGGTCAACATAAAGTTGGTGAATTTACAGGTTTTAACATTAATTAGTTTGGACATACATTAATCATAGAAGTAACAATTCACAAAGCATTCTTACTAAAAATTTAGATTACATTTTCTATTATTCGAAACTGAAGCTTAACCTTCCATAGTCCTCAGCAGATGAGGACGTAGTGTCTCACAAAAAGACACCCAAACCCAGTTCCAACATGGTATACATCTGTTATCCCGGCCAAGGCACAGTGAGCATGACTCACCCAGATGGGGATGATCAATCCCTAATAGATCTATTTATAACATTTGGGCGATTTAAAACAATTTAACAGTTTCTATAATAGTCAATCATTGTCAAGTTTATACAATTCATTTATGTCCATTTAAAATAGTTGAATGTTTTCTCCCCCGTAGAGGAAAAGTTTATCAATAGTTTATATGGGGCTGTAAACTCACATGGGAGTTGGCAATAGCTGTATAATACGAAAATCCAAATAATGCTCACGCCAAAAGTTATTCCTAATCAAATAGTACAGTCTTAATAGATAGTACAAAGAACATATGTGTATGCTTATACAGACTTTTAGTCAGTTCATTTATGCTACGGTATTTATCTAAATAACCGTAGTTCAAGTATTAACAATATTTGTTTAAACTTATCTATATAAGTTTCATTTCTAAGTAAACACAAAAGATTTAACTTTTAATATCAGTTTTCATTCGTAATACATGTATTAATAAACACCATTCAACTTATAGTTAAGTTTCTTATTTAAGTAGACATAAAATGTCCTACTTAAAATATTAGTTCACGTTCGCAGTTCATGTATTATAATCATCCAATTAAACTTACTATTAAGTTTCATAATTAAGTAAACACAAAACGTTCTACTTAAAATATTAGTTTACGTTTGTAGTTCATGTATTATAATCATCCATTTAAACTTACTATTAAGTTTCATATTTTAAGTAAACGTAAGGTGTTCTACTTAAATATAAGTATTCAATTTATTCAACGTTCATATAATTTTATTTCCTAAAAGTATATGAGTTTATGTATTAGGATTACATATCCATATTGTTTATACAATTTATTTCATAAATAAAAAATATAAATATTTTATCTTTGAAAAATAAAATAAAATATTTTATTTAATTTAAAAGTTCTCATAAATTATTTAACATTTATAAAATAATTTATAAATTACAAGTTTAAGAATTTATATTATAAATTCTTATAGTTTAGGGTTTGTTTTAGTTTGACTAAGTTTAAAAATAGAATTAGGGTTAGGGTTTGTTAAAGTTTCAGAACATGGCAAAAGTAGTCCCTCCATATTTTTAAACAAAGTAAACTTTCGGATTGTTACACATGTGGTACCTAGGGCTTGTTTAAGTTTCGGCTTATGGCAGATTTAGTCCCTCTACTTAAGTCTAGGTTTTGTAACTTTCATAAAATAACCAAAACAATCCCTAGGGCTTCTTTAAGTTTCGGATTATTGCCAAAATGGTTTCTAGGGTTTTAAAATGACAAAATAACATTTAGAAACTTCCCAAAATGGTCCCTAGGGTTTAATATGCCACGGATGGTATTTATTAAACTCGATATTTTTGGATAATTACATTTTCAGTCCTTGTGTTTACTAATTTATCAAAACAAGTTTATAAGTTACGATTTTAGTCCTTAAGTTTCATAAATTGTCATTTTACTCCAAAAGTTTCTATAAGTTACATTTTATTATAAAACTTTTATTTAACATTCAAAATATTATATGGGCTCATTAAATGGCTAAACATCTAATGGGCCAATTAGTGGGTCTAAATACATTTTTAAGTTAACTAACTTGTTAAATGGTCCTTTAACACATTTATTGGGCTTAAATACATTTTAAGTCCATTAATCATTTTAAATGGGTTCAAGTATAAACTTAATTCCATTAGGTCACTAAGATTTATTAAATGGGCTTATTAGGTCCATTAAGTCTTGAACTAACATTGCATGGGCTTAAATAGTCCATCAACACTACTTTACAATTTATGTAAGTATTAACTTAGGATTTTCTTATAAGCTTATCCATATTTATATTTTGATCTTAATAAAAGATTAAAACTTATAGTTCATTTTATGTGATGTACCAAATGAGATCTAGATGTGTTATAAAGTTGCATGCAAGTCATAAGCCCTAATATGAGCTTATAACTCACGACCATAATTAATTATAGCTTATTAAGATGAGTCAAAGCTTATTTTAAGGTTGTATGTACTTATAAGTGTCCCAAAAATAGATCCAGATATGTACAAATCAAGAAATCAAATCACAAGTCCATACATACATACATATAGCCCACGACTATAACTTTAAATCTTGGTATTTCCAAGATGAACATTTTAGCTTGTTTTAAGTCTTGTAAATATTTACAAAAATACAATCATGATTATCTAGGTTTCATGCATGTTCCCAAGGTTACCATTATTCTAAGAAAATATATATATATAACCCACGGCTATATTATTTTCTCCCAAGGTTCCCATAAGATTTTATAAGCTTGTTTTATGCTCATCATGTTTAAGTTAACTCTTAACGTTGGATCTATGGTTTATATAAGCATGCATGTACATTTAAAACCATTCTAGGTCATATATAACCCACGGCTACATATGTTCACATAAATCATTTTAGTGATTTTTAGTATTCCATTTAACATGTAATATTACATATTCCATCATTAAGACTTAGTAGACAAATCATATGTTCATAATTCATTTTAGCCGTGACCTTTAAGGTCATGGTCTTTATGATTTTTAAGTTCACAAGTTTATTTTATGAGATCTATGATTATTAGTTAACCAAAATCCCATAAAACAAGATTTGTAACCCATGCTACATTTAGATTCATAAAATATTTCATATGGTTTTTAATCAAGTATAAAATATAGAATACAAGCCATAGATTTCTTATTAAAAAGATTTTTAACCATGACTATGGTGTTCATAATTATGTCGTGACCTATAATGGCCATGGCTTTACTAAATCTTGATTTTAACAAGTTATTTACTTGTGTTTATAGATGTATGATGATGCATGTATGAAGAAATGAAAGAGCATGAGGAGTATACCTTTCTTGCTTATAAGTACCAAGGATGATCTAGGTGAACAAGGAGATTAGAGATCTAATCTAGTTGATGAAGAAACCCTAAATGTAAACCAAGCCGTGACCTTAAAGATTCGGCTAAGGATTCTTCTAGTGATTCCAATGATGATGATGATACTAAATGATTAGTGATTAATATGGGACAAGGATCTAGTAGATTAAATGAACAAACTTTAGATTTTTGTGGCTTAATGCCGAATGATTTGAGAGAGAAACAAGGAGAGTAAGATTGGATGCATGTGAAATGAGAATGTGTGTGTGATGTATGTGTGTGTTTCGGCTTAAAGAAGAGAGAGGAAGGGAATGAAAAAAGGCATGATTCACCTTGGTAAGACATATTGTGCCAAGTGTCATCCCTTGCCTTTCTAAGACAAATCTTCTCCTTCACACAAGTCTATGTGCAATGTCTAGCTAGCCATAAGGGGTAATGGGCCTTAGACATGGGCTTTGTGTTGGGCTTGCACACAAATGGCATCTATTCTTGGGCTATTCCAAGAGTTAAGTAAACTCCTAGTCTACATACACACATATACACGGCTACAATATCTAATGTAGTATATTTCCAAATTTTCTTAAGTGTTGTATATTTCAAATATTGATTATACATTTTACTATTTGTTATCCCTAGTTTCAAGTACAAGGTTTAAGCTATGTAACTTATTTACAAACAATATGAATGTAAAGGTACAAGTACATAATAGACAAGTTCACACACAACTTATAGGAACATAACACATGAGTACGTGTTCTAGGATTAATGGGTGAAACTTCATTACATAGAATCATGGATTTTACAACTATATTAAGCTAAAACACTCAATATCAAAAAAAAGGTTAGGGCTTATTCTAGATAATGGAAGTTGGTTAGATGTGACAATCGTGAAATTTTCAAGTTTATAATATTACATTTTTATCCCTCTATATTTAAATTTTACTTGTGACATGAATTAATTGAATTATAGTCGCGCAATTAACCCGTGATTTGCATAAACGTCTTTGGACGCATACCTACACTAGATTGTGAAAGTTCATGATTTTTTACGTCACGAGATTTACGTGCATATTCTATTTTATAAGGATGTGTATTGGTGATTAAACGTGAATCGGAGAGATTTAACGGTTAATTATTAACATTCGCGATAACAGTTACACGTTATTTTTATGTTACGAAAATTTTGACAATTAAGGAAAATAATTATTTTATAATTATCGTATTTTCATTAAAACTATTAATTACTTTTATATGCATGTATTTTATAAAGTTACCAAATAAAGCTTGAAACCTTTAATGTTTAAACCTTCAACTATCAAGACCTTGACACAACATGTAAAAACCACTAATTTTCAATTTATTTAAAATCTTAATTAACAGGTTAGTCCTACAGGTCTATTGAATTTCCTCGGTTAATTTTCATGCATTGTGTTTATGTATCCAATAGTCGTTTGATAAAGATCGTTTTCACATAATTATTTTCAAATTTGTGTATATATAATTATACATGTCCTTAAAAATGTCAAGAACATATAATTACATTTATTTGCTTCATAAATCCCTCAAGATCAATTATGTTATGATTTACCACACTCACGTCTTTTTTTCTTACGTTATTTTCGACACCCGAATACAATCAAGGCTGACCTTATACACAAAATTCTCTTAAAACCATGCGTAAATAATATTATCCTACAAGCACTTCGGTGCAAAACTTAAACTAAGTGCTGACACTATCTTAAGAACCAAGTCACACCCTTAAAAACTAGCTAGCAAGATAAACACGTATCTATTTTCCTTTTACATCAATAGTATTTTGAAAGATAAGCAAATATAAGCATTCCTAAATTCACTCACTTTGTTGACCCTGACCCTTTCATTATGCGCCCTATTGAAAAACAGATCTCACATTAGACTATCTTCATTCATGACCTCCAACCAACCGGTTGATGGGGACCCATAATAAATAACTATTAATCTTTTTAGTAGGAATTGAATTTTCATTTAAACCAACCCAGCCCCTAACGACCAAAGTCATGGGGTGATCTTTCAATCCTCTACCCAAACTGCCACTTCTCGCTACGTTATTTGCCATCCAGATTTTTATTTATTACCTTAGGATTTTAGTGCATTTGAATAATTTTCTAGATAATAGATAGTAATTTCTATTTTTATATAAAAAAACTACACCATTGAGCTTAGTTTTCAATTTTCTATAAAAAGTGTCCAATATTGTCATAGCTATATACATTTCTTAAATTCAAAGTTCTTACTTTTATGGATTCTAGAAATTCAAATTATTTTCAAACTCTTTTAAATTCTCAATCAAAAGAATATTATTTTCAAACTCTTTTAATTTGTAATTTTATTTGTTTCTTTTAATGAAGTATGTATTTTATTTCAATTATAACGTAAAAATTTAAAATACTTTTTTAATTAAATAATTATTTTATAATGATATGTTTATATAGTAAATATTTTCTTATATATAGATTATATATCAAATTTCTAAGTAATTATATCTAATATAATTTTTATTATTATATATTAGGTTAAGTGGGTTGGGTTGTTGATAAATGGTAAAAAAATATAGATTGGTTGTATGTATTGGTTGTGTAGGTGGAAGAAGAGAAAATAATATTTTAATAGAAGGTTGGGTTAGGTTGGATTGGGGAAGGTTGTGAATAAACATAGTCTTATGAGATGCAAGTCAAACGGAACTTTAACAAATAAATCTCATTTTAAACCGAATATACACTTACCATGAGAATACTTACCATATCCAATACCTATAAACATGGGATCGCCCTTATTACTTCTCTGTTGTAATCAAACAAATATAGTTAAACATTGTACAAGCAAACTAATACAATGGAACTCTGTTTTTTTGCTAAGGAAAAGGACGAAAATGGTCATATCCCATACCATTGGTCAACTAAATTGTCAAGTCAAAAGATTTTGACATATATGGTTATGCACAAATGCACAACTGCTCAACTCCATTATATTTATGACATGTGTCATATGAAAAATGCTCAACTGATGGTGCTCAACCTCCAAGTGCTCAACCTCTACAGTACCTTTTTCCCCTTTTTAGACAAATATTTTTCATTAATATCCAGGCCCAAATTTTAAATATTACCCCTTCAAAAATATGTAATTTAACACATTTAGTCCCTTAATCAAACAAGTAACATATCAAAAGTGTGCAATTGTAACACCCCAATTTGATAAATGGAATATCATAAGATAATTATGGCGTGTCATCAAAGCATGCAAGGTAAATGTCTTAAAACATTAAATGACCATAAAGACAACTACCAGAATCAAACATCGGTAGTCCAACATAAGCTCACACAAATGAAATATAAGTACTGAAAGGAAAGGACTAAAAAATGTCCAAAGGAAATAAAGTAATGTATGGGAAATGCATAAGGTAAAGAACGCTGGATAGCTTCCATCCAAATGCACATACTCTCAAGATCCTAAGTGCGTCCCTGAGTACCCGCCGTTTGGAAACATGGAAAGAAAACGAATGAGCACGACGCCCAGTGAACGGATATAACATAGTATGAATGACATAAGCATAATAAAGACTGATTAGCAGTAGAAATGTATAAGTCCTAGAAAACCTGGAACATTTTATAAAACTGGTTTTATAGTTTGAAAAGCTTATGATTAACTTATGAAAACTGTCTTTTAAATTTAGCCAAGAGCCCATATAGGTCATGAGGTATCAACGTGCATGAATACTTAGAGGGGTGACCTCATAATGAAATTAGAGGGGTTGCCTCTAATTATACTGGTCTGGGTAGGAGGAATCAACTCCTTGTGAAGGATGCAAGGCACACACCACATTCACCATGAAAATCCTGATTGAAAACATGTAACTAAGATGCACCCATACGACACACATGATAATATAATAAATGGCCAAACTGAAAGGGATGTAACGAGCAATTACTCCCTCGTGGGGAAGTCATAACACTGGTGTCTCCAGTGTTATGGTTATGGTACCTACATAACTAGATGAACTAGCATGCATGTATATAGCTCAGGCATTTAAAATATAACATAAGCATTTAAAACATAAAAATAATAGGGGAAACAGATGGCTACAAACGGGGAATCCTAATCAAACATACGAAGGAATGTCTATATTGAAGGACGGAATATCCGTACCTTATGTCCAATAGTGAAGCGAGAATGGAAGCTGAACGATCTACTCCGACTTTGCGGATACTACATAAATAAGGGACGTGTATGAGTTGTCTGATTACTGAGTGTGTTACTGGTTCTTTGTGTTCTTAGCTTATTTTGTATGTTATTGTCTTGTTTTACTGTTTTAAATGTTATCTTGTATTTGTTCACTCTAAATGGTAAATTTTATAAAGAGAGAAAGGCAAGAAGCCAAAGTATGATACAAAAAGCACAAAGAATAAATCAACAAGGACACATCCCTTGTTAACAGACTTTGGCTAGAACAAAAAACATATGGCATTGGACAATTCCCAAGCTCATAATACAACTAGGATAAGTCTAAAATTACAAGATAACAAAACAGAACCTGAAATCCTAGACTATATCCTAATAACATAATACACTCCCATGGACAACCAATTCCATATACTTAGTCAAAAGAAGGCCTACTTCAGAATACATGAGACCCCTGAATCAACCCAAAAGGAAGCATTCAAAAGACCCCAATCCATCCCCCATAGGATTCCAAAAACTAAGTAAAAAAGGAAACAGGCAATAGATGACCTGCTATAACCAACAAGAGTGTATAAGATCTTCAAAGGAAGTGCCAGTGTAGCAGTTTGAGCCCTTTTGCCTCCTTAAAAAACCTCTCAAGTAAAACCCAGACCAAGAGAGGGAAAAAGAGTACAACAAGAGCTCAAACCTTCCTTACCCCATGAAGAAGCCGCAACAAACATGATAATAACCAAGCTGCTCAACACCATTACCTTCATCCTGGAAGCCTTCATTCCACCACAAGAAACTGCAAACCTGGGCAAAACAAAAGAAACCAAATACAAACCATACAGCTTGTAGGCCAAACATAAGCTTACAAGACCCCGTCACCCCTAAAGGAACTACCTATCATCAATATCCATATCATTAGAAGCATCACCCCCTCTTCTTGCCTGCAGACTAGGAAGATCCCAAAGAGTCGCAGCAATGTTAACATCTGTAGACCATGAGATACTCAAACCAAGAAGTTTTAACCTAACAATACTAACGATGTGAGATATCAGATTATCTACAGGCCTAAAAGTCTTAGCAAACAGCCTAGAATTCCTCTCTTGCCATATAAAATAAACCGTAGCACCCAACACTAATCTCTGAATAACACTCCATATGGACTTACTTTCTTTCCTAGCACAAATAGTTGAAACAACTTCTGCCCAAGAATTAGAAATCCTATCAAGTTTTGACAGCGATTTCATACTATCCAAAATAACACTAGAAAAGCTACAGTCAAAAAATAAGTGTGAGATAGATTCCACTTCAGAATTACATAGAGGACACATCACAATATCAACATGAAACCACTTAGAGAGCCGATCCTGAGTAGTGAGTCTACCTCTAATGGCAAGCAATAATATGAAAGAATGACGTGGAATGCATTGAGCAAACCAGACATGTTCACTCCACATAACCACCAGACTATCCTCCTTCAGACAATTAGCAACCTCTCTAACTGTAAAACTAACCTCCTTGTTCTTCTTATTAAACCATAAAGCTCTATCAAGGTCATCAGTCAAAATAGGAGCCTAAAAGTTAAGAGAACTCCTATCCCTCCTATTCCAACTACGAGGCCAAGACCAACCATCCACACCAATTCTATCAGCAACTTTATCTTTGACATTATACCCACTTGTACTTTTAAGATCCACAGAAACTATATTACCAAGAATCCCTTGATCATGCCATTTATCTACCCACATGAAACAATTTTTACCATTCCCAAGTTTAACACCTACAAAATTTCTAATCTTATCCCTATGATTAAGGATCTGCCTCCAAGACCAAGAAGCATTACTCGAAATAGGACAGTCCCAAACACTACCACCCTTAAGTCTATAACAATTAATCCATTTAACCCATAACGAGTCTTTCCTACTAAAGACGTTCCAAAGATGTTTAACCATAACACTAATATTCATACTCCTAGTAGTCTTAATATCCAACCCATCTTGACTTTTAGGCCTACAAATATCTTTCCAAGCCACACTAGTAAAACCTTTTCTGCCTTCATCAAAACCCCACAAAAAATTTTTCAAAACCCTGTCAATGCTATAACAAACATGCTTAGGCAAAACAAACATGGATGCCCAATACACGCTAAGAGATGATAAAACAGAGGAAATCAGTTGAAGCTTACCAGCATATGACAAATAGTGATTCTTCCAATCCAAGACTCTAACTTTAATTGTGACACCCTAGAATCGAGGTCATTAACGATACCCTAAATTACGCTATTTTTTGAAATTTTTAATAAATTTTAATTTCTATACTTATAAGTATTTTGGTTAAAGCCGATGTTCGAGGTTATAATTTTTACGATTGACGTTTTAAGAAGGACGATGACGATTACGATCCCGAGGGATGCCCAATTTTATATAATTTTTGACGATTTATCGGTAATGTAATTTTTCGAGAATTTTATTTACGGTTCGTGTTAAGTTGAGTCGGGTGAGTTTTATAGCCTTCCGAGTACATTTAAAGTATCCCAAAAATATTTTGGAGCGTTCGGGAAGATTTCCGACTCCCGTAAAATTTTCAAAATTGACAAATGGGTCGAACCCGCAAAGTTTTGAGGACGTTTTCCATTTGAGGCCAAAAGAAACTAAAAATTGCAATTAGGTCCCTCCCAACCCACCAAAAAGGCCAAAGTTGACACACACACAAACACATACAAATTTACACCAAAAATCAAACACTCTCTCCCTCCTTTCTCTCTCAAACCGATGGACACCCCCAACACCAAGAAAATTCACCAAAAATCTTTTTCCACTTGATTTTCCTAAAAACTAAGGTTAGACCACATCTAGTTTGGTCATTCCCTACATGTTCATGTGCTCAAATCCCACATGCATTAACAAAAATTTTTCAAGATTTTTCAAGATTATCCAAATTCGTTTTTGTGGCTAAATGAGCTAATGCATGTTGATTTTAAGTGTTATGGATGCAAGAACACCAAGAAAACCCACCAAAATTAATTTGGTTGTGGTGATTGGGGCACCCAAACCCCACGGCAATGGGGGTGTTTGGGGAGCCATGGTGGTTGTTGATTTTGAGTGATGTTCTTGTGTTTGGTTTAATGTTTAAGGATGTTTTACATAGGTGTTAGTGGTTGCATGTTCATTTCTTTGAATTTTTGAATTTGAGATTGGTTGATCAATAGGGGTAGGACTGAAATTTGATGTTAGGATATGTTTGGGAAGGCTTAGGATGATGTTTAGTGGTGGTTAGAAGGCTTGGAATCGAGCCTAAGTGCGTTTTTGGTATGGTCATTTTTAGGCAGAAACATTTGGTCCATTTCATAAAAATTATTTTCTTTCCAGGTCTTGAAAACTAAATGTAGTGATAGAGGGTCTTCTTAGCTTTAATTTGGTATAAGGTAGAGCCCGTGACTCAAAACGAGCTAAAAGTTATGACATTTTAAAGATCGGGTACCGGGAGACGAGGACTTTCATAATCCGAATTTGTGCAAAGTTTTAGTCAAATCCCGAGGGTCACAAGTATGAATTGGTAAATGGTCAAGGGTCAAAATTTGGTCCCTAACCTGTGTAAATGGGTCTATATGTTGACTTAGGTGTCAAAGAAGTCAAAGGTATTTTTCATATAGGTCAAAGAGGTCAAAATTGGTCGAAGCGCAATTTCAGCCCGTAAAATGTAGTCGTGGAAAAGAGTTGCGTAACGGGTCGTAAAAGTAAAAACTTTTATTGGGCTTAAAAACATGTTATCTACAGGTCTTATAGGATTTTTGGAAATTTTGTCAAATTTTATAAGTATGGTTAAATAAGGTAAAACAGCCCGTACTTTAGTCGAGTACCGGCGAGAATGGGTAAAAATGAACAACATAAGTAATGAGAATGAATGGTATAGAATGAGTGATACTTGTTGTTTTTGTTTTTGGCGTGAGTTATACTTGTCCTAAGTGACTAGTATATATGTATTTTATACAGTACCGTAAAGTATTTAAATGAGATTACTCATTACGCGTTATTTGTGATAGGTGTTGATTTACCCGGGCATCCGTAACATCGTCAGTGATCATCCCTCGAACTACCGACTACTTAAGATATAAGGTGTGAATTTATAGCCTCGCTTATACTTATTTCAGATTGTTTTACCCGCGAGGGAAATGCATGCTAGTTTTTAAAAGGAACGTATATCATGAATGATTGTTAGACCCGAAAGTTGCCTTAGAAATTGTGTTGAGTACCAAAGTTGCAAAAGTCCCTAAATTCATGAACTATTAACTATTGTCCTGCCCTCGAGTAGGGGGAAATAGCCGCTTATGCAATTTGTAGTACTACGGGGTTAACGACCCAATGCTAGCCGAGAAGCTGTACTTATAGTAAGTTCTGCGGTAGATTATTTTGTATGAGAAATAAGGTATAATTGCAACTGATGCCTTTAGAAGGGGCACTGGTTTCATCTGAATCACGCCGGTATTTATTACGCGGGTGATTGAGTTAACGGATTAGTGTCATGAGCTTAAACACAATTGTCAGTATCCTGATTATAGTTTGTTTGATCGACAAGACTATAAATGATCACGAATGGTTTTTATTATATATACGTTCAAATGGATTGTAAAACCTATGAATTCCACTCAACGTTTTCGTTGACCAAATTTTTGGCATGTGTTTCAGGTAACCGCTGAGGTGTAGGATGGAGCATGCATGGGATGGATGTTGTGTGTACGGCTTGGTGTCCGCTTGTTTTTCCCTCCTTTTCTACTTAAACAATTTTTATGTCTAATGTCATGTGGTTGTAAACTGAAATTCTTGGGTTGAGATTCATGGGGACCGAAAACGCTAAACTCTGTGCACCATTTGGGGTTGGAAAAACTGTGGACATGTATCATCTAACAATTTTAAATTTCAAGTTTTAAGTTGACGTCTTTTTAGCGTCGTTTGATATATCTTGTGTGCAATGAATACTGTGTAGCACCCATTGTTGTAGTTCCGCTGCGCATAGCAATTGTGGGGGTGTTACAGATTGGTAATCAGAGCCACGAGTTATAGAGAACTAGGTCGTTTTTGAAAATCCTAAACTATAACTTTTGGTGTCGTAAGAAAGGGTCCAAGCACACACAACTATCCTGCATGGCTCCGGTAAGATTTATTGTTGTATTTATGGCATTTGACGTATACTTTTGAGTAAAGTATATATGTGGGTAATTATTACGTAAGTATGGAATTACTATATGTAGACGTTGAATTTTACGTGAAATATCCGACATCGTAATTTTTGTATTAATCATGCATGAGCATCATATTATTACATTTTGGGCATATGTACCACCTTTGCATTGCATTTGCATGCATATATTTATAATTATTGTATAATTACTTATGTACCCTCCGAAATTCACTGTTATTGCAGGAATGGCCGAGGTACCGCCCAACGATAACGGAAACGATTACGTCGTAGGTCACGAAGGGGGACCGTTTCCTCCGAACCCGCCGGACAATAATAATGGATGGATCGCTCCAGAAGACGAAATAGGGCCGGAAAACGACAATGGCGAAAGTGAAGTGGATAATTTCAGCATGAGTAGTGACGAGAATGAGGATTCCGAAGAAGAGCCCGAGGAGCTATTGGATGATGGCATTCCCGAGGATGCCGTAGGCCAGACCGAACCCGATTTGTTTCAATCCCCGAATTCGCCGAAGGGTTATGAGGTACCACCGACCGGTCGTTATGAGCAGCAACCCTTTAATCGCCCGATGGAAAATTGTAAGGATTATTTGAGAACCGTGCCAGGATTGGTTAGAGTAAGTAATGGGAGCAGTGGAGAGTCCAGCAAGTCATCCAAGTCGCCATCGATTCATGAGAACATTACAAGGGTCTAGTTTCCGAGACCGAGACACTACTGGGATCCCGCAGGTCGTTTAGGGAGGATGGAAAGGTTGATGTATGAGCGGTTTGTAGTCGAGACTAGGGTGATTAAGAAGTTTGATGAGACTGAAAGGGAACACCAAAGACTGTTGGAAAGGACGGCAAGAATTGAGTATGACGGGAATGTGAACAAAAGTGACATCAACAGTTTAAGATCAATGGTTGCAAATTTAAGTGCTAGTCTTGACCGTGTTAGGGAGGATCAGATGAGGTTGTCGAGGATGCAGAGTTGGGAGCATCGTGTGAGGGATTCATTGCCCCCGGATTGGAGATTCGTGGACGATTTAGAGATGGAGGCGAACGACTTAATGATTCAGCCGCCTACTAGAGGTGCTTGTATTACGGTGGGAAGTCAGGTAGCGATTGAGTGTGGATCCACATCAGGGACGAAAAAGGAAACAGAATGTGAGCCGGATGAAAAGGGAAAAAGAAAAGTGGATGATGTGGATGAGGACGTTAGTGATGAGGAATCCGAGGAAGACGACGACGAGCCGCCATCCAAAAGGCCGTGTGGATCACCACATGCCTAGTTACTTGTTTTGTATTTTCTTTGATCATTGTAATAGAACTATTTTAGACCTTTGTATGATGGTATTATGACGAGAAACTCAAGTACTTGATGTTTTGTGGTGAACGATTGTAGTGGCAATACTTGTCACGATTTTGGTTAATTATCAATACAATCTATGTTACCTTTCATGATCTGTGATATGTCTTAAATTTGATCTTTTGTGGTGTGAATTGATGAATATTAGTAACTCCATAGTGATGCGTCGTTGTATGTATTTTATGTCTGGGAAACTTGATATGAATACTTACATTGTTTTTCTATTTTCCTTGTCTTGCAGAAAGAGATATTCGATAACACCATGCCTCCAAAGTTGACCGCCGATCGTGTTAACACCATGATTCAGGAAGCTATAGCAAATGCGTTGGAAGCGGACCGAGCTGGGAGAAATCAGGATCCAGGAAGGAACGCGGGGAGACAGCAAGCCCCGAGAGTGTGTACCTATTCTAGCTTTATGAAGTGCGGTCCCACGCAGTTCCGTGGAACGGGTGGAGCTTTAGAACTTAGACGATGGTTGGAAAAAGTTGAAAGTACGTTTGAAATCAGTGGTTGTGCAGAAGCGGATAAAGTAAAGTTTGCAGCAGCTACGTTTCTTGATGATGCGTTAAGTTGGTGGAATACCCAGGTAGCTACGGTTGGATTGGCTGTAGCGAATGCAAGGACGTGGAATGCAACAAAAGCGTTGTTGACTAAGAAGTTTTGCCCAGAGGAGGAATTGGGGCAATTGGAGGACGAATTGAGGCATTTGACCTTAAAGAACAACGATATAGCTGCTTACACCAGGAGATTCAATGAGTTAAGTCTTTTGTGTCCGGACATATTTGCCAATGATGCCAAGAAAATGAAACAGTATATTAAGGGTTTATCTAGTAATATCAAAGGTGAAACAACTTCGTCAAAACCTGGAACGTTTGATGAAGCGGTTCAAATGGCACACGCTTTGATGGACGTTAAGCTTCAGGACAAGCAGAACTACATTGCTGAAGGCAACAAAAGGAAATGGGAAGCAGCACAAAGTAACCAATCCCAAGGCCAGAACCGAGGTGGAAATCGAAACAATCATGGGCCGAACCGTAATCAGCAGTTTAATCAGAGAAGGAACGAAGGGATGAGGGCAGTGACGAACCCTAGAGGTGTGAAAGTGAATCCCCATTGTGGAAAGTGCAATTTGTATCACGTTGGAAATTGCCCGCCGGCATGCGGCAAGTGTGGAAAGGCAGGTCATAGGACATCTGGTTGTCGAACGGGAGGAGTAGCCACTGGGGCTAATGCTATTAGGATGAGGGGATGTTATAGTTGTGGAGAAAGGGGGCATGTGCAAGCGAATTGCCCGAAGGCAGGAAACAGGCGGGGAGGTAATAATGCGGCAGCTGTGTATCAAGTGGGAACTGCTGATAAACCACAGGGTCCCAATGTGGTTACCGGTACGTTTTTGCTAGACGCTTGTTATGCTAGTATTTTATTTGATTCTGGCTCCGACAAGAGTTTTGTAGACGTTAGATTTAGTCGTCATATTGATAGAGAACCGGTGTTGTTAACGACTAGTTATAATGTTGAATTAGCCGATGGAAAAATTGTTAGTACGAATTCTATACTGAAAGGGTGTACCTTGAAGTTAGGAAATTACGCTTTTAAAATCGACTTGATGCCTATAGAGCTAGGATCGTTTGACGTGATTGTGGGAATGGATTGGCTAATGGCGCATAGTGCTACGATCGTCTGTGGCGAGAGATTGGTTCAGATTCCGCTGAGGAATAGGGTTTTGACGGTTAAGGGAGACGAATGCACTTCTCGTTTGAAGGTGATTTCGTGTTTGAAAATGATGAAGTACGTAGAGAGCGGATGCGATGTGTTTTTGGCACAAGTTTCGAGCGATGGTGATGTAGAGGCGAGGATCGAAGAGGTACCAGTTATTTGCGAGTATCCGGACGTTTTTCCAGACGAGTTGCCAGGTTTACCGCCTACCCGTGAGGTCGAGTTTCGAATTGATTTAGTGCCAGGAGCTGCGCCGGTTGCACGTGCACCTTATCGCTTAGCACCATCTGAGTTAAAGGAGTTAGCAGATCAATTGAAGGAATTGATGGACAAAGGATTTATTAGGCCGAGCTCATCACCTTGGGGAGCGCCAGTGTTGTTCGTAAAGAAGAAGGATGGTTCGTTTAGGATGTGTATCGACTATAGGGAACTCAATAAGCTGACGGTTAAGAATCGGTACCCATTGCCGAGGATTGATGATTTGTTCGATCAATTGCAAGGTTCCAGTGTATACTCAAAGATCGATCTAAGATCAGGGTATCATGAACTGCGTGTAAGAGAGGAGGATATTCCTGTAACTGCCTTTCGTACGCGGTATGGACACTTTGAATTTCGAGTGATGCCGTTTGGGTTGACGAACGCGCCTGCTGTATTCATGGACTTTATGAATCGCGTGTGCAAGCCGTATCTAGATAAGTTTGTTATTGTTTTCATCGACGATATACTTATTTACTCTAAAAGTAGGGAGGAGCACGAGAAGCACCTAAGAAAGATTTTGGAGTTGTTAAGGAAGGAGAAGCTGTATGCAAAATTCTCTAAGTGTGAGTTTTGGTTGGAATCAGTGCAGTTTCTAGGTCATGTGATTGATAGTGAGGGAGTTCGTGTAGATCCTGCTAAGATCGTAGCGATCAGGGGATGGTCAGCACCGACGACGCCGACGGATGTTCGACAATTTTTGGGTTTAGCGGGGTATTATAGAAGGTTTATCGAAGGATTTTCGTTGATTGCGAAACCATTGACGCGGCTTACCGAAAAGAATAGGGTGTATGAATGGGGAAATGAGGAAGAGCTTGCTTTCGAAACGCTCAAGGATAAGTTATGTTCCGCACCGATTTTATCATTGCCTGAAGGAACCGAAGACTTCGTGGTGTATTGTGATGCGTCTCGTAAAGGTTATGGAGCAGTGTTAATGCAACGTGAAAAGGTGATAGCTTACGCGTCGAGGCAATTAAGGAAGAATGAGGAGAACTACACGACGCACGATTTGGAATTAGGAGCGGTAGTTTTTGCGTTGAAACTGTGGAGACACTATCTGTATGGGACAAAGTGTGTTGTATTCACTGATCACAAGAGTTTGCAGCACATCTTAGATGAAAAGGAGTTGAATATGCGACAAAGACGATGGGTTGAACTATTGAGTGATTATGACTGTGAAATTCGCTACCACCCTGGAAAGGCGAATGTTGTAGCGGATGCATTGAGTAGGAAGGAACGGGAGAAACCTTTGAGGGTTAGAGCTTTAGTGATGACTGAGAGCGTTGACTTAACCGAAACCATACTGAAGGCTCAGGAGAGAGGATTAATGAAAGGGAATGTTGAAGCCGAGAACTTGGGACGAATGTTGAAACCTCTTTTTGTGATTAGGTCAGACGGACTAAGATATTTTGAGAATCGGATTTGGTTACCACTGTGTTCATCTGAGGAAGGAAAGCCTGGAGTTCGAGAATTGGTTATGAATGAGTCGCATAAGTCGAAGTATTCGATACATCCTGGATCGGATAAGATGTACCACGACCTGAAGAAAGTCTATTGGTGGCCGAATATGAAGGCAGATATTGCTCGTTACGTTAGTAAGTGTTTGACTTGCGCGAAGGTTCAGGCAGAACATAAGAAACCATCTGGATTGTTGGTACAACCGGAGATCCCAGAATGGAAATGGGAGAAAATCGCAATGGATTTCGTGACGGGTTTACCTAGGACTCGTAGTGGATGCGATATGATATGGGTAATTGTGGACAGGTTGACGAAATCTGCTCATTTCTTACCTATGAAGAAGACGGACAGCATGGAAAGACTCGCCAGCGTGTACGTGAAGGAGATCGTCTGTAGACATGGAGTGCCGTTATCGATCATTTCGGATCGCGACAGTAGATTTACGTCGGAATTTTGGAAATCGCTTCAACGTGCGATGGGCACTGAACTGAGTTTAAGCACGGTTTATCACCCGGAAACTGACGGCCAGAGTGAACGAACGATTCAAACGATGGAGGACATGCTCCGAGCATGCGTGATTGATTTTGGAGGAAGTTGGGAACGCCACTTGCCTCTGGTGGAATTTTCGTACAATAATAGTTATCATGCGAGTATCAAAGCGGCACCGTTTGAAGCATTGTATGGAAGGAAGTGTAGATCGCCTGTGTGTTGGAGTGAAGTAGGGGAAAGTCAATTGACTGGACCCGAAATGGTTTTAGAAACGACAGAGAAGATCGTGCAGATCAAGAACCGACTACTTGCTGCGAGAAGCCGACAGAAGAGTTATGCCGATAACCGAAGGAAACCGTTGGAGTTTGAAGTTGGAGATATGGTTATGCTCAAGGTATCGCCGTGGAAGGGTGTAATTCGTTTTGGGAAGAAAGGAAAGTTGAGTCCGAGGTATATTGGACCGTTTAAGATCGTTGAACGAATTGGACCGGTAGCGTACAAGTTAGAATTGCCGACCGAGCTTAGTGCTATTCATGACACGTTTCACGTATCGAACCTGAAGAAGAGTTTGGCGGACAAGGAATTGGTGATTCCTTTGGACGAGATTCGACTAGACGACAAAATGCACTTTGTGGAAGAACCTGTGGAAATTATGGACCGGGAGGTCAAGCGGTTGAAGCGTAGTAGGATTCCTATTGTGAAGGTCCGATGGAATTCTAAGCGTGGACCGGAATACACCTGGGAACGTGAGGACTTTTTCAAGGAAAGGTATCCTCATCTGTTCCAGTAGCACGAAATGTGAGTACAAGAAGAGGCGAGCGCCGGGACGTCGCTCTCTTTAAGGAGGGGTGGATGTGACACCCTAGAATCGAGGTCATTAACGATACCCTAAATTACGCTAATTTTTGAAATTTTTAATAAATTTTAATTTCTATACTTATAAGTATTTTGGTTAAAGCCGATGTTCGAGGTTATAATTTTTACGATTGACGTTTTAAGAAGGACGATGACGATTACGATCCCGAGGGATGCCCAATTTTATATAATTTTTGACGATTTATCGGTAATGTAATTTTTCGAGAATTTTATTTACGGTTCGTGTTAAGTTGAGTCGGGTGAGTTTTATAGCCTTCCGAGTACATTTAAAGTATCCCAAAAATATTTTGGAGCGTTCGGGAAGATTTCCGACTCCCGTAAAATTTTCAAAATTGACAAATGGGTCGAACCCGCAAAGTTTTGAGGACGTTTTCCATTTGAGGCCAAAAGAAACTAAAAATTGCAATTAGGTCCCTCCCAACCCACCAAAAAGGCCAAAGTTGACACACACACAAACACATACAAAATTTACACCAAAAATCAAACACTCTCTCCCTCCTTTCTCTCTCAAACCGACGGACACCCCCAACACCAAGAAAATTCACCAAAAATCTTTTTCCACTTGATTTTCCTAAAAACTAAGGTTAGACCACATCTAGTTTGGTCATTCCCTACATGTTCATGTGCTCAAATCCCACATGCATTAACAAACATTTTTCAAGATTTTTCAAGATTATCCAAATTCGTTTTTGTGGCTAAATGAGCTAATGCATGTTGATTTTAAGTGTTATGGATGCAAGAACACCAAGAAAACCCACCAAAATTAATTTGGTTGTGGTGATTGGGGCACCCAAACCCCACGGCAATGGGGGTGTTTGGGGAGCCATGGTGGTTTTTGATTTTGAGTGATGTTCTTGTGTTTGGTTTAATGTTTAAGGATGTTTTACATAGGTGTTAGTGGTTGCATGTTCATTTCTTTGAATTTTTGAATTTGAGATTGGTTGATCAATAGGGGTAGGACTGAAATTTGATGTTAGGATATGTTTGGGAAGGCTTAGGATGATGTTTAGTGGTGGTTAGAAGGCTTGGAATCGAGCCTAAGTGCGTTTTTGGTATGGTCATTTTTAGGCAGAAACATTTGGTCCATTTCATAAAAATTATTTTTTTTCCAGGTCTTGAAAACTAAATGTAGTGATAGAGGGTCTTCTTAGCTTTAATTTGGTATAAGGTAGAGCCCGTGACTCAAAACGAGCTAAAAGTTATGACATTTTAAAGATCGGGTACCGGGAGACGAGGACTTTCATAATCCGAATTTGTGCAAAGTTTTAGTCAAATCCCGAGGGTCACAAGTATGAATTGGTAAATGGTCAAGGGTCAAAATTTGGTCCCTAACCTGTGTAAATGGGTCTATATGTTGACTTAGGTGTCAAAGAAGTCAAAGGTATTTTTCATATAGGTCAAAGAGGTCAAAATTGGTCGAAGCGCAATTTCAGCCCGTAAAATGTAGTCGTGGAAAAGAGTTGCGTAACGGGTCGTAAAAGTAAAAACTTTTATTGGCCTTAAAAACATGTTATCTACAGGTCTTATAGGATTTTTGGAAATTTTGTCAAATTTTATAAGTATGGTTAAATAAGGTAAAACAGCCCGTACTTTAGTCGAGTACCGGCGAGAATGGGTAAAAATGAACAACATAAGTAATGAGAATGAATGGTATAGAATGAGTGATACTTGTTGTTTTTGTTTTTGGCGTGAGTTATAGTTGTCCTAAGTGACTAGTATATATGTATTTTATATAGTACCGTAAAGTATTTAAATGAGATTACTCATTACGCGTTATTTGTGATAGGTGT
Organism: Glebionis coronaria; assembly: GCA_025667525.1. Classification (NCBI taxonomy): domain Eukaryota; kingdom Viridiplantae; phylum Streptophyta; class Magnoliopsida; order Asterales; family Asteraceae; genus Glebionis; species Glebionis coronaria. Next base: position 471,814,356 of record CM046874.1, on the reverse strand, counting down.
TGATTTACCCGGGCATCCGTAACATCGTCAGTGATCATCCCTCGAACTACCGACTACTTAAGATATAAGGTGTGAATTTATAGCCTCGCTTATACTTATTTCAAATTGTTTTACCCGCGAGGGAAATGCATGCTAGTTTTTAAAAGGAACGTATATCATGAATGATTGTTAGACCCGAAAGTTGCCTTAGAAATTGTGTTGAGTACCAAAGTTGCAAAAGTCCCTAAATTCATGAACTATTAACTATTGTCCTGCCCTCGAGTAGGGGGAAATAGCCGCTTATGCAATTTGTAGTACTACGGGGTTAACGACCCAATGCTAGCCGAGAAGCTGTACTTATAGTAAGTTCTGCGGTAGATTATTTTGTATGAGAAATAAGGTATAATTGCAACTGATGCCTTTAGAAGGGGCACTGGTTTCATCTGAATCACGCCGGTATTTATTACGCGGGTGATTGAGTTAACGGATTAGTGTCATGAGCTTAAACACAATTGTCAGTATCCTGATTATAGTTTGTTTGATCGACAAGACTATAAATGATCACGAATGGTTTTTATTATATATACGTTCAAATGGATTGTAAAACCTATGAATTCCACTCAACGTTTTCGTTGACCAAATTTTTGGCATGTGTTTCAGGTAACCGCTGAGGTGTAGGATGGAGCATGCATGGGATGGATGTTGTGTGTACGGCTTGGTGTCCGCTTGTTTTTCCCTCCTTTTCTACTTAATCAATTTTTATGTCTAATGTCATGTGGTTGTAAACTGAAATTCTTGGGTTGAGATTCATGGGGACCGAAAACGCTAAACTCTGTGCACCATTTGGGGTTGGAAAAACTGTGGACATGTATCATCTAACAATTTTAAATTTCAAGTTTTAAGTTGACGTCTTTTTAGCGTCGTTTGATATATCTTGTGTGCAATGAATACTGTGTAGCACCCATTGTTGTAGTTCCGCTGCGCATAGCAATTGTGGGGGTGTTACATTAATAGTATCAACCAGAAGTCTACAGTCAACATTTCGCAACCTTTTAGTAATCATTGGGGCACCCAAGTACCTAATAGGTAAAGAACCTACTCTGAATGGTAAAGCAAGGCTAATTCTTAATTTAATATCATCCGAGACATTATTAAAGTAAGCAGTACTCTTCTCCAAACTAGGGTATAGGCCAGAACACATACTAAACTCGTCTAAACCCCTCCTAAGAATACTCGTCGAAATCTCATCAGCATGACAAAGAAGTAAGAGATCATCAGCAAAACATAAGTGAGTTAGACTAAGATCCTTACACCCATGATGGTATTTAAATCTACCATCTAACCTAATATGCCTTTTAATCATCAAATTCAAAACCTCCATGACTAATGTGAATAGATAGGGTGAAATAGGATCACCCTGTCTCAAACCTCTACCACTTTTGAAGAAACCATGAACTTCCCCACTGATACAAAGCGAAAAAGAAGCTGTAGTAAGGCAGACCATGATCCAATTAATCATTGTGTCATGGAACCCAAACTTAATAAGGACAGTTTTAAGAAATCCCCAATTAACCGTATCATAAGCCTTTCTAATGTCTACTTTGAAAGCACCATTACTGGTCCCTGTGACTTTATCATAACCAGCCATGAGTTCCTGTGTGATCAAAATGTTATCACTAATATGCCTTCCCGGGATAAAAGCACATTGGTTCCTATCAACCAAACCATCTAAACCCTCCTTAAGCCTATTGGTCAAGACTTTACTAATACACTTATAAACTACGTTGCAACACGCAGTAGGCCGAAAATCAGCAAACTTCCTAGAAACCTTAATTTTAGGAATAAGAGATACCAGATTAGTGTTCAGTTCACTTAAAAGTTTCCCTGACACGAAGAACTCTCTAACAGCATCACAAACATCCGGACCGATAATACTCCAAGCTTTTTTGAAAAATTTCGAAGTATAACCATCCGGGCCAACAGCTTTATCATCTTTAATTCCAAACATAGCAGTCTTCACTTCTTCTTCCAACACGGGTCTAATCATAAACTCAGCAACCACAGGGTCAAGCTTATTGGAGAAGAGACTATCAACATCTTCCATTTCAAAAATATTGACATCACACTGAAAGAGCTTCTTGTAATACTCCACAAAAGGACCATAAATGTCATTCCCATAGAAAGTACTACCATCCTCACCACAAACAGCTTCAATCCTTTGCCTAACAGTCTTGCCTTTGAGAAACTTATGAAAGTACGCTGTATTAAAATCACCTTCCCTTAGCCACTCAATTTTAGTCTTCAGCTTGAGAACCCTTTCTTCATCAATGATAGGATCATGATAAGCTTTGGAAAATATCCTCTCTTCTTCTCTCAACAACGGGTTAAGAGGGTCTTGATCAAGTCTTTGTTGAGCTTCTTTTAACTCTACCTTAAGCACTTTAACTTTCTCAAACACATTACCATTGTCTCTATTCAGCGTTCTCATATAACGCTTCATATTCTTCAATCTTTTAGCCAACACAAACATAGAATACCCTCTAACATCTACAAACCAATTCTCTTGAACCATATGCAGAAAAGCTTCCTTCTCAACAAGAAAATTCATAAATCTGAAGGATCTAGGTTTAGAAACAATAATCTCAAGAAACACAACAAGAGCAGGGAAATGATCGGAAGATAAGTACGACTATTAGCATAACATCGCTCAAAAATCTGAGTAAACTGCTCATTACCCATGACCCTATCAAGTTTCTTAAGAATACCACTATTAGGGTCATTCCTCTTTTCAACCCAAGTATAAAACATCCCATGGCTACATAAATCATCAACTTCCAACGTACGAACACAATCACGAAAATATTCCATCGCACCAACTCTAGAGCTAAAGCAACTAGAACTCTCATCAAACGACATAAGAACATTAAAATCTCCAAGAAAAAGCCAAGGGGAATCGCCTATATCATTTTTATGCTCCACTAAATCCTTCCACAGCAACCGTTCACTTCTCTCAAAAATCTCACCATAAATAAATGAGACAAAGAATTTGATTTGATTACTAACAAACATCACTTCAAAATGCATATTTTGATCTATATGAGAGATCAATCTAGCATTAACCATAGACGGATCCCACCCAACAGCAAGTCGACAGCCTCTATGACTATCAACAGAGTTAGAAACCCAAGACCAATTTCCAAACACTTGATCACAAACAGAAACAACTGATTTCTTCCTCAACCTAGTTTCTATAGCGCCAAACATACAAAGATGATTCTCCTTAATCAAGTCTTTAACTTCCTTCTGTTTAAGGGCCGAATTAAGCCCCTAAACATTCCACGCAGCTAGCTTTCCTATCATTGGAAACAAGAGGGATCAGATGCCGCACCCCCTTGCATTTCTGCCATAGATACATCATGAATATTACTAACTTCATCCTGTGACACAAATTCTGCAGTGGCATTAGAAACACCATCTACATCATTATAGTGTCCGTTGATCTTATCACTATAAATACATTCAAGGGCGTCGTCATAATACCTAACCATATCTTTAGACCATGTGGATTTAACCTCATCAGTCAAAGGCACAGCCGAGTACACAAACAAATCTACCCTTGTCTTATCTCTTTCCCAAGCTAGCATGACCACTTTATCAGATTCTTTCTTAATGGCTTGTTCATAAAACTTATCATAGGCTACATTGTTCTTGTTTCCACCACATTCATTAACAATTCTTTTCTTAGCAACTCTAGTAGCAGTCTCATGAAGACCTTCCTTAATAGTAGCAATTTTTCCATCAATATCCTCAATTTTATTCTTAATGACACTCTCTTGAGATGTAGAATCCACACTCTTTCCTTTACTCTTAACCATATAATAATTCAACTCTTCCGCCGACCATTTCTTCTTATCTTCATCTGTTGCAACCACACGTGATTCACAAATAGCATCAATGAACTTCTTCCTTTTGTCACTAGTTTCCTTTTCAACTTCATCACTCAAAGCTTCATACCTATTACCCGTAGCAACCTCTTGGACCACATTTACTTTTTTAGAACTCCCATTTTTCACAGATTTCTTCACTTTGTCTATGTCAACTTTCTTCATAACCTCCTTAATTATGTTATTCTTCTCAACCTTTGGTTCTTGACTCACTTGCTTGACACTACCATTAGCCTGATCACTACCACCATTAGCACCACTTTGCCTGTACATCCCATTACCTCTACCACCAACACCACTTCCTCTACCTCCATTAAACGAACCTCTCCCAGCATTACTGAATCCTCCTCTACTATATCCACCTCTTTTATTGACTACATTCCTCCATCCATCATTGTACACAACATTAGTATCCTTATCATTAGATGCCTTCATGGAACTCATAACAGCCGCCCCAACTTCACCTAACCTCTTAGATTGGCAGCTCTTAAGAGAGTGCCCAAACACTTTGCAATGTTCACATACTGGTGGTTTCCATGCATACTCAACATCTAAAATCATAGATCTATCAGAACTTTTGTAGTAAACTTCCACTTCATTTACAAATCCATTAGCAGAATCCACCTCAACCAAAACTCTAGCAAAACTCGCCGTTTCAAATCTGTTCTCACACATTTCTGTAGTAATTATGTCCATAATAATGGGATTACCAATTCTACTAGCAACACGGCTAATCCCATCAGTATTCCATGCCTCTAATGGTACATTGAAGATTTTTGCCCACACCGGGACCTTTGTTAACTCAGGTTTAGAAATACAAATCCCCGGCTCCCATCTCTGAACAAAGAACGGCTTACTATCCACAAACCACAGACCACTTTCTAAAACAGCTTGCATACCATCAATTGAGTTAAAATTACAAAAATATAACCCACTGTTATTCATCATAACATCGCTAAACTGAAACGGTCTCCACATTCTCCTCAAATTACTCAACAGCTCTCTATGACTCATTTGAAAACCAACAAAATGTCCAATAAGAGTTCTATTCCATTTGGCACTCCCTTGCTCAACCACCGGATCTAAATCAGCTACTTCTTTCCCTTTTTTATTTACAAAACCTTCAACAAATTTAAGCCTATTGCTACCACTAATTTTGTCCCCAGTTAAAGCACTAACAAAGGAAAAAGGTTTCTTAGTGCTAGGCTCACTATCCTTCATCTACACATCATTCAAACCACTCCCTTCACCAACTTCAAAATTACTAACAGCCTCAATACCTTTCTTAGCATCAACACTAGCAACCCTAAACAAACCAGGCCTTTTCTCCCCACTAAAACTAACTTTGACCGGGCTTTTAGGCTTACTACCATTCCCAACCTTTGGGTTAAACACAAGGTTTTCAGCAAAGGGTACAGGCATAGGAATTTCACTACTACCACTACTCACACCCTGATTAACCTTAGCATTAACATTAACATTATCTTTAACAGTGTTATTCCTAGGATTAATGGGTGAATTACTCACTAAATTCTCACCAGTAGCTGACTACACACCATTAACACCACCCCCTTTATCATTCTCTCCATTTGGACCCCAAAACATCTTAGTATCCTCCCCTGAGTTAACCGCGACATTTTTATCCCCCTTACCAACAACAACTTCATCTACAACATCCATATCATCTATATTATTACCCAAACCCCCTGACTTAGCACTAGAACGAGTAATAACCGCCTTCTTAACAACAATATCCTCTGGGTGATCTAAAAAATCCTTATCAACATACTTCATAGCATTACCTGAACTAGGATTCATGTTCCTAGTGGTCTTTACTGGCTTCAACGACCTCCCAAATTTCTTAGCAGGTGTAACAAAAGTAGCCACCGGCGGTGGTCCCACAGAACCCATCGGAGGTGGTTCAACAGAACCCACCGGATCCGACATAGGTGTAACAACAGGATTAGACATGAATCATGGTATAGAGAAGGTTTAAGGAAAGGATAAAGGGTGATTAAGGTTTAAGAGGAAGGATTAGAGTAACGGTTAAGGCGGAAAAAAGAGTGGAAAAAAACGTAATAAAATTGAATTTAAAATGGATGAACAGGAAGATTTTATGGAGAAATTTTATATGAATATGTGTAAAAAGAAAAGGAGAATATGGATCTATAATAAAATTCAAGATCCCATGGTTGGATAAAAAATTAATCAATGATTTCTTAATAAAATTCAATATCTTGTATTTGTTCATGTTTTACATGTATTCTGATTATCCATTTCATGTATTCTTGTATTACTATACTTGTAGTGTCGTAATAAGTAACTTTCTAAAAATAGTAGTTTTCCAAAAATAATAAGTTTCTAAAAATATAAAGTTTCTAAAAATACTAAGTTTCATGAAATAATAAGTTTCCTGAAATAGAAAGTTTCTATAAATAGAAATAAGCTTAATTAATAAGTCTAAAATATAAGCTAGTGCTTATTAGTCATAAGTTATAAGTCATGAAAATTTATTAGTAAAGTCTATTAAATTAAATACTTAGGCTAAAGTGATTATTAATTAATAATGAAATTGCATGGTTTATTAATTAATAATATCTCATGGTTAGTTTAATAAAACTTTACCTTATATCAATTAATTAAATTAAGCACGGTTTTTAATTTAATTAAGTCCAAATAAATACTTAGGCTATAACATGTATTATTAATTTTAATAATATAACCTAATTCATGAATTAATTAATTAATTACTAGTTCATGTAAATTAAATATTAATTAGCTAATAAAATAATTGGCTAAATTAACAAGTACCCGAGCTCCAAACCCGAGACAAAAGCCAAACACCCTAAACCCGACAAAAGCCAACCCCCCCCCCCCCCCTGGGGGCCTTGGTTGCTGCTACCAGAACACAAACCATACCGAGCCTCTTGGTGTCTCGGCTATTGGTGTGCGCCGAACCAAAACAAACACCAAACAAACCCTTTTCTTGTTTAATCCTAATCATAACATGTTTTAATTATGTTTTCTTTAGAAGATCCATGACAAATGATAATAATTAAATAATAGATTAAAAAGATTAAGGTTTCGATTAATACCAAATACGTCGATGAATGTAGGATTGAATCACGAACACTAATATGTAAAAACCATAGATCAAAATCACAAAAATCGTCCTTGTGCTTGGTAGCTGTCGCGGCTAAGGGTGAGAAGGGGGCTAGAGTTTTCCTGATTTTTGCTTAAAAAATATATTATGAATTTCCCTGGGATAATATTTGGTATTCATGGATTTTAACTGGGCCGGGCCAAAAGGCCCTCCCTTTTCTTTTCTCTTTGCCGCGACTGAACACACAACCCAACACCAATTAATTTGTTTTTCGTGACTAAATATTATTCGTATGTGTTCGTGTTTTAAATGTCGTGAATTAAATATTAAAGTAAATTTATATTGGATACCATATTTATTATGGATATCAAGGGATTCCTCCCCACCATCCATTTTCACCATATCTAATGGATGAGATTAAAAGTATTTAATTATTTCACTTCTTTTTAAAATTTAAATATCTTCTAAACCGTTAAGTGTTAAAAGAAAAAAAAATATACCATGGCGACGAGCATTTAATTAGCTTTCTACATATATGAAATATGATACACTTTTGAAGAAAAAAATTCGTTTTTTTAATTTGCGTAAAATATCATATATTATAATAGTGTTTTATCATATATGATATTAGTGATATGTTACAAATTATTACAGAATCATATATGATATTGGTTTATTTCATATATGATAAGTATATCATATATGATACTAGTGTCACTATCATATATGATATTTAGTATCATATATGATAGTTTTCGGCAACGAAAAAAACGAAAAAAAAAATTCGTCGAAAGTATATCATATAGCATATCTGTAGAAATATAATTAAATGGCCGTTGTAATGGTATAATTTTTTCACATAACGATTGATGGCTTAAAAGATATTAATGTTTGAAAAAAGTGGAAAATGAGTTTTTGGTTTAATCTTATCCATCAGATTAAAATGGAGATGGAGGATTGAGATTAGTCCCTTAGTATCCAAAATAAAGTTTGGCATCCAAATGAACTTAAATATAAATATTATACATAATATTTATCGTGCATTAACAATATACTTAATACTTGTAATTAAATGTTCGTGACACGTGTCGTAAATTATTAATGGAAAGTTTTAAATTATTCATGTTTTCATGTATTGTATTGTTCATGGTTTTTTATGCGGGTTTTACAACTCTTCCCCTCTAAAAAGAATAATTCGTCCCAGAATTCTAGATAACATAAACTGAAAGAGAACATACTCGAATCAAAACTGGAAATGAGGGTAAGAAGTCCGGATTGACTCCTCCGTCTCCTAAGTGGCTTCCCGCTCAGGATGGTCCCTCCCAAGGATTTTGACGAATGGGATCGTCTTCTTCCTCATGACTCGCTCTTGACGATCAAGAACTCTTTCGAGTTCCTCAACATAAGAAAGATCCTCACGAATCTGCTCGAGGGGATACTAAACCATATGCAGGGCATGATAATTGTACCCTCTACATAAGGATACATTGAATACGTTGTGGACGTGAGATAGCTGAGGAGGTAACGCCAGACGATACGATACCTCACCGACAAGTTCGAGAATATAAAACGGTCTGATGAAACGAGGAATGAGTTTTACATTGATTTCAAAGCGCTTGACTCCGTGTTGCTGATACCTTGAGGAAGACATGATCACCCACGTTGAAGTGAAAATCTTTACGGTGATTGTCGGCATAGCTCTTTTGACGTGCACGAGCTTCCTACAGTTTCTCCTTGGTGATGAAAACCTTCTCATTGGTCACCTCTATCATCTTCGGACCCTCAAGAATTCGCTCACCAACCTGATCCAAGCAGATTGGGGTGCGACATTTCCTGCCATACAACATCTCAAACGGTGCACACTTGATACTATCGTGCCAACTGTTGTTGTATGCAAACGCTACTAAGCAGATATAGTCGTCCCAACTTCTTGTCCCTTCTTAGGCACAAGCTCGCATCATGTCCTCTAGTGTCTGAATGGTACGCTCCGACTGTCCGTCCGTTTGAGGATGAAAGCCGTGCTAAGCTTAAGTCTGGTGCCCTAAGCTTTCTATAGAATTCTCTAGAACCGAGATGTAAAACGAGGATCTCTTTCTGAGATGATACTAGATAGAGTACCATGTAGTCTCATGATCTCCTTTTGATAGATACCCACCAATTTGCTAACTGATTCATCCTTGCAGATTGTTAGGAAATGAGCAAATTTGGTCAGTCGATCAACAATAACCCAAATGGCGTTATGCTTCCTTTGGGTCTGCAGAAGTTCGATGACAAAGTGCATGGAGATCTTGTCCCACTTCCACTCTGGAATGTCTAATGGTTGTAGTAAACCACTAGCTCATTGATGCTCAATCTTAACCTGTTGGCAGGTAAGACATTTGGAGACAAAGGTAGCAACATCCTACTTCATACCACTCCACCAGAAATGCTGCTTGATGTCATGGTACATCTTGGTGGAACCAGGATGAATGGAGAATGGAGAGCTGTGAGCTTCAGTCAGCAAAGCCCCTCTGAGTGTAAGGTCAACAGGAACACATAATCTAGTGCCCTCCCATAAGATACCATCATCATCTACCCAAAACTCCATCTACTGGTCAATGTTCTGAATAATCGCCCAGATTTAACCATCATCTTTCTTAGCTTCCTTGATCCTAGAGAGTAAGTCTGGCTCAACTCTAAGATTAGCCCAGTAGCCATGTTGTCCACGTACCATAAACTCGATGTCTAGTCATTCTAAGTCATATATGATTTCCTCTTCTATCTTAATGCCGTTAATCATGCCCAACTTCTTCCTGAGAGCATCGGCCTCTACATTCGCCTTGCCGGGATGATACTAAATATTGTTGTCATAGTCCTTCAGCAGCTCTAACCACCTTATTTTCCTCATGTTCAGTTCTCACTGGGTGAAGATATATTTAAGGCTCTTGTGATCTGTGAAGATATCACACGATTCGCCATACAAGTAATGCCTCCAAATCTTTAGTGCAAAAACAACTGATGCAAGCTCCAAGTCATGGGTAGGATAGTTATCCTAATAAGGATTAAGCTGCCGTGATGCGTAAGCAATCACTTTCACATGTTGCATGAGAACACAGCCAAGACCCTTCCCTGAAGCATCACTATAGATCTAAAATCCACTTGTGCCAGATGGGAGAGTAAGAATAGGTGTAGATACCAAATTCTGCTTGAGTTCTTCAAAGCTCCTCTCCCGCTCATCACTCCAAACGAATTTCTCCCCTTTTCGCATCAGCTTAGTCAAGGGCAAGGCCAAACGTGAAAAATTCTAAGTGTCAGAATTTATGAATCATATAGTAGCATAACATAAAAATGAATAGCTTTTAAGGACATGCTGTTGTTGGAGTTGTTGGCGTTGTTACGGTAGTTGTCACTACCGCCACGCTTATCAGATGCATAACGGTCCTGAGTATGACCATTTCCCTTGGATTGGTACTACTGAGTGGCCGGTTGGGACCGGTCCCTAGTCTTTTGCCTGAAAGAGACAATTGTATAGAGAATGATATAAAATAAAAAGTACTGAATTGAATGAAATGATTATTGTTTGATGACTGAGATATACCTCTTCTCAGATCTGTCTGCTTCACCAAACTCGTCTCTCTCCTGCAGCATCTCTAGCTTGCGTTCTGCATCTGCCACCTACGCCACATTGGTAAATGTAGCACACACCAGGTTGTTGGTGACAGAAATACGAAGAGCCCAATGAAAATGATATGCCTGCTCTTTTGTTGTCCCGACTGCTGCGCCAAGAAAACCAGCAAGTTTGAGGAATCTCTGCATAAATTCTGTACCATTCTCCCCAGCTCTCTGTCGAATGCCATGGTATTCCCTCTTGAGTCAATCCTGCTCAGCTTTTGGAAAGAACTGATCTAGGACAAACTCCTTAAATTGCGCCCAAGTCAAACCAGCAACCCAGTTATCCCCGCCATTCGATTGCATGAGTGCTTTCTACCATGACAACACATCTCCCTCAAATTTGTAACAAGACAGCCTCGCCTTAAAGACAGCATCACACCCCATGGCGTGGAAAATCTTCTCTATGTGTGCAATCCAGCTCTCAGCCTCAGATGGACTGTCAGTCTGCTCAAATGATCTAGGTTGCTGTTTGTTAAAACTTTCCAGCCATGTGATAAGAGTAGCTGGTGGAGGAGGAGGAGGGTTGTTCTGATTATGGTGCTGATTGTGATTGGCTTGAACCTCAGCACGAATCTCATTTCTGAGTTGTAGAAGTAAAGCTTAGGGAGCAGCTTGAACAGCTACGTGCAGTTCTTGCTCACGTGTGTTAACCATCTGAAAGTTTAAAAAAATTAAAAAAAATGAAATGATTAATATGATTAGAACATATGATAAACATAATAAAATGATGCATAGAATAGTTTATGAAGGCATAGCCAACGAAATGACATAAGTATGGGGGAACGCCTATGGGTCGGTTCACAAAACAAAATTGACATGACAAGGGTGAACGCCTATGGGTCGGTTCACCAAAACAATATAATTCGAATAAAGCACATGCGACTAAATACGGCCAGTCCTATACCAACCATTACTTAGTAAAAACAATGATACATGAAATAAATAAATGCAAATCAACTGTCAGTTTAGGAAGACCTTGGTGATTACCCACTAATCACAGGTCAAGTTTTTGGAGCCTACAAGTCGAAACCTTGGGCTCTGATACCATAATTGTAACACCCCATTTGAATAAATAGACCATTACATGTAATTATGGCGTGTCATCAAAGCATGCAAGGTAAATGTTTTAAAACATTAAATGACCATAAAGAAAAATACCAGAATCAAACATCGGTAGTCCAACATAAACTCACACACATGTAATAAGTACTGAAAGGAAAGGACTAAACAATATCCAAAAGAAATATAATAATGTATGGAAATGCATAAGGTAAAGAAGGATGGATAGCTTCCATCCAAATTCACATACTCTCAAGATCCTAAGTACGTCCCTGTGTACCTGCCGTTTGGGGACATGGAAAGAAAACGGCTGAGCAAGACGCCCAGTGAATGAATTTACCATAGTATGAATGACATAAGCATAATAAAGACTGATTAGCAGCGAAAATGTATAAGTTCTAGAAAACCTGGAAATTTTTTATAAAACTGGTTTTATATTTTGAAAAGCTTATGATTAACTTATGAAAATTGTATTTTAAATTTAGCCAAGAGCCTATATAGGTCATGAGGTATCAACGCGCTTGAATACTTAGAGGGTGACCTCATCATGAAATTAGAGGGCTTGCCTCTAAGTATACTGGTCTGGTAGGAGGGATCAACTCCTTGTGAAGGATGCAAGGCACACACCACATTCACCATTAAAATCCTGACTAAAAACATGTAGCTAGGATGCACCCATACGCCCCACAAGATAATATAAATTAATGGCCAAACTGAAGGGACGCCACGAGCAATCACTCCGTCGTGGGGAAGTCATAACATTGGTGCCTCAAGTGTTATGGTTACGGTACCTCCGTAACTGGATGACGTGATCATACATGCATATAGCTCAACCATTTAAAATATAACATAAGCATTCAAAACATATAAAATAACTGGGGAAACCGATGGCTGCAAACGGGGAATCCTAATCAAACATACGAAGGAATGTCCATACTAAAGGGCGGAATATCCGTACCTTATGTCCTACGTGAAGCTAGAATGGAAGCTGAATGATCTACTCTGACCTCACGGATACTACATAAATAAGGGATGTGTATGAGTTGTCTGATTAATGAGTGATTTACTAATTCAGTGTGTTCTTAGCTTATTTTATATGTTCTTGTCAAGTTTTACTGTTTTAAGTGTTATCTTGTAATTATTCATGTTTTACATGTATTCTGATTATGTATTTCATGTATTCTTGTATTACTATACTTGTAGTGTCATAATAAGTAACTTTCTATAAATAACAGGTTTCCAAATAGAAAATTTCCAAAAAAAAGTTTCCAAAAATAGTAAGTTACCTGAAATAGAAATAAGCTTGGATTATAAGTCCAAAATATAAGCTAGTGCTTAATTGTCTAAATTCACAAGTCATGATGATATATTAGTAAAGTTATTAAATTAAATACTTAGGCTAAAATAATTATTATTAAATAAGGATATGCATGGTTTCATTAATTAATAATATGTCATGGTTAATTTAATGGCTAACAAAATGTACCCGAGTCCCGAAACCCGAGAAAACACCAAGCCGAACCAAACACGCCACACAGCCGACGGCCTGTGGTTGGCCGACGGCTAAGCAGACCCGGCTACAGTCGTCGGTTGCCACCGTCTTCGCAAGGTTCCCACCGGCCAAAGCCGTGTCCCCCTGCCATTACAAAAACACCCACCTAGACCTTAGAGGGTCTCGGTTCCCACTGTTTTCACAAGGCTCCCACTGTTTGCGACATTGTGCCTTGCGGCTGCCCCAAAACCAACACCACTGACCCCACAAGAGGTTGCGGCCGTTGGTGGAAAAGGACCACCGAGACCTTGGAAGGTCTCAGTTTGTGTGCCGTCAGACAAAACAAAACCAACCACACCCGAACCTTGATTAATCCATTAACATAACATGTTTTGATTTATTTTTCTAAGATTCATGTTCTATAATAAAAATAAAAATAAAAAGATTAAGGTTTGGTAAATACCGAATGCGTGGATGAATAAAGGGTTTAATCACGAACACGAACACGTAGTTATGCAAGATCAAAATCAACAACTCCTCCCTCTTGTTTTTTTTCTATGCCGCGGATAAGGAGAAAAGAAAGGGGGCTAGGGTTTTGTTTATTTTTCTTGAAAAGTACAAATGATAATTCCCTGGAAGAAAATTGTTACTAGTTGGTTTACAAAATAGGTCGGGCCCTTTACCTTTCTTTCTTTGTGCCGCGGCTACATAAGTCCAAAAGCCAAAACCATACCTTTTCGTGACGAAAGTATTATTCGTGAATGTTCGTGTTTAAATGTTCGTGAATTAATTAATATACGTAAATGTTTATCGTGCATTAATAATATATTTAATACTTGTAATTTAATGTTCGTGACACGTGTCAAATATTATTAATAGAAAATTTTAATTTAATTGTGTTTTCATGTATTGTACTGTGCATGGTATTTTATGCGGGTTTTACATAATATTTGAATCAGGAGTTGATAGAAGTTTCATATCTATTAAACTTGGTGCTAAATTAGATGTTCCGACTATTTCTTTGAATACTAAGTATGATATATAAATAGCCAGTGGAAAAATATTTAGCACTAATACCGTTAGTCGAGGATGTATCATTACTTTATTGCATCAAATCTTTGAAATCGACCTTATACCCATTAAGCTCGGTAGTTTTGACGTAGTCATTGGGATGGATTAGTTATCAAAACACCATGCTAAAATCCTATGTGACGAGAAATCCGTTCATATTCCTATTAACGGTAAAGTTTTGATTATGCATAGTAATCGAAGTAGAAATCGACTAAATCTCATATCATGCTTCCCAAGGTAGCCAAGTTTTCTTAGTTCAAGTAGTGGAGAAGAAGGAAGACGAGAAGCGACTAGAGGATATTTTGATAGTTACAGAATTTCCCAAAGTATTTCTCAAGGAATTACCAGGCTTGCCACCTGTGCGTCAAGTTGAATTCCAAATCGATTTGAACTAGGAGCGACACCGGTTGCTATAGGCCCTTATCGATTAGTACCTTCGGAAATGCAAGAGTTGTTAAGTCAAATTCAAAAACTAACTGATCGAGGTTTTAATCGACCAAGTATGTCGCCGTGGGGAGCTCTAGTCTTATTTTTCATAAAGAAAGATGGATCTTTTAGGATGTGTATAAATTATCGTTAGTTAAACAAACTTACTATAAAGAATCATTACCCATTACCCAGAATCGATGATTTATTTGATCAACGTCAATGATCAAGCGTGTATTCAAAGATTGATTTACGTTCAGGTTATCATCAACTAAGAGTTAAGGAAGACGACATTCCTAAAATTGCTTTCAGAACGCGATACGAACATTATGAATTTCAAGTGACGCCTGTTGGTTTAACCAATGCACCAGCTGTTTCCATGGACCTCATGAATAGAGTGTGCAATCCTTACTTGGATAACTTTGTAATCATATGTATCGATGATATACTTATCTACTCTCGTAATAGAGAAGAACATGCCAAGCATCTTGGTATAATTCTCGAATTACTTAAGAAAGAGGAGTTATATGCTAAGTTCTCGAAGTGCGAATTTTGGATCAATGTTGTGCAGTTTCTAGGACATGTCATTGATAGCCAAGGTATTTGTATGGATCCTTCTAAGATTGAAGCGGTAAAGAATTGGACTAGACCTGTTACGCCAACAGAGATAAGACAATTCTTAGGATTAGCTGGATATTATCGAAGGTTTTTCAAAAATTTCTAAAGCTTTGACCAATTGACTTGGAAGAACAAACTGTTTGACTGGGGAAATGATAAAGAGATAGCTTTTCAATTGTTGAAACAAAAGTTGTGTGAAGCACCTATCCTAGCATTACCATAAGGTAACGATGACTTTATCGTTTACTATGATGCATCTATTCAAGGAATGGGAGTAGTGCTTATGCAAAGGAATAAAGTTATTGCTTATGCATCAAGGAAACTTATACCTAATGAGAAGAATTATACTACTCATGATTTAGAATTAGGAGCGGTGATATTTGCTCTTAAAATCTGG
The DNA here is from genome assembly GCA_025667525.1 of Glebionis coronaria. NCBI lineage: Eukaryota > Viridiplantae > Streptophyta > Magnoliopsida > Asterales > Asteraceae > Glebionis > Glebionis coronaria. The sequence goes on along the minus strand of CM046874.1, from coordinate 471,798,616 downwards.
AGACATTACCTCTATGGTAAGAAGTGTATAGTATTTACTAATTATAAGATTCTTCAATATATTCTTCATCAGAAGGAATTGAATATGAGACATCGACGTTGGTTAGAGTTACTTGCTGATTATGATTGTGAAATTCGTTATCGCCCAAGTAAAGCCAAGTAGCTGATGCTTTGATTCAAAAGGAGCATGTTAAGCCGTTACGAGTTAAACACCTAATGATAACTCTTTTTCAAAAGTTACCTACCCAAATTCTCGAAGCTCAAGAAGAAGCACTTAAGGTAGAGAGTGTAGAAGCTGAGAAGTTGGGAGGAATGGATAAATAATTTGAAGTTCGTCAAGATGGAATTCGTTGTATTAAAAATCGTAGTTGGTTACCTGACCATGGTAATTTACGAGATTTGGTTATGCATGAGTCTCATAAATCAAAATATTCTATAGATCCTGGTTCCGACAAGATGTATCAAGATCTGAAGAAACTCTATTGGTGGCATAACATGAAGACAATCATAGCAGAATACGTTAGTAAGTGTTTAACGTGTGCAAGAGTTAAAGTAGAGTATCAAAAGCCATCCGGACTGTTGATACAACCGGAGATTCCAATATGGAAATGGGAAACAATTACGATGGATTTTGTAACTAAGTTACGTAAGCCATCAAATGGACATGAGACCATCTGGGTCATCGTCGATCGTCTTACTAAATCTGCGCGATTTCTTCCTATTAAAGAGACCAATAGTATGGAAACTCTTATGAGATTGTACATCAAGGAGATAATCTATCAATATGGAGTACCTGTATCTATTATCTCAGATCGTGATAGTCTCTTTACGTCTGCATATTGGAGATCGATGCAAAATGCCTTAGGTACTCAGTTGGACATGAGTGCGACATATCATCCTCAAACAGATGGACAAAGTGAAAGAAAGATTCAAACTCTCGAAGATATGCTTAGAGCTTGCGTAATAAATTTTGGAAAAGGATGGGAGAAACATCTATCTCTAGTTGAATTCTCTTATAACAATAGTTATCATGCAAGTATTAAAGCAGCGCCTTTCGAAGTACTTTATGGAAGAAAGTGCCGATGGCCTGTTTGTTGGGCTGTAGTTGGAGATATTCAACTCACAGGACCGGAAATAATACATGATACTACTGAAAAGATTTTCCAAATTCGACAACGATTACAAGCTACAAAAGATAGGCAAAGAAGTTACGCTAATACTAGACATAAACCTTTGGAATTTGCAGTTGGAGATCGTGTTATGTTGAAAGTTTCACTTCGTCAAGGAGTTATTCGATCGGAAAGAAAAAGAAACTAAATCCAAGGTATATAGGACCATTCAAAATAACCAATAGAATTGGCCATGTAGCATATAAACTAGAGCCACCTGAAGAGCTTAGTAATGTTCACAATACTTTTCATGTTTCAGATATATAGAAATGCTTATCTAATGAATCTTTCATCATATCGATGAAAGAACTTCAACTTAATGATAAGTTAAATTTCGTAGAAGAACCTGTGGAAATCATGGATAGAGAGATCAAACGATTAAAGTAGAGCCGTATCCCAATAGTTAAGGTACGATGGAACTCGAAATGAGGACCTGAGTATACTTGGGAACATGAAGATCAAGTTCGAGCTAAATATCCGTATCTATTTAGTAAATGTAGTTCTAGCTAAATCTCGGGACGAGATATAAAATAGGCCAAACGCGGTTTAGTACCCTGAACTTGTCTAAGTGGAATTTTTATTACCCTAGATTATTAGAGGTAAAGAATGATACCCTCAATTTGGTTAATTGTATTTTTTACTATCTTACCACACTTGACATGATCACATGATAATCATGTGGGCCCAACCTGTTAAAATTTAACGGAGGAAAAATACCACAGTTCCAAATCATATATATGTAATCATCAAGAGCGTCATGTTGATCAAGAAATTGAAAATGAAGCTGATCGTTTTCTCTTCGTCCAGAATTCCATAATTCATGTGAGACTATTTTGACTCAATACTTGATCATAATTTGGATCAGAATCATTTGATAATAGAATAGAAGCGAGAGCGACAACATGAATTTGATCACTAATAGTCAACCAAATATCATAAGTCATAATTTTAAAAGTATTTGAAAAACTTTAACTAGTAAGAAAAACCAGCTTCTAGGAAACATGAAAATGGAATAGTCTTTTACGCCGATTGAATCTTCTTTTTCATGAGACCAGAAGTATAAAGAGTCTTGTTACCGAGTGTTCTGGCCACAATAACATCAGTCTAGTGCTGTAACGCCAGTGTCACTTGAGAACTTTTCGTTCAGTTGAAGATAACTTTCGACAGTGAACAATAAGAAGAAATATGGTTCGGATCACATATAATGAGTTATTAATATGATATGTAACACTCTCAAATTTCGTATCGGTATAGCAGAAGGGTCAATAGAGTGTTACGGGATAGCGCAATTACTCAAATCATAGACAACGCATAAAAAGGGTTGTACAAAGTTAGCATACATTCATCCGAATAAAAGTATGAAGTTTTACACAAGGTCCCCCAGTTTCACAGTCATAAAGTTTACAAAACATGGTTCAGATGAATATTATTATTAAGTGGGCCATCAGAGTCGATCTTCGTCCAAGTTACCTTCAAGCACCTGAGATAAAACATGCGAAAAATTAATCAGCGAATTCCGTGTGAATTCAAAGAGTTTAGTAAAAACCGTTATATACAACAGTTATATAAATCAGAAACACAAGCATAATATCACTAATGAGACCCCATATTTCTAGTCAGGCAATATATTATAATTCCATTCATATAGCATACATTATTTATGAGACCGCAACCTAAGTATTTACCATTATTGGTATTATTATCGGATTATTATAAGCCGCATGACATTGTTTCCTTTCTATAATATACAACGAGTCGTGAGCCCGACAAGTAGGTGCCCATCTAAACCAGCGTGTCATCACTAATATCACGCTATATAAATCCTCTCATACATAAATTTGCTTACCAATCAATGTGGCACGACGAGGATCAACCGTCAAGGCGCGAACTAGGGTGATCTTTCCCAAATAGTACTATTATATGCATAAGCGTCTACCAACTCCCAGTAGTTCACAATTCATGCTAATGGAACTTATAGTGACATAACCTAACTTTTAATAATCCATTTCAATCATCTATTTTGGGTCATACAATCAATCGGGTCCATATCAATAAGCATACAATCTGGACTACTTGGTGTTCTATTTTTATTAAAAACTCGCATGTTATCTTCCTCGCGGGTTTACAAAACATTTCATAAAACATTTAAAAGAGTGCGAGGCTATGAACTCACGTTGGTTGGGAAAGGTGGGTTATCGGCAACTAGGATGTACGGTGCGTGCCTCGATCACAGAAACCTAAACAAATAATACTCGATCTTAGACTATATCGTATTATATTTATAAAAAGTTGTTATGTATATGTAATGATGTCATAATCATAATGCTCGAGTGGGTTTTTTAACACCTTTATACAACATTATTAGTTGTTAAGTACTTAGTTACCTACTCTAATCATATTAGTTTTATCCCATTTACATGTTAAGATCCAATAGGCCCATTAAGAGTCCAGTATCTTTTTATTAGTCCATTTATTCACTTAAGACCAGGCCTATACTCATTTGTTGGGCTCAAGTGGGTTAATCTCATGAGTAAGACCAATAGTGTTAAGCCAAATTAGTTGGGCGTAGTGGTCCAACAAGGCTAATTTTTGTCCATTATGTGTCCATATGTTACAAAGCTCAGTTTTGTCGGTTTTTACTTGTTAATTGTGCTTACATATCTGTATATTTTTTTATAAAAATGTTACATTAGCCGGGTCCGACCATCTAAGTTTTATATGGCGAAAACGCCATCCTTTCGGTTTTAGCCGAAAAGACGTAAAATTTATATATAATTTGTAGTTTTAGAAAACATTTTAGTTTTATTTTTATAAAATGTAATATTTGTTTATTATAGTATATAAACATATTTTATAATAGCTATTATCATTTATTAACTTTTATATACTTATTTTATATAGTATTTTACTTCAAGTGGCATTTTAGAATTATATACTTTAAAGTCAAATCTGATGTGAAATCTCATGTTCACCATTTTGATCATATCTTGAGTTCTACAATGAGTTGGAACCCCAAATTTTTACTGTATAAACTACATGATATGTGATACAAATAACTCTACTATAGCTCCTTCTCAAACAGCATCTAAATATTAGTAATAATTGGTCCAAAACAGACCAGACAGATTAGTAACACAAAAGTGTTTTTGCCATATCTTGCTCATGTTTAACATTCTATTGCGTGGCCAATTCACCACTTATGTAAAAATCATTTATCTAATTATATCAAATAATATAATCCATTTAACCAAGTAAAAATATTGAAAGTTACTGTTTATTACAGCCTACTTGTTAGGTTAAGTTTTCATCAACTTTTACTTGTTGTTTTATCCTTTTTATCCTAAACTAGTGACACAAAATCCCCATGCAATATATTGATCATCATTTATCATAATCATACATATACATTTTGAAGTAAATATATAAGTACTTTTACAAAAACAATAGTATGATAGAAAGAAAATGATCTTTATACCCATCCAATATGATGAAAGGATAAGATTTATGATGAACAAGACTTCAACTTGTAACAAAATTTTTAGATTTTTGAAACAACTTATGCTGATCTTCAAATATATAAACTCCTTGAAAATCAGCCCTAGAAACTCATGAAAACTCCTTTTCACAAGACGTATTCACCTCCAATCCTCATCCTTTCAAGTGGTTATCAAGATATGTAAACTGTAGATGAAGTTGTAGGTTAAATTTTTGATGAAAAGGGGTGTATGGTGATGGTGTTGGATGGAAAGAGATGGAGAGAGAGAGAGAGAGTTGGGAAACTTTTTAGTTAAGTTGTATGAGTGTGTGTGTGTGTGTGTGTGTGAGAGAAGGTTGATGGTTTTGTGCTTAAGTGCATGTATGAGACAAGTGTCTCTAGCACTTGTTAGATTTTGACAACAAGGGGTGTGGTGCCCTTGTTGTGTCCGCCCATAGTGGGGGGGGGGGGGGGGGGGGGGTGGGACAAATGTAACTTGTTTCATCCCCTATTAATTTACGGGTACTCCTCGATTCTAGTTTTCTCGATTTACGTGCCGTCAGGTCGATTTACAAAAACGTTTTTATAAATTATGAATCTACGACACAAAACGATTCTAATAAAAATTGCCTCTTAAAAAACAGAGTACAAAAGCTTAAATACGTAAACCTAGGGTGTCCGGTTTAATCGTAAAAGACGTTAAATTATGCACGTAAGCCCTAATTTCATCCCGTAAATATGTGAGTTCATGAACCAACATTAAAATAAAATATAAAAATAATATACGAGAATAAATTTACTACCTGGAAATGTCAGATTGTCACAGCATTTCCTCCTAAAAAGGGACCTACACCCTCGTAGATCCATTTCATTTCAATGCCCGTTTCTTATTGAAGTCAAAGAGGTGTGGGTATTTCTTCCACATTTCATCCTCTCGCTCCCAAGTAAATTCTGGCCCATGCTTTGAATTCCACCGAACCTTAACGATAGGTATACGACTTTGCTTAAGTTGCTTTACTTCACGATCCATAACCTCTATGGGTTCTTCAATAAAATGCAACTTCTCATCAATCCTGATCTTATCCAATGAGATTTTCTCATCAAAGTAGCTAAACATTTCTTCAGATTAGATGCATAGAATGTATTGTGGACACCATGAAGTTCTTGGGGTAACTCTAATTTATAAGCCACTGGACCAACTCTAGATAAAATCTTGAATGGTCCGATATAGCGGGGATTCAATTTCCCATGCTTTCCAAATCTTATGACGCCTTTCCATGGCAACATTTTAAACATCACACGGTCACCAACTTCGAACTCCATCGGTTTCCGTCGCACATCCGCGTAACTTTTCTGCCTACTTCGGGCTGTCAACAACCGCTTCTTAATCTGAACTATCATCTCCGTGGTCTCCCGGATCAATTCCGGTCCTGTGAGCTGGGTATGCCTAACTTCACTCCAACATACAGGAGATCTACACATTCTACCATATAAAGCTTGGAACGGTGCAGCCTTAATACTAGCATGATAACTGTTATTATATAAAAATTCTGCCAATGGCAAATGTTTATCCTAATTCCTACCAAAATCTATTACACATGCTCTTAACATATCCTCCAGTGTCATTATCGTCCTTTCACTCTTCCCATCAGTTTGGGGGTGATAAGAAGTGCTCATATCAAGATTCGTTCCCAAAGATCTTTGGAGGGATCTCCAAAAATTCGATGCGAATCGAGGATCTCTATCAGAAATAATCGATACAGGCACTCCATGTTTACATACAACCTCCTTAAAATAAATACAAGTCAGCTTCTCCAGTGAGAACTGCATTTTAACAGGAATGAAATGAGCTGATTTGGTCAGTCTGTCGACAATGACCCAAATCGAGTTATTTCCAAAAGAGGTTCTAAGAAGCTTAGTGATGAAACCCATCGTGATTCGCTCCCACTTCCATTCAGGAATTTCGGGTTGTTGAAGTAGTCCTGATGGCTTTTGATGTTCATCTTTGACTTTTGCACAAGTCAAACATTGAAGAACATACATAGCAATATCAGCTTTCATATTCAGCCACCAGTATAACTTCTTCAGGTCATGATACATTTTATGAGAACCAGGATGAATGGAATATTTAAATTTATGAGATTCTAACATAATTAAATCTCTTAAGCCCCCATACTTAGGTATCCACATACGACCTCTTAAGCATTTCACTCCATCTGCTCTAACCTCTAAAGGATCTCCTTCACCTCGAAACCCTTCATTATCAAAATTTTCTTTCTTACAAGCTTCTATTTGTGCATTTCTAACTTGTTCAGGCAAATTATTGTTCATAGTCATGACTAGAGAACGTACCCTGATAGACTCTCTATCCTTTCTTCTTAATGCATCAGCAACAACATTTGCTTTTCGTGGGTGATATTTTATCTCACAATCATAATCACTTAATAGTTCTATCCATCTTCGTTGCCTCATGTTCAGTTCTTTTTGATCGAGGATATATTGTAGGCTTTTATGATCGGTGAATACCGTACATTTGGTGCCATACAGATAATGTCTCCATAATCTAAGAGTAAAGACTACAGCTCCTAACTCAAGATCATGAGTAGTATAATTTTCCTCATTTTTTCTTAATTTTCTAGAAGCATAATCTATCACCTTTTCTCGTTGCATTAAGACAGCTCCATAACCTCTAAGAGACGCATCACAAAATACCAAAAAATCCTCACTACCTTCGGGTAATGATAAAATAGGTGCACTACATAATTTTTGCTTTAATACCTGAAATGCTTCATCTTCTTCACTTCCCCATACAAAAGGTTTATTTTTCTGAGTAAGCTTGGTCATGATTTAGCTATTAAAGAAAATTCTTTAATGAACAGCCTATAATAGCCAGCCAATCCTAAGAATTGTCGCACCTCCGTTGGCATTGTCGATACAGACCAACTCTTAATGGCTTCAACCTTTGCCAGATCAACATGAATTCCATCTTTGTTAATCACATGACCAAGAAATTGAACAGAGTCCAACCGAAAATCACATTTTGAAAACTTTGCATACAACTTTTCATCCTTTAACAAATTCAAGATAGTCCTTAAGTGTTCTCCATGCTCCTCTTTATTCTTAGAATAGATTAGAATGTCGTCAATGAACACGATCACAAATTTATCCAAATAGGATTTGCACACTCGATTCATAAGATTCATGAATACCGCCGGTGCGTTAGTTAACCCAAATGGCATCACTTAAAATTCATAGTGTCCATAACGAGTTCTAAATGTAGTAATAGGAATATCTTCTTAGCGGACGCGAAATTGATGATATCCAGACCGCATATCTACCTTATAATATACACTAGAGCCTTGTAGTTGATCAAATAAATCATCAATCCTTGGTAAAGGATATCAATTTTTAATCATCAACTTGTTCAGCTCACGGTAATCAATGCACATACGGAAAGATCCACCCTTCTTCTTAACGAACAAGACAGGAGCTCCCCAAGGTGACGAGCTCGGTCGAATAAAACCCTTATCAGACAACTCTTTGAGTTGTTCGGATAATTCCTTCAATTCAGATGGTGCTAATCGGTAAGGCGCACGTGCCACTGGCGCAGCACCAGGAACTAGATCGATTCGAAACTCAACTTGCTTTATCGATGGAAGTCTGGGTAAATCATTGGGAAATACCTCAGGAAAATCACAGATAATAGGCACGTCTTCTAATCGTTTATCCTTAGACTCATTCCCGGTCACTTGAGCTAAGAATAGCTCGCAACCGTTCCTGATGTACTTTTGGACTTTAATACATGAAACAATTCTTAGACAGGATTCACCTCGATTACCATCAATTACTAACATCTTATTCTTAAGAGGAATTTTAACCTTCTTTTCTTCACATAAAATTGTAGCATCATTCAAGGATAACCAATCCATACCAATAATAATGTCAAAACTACCTAGTTCAATTAACATCAAATCAATCGGGAAGGAATGGTTCAAGAGATTTAAAGAGCATCCTTGCAATAACTTATTAGTTCTTACCAATTTACCATCAGCCAATTCTACTTCATAACTAGTATCTATCTCAATAGGTTCAATGTCAATAAGGGCACTAAATTTGGTAGATACAAAGCTCCTATCAGCACCCGAATCAAATAGAGCAACATCATAATGATTGTTGAGTAAAAACGTACCAGTAATGACATTCGGATCCTCCTTCTTAACATCAACCGTCCCAAGTTGATAAACACCACCCTGGTTGTTCCTTCCTTGGCCATTCTTGTTCAGTTTTGGACAATCTGGCTTCTTATGACCCTCTTCTCCACAATTGTAACAAACGACTCCCCTCTTACACTTTTCCACTTTGTGTCCTAGCTTTCCACAATTTTGACACTTCCAGCAATCACCATCATGCCTCTTATTACCACACTTTGGACACTTTTCATCATTTCCTGGTGCATTGTTAGTCAGAGCGTTTGCATTTCCCCTCCTTTAATTTTGACGGCGATTGAAACTTTGCCTATTGTCACCTCGACCTCCACGATCGCCTTCACCCTTTCTTTTCTCACCAGCATGTGCTTCATCCTCCTTGTCCTGAATGATTTGTCCAATGAGCTGGTAAGCCATTCGAACCGCATCATCAATGGTCAATGGCTTTGACGATGTCACATCACCTCGGATATTCTTCGTCAACCCCTTAATGTATTGCTCAATCCTTATCTCCTCAGGTTCAACCAACCGGGGACACAACAAAGCCAACTCATGGAATCGATTAGTATAACCATCAATGTCCACACCTTTCATCTTCAAATGAGTCAACTCTTGTTCCAACCTTATGATCACACTACGAGGACAAAACTCCTGTGTCATCCACTTCTTAATTTCAGCCCATGGAGTAGCATTAGCAACATCAATGCCCATGAAAGCAATCCTCCCGTTCCACCAAGTCAAAGCACGACCTCTAAGGGTAGCCATAGCAAAAGTCACCTTATCTTCCTCCTTACACTTACTAATGCGAAACACAGACTCAATCTTTTCGATCCACTAACTGAATCTTACTGCACCTTCAGTTCCATTAAAAGGGAGTGGGTAACACTTCATGAACGTCAAATAAGTACAACCACCGACTTCAGGTGCATTAGGTCCAGGTCCTCATACATTTCTTCCAACATTAGAATTCACATTATTAACATTCACATTATTACCACCAGTTCCACTACCGCCAGCTCCACTACCGCCAGCTCTACTACCGCCAGCTCCACTACTGCCGACTCTATTTCTAGCATTTGCCATAAACTCAGCCATAGATGCGGAAACTTGCTCCGCAATGATCCTACGCACATCTTCCTCAGTCACGGCTCTCTTGGGCGACATGATTCTATTATCGCACAATTCAAAGTATAACAAGCATTCACTCAATGAGGGGTTTAAATAAAAAGGGTCGAATATATAATCAAGGAAGCAAATATATATATGGTACGACATGGAATTTAAGACAAAAGATACATATTGTTAGCCTCAAAATATTGAGACAAACAAGAATGCTCGGTCATATGTTTATTATATATCATATATTTAGAACGTTGTAATAGGTAGTATATTAGTCGTGTTATCACGGGCTTAACTTTAAGCTAAGGTTCATTAATAAGTAACCAAAGCCCAAAAGGAAAGCCCGGCCCATGATCATATAGCCCATTAAGCTACATGTAAGCAAAGGCTATATAAACCCTTCCTAGCATGTTAGGAAGGGTGTTGGTCATTTCATTTTCTCTAATCTAATATTCCACAAGTTTCACCAACCAACTTCTCTCTCTTTTCTCTCTCTAGTTTCTCTCTCTGCAATTCATCTCATTTCTTCCTTTCTTTCTTCTTTAATTCGTGTATGACATCACATATATTAGGGACAACAATTGGTATCAATCGCCATGGGTAGTTTTGTGATTGGTTGTTGTGTTTTCATATGATTCGTTTGATTTGATCCATAATTCTTCCTCGAATTCAAGTTTTTTCTTGTTTTTTGATTGTGTTTCTTAATCGTATAACTTCTTTAATCTTGTTGTAGAGATTTGGTTGTTTTGGTTTGGTTAAAAACACGATCTTGTTGCCTAAAAGTTGCTAAATTTGTTGCCTAAAAGTTGCTAAAATCGTTGCCTAAAAAGTTGGAAAAAAGGTCCCTTATTGCGACAGCTTGAATTTCGGAAAAGGTAAGTACGGTTTCGAACGCAATAACCCTAGGGTTTTACTTTGCGATCAGTATTGCGATAGCCCCCTTATTCCGATCTGGTCATTCCGATCGTTATTGCGATCTGGATTGCGACGGATTTTAAGGCAATCTTGAAACGTTACTCTGCCCACATTGCGACAGCCACTTTGCGATCTGGGATTTCGATAGGTACGCATTCCGATCTAAGGATTCTGATAGGTACACATTGCGATCTGAATATTCCGATCTGGGATTTCGACAAGTACACATTCCGATCTAAGGATTCCGACAGGTGCACATTGCGATCTAAAGGACATTCCGATCTAAGCAACATTCCAATGGGCATTCCGATGACACATTCCGATGACATGTTTAGCTAAATTTCTGTTTGAGTATTTTTTTTAGATTTAGCCACCATCTAGACTAGTTTCGGAACGTAGTTTACACGAAGATTAAAAAAAAAAAAAAAGAGTTAAAAATTTTAGGTCAAGTAAAATCAAATTTTTTCCATACTAGTTTTAGGACATTTCTAGCTCAATTTCAAAATTTGGTGATTACAAATTTTTTAGGTCTACCGTTTTGTCGGACTGAGGAACTTATTGTCGGGCTGAGAAAAAATTGCATTTTTCAGAATTTCAACAACCAAACAATCACAACACAACTACTTAAGATCCACATTCGATTCATCATTTCAGAGAATATTGAGATGGATTCTACTGCCGAATATCGTGTGACGAACAACAACAAAATGGTGGCAGGTAACAAGGAAAGACCACCAATGCTTGTGTCTGGTCGATATGATCAATGGCAATCCCGTTTTATACGTTACCTTGACACAAAACCTAACGGTGATGCTTTAAGGCAATGTATTTTTGAAGGACCCTATAAACTCTCAAGGATTCAAGTTCCTGCAGTACCAGCCACAGACACAAGTGACGCACAACCCGCATATGAACGTGATGAAAAGAGGACCGACCTCACCCCAGAGAACCGTGCGTGGTTTGATGCAGAGAAGGAAGCAATCTACTTAATTCTCAGTGGCATTGGAGATGAGATTTACTCTACGGTTGACGCATGTCCTACTGCTCAAGAAATGTGGACGGCTATTGAAAGATTGCAACAAGGTGAATCACTTAACAAACAAGATGTGAAAACTAAGATGTTTTGGAACTTTTGCAAGTTTACATCAAAGGATGGGGAATCAATTGATTCTTATTACTCCCGATTCTACAAGATGATGAATGATATGACCCGAAACAACTTGCAAGTTTCCACCATGCAAGTCAATGTCCAATTTCTACTGCAACTTCAACCAGAGTGGACACGATTTGTCACCTTGGTGAAACAACAACAAAAGTTAGACGAAGTTTCATATCACAAGCTCTTTGACATCTTGAAACAATTTCAAAATGAGGCAAATAAACTTCGAGCTGAACGAGTTGCAAAGATTTCCAATCCACTTGCTTTGGTGTCTACCACTCAACATTACCCAGATTATCACTCCCGTACTTCAAAGACCTACTCTACTCAATCATCATCACCACGATCATCCATTGTCTCCAAGTTACATGTTCCAACACGATCCCGAGGCAAAGAAGTTGCAAGAGCACCATCACCCATACCTGAGCAATCATCCGAAGAGGACAGTGATGAAGAAGTAGCTCAAAGGGATAGGGAATTCAAGCAACAAATGGCTTTCGTTATGAAGCAATATAAGAAAATCTACAAACCCACCAACAACAACCTTCGAACATCTTCAAACTCGAGGAACACCCATGCACAGAGTCCTCCAAGGTATGACACACGAAGACGTGTTGAGAGTCCTCCAAAGTATGATCGACAACCTAAGTATGATAATCAGAGGGTGGCTACTGTTGTTGGAAATAGGGAAACTGTTGGTACTCAAGTTGTGCAACAAAGTGGGATTCAGTGTTTTAACTGCAGAGGTTTTGGGCATTTGGCCAAGGAATGCAGGCAGCCAAAGAGGGTTAAAGATTATGGTTATCATAAGGAAAAGATGTTGTTGTGCAAGAAAATGGAAGCTGGAATCAAGTTATCAGCTGAGGAAGGAGAAATGCTTGACGACACAGATGATGAACTCTCCGACCAAGAACTCGAGGCACATTATTCATACATGGCAAAGATTCATGAGGTCCTTAACGTTACTGAAGATGACAATGGTCCTATCTTTGATACCGAGCTAATTGATAAGGTACAAGATGATGCTGAATATAATGTGTTTGGTGATATACATGAGCATAGTGATCTACCAACAACAATTACTGACACGTGTATGATGGAAACGGTTGATAGCAATACCACACCCGATTCATCAGACATGTGCAATAATGCGTTTGAGGATGATCAACATGCAAATGAGTATGATGACGAGGAGCGTGTCGCGCTTGCTAATTTAATTGCTAGTTTACAAAAAGATGTCAATGAAAATAGAAAGAATCAAAAGCAAATAAAGAAGGCAAACACAGCGCTCACTCAAAACTTTGAAGAATGCAAAGCCGCTCTTATAAAATCTAGTGAGACTATTGATAGTTATAGGGCTGAGCTTCTTCAAAAGACCAACGAGCTTGAGGGGTACAAAAGTCGTGTCATCAACATTAAAAAGGACGATTTTGAAAATAAATACAATGAAGCTCTTGCTTTGTTAACTAAAGAAAAACGTCAATTTAATGTTTTATTAAGTGATGAACGTCAAAAAACGTACCTTGCCACAACAAAAGTTAATGAACTTGAACAGAGGCTTTCTATGAAAACCACCGATTCTGCTAAAATTCTTGACGAGAAGAAACAAGAGGTTGAAACATTAAAACAAGATTTCAAAAATAGACAAAGCAAAGAGACTGAAAAAGTAAAGGATCTCGAAGAACAAGTCGATTTTTTGAAAAAAGTTGTTTATAATACACATGACTCTATTCAAACCGTAAGAATGATAGCACCTCGGTCGTTTTTCAAGGGTCAACCTAGCTTTGCCACCCCCAAGTACCTCGAACAAGCTCAAGCTTCAAACCCCCATTTATATCTTGACGAGTCCGAATGGACCAATCATGATTGCCCTGTAGCTAACCTCGATAGTGAAGAGACGTCCCTTTGGGATGAGGAGAGTAGATCACCGGTCAATAAAGATTTTGTGAAACCATATAACTATGCTTATGAAAACAGTCTCTATGGTCTTTTCACACCACAAAAACAGAAGTCTCGTGAGGAATTATTTTTAGAATGCAAACAAAAAAGAATTCAATGGAAAAAAGCTTTTGCCACTAAGAGGAAAACTAATGTTTTTAAATATATTAATTATTTGCCTCTAGATGCTTCTAAAAGCAAAAGTAGAAAAATACTTGGTTTTCTTAAACACCACGTTAATAATGTTCAATCAATTGTAGAAAGCGATTGGGAGAAACGTCAAAAGGATAAGTGGAAAACCGAAATTCCTCACGACATAACTGTGCTTGTGAAAGAACTTTTAATACCAAATACGAAGATAATAAAAGAACATGTTCTTGAGTTTGAAAATTTAATTCAGTCTGAAATGTTTGATGATTTGAAATATGTTGAGTCTCTTGAAAAAGAAATTGATGACCTTCAAAATGACAAATTAGAATTTTCAAACGAATATGATCTACTCTTAGAAGAATGTCTCTCCAAAGATATTTTGTGTGTTACTCTTCAATCTTGTGCTGATATCGATGAATATTCTGATGTTGCATGCAAATATCTTGATAAAATCAAAGAGTGTGAGCGTCTTGAACTTGAGCTTTTGAAACATAAAGAAAATGTTGATAAAAAGGCTTTTGAGTTACTTCAACACAAAACTGATTTCCTTCAAAAACATTGTCATTCTCTTGAACTTGCTTTGCAAAAAGACGTTGGTAGTTTTCCACATGATAATAAATTGCAAGAAAAACTTTCCCAAACGTTTCGAGAAATGAACGAACAGAATTTGGAAATTAAAGGGTTGAAAGCTCAGTTACAAGATAGGGACAGAGCGATAGCAGAGTTGCAGAAACTCATTGCTAAGATGGGTGGGAAGATTGTGGAACCTAGTGTTAAGAAACCTGTTGTAAGACAACCCAATGCTCAAAAATTGACTAGACCCTCTGTCCTGGGAAAACCATCTGTTTTCTCTAATTCTGCATTTGCAAAACCTACGTTTGCCCCCAAGACGGATGGGAAGGATAGGTTACCACAAAACACTCCCAAAACAAATATTCGATCACAAAGCATTAAGAACACTAATGTGGTTAAACCAGGGATGTATAGATTGACCACTAAACCCACACAAAACAAAGAAAGTCAATCACCTCAGACTTCTAGAAACACTAATAGACGTGTGTCTTTTACTACAAGAGTAGTCCCCACTGCTAGTGTTAGCCGGCCCCAGCTTAAGAGCACTCTCATGAATGAAAAGGTCTGGCAAAACAAAAGTCAAGGGAAGATGAAGGAAGTAGAAGACCACCTTAGGATTTTCAATGTTTCTAAGAATAAAACGTCTGTAATCGCGTGTAATGACGATTTGAATGATTCGACTTTGAATGCTATGAAAGTTAAGTTTGTTTGTGTGAAATGTGGAAAGTGTGCTAATGCTAATCATGCTATGTGTGTTTCGAATAATGTCAAAGGCGTAGAAACTAGAACTAAGAAGCAAACTGTGATGCCTATTAGTGCTAAAAAACCCAAACGCAAAGTGAACCATTCTGGTGCAACCCCCCCTAAGAAAAGTATTGCATCAGACTCCACCACTAAGAACCCTAGAAGCAGAATTAGGGAATTATATGAGTCTGTTAGCAAGCCTTGGAAATGGTGGTTTGCTAATCAATGTCCTCCAGGATATAAATGGATGCCTAAGGTTAGGACAGAAAATGTGACTACGAGCGTTAGTGTGCCTCTAAGTGATGAAACTAGGGAAACTAATGAATCGGAAATCACAACTAACATGGAATCCAATTTAGCAAATGCTCCATCGTGTTCTAATTCTTCTGCAGGTGATCGAAGTAATTCTCTTCATAATGGACTCCGGATGCACGAAGCACATGACGGGGAATCTCAAGATTCTAATTAACTTCGTGGAGAAGTTCCTGGGTACGGTCCGATTCGGAAATGATCAATTTGCACCGATCCTAGGATATGGAGACTTGGTTCAGGGGAATATCACTATCAAAAGGGTTTACTACATCGAAGGGCTCAATCATAATCTTTTCTCGGTTGGTCAATTCTGTGATGCGGATTTGGAGGTTGCTTTTAGAAAGAAGACATGTTTTGCTCGTGATTATGATGGGAATGACTTACTTACCGGAACACGGGGTACTGATCTCTACACTATTTCACTACAAGACTCCACATCTTCAACTCCAATCTGTTTCATGGCTAAAGCTTCAACGACTCAAGCTTGGTTATGGCATCAACGTTTATCTCATCTTAACTTCGATACCATCAACTTGGTTTCTAAGAAAGATATTGTGCGAGGCCTTCCTAACTTGAAATTCATCAAAGATCATCTTTGTTCTTCTTGTGAGCTTTGTAAAGATAAACGGAGTAGTTTCAAGACAAAGACTACACCTAGCTCTAAAGGACGGTTAGATCTTCTTCATATAGATTTGTGTGGTCCCATGCGTGTTCAAAGTATCAATGGGAAGAAATACGTTATGGTAATTGTCGATGACTACTCAAGGTACACATGGACTCACTTCTTGAGGTCCAAGGATGAAACACCCGATGTTCTCATCAACTTCCTTAAAGTGATACAACGTGGTCTTCAAGCTCAAGTTAAAGTGGTTCGTACTGACAGAGGTACTGAATTTTTGAATTCAAAACTGAGAAACTATTTTGAAGCTGAAGGAATTGAACATGAAACATCTATTACTCGAACACCCGAACAAAACGGCGTTGTTGAAAGACGAAACCGTACTTTAGTTGAGGCTGCTCGAACATTATTATCCGCTTCAAAACTTCCACTATACTTTTGGGCCGAAGCCGTGTCAACCGCATGCTACACACAAAACCGCTCCTTAGTTATCCCAAGACACGAAAAGACACCATATCACATAATTAATGATCGCAAACCTTCACTCAAACACCTTCATGTTTTTGGATGTACGTGTTACATTATTCGAGATGGTGAAAATCTGGACAAGATGAAAGAGAAAGGTGATGCATGCATTTTAGTGGGATATGCAACTCAGTCAAAGGGATACAGAGTGTACAACAAGAGAACAAAATTGATAGTCGAGACTATTCATATCAGATTTGATGAATTGCAAGAAATGGCACTTGAACAAAACAATTTAAGTCCCGATCCACATCGACAAACGACTTCCGTTCACAACCGCACGGAACTCGGAACTCAAGACCACAGCAATGAACCATCAAGTTCAAAGCTGGTTCCTGAACATGTTCCTAGAGCAGATATGACAGTGGACACGACACTTGAAGAGTTGGAAATGTTATATGGACCAATGTATGATGAATATTTCACGGGGGAGAAACAAGTTGCATCGAAGTCTTCCGCTGTCACTCATCATACGAATGATGATACCAATCATCATCAACAAAAGGATACAACTTCATCTACTTCAACACGGGTTGTTGCAGATTTACCTCCTCAGAATATCACTTCAACAATCGATCCTACAACATCCACAACTACTGTCATTGCTCCAGAGAACACAAATCAAGCAGACGGTGCATTATCTGACGATGACGATTTTCACAACCCATTCGGTACATCGGTACACGAAACTGGAGAGTCTTCTACTCGCCATGTTGATCCGTCAAATATGCATACGTTCTATCAACGACATCCGTCAACACATCATTGGACCCGAGATCATCCTTTGGTTCACGTAATTGGAAACCCTTCACAGCCTGTTCGTACAAGACGACAACTAGCAACCGATGGCGATGTTTGTATGTTCGCACTCGCCGTGAGTACGGCTGAACCGAAAAACATCAAAGAAGCCATGGCTGATCATGCTTGGATTGAATCGATGACGGATGAACTTCAACAATTTGAAAGACTTAAAGTCTGGGAACTTGTTGACAGACCACACGATGTGACTCCATTAAATCTTCGTTGGATCTGGAAAAACAAGATGGATGAAGAGAATACGATCATCAAGAACAAAGCTAGGCTAGTGGCTAAGGGGTATGGCCAGAAAGAGGGAATTGATTTTGATGAATCATTTGCACCAGTTGCTCGCATGGAAGCGGTCAGGATTTTCCTTGCTTATGTTGCACATAAGGGATTCACTGTCTATCAAATGGACGTAAAGACGACGTTTCTTAACGGTCCTTTGAAGGAAGAAGTCTATGTTACGCAGCCGGAAGGATTCGTCAATCCTCAATATCCTGACAAGGTGTATCGTCTCCACAAGGCACTATATGGACTCAAGCAAGCTCCAAGGGCGTGGTACGACGAGCTCTCGAAATTTCTGGTATCCAAAGGTTTCTCAAAAGGTTCCATTGATCTAACTTTGTTCACTTATAAATATGGGGATGACATTTTGCTTGTGCAAATTTATGTTGATGACATTATTTTCGGGTCTACAAACCCAAAACTTTCAAAATGGTTTGAAAAAGTAATGCACAGCTAATTTGAAATGTCAATGATGGGCGAACTAAAATTCTTTCTAGGAATTCAAGTTCACCAATCCCCAAGTGGTATCTTTATAAACCAAGCTAAGTATTGTCAAGAGATAATCAAAAAGCATGGTATGACTTCATGTGACCCTGTTGGGACACCTTTATCAACCACATCGCTAGATGCTGACTTGGAGGGATTACCCATAGATCAAACGAGATATCGTTCCATGATCGGGTCCCTCATGTACTTGACAGCAAGCATACCTGATATTTCACATGCTACGTGTTATTGTACACGTTATCAAGCAAGACCCACTGCAAAGCACCTCAAGGAGGTTAAACGGATCTTTCGGTACCTCAAGAATACCATTCATTTGGGACTCTGGTATCCGAGGGAAACCGGTTTCTTTCTAACGGCCTATTCAGATTCTGATCATGCAGGGTGTCTTGATACACGTAAAAGTACTTCTGGTGGTGCACAATTTCTAGGTCAAGATAAGCTTGTGGGATGGTCTTCCAAGAAGCAGGATTGCATGTCACTTTCATCAGCTGAAGCAGAGTATGTGTCTCTATCTGCGTGTTGTGCTCAAGTTCTTTGGATGAGAACACAACTCACGAATTATGGCTTCCACTTTGATAAAGTACCTATGTATTGTGACTCAAAGTCGGCCATAGCCATCTCCTGCAATCCGGTACAGCATTCCCGCACGAAGCACATCGATGTCAGATACCACTTCATAAAGGAACAAGTTGAAAGAGGTATCGTTGAATTATACTTTGTTGGAACGGATTACCAATTAGCCGACTTGTTTACGAAAGCTCTGTCGAAAGATAGGTTTGAGTACCTCGTTAGGCAAATTGGTATGAGATGTTTGACTCCAGCAGACCTGGAGATTCTGGCAAAGGTGCCTGCTTGATTTATCTATCAAACATCAACTTGTAAATATCTTTGAAAAAGCAAAATACAAAAATATAAAACAAATAAAAGCAAAACACAAAATTAAAAAATCTTTCAAAATCCAAAAATATTCTTCTCGACATGTCTTTCAGTATCGATAATATGGACGTGCCTAGAAATGTCACTCAATAACGACACGGGTGTGTACATAAAGCTCGAATGAAAGTTGTAAATATTTTTCAAAACATGTCATTTCTTCTTTTAATAAAGGAAATTGTCTATTTTGGACAAATATTTCCAAACAACGGGTAGAGCAATCTATCACGGGTTGAGCTTGTCACAAAACATTCAACGTTTTGAGCTCAACACAATGGCTTGTAATCACTTTCAGATTGCAACCCGGATCGATATTCACGGGGGAGTGTACGATTTAGTACCCTTACCCTCAGCAAAAGAAGAGAAATCTTCTTACACTTGAGTGGATTCGTCAAGACATTCAAAGTCTATGAACTCAAGTTTATGCTTAAGAAAAACCTTTCGACAAAAAGAATTGATTTTTCAAAAAGCGTTGAACACAATTTTTTCAAGAATTTTTCAATGATATTCAAAATCTTTCAAAAAATTGTGTGTTCAACAACTCCCATCCTCAAAAAGCGAAATGTGGATCATATCCTCACAATGACAATTCAATTGGATCAATTTTTGAGGGGGAGCATTTTAACTTCATGCAAAAGATTAACACATCTTTCTCCCAGAGATTTCAAGACTATTTTTCAAAATATATTTTAATCAAATTTGGTATCTCTAATATCAAAAGATTTTATATATTAGAGATAGGGGAGAAAATGTGATTAAAATGTGATCTAATATAAGACTCAAGCACTTTAACTCTTACCTACATGTGCGAAACACTTTCGATTATCGATGCACATGTGAAGGGGGAGTTTTTCTGAAACGACAAAACTAGCAAGGTGTTAAATGTTTTTCACACACTTTGTTAGAATTTAAAGTGGTTTTCATGGTTACGATCAAATACCCACAACATCTTTAATTCACGACGTTATTGGTGTCAAAAGGGTGGTTAGGTTTAAGTCCTATGGTCCAACCAGAACCGGAGGGATCTTCCCAGGGACAATCCAATAGATTATTAGAAGTCCTTAGGAAAGATGGAGTAGAATGTGAACGTAGCTGAATGCCGACTAAGTACTGATGATAGCACTGGAACAATCACAACAAGGTGCTATTAATGATGTCTTGGTAAGCATTGAAGGGGTTGAAGAATGAAAAAGAAATGTAAGGATAAAGGGTCTAAAGAAAGAAGCCCTCCATACAACTTAGGCAGAAACCGGGTCAACTCATCATGAAGACAAACTCATCATGGACCCAGTGATGTGAAGCACAACCCTTTCCTAGCTACTCAGACTTCTCTCAAAAGAAGTTTGTTTTATTGTCACGGAGATCAACACGATTTCTATTGACTTTCTCACTCCGAGATAGTTGATATTGAATAGGTGGCATCTACTCCAGCCTCCGACCACTAAAAGTGCACAAATCGAGTCTAGAGCCAAGAGATCAATCAAATCTCGTTAGGACACACGGATGAAGATCAACAGAGTCCTACGCTATATCCTTGCGATATTGCTAGAACACTCAGAGTGATACTACTTAGTATTCACAATGATGAGTGGAAATCCTTCCAGTGTTAACATCAAACAGCACTGCGGTAGGTCATATGCAAGATTCTTTATGAATTGAACATGTGCAAAACTGAAAAGCAACAGTGGTTTTATTCTGAATTGATTCAAACTCGTTTCAGGTTTCTACGCAATATCTTTATGGTCTTGCCAGAACATTCAGAATGATATTCATTAATATCCACAGTGACGAATGGAAATCCTTCTAGCGTCAACATCAAACAGCGCTACGGTAGATGACTTGTGAGATTCTTATGAATCAAACTTGTGTCAACTGGAAAGCAACAATGGTAAGATTCTTTACGAATCACACTTGTTCCAGGAATTTGAATTGACGACTTTAATCAAGCGGATATCAATCCAATTGATTCACTCTTTATGTTCGCAGTCTTGCTTTGAGACGGTCGAGTAAAGAGAACGGCTAGTACAGCCGCGAAACCCTGTCAAGGAGATTCTTAATTGAATCCACCTGATCACAGGTACGATATTTAATATCGTATAACGGTCTTCACCGACCGGAGGTAAAACGCTACCGATTTAGGACGAATGTCAAAGACATTCAGTCCGTGTCTATGTTTTGTCTCGAGAAGGTGGCGTCACGGTGTACTCAGCAAAGTCAAAGATTCAGAAACCACATACTCATGCCTAAAGACATATTCAACAATTAATAGTGTGAGCATGTGAATGAAGACACAAGATCGCAAGATGGCAAAGACAAGTCAAGGATGATTTGAAGATCTCAAGCTTAAAGACAAAGTCGAAAGACAACGACAAAGGCTCAAAGATCACAGCATGAAGGAACAAGACTACGATTACACGTTCAAGACTCATTTATGGCGAGATTAGTAATCTCTACAAATTTCCTAAATGACCAAGGTTTATGACCTCTCATTGGGGGAGATTGTTAGCCTCAAAATATTGAGCCAAACAAGAATGCTCGGTCATATGTTTATTATATATCATATATTTAGAACGTTGTAATAGGTAGTATATTAGTCGTGTTATTACAGGATTAATTTTAAGCTAAGGTTCATTAATAAGTAACCAAAGCCCAAAAGGAAAGCCCGGCCCATGATCATATAGCCCATTAAGCTACATGTAAGCAAAGGCTATATAAACCCTTCCTAGCATGTTAGGAAGGGTGTTGGTCATTTCATTTTCTCTAATCTAATATTCCACAAGTTTCACCAACCAACTTCTCTCTCTTTTCTCTCTCTAGTTTCTCTCTCTACAATTCATCTCATTTCTTCCTTTCTTTCTTCTTTAATTCGTGTATGACATCACATATATTAGGGACAACACATATTTCATTAGATCATAAACAATCACATTGTCTTAGTTAACTTCCACATCATAATCATACCACTATACACGCCCAAAATTCGTGCTAGATCTACTAACCGACATACCAGTTTGGTTAAGGTTTTACAAAAGATACAAAGTTACTACTAAGGATAAACTAGTCTATTGAGAACTGATATAAGGTCTATCAACATTCTTCTTTGATAACTTCCTCGGACGATCACAAGACTCATCATCATCATCGGTTGGGCGCTTATGAATCACTTCCCTCTCAACCATCTCAGCATAAAATCTACTGTTCCAACCAATAGACACATTTAACTGTTTTTTCGCCTTCTCGCGCATTGCACGAGCCACATTCAACTGAATTTCCATCGAGTTCACCTTTTTCTTCAGCTCTGCATATTCACCACTTTCCAACACAGACAATCTCATAAACACTTCATTTAAACTACGCTCCACATCACTCAAACCCAAATCAAGCAACTCTTGCTCTTTCTCACCAATATTTGTTTTCGACTCTAATAAAGCAACATGAGTTTGAACAACACCTAAACCAATCTCTGTCATACTACCTTGGACTCGAGAAGCATCAAAATCATGTCTTAAGGCCCAAGGTGTAAGTCCATCAATATGAGTCTCTCGAACCCTCGACGACTCTACTACCACATGCACAATCCTCTAAAAGTCAACCCTATCAATCGGCCTACGAGTAGTAATCCCATTAGTGCAATCAGGTGCATCATCATCATCCTCATCATCCCCTGATTCAGACTCGGACGATTCATCACTAGGTAACTCAAAATCAGAATCCGACCACTCAACTGGAGGGGATAAGGTCTCACCATCCTATACATCATAAGGAAAGATAAGCTCCGCCTCATCATCATCCTACCTCCTCCTCGACTTCCTTATCGTCATCCTCATTACCTACATCATCTATACCAACCTCATCATCTTCCTCGACACCATCATTACCATTCTCTACTATATCAACTTGAGGGGCAATCTGATCTCCTAGTCCTATTTCGGGCTCCGGATCCTCAAATGGTTCCTCCTCTTCGTCATCCATATCATCTTCTACATTATAATCCACTAAGTCTAAGTAAGGATTATCATCTACGTTAGGTTCAGGAACAGCGAGGTTCTCTACGAGAATGTTAGGGTCTGCTGATAGGTGTGAAAACACCCATCCTTTTACCACTTAATTCTGGCTAAAACGAGGCCAAAACACGTATTTAATATCATTTGTTTGGAATTACGCGTGGTTTTTGTGTTTATTGTGTTTTCAGAGTCAACCGGATGAATATTGAAGAAAACATGGGATTGCACGGGTTTTATCGAGGAAAAAGACTCAAGACGAAGTCTATTGTCCAAGAGATGCAAAAGATTTGAAGTCATTGTGCCTATTTGAAGATTTATCGAAGAATAGAGCCAAAGATGGAAGATTCATATATGTCGAAGAACTTGAGTCTATTAAACAAAAGATTATAAGACGAGTTGGAATTATTCACTGACACTTCTCAAAATCCAAAGTCGAAAACGTTTATTTAAAGAAACGTGAAGACTAAAGAAGAAAGAAGAAAAGAAGCCCAAACAAAAGCCCATTCACAAAGCCCACATCACACGCCTATATATGATTCTACTTCACAAATTGGGAGCAGTTAGTTAGTCTTTTAGGTAGTTTTTAGTTTTTTTTCATTCTCTCTAGTTTTAGAGAGAGAAAGTTCTAAACTTTCTCTCACTAGTTTTCATCTTTCTTTCTTTCAAGATCAAACCTTTGTATTGCTTTTCATTAATTAAGTTTAGTTTCGAGCTTTTAATCTTTAATCTCATTCTTCCTTTCTTTGATTTTGATTCACTTTTGGTACGAATTACTTATGATACGTGTTGTTCATCTATGTTTTCGTGCTTAAAAAGTTGATCTTTTTATGTTTCCTTAAGTTTCTACACAAATAAGCTTTAAGATCTTTGTGCTTATTGGCTTATTTGTTGGTTTAGCTTATTTACCTTTTAAAGTTTTCATAAAAAGTTTATCTTTTTATTATTTGATTTAAAAGTTTGCTTATTTAAAATTAGAAAAGTTGTTTTTAGTGCTTATTTAATCTGTTTCTTATTGGATTCGTGCTAGTTTTGGTAATAAGCTTATTCCATAGCTTATTGATCTTGCTTATATTTCGGATCAAAGGGATATCGGAAAGGGTAAAACCCTTTTCCGATTGGGTCATTCCGACCAGAGCACCAGCACCCTCATTCCGATCGCAGTGATCGGAAAAGGGTTTTTGTTTTTCCGATCTGGGCTTATTTCCAATCATTCCGATTAGTTAATTTTTGATTATTCCGATCTGCCCTTATTTGATTATTCCGATCATCTCAATCTTTGCTTATTCCGATTGTGATGCTTTTGGGTATTCCGATTAGTGTGAGTTTTGAAATATTCCGATTGCAACTCTTTTTCCAACATTCCGATCAGACGATCGGAATATATTCCGATTGGGCCTAGTTCGATTATTCTGATCAGTACTCATTTTTAAGATATTCCGATCTTACTTTCTTTTAGTATTTTCCGACCAAGTTCATGTTTTTACAAAGTTTCCCAAGTGTTAGTTTTTATTGAATGTTCATTTATTTTTCTAAATTTGTCGTTAAGTTTTCAAGCATTTATTCTTAAACTCGTCTAATCTTTTAAAGCTTTAATTTTACTCATCGGCACTTACTTATTTGTCATTAGTTAAAAATAGATAAACAAACCAACAACTTTTTATTAACCAAGAACAAATCATTCCACTTAGAGCCGTGATCAATTCGAGAGGATACCGAGAGAACTTAATCCGAACCCATAGTAAATCAGTGTATCAAATGGCGCCGCTGCCGGCTCTTCTCGTTAAGATCAACAGTTTTTTGTGAGAACTTGGATTTTGGGATCCGTTCCCCGTGAACGTTACTTTTTCATAAAATTTTTCAAAAATCCTAAAAAATATAAAATTTTCAAAAATACAAAAAAAAAATTATTAAAAAACATAAAAAACAAAAATATTTCTGCTTTGTTTTTGCCTTGTTAGTTCTTTTGCAGGTGCATGCGTACACGATCAACGTCTTATCAAGAGCCCGAGCCTCTCGAAGACTTAGACATGGCCGGTGTACAAAACAACAACAATAACCCACCTCAAAACAATAATAATAACAATAACAATCCACCTTTCAACAACAATAATAACAACAACAATGAGCCTCTACCGGATAATCGCCCGATGATTGAACTTCTGCAAGCACATGTAGATGGTAACAATGATCCAATTTTCATACCCGTGATTGCAGCCAACAACTTTGAGCTCAAATCTGGTTTTATCCAGATGGTCTCTGCTCAACCATTCTTGGGGCGTACCATTGATGATCCACATGACCACATCAAGAGATTCTTGCAACTCACCAATACGGTCAAATTCAATGGTGTTCCACAAGAGGTAATCCGTTTACAACTTTTTCCCTTTTCTTTAGAGGGACAAGCCCGGCATTGGCTTGCTAAGGAACCGCCACAGAGTATTCTTACATGGACGGATTTGGAGACCAAGTTTATCAACTACTTTTTCCCACCCTCTCGTACTACCGCTTTGCGGAATGAAATTATTAATTTTGAACAAAAGTACGATGAGTCTTTTAGTGAATCTTAGGACTGTTTCAAAGATCTTCTAAGAAAATGCCCACAACATGGTTTTACCAAAGTGCACCAAATTAACACTTTTTATAATGGTTTAAGCATGAATGACCAAGATTCACTAAACAGTGCCTCGGGGGGTAATCTTTTGGCTAAGACTTCCAATGCTGCTTGGGATATCATTGAGAATAAGTCTCGTGTGCAAACCAAGAGTGTTCGGACCAATGTCGCTAGTGCTAGTACTTGTGACAGCGATAAGCTACTTGACAAAATCACTGCGCTTCTTGAATCGCTTGCTACCCAAACCGCCAGCAACACCAACAGCATCAACGCTAAAAACGCTAAAGACGCTCAAGTCAATGCTGTCAGCCAACCATGTGAGATATGCGGGGGTCCTCACTCTTACACCACTTGTACTGCCACCCAAGACTACCCTTCTGAAAATGTGAATGCAGCATATGGCACCTATCCTCAACCCGCTTATCAAGCTCGTCCTCAAGGTGACCGCAACCTGCTTAGCTACCGTTCGAACAACTATCTCTCACCACCCGGTTTTACTCCTAACAACCAAAACCAACAACAAAACCTCAACCGCCCTCCTCAACAACAAAAACAATCTCGTGGACCATACATACCACCTCACAAACAACAACATCCACCTCAAAGAAACAACCAAGTTTACCAGCAACCTGCTTATCAACCACCCGCATACAATGCTCCTCCCAACCAACCCACCGCATTACACCAAGACATTAGAACCTACATGAGGACTAACGATGTGGTCGTGGACAATCTCCAACAGGAAGTGCGCAACTTGAAAGCAGACCCGGTGAAACAAGGGAACGATCTGAGAGCTGATATGAGAAACACTTAAGATAGTCAAACGAATGACTTAAAGAACATGATGGCTAGTTTCTTCCAAGGTAATCAACCCTCTTCTTCGGGTACTCTTCCGAGTAACACCGTTGCGAATCCAAGAGGGGAGATGAAAGCAATCACCACTCGCAGTGGCAAAGGTACCAAGGAACCCGAGCTTCCTATACCTCCACCGGTGATTGTGACTAAGGAGAACGAGTCACCTGCTCCTATTCCTCATCCTTCTCCTTCCCCAATTTCTCCGCCTCTTACTTCTACCCCTCCTCCACCCAAGGATGTGAGTGATCCTATTCTCCCAACGCCTTCCTCTTCTTCCGATATACCTTATCCCTCAAGGTTGAGGAAAGAGAAGCTCAAAAGCAAGGACTATATTCAGGTTTCAAACTTTCTTAAAATGTTTAAACAACTGAATTTCAATATCTCCTTCGCTGAGGCTCTTGCTCACATGCCTAAGTACGCGAAAATGTTCAAAGATCTTCTTAGCGACAAGGAGAAGCTTCTTGATATTGCTAACACCCAACTTAATGAGAATTGCTCTGCAGTGCTCTTAAGGAAATTGCCAACCAAGCTTGGTGATCCGGGTCGTTTCTTAATCCCGTGTAACTTCCCGGGAGTAGAGAATTGCATGGCCCTAGCCGATCTAGGTGCTCGTATTAATCTAATGCCTCTAAGCGTTTGGAAGCAATTATCTCTCCCTGAGCTAGTCCCCACCAAAATGACTTTGGAATTAGCTAACGGTACGGTTGCTTATCCAGTGGGGATAGCCGAAGACGTCTTTGTAGGAGTCGACAAATTCACTTTTCCTACCGATTTCGTTGTCGTTGACTACGACATAGACCCTCGTGTGCCATTGATCGTTGGTCGTCCATTCTTGAGGACCGGTCGCACTCTCATCGATGTTGAAGCCGGTGAGCTTATCATGAGAGTGGGTGATGATAAAATCGTCTTCAACATGGGAAAGTTGTCTAAACAACCTTATTCATACGAGAGTGTTAATTGTATTGACGTTCTGGATGAGGCTTATGAAGAACACTTTATTGACGCTTGTAAAAATATTCCTACCTCTCTTCCCAATGTTGAGACCGTTTCCTCTATTGATTCATCACTGTCTCTATTTGGAGAAAGTGATTTCTTTTGGAAAGATCTTGAAGCCACCATGGGAGATGTGAACTTAGAAAATGATGATTCTCCCACCGATTGGGATGAAGACATGCATTTCTTTGAAAACCTTCTCAAAGAAGACAATCTTTCTCCACCATCTCCCACGGTTATTGCTATCGATGCTCCGACTTTGAAAACGCCTCCCATCGAAAATCCTCCAGATTTAGAACTTAAGGAGTTTCCACCCCATCTCGGGTACGTGTTCCTTGAAGAAAACAAGAAGTCGCCTGTCATCATCGCGAAGGACTTGAAATAAGAAGAAAAATCTCGCCTCATCGCCGTGCTTAAAGATCATAAGAAGGCAATTGCTTGGAAAATTTCCGATATCCGCGGAATTGATCCGAACTTTTGTACTCACAAAATTCTCATGGAAGATGACTTTAAACCCGAAATCCAGAGCCAAAGAAGGGTTAATCCTCGAATTCATGACGTCATCAAACAAGAGGTTATCAAACTTCTTGATGCCGGCTTGATTTACCCTATTTCGGATTCGCCGTGGTAAGTCCCGTCCATTGTGTGCCCAAGAAGGGCGGAATAACCGTTGTTTCCAATGAACACAACGAGTTGATTCCTACTCGTCTCGTTACTGGGTGGAGAGTTTGTATTGATTATCGCAAGCTCAATGATGCCACGAGAAAAGACCACTTTGCTCTTCCATTCATGGATCAAATGCTCGAGCGTCTAGCTGGTAATGACTATTACTGCTTCTTAGACGGTTTCTCCGGGTATTTTCAAATTCCCATCGATCCCAAGGACCAAGAAAAGACCACATTCACTTGTCCCTATGGAACATTTGCTTACAAACGTATGCCTTGTGGTTTATGTAATGCTCCTGGGACGTTCTAAAGGTGTATGGTGGCTATCTTCCATGACATGGTGGAAGACACTATGGAAGTATTCATGGATGATTTCTCGGTTTATGGCGATTCTTTCTCTGCTTGCCTTGCCAATTTAGAACGTATGCTTAAGCGGTGTGAAGACACTCGCCTTGTTCTTAATTGGGAAAAATGCCATTTCATGGTAAAAGAGGGCATCGTGCTAGGACAAAAAATCTCCAAAGATGGTCTCGAAGTAGACCGTGCTAAAGTCGATGTTATCACTAAGTTGCCTCCACCTTCAACAGTGAAGGGTGTGAGAAGTTTCCTTGGTCATGCGGGCTTCTACCGTCGATTCATCAAAGATTTTTCTCAAATCGCTCGCCCGATGACCCACCTCTTGGAAAAAGATACTCCTTTTATCTTTTCCAAAGAGTGTATCGAAGCCTTCAACTCGCTTAAGGATAAGCTAACTCAGGCACCCGTCTTGGTTACCCCTAATTGGGAGTTGCCTTTCGAGTTGATGTGCGATGCTAGTGACTTTGCTATTGGAGCGGTTTTGGGCCAAAGAGTGAACAAACACTTCCAACCAATCCATTACGCTAGCAAGACAATGACTGGGGCTCAATTGCATTACACGACAACCGAAAAAGATCTTTTAGCTGTTGTCTATGCTTTTGAAAAGTTCCGCCCCTATCTTGTCCTTTCCACCACAATCATTTACACCGATCATTCCGCGCTGAAGTACTTGTTGACTAAGCAAGATTCCAAACCAAGACTTCTTCGCTGGGTTTTGCTACTCCAATAATTTAAAATCAAAATTCGCGATAAAAAAGGAGCTGAAAACCTAGCCGCGGATCATCTCAGTAGACTTGAGGATCCTTATCAAGGGGATCATCCGAACAAAGAAATCAATGATTCTTTTCCCTTGGAGAACTTAATGTCTATCAACTCGACTGCTGATGAAACCCTGTGGTTTGCGGACATTGCAAACTACTTGGCGGGTGGAATTCTCATTGACGGGTTAACATCCCAGAAAAAGAAGAAGTTCTTTAATGACATTAAGACTTACTTTTGGGATGACCCGTATCTATTCAAGCAGTGTGCTGACTTGATTATTCGCCGATGTGTTGATGGACCGGCATCTTTAGAAATCCTTGACGCTTGCCACAAAGGACCCACCGGTGGTCACTTTGGTCCCAACTACACCGCCAAAAAAGTGTTTGAATCGGGATTTTATTGACCCACCATTTACCGTGACTTTCACGAGATGGTTAAACACTGTGATGCTTGCCAAAAAAAAGGCAAGATCACACATAAAGACGAGATGCCTCAGAATTTCATTCAAGAATGTGAAATGTTTGATGTTTGGGGTATCGACTTTATGGGACCATTCCCTTCTTCTAAAGGAAACAAATACATCCTTGTAGCCGTTGACTACGTCTCCAAATGGGTTGAAGCCAAAGCTTTACCCACTAATGGCGCAAGGGTGGTTTGTAACTTTTTGAAATCGCTATTCGCTAGATTCGGTGTGCCTCGTGCCATTATTAGTGATCGCGGGACTCATTTTTGCAACGACCAATTTGCTAGAGTCATGGCTAAGTATGGTGTAAATCATCATCTTTCCACCGCTTACCACCCACAAACTAATGGCCATGCTAAAATATCCAACCGAGGATTAATGCGAATTCTCGAAAGAACCGTGGGAGAGCATCGTGCCTTATGGGCTGATAAACTTGATGATGCTTTGTGGGCTTTTCTTACCGCATACAAGACTCCGATTGGTTGTACACCATATCGTCTCATGTATGGGAAAGCATGCCACCTCCCCATTGAGTTGGAGCACAAGGCTTACTGGGCCTTGAAGTGGGCTAATTTTGATATCAACAAAGCCGGTGACCTACGCAAGATCCAACTCCATGAGCTGAATGAACTCCGTAATGAGGCTTATGAAAATTCTTTGATCTATAAGGAGAAGACTAAGCTCATTCACGACTCTAAGATTAATAACCGAGAGTTCCAAGTTGGAGACAAAGTTTTACTCTTTAACTCTCGGTTGAAAATCTTTTCGGGCAAGCTAAAATCTCGTTGGTCCGGCCCATTCACCATTGCCCAATTTTTTCCATATGGTACTCTCGAGCTCGCTCAACCTAATGGGCCAAATTTTAAGGTGAATGGCCAACGAGTGAAGTTGTACTTTGGTGAGGACATCTCTCAGAAGATGATTCCATCCCTCACCACGTTCCTCATGAACTAATTTTGGGTCGAGTCAGGCTCGTGACTCGGTTATCAAAAACAAGCGCTCCTCGGGAGGCAACCCGAGTATCTATCCTTTTATGTTTTAACCTCCTAAGTGTAGGGGAACCTATATAGGTGTTTGTATTTGTGTGGTGATGTGATTACAGGGATAAGTGCACTCTTGGAATCTCTGAAGAACCATGCTCCCGTGTTATCCGAAATCCGGTTCTATCTCTCAACTATCGTGATTCAATTTTCTTCATACTCACATTTGAAATTGATCACTTTAGTCGTCCTTTCCTTAGCTTGATTTACCAACGTGCACAATGTCATAAGTGTAGGTGAGACTTTTCCCACATGCTTAAACATTGAGGACAATGTTTATCTTAAGTGTAGGGGGACTTCTATCGAAGTTTTAAGTGGACTTTTCCATGAAAATGCCTTCATTTAACCAGAAAATCATCTTTTTCAGCATTTTTCAATTTTTTTATTAACTTTGGCCATTTAGTCGTAATTTTTAAATTTTTATCGTTGCTTTCATATGTATATATCCCACAATAAAGTCAAAAATATTAATAAAGTGGTGTAGCTAGTTTTGAAGTCTTTGACATATTAGGCCCGTTGCGATTATTTTGACTCAACCCGAATAGACTTATCCAAGTTTATTCTAGCTAGTATCCTTAACCATGTAGACCTTAATTGGTTTATTAGGCTAAGTATCCACGAGTCTCATTACTTGAGATTTTAAATTGTGGAGAACGAGAGATGATAGAGTCAATTATAAGTCGGTATTCCTGCACAAGCTCACTTGGTGTAATTATTTGCCTATTCTCCCATCACTTGCTAATATATTATCTGCAATAAGTAAGGTCGTACGATTTGAAAAGTTACTTAGCTTCTAGCCCAAGATCGTTTAAAAGTTGCTCGGTAATGATATTTCATAGCCAAGGCATAACTTATGAAGCAGGGCGCGAAGATTGGCGAGTCCGAAAAGGCCCTAACAAGGCATGAGGATTCAATTTTATTGCTGAAGATCCAAAGTGATGTGAAAAGCATTATTCCAAAAATCGACATGAAGGATCAAGTCTCAAGACGAAAAGCAATCAACTCCCATAAAGATCATGGAGAAGTCTATCCGAAAAGACCCTAACAAGGTATGAGGATAAATAGATCCAAGTCCGAAAAGGAGGCGGATCGTTGTATCTCAAAATCCCAATTAGAGATTGAAGAAATAATCATGAAGTCGTGGTCAACAAAGTTGGAGTACCCCTCAAAAGTCTCCAAGTGAAGAAACTCTATTAACGATGAGAAGACCATTATCTCAAACACGTCTCTCAAGAAATGAAGTATGAAGTACATGCCAAATATCGGCCCGAGAAAGGTCTCAAATCGTGAACCAAGTTTTGCCAAGATATGAACTTTTTGATATCCCGAGAAGCAGTTTTAAGAGATTTTGTCTTTTAGCTAACTATTGATCAAATCGTCCTACTTTGCTTTCAGCCTAGATAAACTAACGAAATAAGTCCAAAAATGCATCTTCATGATCATTCTAAGACAAAAATAAAATATAAGAGATACCCCTAGGAATAAGGGAGTTTAAGCATATAATTAAGCTATGTGAGTAAGTGTTTGATTTGCTAACTTATAGTAACAATGATCTCGTTTTTAAGCTTAGTTTGGGGAACGTGAAACTTGAGGGTGATGAATCGTCGCAGCACCGAAGCCCTAATGTAAGTCTTATATTCCTTTGCACGTTATTTCCACATAGCTATTTCCTATCCTTTTGTTTACTTTAAAGTTTTAATTTCTCTTAGTACTTTAATTTTTGTTTAGTAGTATTTTAATAAGACCAAGGTTGATTGATTATGAGAAAAGAGTAAACTTGCTTTATCGCTAAGCATTGCATGAGGGCATGGCAATGGTTAAGTGTAGGGGATTTGATAGGTGTGAAAACACCCATCCTTTTACCACTTAATTCTGGCTAAAACGAGGCTAAACACGTATTTAATATCATTTGTTTGGAATTATGCGTGGTTTTTGTGTTTATTGTGTTTTCAGAGTCAACCGGATGAATATTAAAGAAAACATGGGATTGCACGGGTTTTATCGAGGAAAAAGACTCAAGACGAAGTCTATTGTCCAAGAGATGCAAAAGATTTGAAGTCATTGTGCCTATTTGAAGATTTATCGAAGAATAGAGCCAAAGATGGAAGATTCATATATGTCGAAGAACTCGAGTCTATTAAACAAAAGATTATAAGACGAGTTGTAATTATTCACCGACACTTCTCAAAATCCAAAGTCGGAAACGTTTATTTAAAGAAACGTGAAGACTAAAGAAGAAAGAAGAAAAGAAGCCCAAACAAAAGCTCATTCACAAAGCCCACATCACACGCCTATATACATGATTCTACTTCACAAATTGGGAGCAGTTAGTTAGTCTTTTAGGTAGTTTTTAGTTTTTTTCATTCTCTCTAGTTTTAGAGAGAGAAAGTTCTAAACTTTCTCTCACTAGTTTTCATCTTTCTTTATTTCAAGATCAAACCTTTGTATTGTTTTTCATTAATCAAGCTTAGTTTTGAGCTTTTAATCTTTAATCTCATTCTTCCTTTCTTTGATTTTGATTCACTTTTGGTACGAATTACTTATGATCCGTGTTGTTCATCTATGTTTTCGTGCTTAAAAAGTTGATCTTTTTATGTTTCCTTAAGTTTCTACACAAATAAGCTTTAAGATCTTTGTGCTTATTGGCTTATTTGTTGGTTTAGCTTATTTACCTTTTAAAGTTTTCATAAAAAGTTTATCTTTTTATTATTTGATTTAAAAGTTTGCTTATTTAAAGTTAGAAAAGTTGTTTTTAGTGCTTATTTAATCTGTTTCTTATTAGATTCTTGCTAGTTTTTGTAATAAGCTTATTCCATAGCTTATTGATCTTGCTTATATTTCGGATCAAAGGGATATCGGAAGGGGTAAAACCCTTTTCCGATTGGGTCATTCCGACCAGAGCACCAGCACCCTCATTCCGATCGCAGTGATCGGAAAAGGGTTTTCGTTTTTCCGATCTGGGCTTATTTCCAATCATTCCGATTAGTTAATCTTTGATTATTCTGATCTGCCCTTATTTGATTATTCCGATCAGCTCAATCTTTGCTTATTCCGATTGTGATGCTTTTGGGTATTCCGATTAGTGTGAGTTTTGAAATATTCCGATTGCAACTCTTTTTCCAACATTCCGATCAGACGATCAGAATATATTCCGATTGGGCCTAGTTCGGTTATTCCGATCAGTACTCGTTTTTAAGATATTCCGATCTTACTTTCTATTAGTATTTTCCGACCAAGTTCATGTTTTTACAAAGTTTCCCAAGTGTTAGTTTTTATTGAATGTTCATTTATTTTTCTAAATTTGTCGTTAAGTTTTCAAGCATTTATTCTTAAACTCGTCTAATCTTTTAAAGCTTTAATTTTACTCATCGACACTTACTTATTTGTCATTAGTTTAAAATAGATAAACAAACCAACAACTTTTAATTAACCAAGAACAAATCATTCCACTTAGAGCCGTGATCAATTCGAGAGGATACCGAGAGAACTTAATCCGAACCCATAGTAAATCAGTATATCATCTGCCATGACAAAACTGCATTATATAATATATCTCGTATTAGCATAAAATAATTATTAAACAGTTACATACTGAAATCACGATATATATATATATATATATATATATATATATATATATATATATATATATATATATATATATATATATATATATATATATATATATATATATATATATATTAGATTATATATCAAAATATATATCTTCTCAATAAGGCTTGTTGGTAACATCGGAGATCTTCGGCACCGTTATAGTCAAAAGATTTTTAAACATTTTACTCAAATACTTATTTAAAAATATTTATGGTTAAAATATTTTTGAAATGTTTTATTCAAAACCTTGGTTTTTAAATCTTTCGTTCTCTATAACGAGAGCTCTGATATCAAATTGTAACACTCTCAAATTTCGTATCGGTACAGCGGAAGGGTCAATAGAGTGTTACGGGATAGCGCAATAACTCAAATCATAGACAACGCATAAAAGGGTTGTACAAAGTTAGCATACATTCATCCGAATATAAGTATGAAGTTTTACACAAGGTCCCCCAGTTTCACAGTTATAAAGTTTACAAAACACGGTTCGAATGAATATTATAATTAAGTGGGCCATCAGAGTCGATCTCCGTCCATGTTACCTTCAAGCACCTGAGATAAAACATGCGAAAAATTAATCAGCGAATGCCGAGTGAATTCATAGAGTTTAGTAAAAAACGTTATATAAAATAGTTATATAAATCAGAAACACAAGCATAATATCAGTAATGAGACCTCATATTGCTTGTCAGGAAATATATTATAATTCTATTCATATTGCATACATTATTTATGAGACCGCAGCCTTAGTATTTACCATTATCGGTATTATTATCGGATTATTATAAGCCGCATGACATTGTTGCCTTTCTATAATATACAACGGGCCGCGAGCCCGACAAGTAGGTGCCCATCTAAATCAGCGTGTCATCACTAATATCACGGTATATAAATCCTCTCATACATAAATTCTCATACCAATCAATGTGGCACGACGGGGATAAACCGTCAAGGTGCGAACTGGGGTAATATTCCCTAAATAGTACTATTATATGCATAAGCGTCTACCAACTCCCGGTAGTTCACACTTCATGCTAATGGGACTTATAGTGACATAACCTAACTTTTAATAATCCATTTCAATCATCCAATTTGGGTCATACAATCAGTCAGGTCCATATCAATAAGCATACAATCGAGACTACTTGTGTTCTATTTTTATTAAAAACTCGCATGTTATCTCCTTCGCGGGTTTACAAAACATTTCATAAAACATTTAAGAGAGTGTGAGGCTATGAACTCACGTTGGTTGGGAAAGGCGGGTTATCGGCAACTAGAATGTACGGTGCGTGCCTCGATCACGAAAACCTAAACAAATAATACTCGATCTTAGACTATATAGAATTATATTTATAAAAAGTTTTTATGTATATGTAATAATGTCATAATCATGATGATCAAGTGGGGTTTTAACACCTTTATATAACATTATTAGTTGTTAGTACTTAGTTACTTAGTCTAATCATACTAGTTTTAGCCCATTTAGATGTTAAGGCCCAATAGGCCCATTAATTGTCCAATATCTTTTTATTAGTCCATTTATTCACTTAAGACCAGGCCTATACTCATATGTTGGGACCAAGTAGGTTAAGCCCATGAGTAGGTCCAATAGTATTAAGCCAAAATAGTTGGGCCTAGTGGTCCAACAAGTCTAATTTTGGTCCATTATGTGTCCATATGTTACAAAGCTCGGGTTTATCGGTTTTTACTTGTCAAATGTGCTTACATATCAGTATATCTTTTATAAAATTTTTACATTAGACGGGTCCTACAATCTAAGTTTTATTTGGCGAAAACGTCATCCTTTCAATTTTAGCCGAAAAGACGTGAAATATATATAGAGTTTGTAGTTTTTGAAAACATTTGAGTTTTATTTTTATAAAATGTAATATTTGTTTATTATAGTATATAAACTTATTTTATAATAGCTATTATCATTAATTAACTTTTATATAGTTATTTTATATAGTATTTTACTTCAAGTGGCATTTTAGTATTATATACTTTAAAGTCAAATCTAATTTGAAATCTCATGTTCACCATTTTGATCATATCTTGAGTTCTACAAAGAGTTGGAACCCCAAGTTTTTACTGTATAAACTACATGATATGTGCTACAAATAACTCTCTTATAGCTCCTTCTCAAACAACTTCTAAATATTAGTAATAATTTGTCCAAAACAGACCAGACATATTAGTACCACAAAAGTGTTTTAGCCATATCTTGCTCATTTTTAACATTCCATTGTGTGTCCAATTCACCACTTAAGTAAAAATAATTTATCTATCAGTATATCAAATAATCTAATCCATTTAACCAAGTAAAAATATTGAAAGTTACTTTTTATTACAGCCTACTTGTTAGGTTAAGTTTTCATCAACTTTTACTTGTAGTTTTAGCCTTTTTAACCAATCTAGTGACACAAAATCCCCATGAAATATATTGATCATCATTTATCATCATCATACATATACATTTTTAAGTAAATATACAAGTACTTTTACAAAAACAATAGGATTATAGAAAGAAAATGATCTTTATACCAACCAATATGATGAAAAGATGAGATTTATGATGAACAAGACTTCAACTTGTAATCAAATCTTTAGCTTTTTGAAAAAACTTATGCTGATCTTCAAATATATAAAATCCTTCTTGAAAATCAGCCTTAGAACCTCATGAAAACTCCTTTTCACAAGATAATCACCTCCAATCCTCATCCTTTCAAGTGGTTATCAACATATGTGAATTGTAGATGAAGTTGTATGTTAATTTTTCGATGAAAAGGGGTGTATGGTGACGGTGTTGGACGGCAAGAGAAGGAGAGAGGGAGAGAGTTGGGAAACTTTTTATTTAAGTTGTATGAGTGTGTGTGTGTGTGTGAGAGAGAAAGTTGATGGTTTTGTGCTTAAGTGCATATATGAGACAAGTGTCTCTAGCACTTGTTAAATTTTGACAACAAGGGGTGTGGTGCCCTTGTTGTGTCCGCCCATAGTGGGGGTGGGACAAGTGTAACTTGTTTCATCCCCTATTAATTTACGGGTACTCCTCGATTCTAGTTTCCTCGATTTACGTGCCCTCGGGTCGATTTACGAAAAACGTTTTTATAAATTATGAATCTACGACACAAAACGATTCTAATAAAAATTGTCTCATAAAAAACGGAGTACAAAATCGTAAATACGTAAACCTAGGATTTTCGGTTTAATCGTAAAAGACGTAAAATCATGCACGTAAGCGCTAATTTCATTCCGTAAATATGTGAGTTCATGAACCAACATTAATATAAAATATTAAATCAATATACGAGAATAAATTTACTACCTGAAAATGTTAGATTGTCACATGATACAAATAGATGTAAGAAAACAAACCAAGCTTCCATACACAATATTAACAAAGATCACTAGCCTCACAGAGGCTTGTGTAAGTGTACATGTTAGTAGTATCATACAAAAATATCACACGCTTGGCTATTGTTTTGATCCGTTCACTTTTAGTGACTTTGACTTAATTTGACCCGTTTGAGATACATAGCAATCCAAATTGACTTCTTTGTACTTTTGAGTCAAATTCTCCACATGTATCTAGTAGATCATAAATATATTGCTACATGGGAGTTTTAAGAATCTCAATTCTGTTGGGCGAACTTAGACGAGCCCAAGTCTTGACCAAGCACGGTAGCGTGTCATTGAGTGATACTTATCTATCAGACTCAAAACTATTTTCGTCGTATCTAATCAACTACAATGTAGCTTTTTTAGTTATATTACTCAATGACACGCTTCCGTGC
Organism: Glebionis coronaria; assembly: GCA_025667525.1. Classification (NCBI taxonomy): domain Eukaryota; kingdom Viridiplantae; phylum Streptophyta; class Magnoliopsida; order Asterales; family Asteraceae; genus Glebionis; species Glebionis coronaria. The sequence goes on along the minus strand of CM046874.1, from coordinate 471,760,029 downwards.
TTGGTCAGGACTTGGTCTTGTCTATGTTCGCCCAACAGAATTGAGATTCTTAAAAGTCCCATACTCCCATTACATAATGTGGCAATACATCTATGCTCTACTAGATATATGTGGCGACTTTGACTCAAAACGTACAAAGAAGTCGATTTGGATTGTTATGTATCTCAAACGGGTCAAATTAAGTAAAAGTCACTAAAAGTGAACGGGTCAAAACACTAGCCAAGCAGGTGATAATTTTGTATGATACTAAAAATATGTACACTTACACAAACCTCTGCGAGGCTAGTGATGTTTGTTAATATTATGTATGGAAGCTTGGTTTGTTTTCTTACTTCTATTTGTATCATATTAATATCTCAGTATATGTGATCCGAACCATATTTCTTCTTTATGTTCAGTGTCAAAAGCTATCTTGAGCTAACCGAAATGTTCTCAAGTGACACTGGCGTTACAACACTGGATTGATATTATTGAGGCAAGAACACTCGATAACAAGACTCAATTATACATCTGGTTTTATGAAAAAAAAAGATTCAATCGGCATAATAGACTATTCCAGTTTCATGTTTCCTAGAAGCTGGTTTTTTCTTACCAGTTAAAGTTTTTCAAATACTGTTAAAATTATGACTTATGATATTTGGTTGACTATTAGTGATCAAATTTATGTCGTCGCTCTCGATTATATTCTATTATCAGATGATTCTGATCCAAATTATGATCAAGTATTGAGTCAAAATACTCTCACGTGAATGATGATGGAAGTCTGGAAGAAAAGAAAAATGATCAATTTCATTTTCAGTTTCTTGATCAACACGACGCTCTTGATGATTGACATATATGATTTTGAACTATGGTATTTGTCCTCCGATTAATCTTAACGGGTTGGGCTCACATGATTGTCATGTGATGTGACACCCCGGGTAGGGTAGATCGATAGCATATAGTCCATAGAGCATAAGATAACGAGTTATTCAAATCAGGTTACATGGTTACTAAACAAATTTATAAAAATTGCCTTCAACATGTCAAAGGTAGATTGTTTATGTTTCCGAAATAGGACCCCTGACGAGTCCTACGATGCAGATTACTAAGATGCTGGAGACCATGCACACATCACGTACTAACTTCATTTCCCTGAGATAAACATGCTTAGAGGGTCAACATAAAGTTGGTGAATTTACAGGTTTAACATTTATTAGTTTGGACATACAATAATTATAGAAGTAACAATGCACAAAGCATTCTTACAAAAATTTAGATTACATTTGTTTATTATTATAAATTGAAGCTTAACCTTCTATAGTCCTCAACAGATGAGGACGTAGTGTCTTACAAAAAGACACCCAACCCAGTTCCAACATGGTATACATCTGTTGTTCCGGCCAAGGCACAGTTAGCATGACTCACCCAGATGGGGGTGGTTAATCCCTAATAGATCTATTTATAACATTCGGGCGATTTACAACAATTTAACAGTTCCAATAATAATCAATCATAGTCAAGTTTATACAATTCTGTTATCTCCATTAAGTGTTAGCATATTTTCTCCCCCATAGAGGAAATTTTTTATCAAAAGTTTATATGGGGTTGTAAACTCACCTGGGAGTAGGCAATAGTTGTTTAATACGAATATTCAAATAAAGCTCACGCCAAAAGTTATGCCTAATCAAATAGTACAGTCTTAATAGATAGTACAAAGAACATATATGTATGCTTATATAGATTTTAGTTAGTTCTTTTATGCTACGGCATTTATCTAAATAACCGTAGTTCAAGTATTAACAATATTCATTTAACTTATCTATATAAGTTTCATTTCTAAGTAAACATAAAATGTTTAACTTTTGATAGCAGTTTGCATTCATAATATATGTATTAATAATAACCATTCAACTTACAATTAAGTTCCTTATTTAAGTAGACATAAAATGTCTTACTTAAAATATGAGTTCACGTTCGTAGTTCATATATTATAATCATCCATTTAAACTTATTATTAAGTTTCATAATTAAGTAAACATAAAACTTTCTACTTAAAATATTAGTTTACGTTCATATAATTTTATTTCTTAAAAGTATATGAGTTTATGTATTAGTAATACATATCCATATTGTTTTATACAATTTATTCCCTAAAGCAAATATAAATATTTTATTTTGAAAAATAAAATAAAATATTTTATTTTGAAAAATAAAATAAAATATTTTATTTAACTTTAAATTTTCCATAAATTATTTTAACATTTATAAAATTATTATAATTACAAACTTAAGAATTTATACATTAATTCTTATGGTCTAGGTGTTTAATTATGTTTTATTATAACTAAAATAGATTTTAGGGTTAGGGCTTGTTAATGTTTCGGAACATGGCAAAACTAGTCCCTCCATATTTTAAACAAGTATAACTTTCAGATTTTACACATTTGGTACCTAGGGCTTGTTAAAGTTTTGGCTTATGGCATATTTAGTCCCCCTAGTTACATCTAGGTTTTGTAACTTTACTAAAATGACAAAAACAGCCCTAGGGCTTCTTTAAGTTTCGGCAAATTACAAGAATGGTCCTTAGGGTTATAAAATGACAAAATAACTTTTAGAAACTTCCCAAATGGTCCCTAGGGTTTAATTTGCAACGGATAGTATTTATTAAACCCTAGACTTTCGGATAATTTCATTTTCAGTCTTTGTGTTTACTACTTTATCAAAACAAGTTTGATAAGTTATGGTTTTAGTCCTTAAGTTTCATAAATTGTCATTTTAATCCAAAAAGTTTTTATAAGTTATATTTTATTATAAAAACTTTTATTTTAACATTCAAACATTATATGGGCTCATTAAACAGGCTAAACATCTAATGGGGTATCTAGTGGGCCTAAATATATCTCAAGTCCACTAATTTATTTAAATGGGCCTTTAAATCATTTATTGGGCTTAAATAAATTTTTAAGTCCTTTAATTAGTTAAATGGGCCTTAGTGTAATCTTAAGTCCATTAAGATACTAAGATTTATCAAATGGGCTTATTGGGTCCATTAATTCTTGGATTAACATTGCATGGGCTTAAATAGTCCATTAACACTACTTTACATTTTATGTAAGTATTAACTTAGGATTTTCTTATAAGTTTATTATGAGCTTATTCATATTTAGTTTTAAATCTAAATAGAAGAATAAAACTTATAGTTTGTTTTATGTGATGTTCCCAATTATATCTAGGTGTGTTACAAGGTTGCATGCAAGTCATAAGCCCTAATAGAAGCTTATATCTCACGGTTATAATTAGTTATAGCTTATATAAGATGAGTCAAACTTGTTTTAAGGTTGCATGCACTTATATGTGTCTAAATTAAGATCTAGCTATGTACAAGTCAAGAAAATAAGTTACAAGTCCAAAATGAGATCTAAACTATGTCTAGACCTAAAAATCAATCATAGATTCATATAAACTCATATATAGCCCACGGCTATATTTCTAAATCTTGGTGTTTCCAAGATGAACATATTAGATAGTTTTAAGTCTTGTAAATATTTACAAAAATACATTATGATTATCTAGGTTACATGCATGTTCCCAATGTTAACATTATTCCAAGAAGACTACATATAGCCCACGGCTATATTGTCTTCTCCCAAGGTTCCCATAACATTTTCATAAGCTTGTTTTATGTTTATTATGCTCAAGTTAACTCTATCATTAGATCTATGGTTTATATAAGCATGCATGTACATCTAACCCATTTTAGGTCATATGTAACCTACGGCTACATATATACACATAAGTTATATTTTGTGATTTTTAGTATTCCATTTCACATGTAATAATACATTTCCCATTATTAAAAACTTGGTACATAACTCCTAGTTAATCCATTTAGTATGTCGTGACCTTCTAGGTCATGGTTTTTCATGGTTTTTGAGTTACACATGTTTACCCATGAGATCTATCATTATTAGTTAACCAATATCCCAAAAGTAAGATTTGTAACCCATGCAACATTTTAAACTCATAAAATGGTTCATATGATTATTAATCAATGTTAAAAACATAGAGTACAAGCCTTAGGTTTCTTTATTAAAAAGTTTTAACCATAACTATGGTGATCTAAAACATGCCGTGACCTAGGATGGCCATGGCTTTACCAAAGCTTGATTTTAACAAGTTATTTACATGTGTTTATAGATGTATGATGATGCATGCAAGTGAAGAAATGAAAGAGCATAAGGAGTATACCTTTCTTGCTTAAAAGTACCAAAGATGATCTAGATGAACAAGGAGATTAGAGATCTAATGTAGTTGATGAAGAAAACCCTAATATAAACCAAGCTGTGGCCTTAAAGATTCGGCTAGGGCTTATTTATAGTGATTCCAAAAGAAATGATGCTACCAAATGATTTGCAATCAAGATGGGACAAAGATCTAGTTGATTAATGAACAACTTTGGATTTTTGTGGCTTATAGCCGAATGTTGAGAGAGAGATGAAGAGAGATGTGAGATTGCATGTATGTGAAATGGGAATGTGTGTGCGTTTCGGCTTAAAGAAGAGAGAGGGAAAGGGAATGTAAAAGGCATGATTTCCTTGGTAAGAACACTTGCGCCAAGTGTAGGCTTTTGTGTTTCCCATGCATCTCTGCTCCTTCCACATACACCTTGGTGTCATGTAACATTCACCAAGGGGGGAAAAGATGGGCTTTGGTCATGGGCTTATGTTGGGCTTGCACACAAATGGCATCTATTCTTGGGCTAGTCCAAGAGTTAAGTAAACTCCTAGTCTACTTACACTCATACACACGGCTACAATACCTAATTTTAGTAGATTTCCAAATTTTGTTAATTGTTGTATATTTCAAATATTAAGTATACATTTTACTACTTGTTATCCCTAGTTTTAAGTATAAGGTTTAAGCTATGTAACTTATTTACAACCAATATAGATGTAAAGGGATAAGTACATAATGGACAATTTCACACACAACTTATACAAGTATAGCACATGAGTATGTGTTCTAGGATTAATGGGTGAAACTTTATTTCATAAAATCATGGTAAAATCATGGATTTTACAGCACCACCCTGTTATTTTAGCTTTGTCCTCAAAGCTACTAAAAACGTAGTTATCTTTCAAATGCAAGATGTTCTAAGTATATGGTTCATGTCGAACACTCTTCCTCATAAACGAATGGTGACATTTACACGAAATGGTCTATATCTAGGTTACCTGTATACGTCCGGTTGAGCAATAATAGAGGCTGCTGCTATGGATGGATAAAAGTGAATACAAAGAGATCTTTATCCGGTTTACACTATTCATCCGATTGAGCAGTAAAGGAGATTGTTGCTGTGGGTAGATAGGAAGGGAATGCAAAGAGATCTTTATCCGGATTACACTATTCATCCGATTGAGCAGTAAAGGAGACTGCTGCTATGGGTGGATAGAAAGGTAATGCAAAGAGATCTTTATTCGGTTTACACTATTCATCCGATTGAGCAGTAAAGGAGACTGCTGCTATGGGTGGATAGGAAGGGAATGCAAAGAGATCTGTATCTGGGTCCCGCTATTCATTCGATTGAGCAGTAAAGGAAATTGCTGATGTGGGTGGATAGGAAGGGAATGCAAAGAGATCCTTATTCGGGTCACACTATTCATCCGATTAAGCAGTAAAGGATACTGCTGTTGTGGATGGATAGGGAAAAGGGAATGCAAAGAGATCTTTATCCGGTTTACACTATTCATCCGATTGAGTAGTAAAGGAGACTGCTGTTGTGGGTGGACAGGAAGGGAATGCAAAGAGATCTTTATTCGGGTCGTACTATTCATCTGATTGAGCAGTATAGGAGACTTCTGCCGTGGGTGGATAGGAAGGGAATGCAAAGAGATCTTTATCCGGGTCGCACTATTCATCCGATTGAGCAGTAAAGGAGACTGCTGCTGTGGGTGGATAGGAAGGGAATGCAAAGAGATCTTTATTCGGGTCGCACTATTCATCCGATTGAGCAGTAAAGGAGACTGCTGCTGTGGATGGATAGGGAAAAGGGAATGCAAAGAGATCTTTATCCGGTTTACACTATTCATCTGTTTGAGCAGTAAAGGAGACTGTTGTTGTGGGTGGATAGGAAGGGAATGCAAAGAGATCTTTATCCAGGTCGCACTATTCATCCGATTGAGCAGTAAAGGAGACTGCTGCTGTGGATGGATAGGGAAAAGGGAATTTAAAGAGATCTTTATCCGGGTCGCACTATTCATCCGATTGAGCAGTAAAGGAGACTGCTGTTGTGGATGGATAAGGAAAAGGGAATGCAAAGAGAACTTTATCCGGTTTACACTATTCATCCGATTGAGTAGTAAAGGAGACTGCTGCTGTGGATGGATAGGAAGGGAATGCAAAGAGATATTTATCTGGGTCGCACTATTCATCCGATTGAGCAGTAAAGGAGACTACTGCTATGGATGGATAGGTGCGAATATTTCAACGAGGGTCGCCGCTACCTCCTTCCAAGAGTTGGGAGAGGACCTAATGGTGTTGTGGATTTGGTTAGGAGGGCAAATCCACTACAGATGGTTTCTGGTATGAGGAGGACATGCCAACATGTTTTATATGCCGGGGAAGCTGGGATGTACTATATCTGCGTCCTTTTCACGGGTGAGATATAGGTTATATCTCCTCACCCGATGATGAAAATTGGGGGTTGAAGGTAAAATAGAATAAAATATTTTAACTATAATCCCACCTATGTCAATAACTTTATGAAAAGACTTACAATTATACCTCAAGCTTGTGGGATACAAACATTAGTTAATATTACTAAAGTTTCTACCCAACAGAGAGGTTATGATTATTTTTGATGGCGATTGGGTAAGAAGTTGCAAAGAATCTGCTTCATTCGCCACGGGGTTGAACGAGAGGGGCGCAGAAAAGAAGTACCTCAAATGGTGGAAATAAAAGAAGATACCAAGAATAAAGAAGTGCGCGTCTTACGGGGTGCCTCAACAAGGGTCATGCATCCACTATTACTGGTTCAAAAATTGCACAAATTCTGACTTCTAAAGAGAGGAAATTACACCTCCCAGAGTTTGGTGGGTTTTGGTATTGTCGAACTAATTGGACCCGAAGAGAAAAAAGGTATGTCCAAAAACACGGGACATTCAACATCTCTTTACGAGGTATGTCGAACACAGCCCTACAAAGTACACCCATTGTGAGTTGGGTGTGCCTTTCAGGTTTAGGGTTGCCTAAGTGGAGGATATAACCCTACAAAATACACCCATTGTGAGTTGGATGTGTCCTTCAGGTTTAGGGTTGCCTAAAGTGGCGGATATAACCCTACAAACACCCATTGTGAGTTGGATGTGTCTTTTAGGTTTAGGGTTGCCTAAAGTGGCGGATATAACCCTGCAAAATACACCCATTTTGAGTTGGATGTATCTTTCAGGTTTAGGGTTGCCTAAAGTGGCGGATATAACCCTACAAAATACACCCATTGTGAGTTGGATGTGTCCTTCAGGTTTAGGGTAGGAGAAACAGGTTGGGGAAATAGGGCACCCCGGACCAAGTACTCCCTGTCTTGTTGGTGCTAGAAATGACACTAAATCTAGTGTTGACTATATCGGAGTTACGGTCCCCTAGTATAATCAAGGTTTCATCTCGCCAAGGTACACAAACCAATTTTTGATCATATAGGATAACTGTATGATACTTGCTAGTCAATTCATGCTAATGATGACATCAAAGCTATCAAGACTTACTAGGATCTGATTGATGTAAAACGGGTGATTGGAAAGTTTTAAGGAACAACCTCAAATGATGGTGTTAACCATCATAACATTTTTGTCGCAAATTGTACAACATAATAGGGGTCTAGAACTAATGGAGTGATCTTCAATACCTTACTATATTTAGTAAATATAATTCTTTGGTCTGCCCATGTGTCAAACAAGACATATGCATAACGTTGATTTAGTAAAAACGTACCAGGGGCAACGTTGGAGTTTGGATTAGCTGGGGCATTGCCGGCCATGTAAACTTGCGAAGAAGTTCCCTTGTTGTCCTTCTTCTGGTTGGCCAACTTGGGACAGTCAGGTCTCACATGCCCAGGGGTTCCACACTCGTAACATACCACAACTTTCTTTGGTCTACTACTGCTTCCACCTGTGGGGTTTCGGTTTCCCTGCTTTCCACTACCACTCCCACGTGCATTGGACTTGCCCTTGTTGCTGTTTCCGGGATTGTTATTGGGTCGACCCGGGGTAGCAACATTTGTTTGACAATCATGAGCAAAATGGCCTTGTTGGCCGCACTTGTAGCATCCTTGGCATTGTCCTCAAGAAACATGATGGTAGTTGCACTTTGAACACTTAGGCTTGGTCCCTGAGTAGTTCTTGGTGCGGGTTGTGGGAGTAGTGTCATCAGCTTGCCCAACGTTTTGCTTTTTGGAAGGCTGCTGGTGCTGGCTACGATAGTTTTCATCGAATTTTCTCTTGTTGTCTGTTTGCCTCTCGGACATATTGCGGTCTCGCTTGTTGATCAGCTAAGTCGCAAATTCCATAGCACCTTCAACTTCTCAATCCTGTCACTCCTTAGAGGGAACATTATGGTGCACATCAAGCTTAGCACACTGTTGTCTGTTTGCCTCTCGGTAGTGGGTCGTGAAGCTAGCACACTGTCATGGATGTTGTCAGGGAGTCCGCTGACATACTTCTCAATCTTGTCACTCCTTAGAGGGAACATTATGGTGCACATTAAGCTTAACTATTGAAATCTTTGGTTGTACCAAAGGATATCATTGTTCTTACACTTTAGATCCCACAGTTAGACTTCCAACTTTTTCATTTCTCCTTTGGGACAATGTTTCTCAGTCATTCTCTCCTTGAGGTTAGCCCAAGTGAGAGTAGGCAGTGTCTTGTTCAACGGTGGCGACCACAGAGTTCCACCAGGTAAGGGCGCTCTCGAGTAGGGTGCATGTAGCAAACTTAACTCTGTTCTCGTCAGCACAGCCGCTGATGCGGAAAACTGTCTCTAGTCTTTCAAACCATTGCATAAATTCAACAACTCCTTCTTTTCCTCGGTAGTATGAGGGTTTGCACTTTAAGATGTCGGGGTATGAGCAACCCCTGTTGGCGTTGTTTCTGTGTGCATTGAGGTTTGGGTCATCGTTTGCATTCGGGTCAACTCCTCTGGCTGCCATGGCCGCTGTGATGCCTTCACTTATCATTTCTTGGAGTTGTGCGGCAGTGACATTTCGAGTAGCTTCTGGGGATTCAGAAATATCAGCATTGGAAGAGGTTGCATTATTGGGATTTGATCTCGTAATCACCATTTGTCTATAATCATACACAAAATGAGATTATTAGTTCAAACGTTAGTATAGTTTTTATATTATTTGCACGAGAAAAAAATTCATGCACTGATTTCATAACAAATTTGGATAACCTGTCAAGATCTCATAATATAATACATTGCATAAAAAATATAATAAAGAAAGTGATTACATGTTATTTCCATAAGAAATTTAACATTCATCTAGCGTAACAAAATCTAAGTCATAGGCCGGTCGGGCCTTGTCCAAGGTAATGATACACACAGTCTTTAAAACATTACATCCCAAAGTTACATGTCCAAAAGAAAAGAAAAGATAAAGTACGGGATTACATCACCAAAAGCTGAAAAGAAATAAAAGTACAAAGGCCCTATGTCATGATAGTCGGGATGCAACCCGTAAGCTTATTGTTGGGACTTAGATATCTTGAGTTGATATGACAAAACAAGATGAAGGACCTATTAGCAAATAGTTAGCTTAGATAGTAAGCTAGGGTTGTGATGTAACCCTAGTACCTCTATTATATAAAGAGGGTACCACCTTGGTTGTTATTCATTCATTCACATACAATGTAAACCAGAGGTGTGTGTGCGTTCCTCCTGGTGTCAAGCCTACAAGGCACCAGGAGTAGTAGTTACTAGCATTATTAATAGTAATCTTTATTAGTGAAAGCCTTGTTCTTGGTTATGATTGTGTTCTTTATGTTCCGCTGTGCTTATTACAATCATGATCATGATATCCCAGATGAGTCTAGATCCTAAGACTCAACAAGTGGTATCAGAGCTTGTTGGCTCTTGATCTGGTTGATCTACAAGGTTTTCATGTTACTGTTATTTTTCTGTTTTAAATAAAGATGTTCTTGCTGATCTAGGGTTTTTCCCAACAAACCCTAATGATTCGTGTTTGATGTTACTGCTGTTGTTTGGGGTTGTTGCTGTGATTTCATGTTGCTGCGGGTACTTTGAAGGTGGTCACACTAGCTTTGGTGAGTTGATCCTCGATCAACGATGAACCCTAGTGTGATCAATGGTGACATGTTTATGGCTGTTGTGATTTTCTGTTTTTGATATTAGGGTTTTTCAACAACCTTAAGATCGGTATAACAGAAAGATGGGTAACATTTGTTGCTCTTTGAATCTCTTAAAGATAGAATGACAGAATGTTTGAAGCCGTGATACAAGTTTGTTACTGCTGCAATTAGGGTTTTATGCAAACCCTAACTCCAAATCACGTCCTTGTTTTTTTCTTGGATTTATTGTGTGATGACTTTTGCACGAGAGAAGCAGCAAGGAATCATAAACGACTGCAAAAGTTTATTGGTATGGTTCGTACTGTTGGGTCAACACTATTGGGAGTATGTGGTCTGGTCCACAAACAGGAGGTGACGTTTGTGTTGATACCAAGAGACAAGAAACATGTGGTCCAAGATAATCACGTGAGGTACTTTTTCTGTTTATACTATCTGTTACGTACTACAAAGATCCTTAGTCACGATCCTAGTCTGGTCACGGAGTTATTATTATTGAATAAGGATTCGTGAGATGAATTTGGATCTCTGGATGGGATAAAAGTTTTTAAATAAATGATACGGATGGACATATATATTGGCGTGATATATGCTATTGTTTTTTCCAAAAATATGCATGACACGTTTTTGTTATATGCTGGACGAGATTTTATGGCCAATAATATTTGGTTGATAAAGTGAAAAACGTGTCTATCCTAAGAATAAGGATATCAAGACGTGTGCAATTTTGGAAGCTGTTATTCAATCCATATGTACCCACGAAAATTATGGGATTTGTGATCAATATCTCAACAGGGATTTAAGAGTAACTGATATTATTTGAACGTGACTTTCGTAAATGGTGTGTTGTACGCATGTATTATGCCTGATTTCTAGGAAATGGGTATGGATGCAAAGGAACGTGTAGTGATCTTCATGGGTTAATTTTGGATGTTGTCTTTATTGATAGCTGTTTATGTCTCCTTATTTGATGGAGATATTGTGGTATGTCCGTGATATATATTGAAGGTCAAAGACGTGTGACTGTTTGAAAAGACGTGTACCAGGTTGGCTAGCTAAATTATAGGGATTGTATTACATATTCCTTATATAACTTTCTTTGGGACACACATTATTCTGGTGCAAGGTTTCTAACAGGCTGGATGGGCTGCATAAGTATGGGCTTTAGTCAATTCGCAGATTTATCGGTAACTCATTCCTTATATACATGTCTATTTTGGGAGGCAATTTATTACAAGTATGTGATGGACGTAAAATGTGGTGCACATGGTGTTTCCCAAATTTTTGGGATAAAGACGTGAGATACTTGCAAGTGTGCAACATGGGATCACACGAAGTATTAATTGTGGGCCAGGATATGCATGGGTCTCTCATGGGCTCGTCATATATGGGTTGAGATCCATATCTTTCATGCAAACCGTCCATATTCTTTTTCTACAGCCAGGTGAGCAACAAAACAGCAACAGATTTAGCAACCGCTCAGCAACAACTTTATTGACAGGTGGTGACAGCATGTAAAAAAAAATAATAAATAAATAAATAAAAAAAAAAAAAAAAAAAAAAAAAAAAAAAGAACGGGGTTTGAGATGCTACTGGTGGATTTTCGTTATGCTACTAGTGAGCTATGGTTCCTACTGGTCATATAAATTCATGGTGGTTTTGTTCTCGGTTCCTCCTGGTAATATTCGATGGTTCCTCCTGGTTGAATCATCGCCTCCTACTGGTCGGTTTCTACTAGTCGGTTCCTACTAGTCCGTACCACTGGTTTGATCCTATTGGTTTGTTCCTACTGCTAGGTGTATGTTTTTGCTGACTTTCTTCTGGTTCCTGCTGGCTTGTTGTATACTAACTTTCTTTGGTCGGTTTTGGTTCCTTCTAGTCAAGTAAGATTGATACTACTCTGATTTGGTGACTAGTCTGATGTCACTATTGTTACTGGAGGAGGAGTTCTCAGCCATCATCATTTCGTTGTGAAGATTCATTGAAGAAGAAATTTGATTATCACTTATTTTATGTTGTAGTTGATTTTCACAGGTTTTGTGTTCTTATCATATCATGAAAGGAATGGAGCACCATTTACGATAACTTGCTTGGTTTGTATGGTGACGAAGACTCGACATATCTAGCGAAGGGGTACGATCTATTCATATCTTAAAAGGAGTAGTAGCTTTTTAAGATAACTTGCTCTATGCGTACATTTGCTATCGCTTGAAGGGGTTACGTTATTGTGCTCAGTGTCTCATTTATTTGAGGATTTTGTTCGAGCTCGACGTCACGTGGTTAGTGCAAGACATAAGACACAAGTTTGGGAGATTCCACTTCTTCATCAAATTCGTTATACTTGATTTTCTTCATCTGTGATCTCTCCATGGAACCTACTGGATTTGCCGTGCACTTCTTAAGGGGAAGACGATCCTTTTTGAGTTGATGTGACAAAAAGGGGAAGAATGCATGGATCAAGGGGAAGCTTAGCCTTCATCTATATTAGCTTCAGGGGAAGCTTGTGCTTACTGGTTTTGTCAAATCAACTAGGGGAAGATTGTTGGGACTTAGATATCTTGAGTTGATATGACAAAACAAGATGAAGGACCTATTAGCAAATAGTTAGCTTAGATAGTAAGCTAGGGTTGTGATGTAACCCTAGTACCTCTATTATATAAAGAGGGTACCACCTTGGTTGTTATTCATTCATTCACATACAATGTAAACCAGAGGTGTGTGTGCGTTCCTCCTGGTGTCAAGCCTATAAGGCACCAGGAGTAGTAGTTACTAGCATTATTAATAGTAATCTTTATTAGTGAAAGCCTTGTTCTTGGTTATGATTGTGTTCTTTATGTTCCGTTGTGCTTATTACAATCATGATCATGATATCCCAGATGAGTCTAGATCCTAAGACTCAACACTTATCATGACGTACAAGTAGTCTAGTACATCTATACTAATCTTGCCTAGATGGTCCACTAGATGAGGCCGGTGCTGATTGTGCTGATGGAGCTGGTGGAGCTGCAGAATTCCTCCTAGTGTTCCATAAAGTCCTAACTGTCGTTCGAGTCTCCTTAAGCGTACGGAGTGCTGATAGTAGCTGGTTCTGGAGTCTATCGACGACCCCTCGGAGATAAGCCATCTCCCCAGTAACCCCATCATACCAGAAAGTGGCGAGATCAAAGAAAATAGATAATGATTGCTCCTGAGCAGAAAGAGCAGCATGGGTCTGATGTTGCAGACCCTCCATGACCTGAATGCGCTGATGGAGACGGTAGTTCTCCTCTAATAACCACTTCAATGCCTCGTCCGTCCTAGCTTGGATGCCTTTAGCGGTATGGGATTCTCCTCTCATAGTGTGAAAGAGAGAGTCGATACGATCGTAGATGACGGTGTGGCCTTGTTGACTGACTGTCAACTGGCTGCGGAGGTCGGATATCTCCCGCTCCTGGTGTGCGGCCAGTGCAGCGATCTGGGCCTGGACGGAACTGACACGCCCTGCCCCGGAGCCTTCCCCGGTCTCATAAGTGGAGACGGGTACGGGCCCAGAAAAATAGCCCGATGATAAAGATGGAGGCATGGAAGATGGTATGCTAGGAAGGACTTGGTCCTCCTCCATAGAGGTTGGGGCTAGTATGGCTGATGCTGAGATAGAAAAAGGGTCCTCTGTGTGTACAACTTCGATAGCTGGTTCATCCTCTAAATCCGAGGCTGATAACCATCCACACTGTGTCGATCGTGGAGATGAACAAACAACTGGAGTAAGAGCTACTTCAGGGACTTAGAATGTTTACATTTGGCTGATTGAGCAAAGTCACTGAAGATGGGTTGCTGAACAAGTTGCATTGTCTGATCTTTTATGGTTGCTGCGTCAACCATTGACCACACTTCTCTGATTGAAGGTAAATGAACTCGTGATCTACATTGGATATAATATGCTACTTTAATATATGCTAGGGTGAAGCATATGGTCTTTATGGTAAAGCATATAATATACTTCACTGATGACCTAAGGTGAAGTTACCTTTATGAGTTCTATATAAGTATCAGGGAATTGGTTCAAGTGTTTCTCAAAGTACAAGATCAGACATTGTAGTTCAGTAACAACTACAACAGGTACAAGACGATACAAGTTAGCGGATGACTTGAACTAGTAAAGCTAGTTATTCTTGGTATTCATTGTTGTAATATAACAGGTAAGAAGAAGCCTTTATGCTCACTTACTGCTATTTAACTTAGGCAACTTTTCTATCCAAATAGGGGGAGATTGTTGGGTCCATTCAGTGTGTCATTCTTTAGAGTTCTTTAGAGTCTACGAACTTACGTATGTTATAAGTTCAGTGTGTCATTCTTTAGAGTTCTTTAGAGTCTACGAGATAGACTCGTCATTAGCTGAGGCGGATCTCAATAAGTGTGCAAAGAATCAAGGATGATGGAGTTAGTAAGTGATGACATAATATCTTACTAACTCCTCAAGACTATTACTGAATACAAGACCTGAAGATGTTAAGAAGGCCTGAAGAAGTGTCTTATGTATTAGTGGGAACAAGTCTTATTAGCAATGAAGACAAAGAGGATGACTTTGTCAAAGGTGCAAAAAGGAAGACTACAAAGTATAAGGTGGTTATTTGTATTTTGGTAAAGCTTCTCAAAGAAGCTTCACACTCCCACTATATATATGTGGTACTTGTAATAGAATAGTTAAGAATTCCCACCACAGAAAACACACATGTAACACTTTAGTGGATAGGGGTTTCATCCTCCCATTGTTGCATATGCTTAGCTAGCTATGAACATGGGAGTTTAGTTTGTCATTCATCGCCTGGTTGTTATTCCGCAAACAACCGGGCAAGTCTTGTATATTTGTTGATTCATTATTAATAAGATATACATACGTTGAAAAAGTACAAGCTTTGTTATTAGTTAGTCAATTGGTTTAATTGTGCAAATGTTCTTCATAGTTTCTTATTGATTCGATGTTTGCACAAGTATCGTGGACCAACAATTGGTATCAGAGCGGGTTGGATTAATTACAATCCAGATCCGTTCAACAATGGCAGCTAATAAAATTTTTATGGTCAAAATCAGTAGTGTTTGTTCATAAAATCTGCATAACAGTAGCAGTTTGTAGTCTGTTGAGAGGAGAAAACACTGATATTTTGACTACTGTTAATTTAAAACCCACAAAATCCCTCACTTCCTTCTCATTACTCCCACCAACTCCTTGCATTCTTTCTACCCACCCTCACCGGATCCAATATCCTCTTCCTACTCTCCGTTTCTATCCACCGTCACTCTCAAATCTTATCTTTATAAATCTCACAACTAGATCTTCAAATCCACTCTCACTTCTCACTCACATCTCACAAAACCAAATTCATCATCCTATCTCAACTCTAAAATCCACCGTCATAAATCATTCACACAAGAATCATATCACCTAACATCAACCAATCTTATACGAAATCACGTCATCACAAATCCAACTAAATCAAGATCCATTTTTCCTCATCTATATTCATCATCAACAGTATCTCTCACCGAATCAAAATCTCATCAAATCCATCTTAACACAATAAAAAAAACCTCGTACAAAAATCAAACAAAGCAACAACTCCAAACGAAATCGTCATCAGTTTACATCGAAATCAACTACTCAAATCTGATTAACCCGATATAAAAAGATTGAGACAAGTAAAGAACGATATATTTGGTTTCTAGTGGCCACAGAAACAGATTATTTAAATTGAAGAATCGATTTTTTGGGTATAAAACGATTTCGTGTTATGTTTGATGATTAAGGTTGTTTTTAATGGTTTTGGGATAAAGAGATTGTTGGTAAGAAGATGGACATTCGGGTTGTGAATTAAAAAATCTGGGCTGATTGAGATTGAATGGGTTATGGGTACTTGGGGTTTTGTTCTTAGTAAATAATGGATGATTATGGTTGACTTGTTGAGAATCAAGAATATTATGGGTCATGGTATAATCTTCAGTTTTGATAACTAAGGTAGAATGATGTAGTGTTTTTGCTACCCTTTAGGAAAAGGATGACAAAAGTGGCAAGTATTAAGTGTCGGTTTAGGAAAACCGAGCACTAATGACCCTTAAGAAAGTTCAAGTTCGTTCTCGAGGAGGCTAGTGCGTTGTGTAATGAATTGATTAATGTTTGTGATTAAATTGCTTAAAAGAAAAATAGAAATAAGAAAGAAATGACGGTTACGAAGACGGATCGAGCTAAGACGAAGGATCGTTTACGTAAAACCGTAAAAAACTACAAAATTAAAAATTTTAAACCTACAAATTAATTAAAAGCTAAAAGTAGTCTAAAATAATATAAATAAGAATAAAAATCCAATAAAAATATTTTAAAACCTTTTATTAATTAAATATTCAATTTTAAATGCTAATTAAAGCCCTAAAATTAAATATAATTAATCAAAATGTCCAAAATATTATTCTATTGAACAAATAACTTACTTATATTATCTAAAGGCTAAAAAGTATTTTTCCTAATTTTTAAAAACTATTTTTCTATTTTTAAATTACTAAAAACTATTTTAAAACTGAATTAATTATAAAAAATAAATAAATAATGCTAAAAATAATTTACCAATTTTAAAAATCCTAAATAACTCTAATGAACAGTAGAAAATTGAAAAAGTTTGAAAAATAATAAATTTACCACTAAAAGACAAAAACAGTTTAATTTGAAACCCTAATTAACTTAAATAAATTCTAAAAAAATAAAAAGGTGAACAGTGAAAACCTTTTTAACCAAAAATCTTAAAATATTATTCTAAGTCTAGGAAAAATTTTAAAACAGAAAAATATGTATTTTTGTCACTAAAAGACAAAAACAGAAATAATAAAAGTAATTAAAATAGCAATAAAACCTAAAAAATAGCAAATGAACAGTAATAAAAATTTTATTTAAACTGAAAAATCAGAAATAAAATTAGAAAAATAAAGAAACAAATTTTAAGTCCTAATTCCCAATTAAGGGCACTAAAGACAAAAAATCAAGATTACTAAAAGTGACATGTTACTGGGTTTTTTTTCTAGTGAAGCAGTACTAACAATTGAACTACCAGTGGGAAAGGAGTTCCCACTGCTAGTGTATTTTTTGGTCAGAAAGCAATAAGCTTAGGAAAGCTTATTGTGAGCTTGTTCTTTGGACCACAAGGCACCCCCATACCAATTGGGTTGTGGGGAGTCTGAGTAAACACAAAAAAACACACAATCACTTAACAAAATTCACACAAAATGCACAATCAAGTTTTTGATATGTTTTGCACAAGTCTGGGGGTGTTTTGCTGATTTTATAGGCCAAATGGTGAGATTCAAACCCTAAGATTAATGCACAGAAATCAAACAAATAGCATACAAGTTATCAAAAACCTCAAATGACCTATAATCTAACAACTAATCAAACTTGGTGGTAAAATTTCAACAAAATCAGTCAAAACAAGGCAGTTTCAGATTTATGCAATGTTTTCACTTTTTTATCATGCAAATTGGTTTAAAACCTCAGCAAACATAAAACTAACTACTTGTGTTACCTAACAACAACCTAGGGAGTGATTCTAAACAGGTTTTAACCAAGACTAAAATCATTCAACCTAGCTTAGACCCCTTTATATTACTCAAATCAAATTTTACCAAGCCAAGCTATTCTTAATCTACACAAATCTAATCTATATCACTTCTAACAAGCTTGCAAACATCAAACATTCATAAACCAGCCAATAACAGTCATCTAAACACCTTGTCACAAATTTCATACCAATTCACAAACAAATGAAAACTGAAAACTGAAAATCAAAGAGCACAAGGGACTACCTTGTGGGACCCACATCCAGGTCCCACCAAGGCTGCTATGCCTTTTCCAACAGACCCGGGTCTGTGCTGAGCCTTGGACAACAAGCAATATATGAAACCTGCTAAGATCACAATAGACAAGCACAATATTCCAACTTTCTGATTTTATCAAACTTTCTCTTTAAAACCTTGAAACCAATAAAACCTTGAAACTTAAACACGTTTTGAACCAAGTATGAATTCAGAAATCCAGGAATTCCAATCCATTTTCACTTCTTAGATTCTTGGATTTCTGAAAATTGCAAACCTTTTGAAACCTTTTTGAAAATCCTAAACACAAAGTGTTTATCAAATGATTAATATGGAACTCAGACTTTATCAAGCTATCACCAACTTTAAAAATAATAAAAGGAATTATAATTTAGCAAAATACCTAACTTCATAAAATTTAAAAGGAATTACAAATAACTTGAAAAAAAATATGGAACAAAGGAAAATAGGGGCACAACACACCCCTATTTATACTGAAAGACGAACTATCTAGAATTACAAGATTTAAAAAACCCTAATAGCTAAACTTCCATAATTGCCCTTGGAATCTTTGACTAAAAACGTCCATGTGATTGATGAAGAGATGCCAGCTGTTTTTGTATGATCTTGGCCGTTTATAACAGCTTAGAAATTAAGCAATCACTCTTGTCCAATGATCTTTCTGTCACAAATTGTCTTCAAGCTAAAAAGTGGGGCAGGGGAAGGTGGGTTTCTCACATGGGTGAGATTGTGATGTTTTTGGGAGTGAGGAAGGGTTATGGGTATGATAAATTAACAATCTGGAGTATATGGGGTTAAACCCCTTTGCTTTGTGGTGGATTGGAGATTAGGGTTTATAGGGAGGATTAGGGGAAAATTAGGGAGTGATGATGAATAGTGTTTGTTTCCCACGTCTTTTAATTATAAAAAATTAAGTTTAAAACGTGGGTGGTTTGACTGGTTTGACCAGTTTAACTTAATAAACTGGGTAATGGTTTTGGGCTTGGTTGGGTAGGGTTAAATGGGTAGGGTCGGGTAGACGGGTAGGTTTAGTGACGTGTAATGGTGTGAGTGGATGGGTAAGTTTGGCTGTCTGGCAGAATCAGTCCCCATAGTCTCTTACTCTCTTCACTTTGTAAAAACAGCATCCAAACTTCTTTTCCTTTGTTATAAGTTTGGGAAGTTTACATTTTTGGCAAAAAATGTTTTCAAGCTTGTAAACAAGGACCTTTAATGCATATTTTGGATTCTTCAAGGGTAAAACTTGTATAATCTTTAAACATGGAGGACCTTTGTTGCCAATTGATGATTTCTTAAAGGGCTTATCTTGCCAAATCTTCAAAAATGAGGGACCAATGTTGACAATCTTCAATTCTTCAAGGACCATTTTGGAAATTCCAGAATTGGGCCCGGTTCATTGTGCGGCTTCGTTTCCCGTGTTCGTTTTTGATTGATTCTTGTGATCTTTTTATCATTTCCTCAATATCCGTACCTAAAATACACAAGCAACAAACACGAGCATATATTTGGCAGTTTTAATGATATTTTATGCATTTTAAGCCCAATTTGGACGATGAGACTATGTATAAAAGCAGTCTCATCACTCCCGCATACTAAACCATTGCCGTGCCCTCACGCAATGCTAGAATAAAGTTTCGTAGCACCTCCAAAATTCATTTTTATTCACTTTATTGAATGATAAACTAGCTACACTACTAATATTACTACTACTATTTGCGTTTTAGACATAATGTATAATTTTCATCGCAAAATGGGACGTTTAGGTTCATAGAATAAGAACACGTGAATGCTTCGTTAGAAATAATTTCATCGTCCTCGATTTTCACCCCAATTCCAAGCCAATCGTGCAACGAGATCATTGTCATTATAAGTTAGTAATGCTAACACAACTCATATGCCCTAATCACATACTTATTCTCCCATTATTCCTAAGTTGTATCTCTTATATTTTATTTTATCTTGAACGTTTCACGAGGATACATCATTGACTTATGCGATAATAGAGATTTAGGTCTAAAAATAGAGTCCCAACGGTGTAACCAAGACCATCAAATCAATAACCCCTCCTAATAGACAACGATGTCAAAAAATTAAGTTGACAAGAAGAATCGATAAACACGGTTTTATAACGGTTTTGAACATGAGACTTATTATCAAGACTTTTATACGCCCCCTAACGGAAGAGCCTTATTATCTTTGGTTTACCTCCATCTTTTATTCAACTTCGCCATGAAGCTTTTATTATGACTTCGGTCTTGCCTTGCCTTTTATTATCCGCCTCATCGGTGGTTTTATTAGCCAAAGACGTATATCCTCACGCTAAGGCGAATTTTGGATCTTTAAAGCTTCGAAGATTAAGGCTTGATTCACTTTCAATTTTGCATAGATTTTTGTCCTTGTGGGGCTTCAAATTGTTTGCTAGATTTAGGTGAGCACTTGAAATCTTATTATTAGGGGAAGCTTTTGATTATTCGGGTGCCAATACTTCAAAACCGTGACGCTGGCGATACCTTAATGTCTTCCCAATTTAATTACACGGAAGCTACTAGAAAAGACTAGAAACCCAACAATCCTAACTAAACCCCTAAGTCAATATTTATTAAGCAAAAAATATTTACATGCGAAGGGAGAATAAGCAAATAACGAGAACACATGAGTTTTTGAAAGAATACGAGTACTCTACGTTTAGCATAGTAACTTATAATTAACTCTATCATTTCTCGTCCTCATTTAAGAGACTTAGCCTAATGTGTAGTTAAGGAATCAAAGCTAAGTGCTCAACACGCACGGTCGAGTCAAAAATTACTCTTATTCTCGCCATCGGAAAACCTACATTCGTGTCTTCAAACACTTATAAAACATGAGAAAAAATTAAAATTTGGCCATTTTAGCCTTATTTTGCAACAAAAAACGATAAACTAAAAGATAAACTTTGGAAAGCGTGAAGGTTTGGCAAGGCAAGTATCTATTCACCCCCCATACTAAAGTTAAACATTGTCCTCAATGTTTCGAGTCTAGGGGTGCAAACACCCCCATACTAGAGACGTAGTCGAATGCCTAATCTAGCATGGAAAGGGTGTAACCAATAAATTAATAGCCGTTTATGAAGTGTGCTAATAACCTAAGGTTAGAACATCAAAGGATATATCATTTGGATATTGAGAAAGTCTCCAAAGCAAACGATCGAGTGCTCCCATAAAACGAACACGAGAGGCTCCAATCGTGAAGATCATGATCTAAAAACCACAATTCACAAACAACCACGGAACAAAGGTTGGAAGGGCACAAATCCCCTCACATTAACTACATTATAAAGCGATAATATGTACATGGATAAGCATGGGTCTCCCCCATAAGGCACCTTGTTTTTGATAACCGAGTCAAAAGCTCGACTCGAATCCCCATAAATGTGATCATTTAGGGATAATCATGGTATGGTCAATTTTTAGTGGGGCTTACATGATAAACAAGGCCCAAAAACAACCGGTATTAAGGACTAAGTCCTTTGATGGTGCAAAATACCGGGATCGAAGATGGCGTTCTCGTTTTCTTTGGAAAAACAAATCAACGCCACTTAATTGTGAGTCAACGCAAACCCAAAGGGTTTCAAGAAAATAGGTGAGAAGAAATAGAAGGGTGGGACAATGGGTAAGTCATGAAAACATTGAGCTACTCGAGGTAGACTCGCACCAATCAAATGAAAAGATTTTCCATTTATTGCATCAGTGGAAGACCGAGATTTCCCTTTATAAGCGATTCCGGGATCAAATATCTCGTCATCGGTGGAGAAAGGGAAGGGAACATAAGGGGCTTCCCCCACACTAAGTCCACACAAAGCATCGTCAAAAGGAGAAGACGAGCTTGTAGTACTCAAAACACGTGGTGATGACGGAGTTAGAGTTGTAGAAAAATCTTTTAAATTCAATTCAAAATCTTTTCCTTTTTCATCTTTTAAACTCTCCTTATGAAAACCTGATTTTATTATGTCAAAAATATTTGGTGTTTCTAAAGCAATGTTATTCACACTAAAAATTCTCACATTTGAAAACCGTTTTGGCAAAGGTGGTGGTAAGTTCTCAAAACGTTTGTCGACAAAGAAAACTTCCCCATCGGGATTAACATATTCATCATCCGAAGAATCATTCCTAATTGGAACCGTAGGCTTAACACTCTTAACCTCCACCGGCGGAGGGGACGAAACTTCATTTTTCTCAACAACTTCTAAAACTCTATTGGAAATCATTTTGCAAATGTTTTTGATGGGATTGACATTATACAAAGACGTGATAGAATACACATGAGAAAGTGTGGAGTTTTGAGTTTCATTAATGACGAGTTCTTCCTCATTGAAACGAAGAGTGATTTTCCTTGCATGCACATCGATAAGTGCTCTCGAGGTATCCAAAAATGATCGACCTAAAATTAACGGAACTTTAGGATCGATGGGAATGTCAACAACAATAAAGTCTACGGGATAGTAGAACTTTCCAACTTTCACAAAGACGTCCTCGGTTACTCCACAAGCTAGAATCGTAGAATGATCGGCCATCTCGATTGACATTCTTGAAGGAGTGAGATTGGGAAGATTGAGCGATTTAAAAATCTCAAGAGGCATCAAATTAATACTAGCACCAAGATCGGCCAAGGCGTAGCATTCTTCCATGTCTTGTATAGAACATGGGATTAAAAACTTGCCGGGATCACTGACTTTTTGAGGTATGCGGCTAAGAAAAACCGAAGAACAACTAGACGATTTTTGCAATTTTTCTTTGTTATTCAACATACTTTTGAAGTTCGCGGCAAATCGAGGCATCATGACTAAGGCGTCGGCAAAACTTATATTAAAATGCAAGTCACGAAACATTTTCATAAAAAGTTCAAATTGATAGTTATTTCGTTCTTATGCCTTTTCCTTGTCTCGTCTTGAAGGGTATGGTAAAGGTGGTGTGGGTTGGGGCATAGGCATAGGCATCAGCCTTGGAATCCCGGGTTCCATGATTGGTGTGAGTTCAACCGTAGGTGTGGTTTGAACGGTACTTCGTGGGCTTGGAATTTGCTCCTTTTCGACCACCACCTCGGGTTCTTTCTCTTTTTCCTTCTCCATAGAAGTACTTGGACGAGAAATGAGTTCTTTGAAAGTTTTACCACTACGAGTAGTAATAACCTTCAATTCTCCTTTCGGGTTCACGATGGTATCACTTGGAAGACCACCCGAAGAAGAAGGCTTAAACATGATAGCTTCAAACATTTTTCCCATTCGGTCTTCAAACTTAGATTGCCTAGCATCCGCTTTTAACAATTCTTGCTTAATCTCATGTTGACCTTGCTCCATTTGTTGTTGATTTTGTTGGAGTCGTTGGACATTTCCTTCCATTTTATTAGCATGAGTCTTAAGTTCATTAGCAAGTTCGTTTTTAAGCTCGTTTTTCAACTCGGATCTTAAGCTAACCATTTCACGTTGCATATTATCAAACTTAGCATCGTTAGCTTTGGCATAATTCAAAAATTCTCCTTGAAGATTTTTGGTGTGATCATTTTGAAAACCTTGTGTGGTAGTTTGAAAATCACGGTTTTGGTTTTGGTTTGAAATTTGCCCATTTCCACTTTGATAATTACCCTTGTTGAAATTTCTTTGATTTCCTTGATAATTTCCACCTTGGTTGTTGTTTCGATAGTTATTAGCATTTTGATTTGGTGGAGCTTGATTTTGGTGGGAACCTTGACCGTTTTGGTTATAAGTTCCCGTGGCTACATAAGCACTCGAAGTGTTACCATCCGCGGTAATGCGCTCGGAAAGATCATGAGCTCCACCACACGACAAACAACTCTTAGAAACCGCTTTAACCGAAGCGGAATTTGAAGCTTCTTGAGCTTTCCAATGGGACATAAGAGTCGAAAACCTATCGAAAAACCAATTCTCCTCATTGGCTTCATCTTGCAAGGCATTAATGGAACGAGATGATGACAAGCCCAAATTGGCAACACTCGGTGTGTTACGAGGGCTATAAACCTTAGACCTATTCTCAATTATGACCAAAGCTTCCTCGACCATTTTACACAATAAATTACCACCCGCGGCGGCATTTAAATAATCTCTTTCATGATCATTAAGTCCATTGTAAAACGTGTCGATTTGGTGCAAGTCGGAAAAACCGTGATGAGGACATTCATGTAACATCTCCTTAAACCTATTCCAAGCCGTTGAAAACTTTCATTTGATTCTTGTGAAAATTTAGAAATCTCATTTTTCAAATGCGTAGTCTTAGAGGGCGAAAAAAATTGGTTCACAAACTTTGAAACGAGATCCTTCCACGTCAATATAGAATTGGGTGGCTCTTTCTCTAACCAAATTTTAGCGGGCCCCGCTAAGGAATACGGAAAAAGCATCATCTTAATCGAGTCATTTGAGACATCCTTGAATTTGCAAGTGGCGGTAAGACGATTGAATTGGCGGATATGGTTGTGGGGATTGTCCTTCTCATCACCACGGAATTTGTTGTTTTGGATCATCGACAACAAACCCGTTTTCACCTCAAAATTCTCCGCAAGGATAGCGGGAATCACAATAGCTTCTCCATAACCCTCGGTGGGAGCTTGAAGTAACTCCATCATAGTTCTATTCGCCATGCTTGGTGCTTCTCGTACAATGGGTTCGTGAATAGGAGACTCCTCACTAGAATGAGTTGGATTAGGAGTTTTGTTCTTTCGTCTACGTGCACGTTTTGCTTGATTACGAGTTAGCATAAACGTCACGTACAACGAGGGGACGAGCAAAGAAGATTCTTTTTGGTGTTTTGTATTTTTTCAATTTTTTTTGTGGTTTTTGATGGTATTAACTTTTTTGGAAAATGGTGGAATGTATTAAGTAGACAATAATCTACAAATCTCCTCCTTAATCAAATCTCTCGATTAAAGAAGCCTCAAGGAATGAAAACGATCATGTGAAGTGAACGCCTTCGATGACTTTAGAACGATGGTGGAACACCAAATCGTTCAAGAGGGTTTAATCAATAGAAACCAAGAAAATATATATGATATGTAATAATACTTTGGGCGGCAAAACCCTCGATTAGCTCTCAAAATAAAATACTCACAAGCAAGCGGAGGAAACGAGGCGGCGCGAAGCACTTAAGAGCCTTTTTCCTTTAGGTCGTGAAATACAACCGCCTTATACCCACCTTATAGTTTGTATTTTTAAAAATCGAGCTTCACGAAAGTATTTATCTATTTTTGCCTTTTTTCTTTGGTTTGAGATTCGAATACAATGATTGGGTAATGACCTCCCAAGTCAAGGTTGTGATTTCTCACGTATTTGGAGTACTTGTGAATTTATTGTTCTACGTATACAATATAGTAATAATATTCACACAAAAACTGAAAAACGATAATACGTATTAGTAGAGTGCTACTAATACAAATACTAATTATGGCTATATAAAAAACAACAATTGTTCAATCAAAACACAACACGCCTCCACGGCAGCGGCGCCAAAAATTGATGTAGTGTTTTTGCTACCCTTTAGGAAAAGGATGACAAAAGTGGCAAGTATTAAGTGTCGGTTTAGGAAAACCGAGCACTAATGACCCTTAAGAAAGTTCAAGTTCGTTCTAGAGGAGGCTAGTGCGTTGTGTAATGAATTGATTAATGTTTGTGATTAAATTGCTAAAAAGAAAAATAGAAATAAGAAAGAAATGACGGTTACGAAGACGGATCGAGCTAAGACGAAGGATCGTTTACGTAAAACCGTAAAAAACTACAAAATTAAAAATTTTAAACCTACAAATTAATTAAAAGCTAAAAGTAGTCTAAAATAATATAAATAAGAATAAAAATCCAATAAAAATATTTTAAAACCTTTTATTAATTAAATATTCAATTTTAAATGCTAATTAAATCCCTAAAATTAAATATAATTAATCAAAATGTCCAAAATATTATTTTATTGAACAAATAACTTACTTATATTATCTAAAGGCTAAAAAGTATTTTTCCTAATTTTTAAAAACTATTTTTCTATTTTTAAATTACTAAAAACTATTTTAAAACTGAATTAATTATAAAAAATAAATAAAATAATGCTAAAAATAATTTACCAATTTTAAAAATCCTAAATAACTCTAATGAACAGTAGAAAATTGAAAAAGTTTTTAAAATAATAAATTTACCACTAAAAGACAAAAACAGTTTAATTTAAAACCCTAATTAACTTAAATAAATTCTAAAAAAATAAAAAGGTGAACAGTGAAAACCTTTTTAACCAAAAATCTTAAAATATTATTCTAAGTCTAGGAAAATTTTTAAAACAGAAAAATATGTATTTTTGTCACTAAAAGACAAAAACAGAAATAATAAAAGTAATTAAAATAGCAATAAAACCTAAAAAACAGCAAATGAACAGTAATAAAAATTTTATTTAAACAGAAAAATCAGAAATAAAATTAGAAAAATAAAGAAACAAATTTCAAGTCCTAATTCCCAATTAAGGGCACTAAAGACAAAAAATCAAGATTACTGAAAGTGACATGTCACTGGTTTTGTTTTCTAGTGAAGTAGTACTAACAATTGAACTACCAGTGGGAAAGGAGTTCCCACTGCTAGTGTATTTTTTGGTCAGAAAGCAATAAGCTTAGGAAAGCTTATTGTGAGCTTGTTATTTGGACCACAAGGCACCCCTACACCAATTGGGTTGTGGGGAGTCTGAGTAAACACAAAAAAAAACACAATCACTTAACAAAATTCACACAAAATGCACAATCAAGTTTCTGATATGGTTTGCACAAGTCTGGGGGTGTTTTGCTGATTTTATAGGCCAAATGGTGAGATTCAAACCCTAAGATTAATGCACAGAAATCAAACAACTAGCATACAAGTTATCAAAAACCTCAAATGACCTATAATCTAATAACTAATCAAACTTGGTGGTAAAATTTCAACAAAATCAGTCAAAACAAGGCAGTTTCAGATTTATGCAATGTTTTCACTTTTTTATCATGCAAATTGGTTTAAAACCTCACCAAACATAAAACTAACTACTTGTGTTACCTAACAACAACCTAGGGAGTGATTCTAAACAGGTTTTAACTAAGACTAAAATCATTCAACCTAGCTTAGACCCCTTTATATTACTCAAATCAAATTTTACCAAGCCAAGCTATTCTTAATCTACACAAATCTAATCTATATCACTTCTAACAAGCTTGCAAACATCAAACATTCATAAACCAGCCAATAACAGTCGTCTAAACACCTTGTCACAAATTTCATACCAATTCACAAACAAATGAAAACTGAAAACTGAAAATCAAAGAGCACAAGGGACTACCTTGTGGGACCCACATCCAGGTCCCACCAAGGCTGCTATGCCTTTTCCAACAGACCCGGGTCTGTGCTGATCCTTGGACAACAAGCAATGAATGAAACCTGCTAAGATCACAATAGACAAGCACAATATTCCAACTTTCTGATTTTATCAAACTTTTTTTTTAAAACTTTGAAACCAATAAAACCTTGAAACTTAAACATGTTTTGAACCAAGTATGAATTCAGAAATCCAGGAATTCTAATCCACTTTCACTTCTTAGATTCTTGGATTTCTGAAAATTGCAAACCTTTTTTGAAACTTTTTTGAAAATCCTAAACACAAAGTGTTTATAAAATGATTAATATGGAACTCAGACTTTATCAAGCTATCACCAACTTTAAAAATAATAAAAGGAATTATAATTTAGCAAAATACCTAACTTTATAAAATTTAAAAGGAATTACAAATAACTTGTAAAAAAATCTGGAACAAAGGAAAATAGGGGCACAACACACCCCTATTTATACTGAAAGACGAACTATCTAGAATTACAAGATTTAAAAAACCCTAACAGCTAAACTTCCATAACTGCCCTTGGAATCTTTGACTGAAAACGTCCATGTGATTGATGAAGAGATGCTAGCTGTTGATGTATGATCTTGGCCATTTATAACAGCTTAGAAATTAAGCAATCACTCTTGTCCAATGATCTTTCTGTCACAAATTGTGTTCAAGCTAAAAAGTGGGGCAGGGGAAGGTGGGTTTGTCACATGGGTGAGATTGTGATGTTTTTGGGAGTGGGGAAGGGTTATGGGTATGATAAATTAACAATCTGGAGTATATGGGGTTAAACCCCTTTGCTTTGTGGTGGATTGGAGATTAGGGTTTATAAGGAGGATTAGGGGAAAATTAGGGAGTGATGATGAATAATGTCTATTTCCCACGTCTTTTAATTATCAAAAATTAAGTTTAAAACGTGGGTGGTTTGACTGGTTTGACCAGTTTAACTTAATAAACTGGGTAATGGTTTTGGGCTTGGTTGGGTAGGGTTAATGGGTAGGGTCGGGTAAACGGGTAGGTTTAGTGACGTGTAATGGTGTGAGTGGATGGGTAAGTTTGGCTGTCTGGCAGAATCAGTCCCCATAGTCTCTTACTCTCTTCACTTTGTAAAAACAGCATCCAAACTTCTTTTCCTTTGTTATAAGTTTGGGAAGTTTACATTTTTGGCACAAAATGTTTTCAAGCTTGTAAACAAGGACCTTTAATGCATATTTTGGATTCTTCAAGGGTAAAACTTGTATAATCTTTAGACATGGAGGACCTTTGTTGCCAAATGATGATTTCTTTAAGGGCTTATCTTGCCAAATCTTCAAAAATGAGGGACCAATGTTGACAATCTTCAATTCTTCAAGGACCATTTTGGAAAATCCATATTTGGGCCCGGTTCATTGTGCGGCTTCGTTTCCCGTGTTCGTTTTTGATTGATTCTTGTGATCTTTTTGTCATTTCCCCAATATCCGTACCTAAAATACATAAGCAAAAAACATGAGCATATATTTGGCAGTTTTAATGATATTTTATGCATTTTAAGCCCAAATTGGACGATGAGACTATGTATAAAAGCAGCCTCATCATAGCATATCTGATGTTTGGGGATGTTCAGTTTTATTGGATAAGAAATTGGAGAAACGAATATGGTTGATGAGCTTTAGAAGCTGAAAAAATAAAAGAATCAGTTGAAGTAATTTAGATAGATTAGTGGTGATGATGTTATAAAACGAAGCTGTGATTGTGGGACTTTTAGCTCTGTTAGGAAGGACAGTTGAAGTGAAATAAATGTGGCTGTGATAATGAGTGATGATTAAAAAGTTGCTGATAAAATATCAGCTAACGAAAAGGATCTGAACTGGTCGCTGTACCTTCTAACCCCATACAGCTGAACCGGACACCCTGAACCTTAGAACTAGCCCCAACAAGTCTCTGTCTGGACACTGTAACTAAGTCAGCAAACCCCCGCTGAAGTGATCACCTTTGATATGATAAAACAAGGGGTCTGAGTTTTAAACCTTCAGAGGTGAGCTATCACAACCTTAGAGGTCTTAACCCTCAGCCCGATGATCCAAAACCACAGCTAAACCCCGAGGTAGCTGAATATATACCCACAGCTATTTTAAAGCCGTTGTGAGTCTCTCAGCCGTTAAACCTTGACAACGGTTCGACCACCTTAGAAGTGAGTGGCTGTGTATGGTGTTTAAAAAACAACAGGGATTGGCTGTGAAAATGTATAAGTAGATAGACGTGAGTGAACGTTAGGGATAAGCTCAGATGTAAAGTGCTTGTTCAGGCACTTGGAATGATGTGCTAAAATGGGAGCTGATAAAACATCAGCTGGTTGTGTTGTTAGCAGGTGTTTTGGCAAACCACAGAGGTTTTACACCACAGGTTTTCAACCACTTCAAGGGTTCAATAACTCAATATCAGAGGTCGATACACAGGCGGTGACGCAAATAGGTCATCTCACAGCGAAGCGCTGTCTCTGAACCCTGATCCTGTAGATGAATGACCCACAGCCCCATGTATCTGAGCTGTGGTTTTTGTTGAATGAAAATAATGGTTAGCTGCCCCAACCACAGATGATGTTTATGAACTTTCCAGCTGTTGATTCGATGCACCTTCCAGCTGTTGATTCCACAGCCAACTAAACCCACAGCCACCTTGCCTCCTTAACCTCTCTTTGGACCCCTGTCCCCAAGTCCATGAAACCAGCAGGTGAACCTGTACTCCCAGGTCGCTGAAGGCACAACCACAGCCCCAACCACTGTTGATCCCTTAGCTGCTGAACCCACAACCACACAGCCATCACGTAAACTGTGATTGATGAAAAAGCTGAAAAAAAATAAAAAAATCAGCTTAACAAGGATTCGCTGGCAAGATGACTAGCTGATCAACATGCTATCTTCAGAGCCTTCAGCTGTTGAAGGACTTGGTCACTCAGGAAATTTTTTTTCTCACACCAAGATAAAGAAAGAAGTTATGTTCACAGCCCCCCCTCCCCTCCCCAGCAGTTGTCACCCTCCCCCACCGCTGTAACCCCATCCCCTGTAGCCCCAGCCATAGAGTTTTTGATAGACCAGGCTGTGTTACAGGGAATTGGTGAAACATTGATTATACAGAGGTTTGATATCACCAGGGTTTGATAACATCAGGCGTTGGTAGGAGATGATATTCAGGGGGAGTTGTATTTCAGGCGAGATGAAGACCATCACGCTATGATTGTGTACTAGTATGTAGCCGGTCAAAAGTTGCTTGGTTCCCTAGCAAATTTTGAGGGGGAGAGAAACGAGGACAGAGGTAAACTTGTGTTTATGTGAAGAAACATCAAGTTTACTAACGCTACATACATACTATCATACACAACACACAACCTTTAGGGACTTAGAATTTTTACATTTGGCTGATTGAGCAAAGTCACTGAAGATGGGTTGCTGAACAAGTTGCATTGTCTGATCTTTTATGGTTGCTGCGTCAACCATTGACCACACTTCTCTGATTGAAGGTAAATGAACTCTTGATCCACATTGGATATAATATGCTACTTTAATATATGCTAGGGTAAAGCATATGGTCTTTATGGTAAAGCATATAATATACTTCACTGATGACCTAAGGTGAAGTTACCTTTATGAGTTCTATATAAGCATCAGGGAATTGGTTCAAGTGTTTCACAAAGTACAAGATCAGACATTGCAGTTCAGTAACAACTACAACAGGTACAAGACGATACAAGTTAGCGGATGACTTGAACTAGTAAAGCTAGTTATTCTTGGTATTCATTGTTGTAATATAGCAGGTAAGAAGAAGCCTTTATGCTCACATACTGCTATTTAACTTAGGCTACTTTTCTATCCAAATAGGGGGAGATTGTTGGGTCAATTCAGTGCCTGATTTGTCCCTTGCACAGGATTTGGATGTAAAGTATCCTAAGTAGTGTTAGTTACTGAACTTACGTATGTTATAAGTTAAGTGTGTCATTCTTTATAGTTCTTTAGAGTCTACGAGATAGACTCGTCATTAGCTGAGGCGGATCTCAGTAAGTGTGCAAAGAATCAAGGATGATGGAGTTAGTAAGTGATGACATAATAGCTTACTAACTCCTCAAGACTATTACTGATTACAAGACCTGAAGATATTAAGAAGGCCTGAAGAAGTGTCTTATGTATTAGTGGAAACAAGTCTTATTAGCAATGAAGACAAAGAGGATGGCTTTGTCAAAGGTGCAAAAAGGAAGACTACAAAGTATAAGGTGGTTACTTGTATTTTGGTAAATCTTCTCAAAGAAGCTTCACACTCCCACTATATATATGTGGTACTTGTAATAGAATAGTTAAGGATTCCCACCACAGAAAACACACGTAACACTTTAGTGGATAGGGGTTTCATCCTACAATTGTTGCATATGCTTAGCTAGCTATGGACATGGGAGTTTAGTTTGTCATTCATCGCCCGGTTGTTATTCCGCAAACAACCAGGCAAGTCTTGTATATTTGTTGATTCATTATTAATAAGATATACATACGATGAAAAAGTACAAGCTTTGTTATTAGTTAGTCAATTGGTTTAATTGTGCAAATGTTCTTCATAGTTTCTTATTGATTCGATGTTTGCACAAGTATCGTGGACCAACAATTGGTATCAGAGCGGGTTGGATTAATTACAATCTAGATCCGTTCAAAAATGGCAACTAATAACATTTTTATGGTCAAAATCAGTAGTGTTTGTTCATAAAATCTGCATAACAGTAGCAGTTTGTAGTCTGTTGAGATGAGAAAACACTGATATTTTGACTACCGTTAATTTAATACCTACAAAATCCCTCACTTCCTTCTCATTACTCCCACCAACTCCTTGCATTCTTTCTACCCACCCTCACCGGATCCAATATCCTCTTCCCACTCTCCGTTTCTATCCACCGTCACTCTCAAATCTTATCTTTATGAATCTCACAACTAGATCTTCAAATCCACTCTCACTTCTCACTCACATCTCACAAAACCAAATTCATCATCCTATCTCAACTCTAAAATCCACCGTCATAAATCATTCACACAAGAATCGTATCACCTAACATCAACCAATCTTATACGAAATCACGTCATCACAAATCCAACTGAATCAAGATCTATTTTTCCTCATCTATATTCATCATCAACAGTATCTCTCACCGAATCAAAATCTCATCAAATCCATCTTAACACAATAAAAAAAAACCTCGTACAAAAATCAAACAAAGCAACAACTCCAAACGAAATCTTCATCAGTTTACATCGAAATCAACTACTCAAATCTGATTAACCCGATATAAAAAGATCGAGACAAGTAAAGAACGATATATTCGGTTTCTAGTGGCCACAGAAACAGATTATTTAAATTGAAGAATCGATTTTTTGGGAATAAAACCATTCCGTGTTATGTTTGATGATTAAGGTTGTTTTTTAATGGTTTTGGGATAAAGAGATTGTTGGTAAGAAGATGGACATTCGGGTTGTGAATTAAAAAAACTGGGGTTGATTGAGATTGAATGGGTTATGGGTACTTGGGCTTTTGTTCTTAGTAAATAATGGATGATTATGGTTGACTTGTTGAGAATCAATAATATTATGGGTCATGGTATAATCTTCAGTTTTGATTACTAAGGTAGAATAGCTGATGTTTGGGGATGTTCAGTTTTATTGGATAAGAAACTGGAGAAACGAATATGGTTGATGAGCTTTAGAAGCTAAAAAAATAAAAGAATCAGTTGAAGTAATTTAGATAGATTAGTGGTGATGATGTTATAAAATGAAGCTATGATTGTGGGACTTTCAGCTCTGTTGGGAAGGACAGTTGAAGTTAAATAAATGTGGCTGTGATAATGAGTGATGATTAAAAAGTTGCTGATAAAATATCAGCTAACGAAAAGGATCTGAACTGGTCGCTGTACCTTCTAACCCCATACAGCTGAACCGGACACCGGACACCCTGAACCTTAGAACTAGCCCCAGCAAGTCTCTGTCTGGACCCTGTAACTAAGTCAGCAAACCCGCGCTGAAGTGATCACTTGTGATATGATAAAACAAGGGGTCTGAGTTTTAAACCTTCAGAGGTGAGCTATCACAACCTCAGAGGTCTTAACCCCCAGCCCGATGAGCCAAAACCATAGCTAAACCCCGAGGTAGCTGAATATGTACCCACAACTATTTTAAAGCCGTTGTGAGTCTCTCAGCCGTTAAACCTTGACAAGGGTTCGACCATGAAGTGAGTGGCTGTGTATGGTGGTTAAAAAAAACAACAGGGATTGGCTGTGAAAATGCATAAGTAGATAGACATGAGTGAACGTCAGGGATAAGCTCAGATGTAAAGTGCTTGTTCAGGCACTTGGAATGATGTGCTACAATGGGAGCTGATAAGACATCAGCTGGTTGTGTTGTTAGCAGGTGTTTTGGTAAACCACAAAGGTTTTACACCACAGGTTTTCAACCACTTCAGGGGTTCAACAACTCAATATCAGAGGTCGATACATAGGCGGTGACGCAAATAGGTCATCTCACAACGAAGCACTGTCTCTGAACCCTGAAACTGTAAATGAATGACCCATAGCCCCATGTATCTGAGCTGTGGTTTTTGCTGAATGAAAATAATGGGTAGCTGCCCCAACCACAGATGATGTTTATGAACTTTCTAGCTGTTGATCCGATGCACCTTCCAGCTGTTGATTCCACAGCCAACTAAACCCACAGCCACCCTGCCTCCTTAACCTCTCTTTGGACCCCTGTCCCCATGTCCATGAAACCAGCAGGTGAACCTGTACTCCCAGGCCGCTGAAGCCACAACCACATCCCCAACCACTGTTGATCCCTTAGCCGCTGAACCCACAACCACACAGCCATCACGTAAACTGTGATTGATGAAGAAGCTGATAAAAAAATCAGCTTAACAAGGATTCGCTGGCAAGATGACCAGCTGATCAACATTCTAACTTCACAGCCTTCAGCTGTTGAAGGACTTGGTCACTCAGGAAATTATTTTTCTCACACCAAGATAAAGACAGAAGATATGTTCACAGCCCCCCCCCCCCCCCCCCCCACCTCCCCAGCAGTTGTCACCCTCCCCCACCGCTGTAACCCCATCCCCTGTAACCCCAGCCACAGAGTTTTTGAGAGACCAGGCCGTGTTACAGGGAATTGGTGAAACATTGATTATACAGGGGTTTGATATCATCAGGGTTTGATAACATCAGGGGTTGGTAGGAGATGATATTCAGGGGGAGTTGTATTTCAGGCGAGATGAAGACCATCACGCTATGATTGTGTACTAGTATGTAGCCGGTCAAAAGTTGCTTGGTTCCCTAGCAAATTTTGAGGGGGAGAGAAACGAGGACAGAGGTAAACTTGTGTTTATGTGAAGAAACATCAAGTTTACTCACGCTACATACATATTATCATACACAACACACAACCTTCAGGGACTTAGAATGTTTACATTTGGCTGATTGAGCAAAGTCACTGAAGATGGGTTGCTGAACAAGTTGCATTGTCTGATCTTTTATGGTTGTTGCGTCAACCATTGACCACACTTCTCTGATTGAAGGTAAATGAACTCGTGATCCACATTGGATATAATATGCTACTTTAATATATGCTAGGGTGAAGCATATGGTCTTTATGGTAAAGCATATAATATACTTCACAGATGACCTAAGGTGAAGTTACCTTTATGAGTTCTATATAAGCATCAGGGAATTGGTTCAAGTGTTTCTCAAAGTACAAGATCAGATATTGCAGTTCAGTAACAACTACAACAGGTACAAGACGATACAAGTTAGCGGATGACTTGAACTAGTAAAGCTAGTTATTCTTGGTATTCATTGTTGTAATATAGCAGGTAAGAAGAAGCCTTTATGCTCACTTACTGCTATTTAACTTAGGCTAATTTTCTATCCAAATAGGGGGAGATTGTTGGGTCAATTCAGTGCTTGATTTGTCCCTTGCACAGGATTTGGATGTAAAGTATCCTAAGTAGTGTTAGTCACTGAACTTACGTATGTTATAAGTTCAGTGTGTCATTCTTTAGAGTTCTTTAGAGTCTACGAGATAGACTCGTCATTAGCTGAGGCGGATCTCAGTAAGTATGCAAAGAATCAAGGATGATGGAGTTAGTAAGTGATGACATAATAGCTTACTAACTACTCAAGACTATTACTGATTACAAGACCTGAAGATGTTAAGAAGGCTTGAAGAAGTGTCTTATGTATTAGTAGGAACAAGTCTTATTAGCAATGAAGACAAAGAGGATGACTTTGTCAAAGGTGCAAAAAGGAAGACTACAAAGTATAAGGTGGTGACTTGTATTTTGGTAAAGCTTCTCAAAGAACCTTCACACTCCCACTATATATATGTGGTACTTGTAATAGAATAGTTAAGGATTCCCACCAAAGAAAACACACATGTAACACTTTAGTGGATAGGGGTTTCATCCTCCCATTGTTGCATATGCTTAGCTAGCTATGAACATGGGAGTTTAGTTTGTCATTCATCGCCCGGTTGTTATTCCGCAAAAAACCGGGCAAGTATTGTATATTTTTGATTCATTATTAATAAGATATACATACGATGAAAAAGTACAAGCTTTTTTATTAGTTAGTCAATTGGTTTAATTGTGTAAATGTTCTTCATAGTTTCTTATTGATTCGATGTTTGCACAAGTATCGTGGACCAACAATAACAATATTTCACTAAACAGTATTAATAACTAAATTTAGTAACAATATATACACTTATTTCATATAGCATAAAATGCCCTAAGATCTATATGCTTAACTAATACGGTCCCAAAAAATCCCAAAAAGATTTTTATAAGTTATAGTCCAGTTTTAAATAAAAGAAAAATTACTTTATCTTTATTTTATTTAAAAATTTATCTGGTTCTCTATAACTAATGCTCTGATACCATTCTCTGTGATACCCCGGGTAGGGTCAAAATATGCGGAAATATCCACGGAGATGTCACTAGGGTGGATCGATAGCATATAGTCCATAGAGCATAAGATAAAGAGTTATTCAAATCAGGTTACATGATTATTAAACAAATTTATAAAAATTGCCTTCAACATGACAAAGGTAGATTGTTTATATTTCCCAAATAGAACCCCTGACGAGTCCTACGATGCAGATTACTAAGATGTTAGAGACCATGCACACATAACGTACTAACTTCTTTTCCCTGAGATAAACATGTTTAAAGGGTCAACATAAAGTTGGTGAATTTACAGGTTTAACATTTATTAGTTTGGACATACAATAATTATAGAAGTAACAATGCACAAAGCATTCTTACTAAAATTTAGATTACATTTGTTTATTATTAGAAACTGAAGCTTAACCTTCCATAGTCCTCAACAGATGAGGACGTAGTGTCTTACAAAAAGATACCCAACCTAGTTCCAACATGGTATAGATCTGTTGTCCCGGCCAAGGCACAGTGAGCATGACTCACCCAGATGAGGATGGTCAATCCCTAATAGATCTATTTATAACATTCGGGCGATTTACAAAAATTTAATAGTTCCAATAATAATCATTCATTGTCAAGTTTATACAATTCTGTTATGTCCATTAAGTGTTTGCATATTTTCTCCCCCATAGAGAAAAAGTTTATATAGGGCTGTAAACTCACCTTGGAGTAGGCAATAGCTGTTTAATACGAATATCCAAATAAAGCTCACGCCAAAAGTTATGCCAAATCAAATAGTACAGTCTTAATAGACAGTACAAAGAACATATATGTATGCTTATACAGATTTTAGTCAGTTCTTTTATGCTACGGCATTTATCTAAATAACCGTAGTTCAAGTATCAACAATATTCATTTAACTTATTTATATAAGTTTCATTTCTAAGTAAACATAAAATGTTTAACTTTTAATATCAGTTTGCATTTATAATATATGTATTAATAACTAGCTAAAAGACCCGTCTAACGTCGGATATAATTTAATGAGCGATTTTTGTAAGATATTACATATGTTAATATTAAAGGGGCATAAAGAAGTTGTGATAATAGATGAAAAGAATAATAAGTAAACATGAATTATCCGATAAACTGTTAATTTTGTAACAATCACAATAATAGAATTTGATGTATTTTTGTCTTTAACCTTAACGTATGTGAAAACAAATAAGTCAAAAATAAATGCCAATTCCTAAACACCTAATAGTTAAATAAAAAATTAATTACGCAATAAAGATGAAAATAATCACAAACACACAAATGAATGATATGAAAAGTTTAATTCAAATAAAGATCGCCTCTTCTTGATCTAATTGGACTTGAATAAACTTATTTACTATTGATCGCCTTACAACTTCATATAGCTTATCCATCGCCTTGCAACTTAAATCAAAACTGAAGAAGAGCTTCAAGAAAGGACAATTATGGCTACAATGCATCTTGTTATGCAAAATCCTAACAATAGCATACATTCCAGTAAGGATAAGTCATATGCTAAACATGTATGATGATTTAATAAATCATATATAATATTTCGAAGCTGTTCAAAAAAAATATAATATTTTTTAAGCCTTGAATTAAGAATATGGTTAGCCAAAAAGTGTTAAGTCAACAAAGTAACCATTAAATGTTTAGTTATAAGTGAGTAAAATCCTCTTATTGCTATTCTATAGTTGTTGGATAGATAAGTTTGTTAGTTCTCTTAGTTGTTTTTTTCTTTTTATTTTGTTTGCTAGTATCTAGCTAACTATCGAATAAAATCCGTTGTTCAAAAAAAAAATAACAAAATAAAATTAAACTCTAGAATATATATAGACCTTAATTGAGGTCTTGCATAATGCAATTTTTGGATTCTTCTTCGATTTCGCCAGGAACATCGCACCTTTAGGTAGCCTGTTACCCTTCAGCATCAACTCCATCTTTAGCATGCCCAACGCGTTTGCTTTATTTTATGAGAAGAGAAAAAAGAACACACAATCAATAGCCACTTGTAATCTTAGCGCAACCTTTTCTACTTTCAATAATCGATCAGCAAAGCTGCATGTCAAGAACAAAAAATGAAAAAGATTAGAGTGAAAAATAAGTAAAACATAGTTATTATTATTCCTATGCGAATTTGTGTCCTACTTCTAGTTACTGTTACCTTTTCTACGAACCTGGTACAAAGTGAAAGACGTCAATATTAACATCACTCTTTAGTATGCATATAAACGGATCAACTATTTGTGAACACTACATCAACGATATACAACCCATAAATTAAGCATACATATTGGCCACAGAGGTTCACTTGCAACGACTCCGGGCTATTCAAAAGGGTAGTCGCCCTGAGATTAGTCGGCTCGCAATGTCGAGTCGGAAACCCAAGTATACCCAATAAATTAAGCATACATATAACCGTCACAAATCAAGATTGAAACTTAATTCCGATCCTGAACACGTGATCTACGTTAAAAGAACCTACTATTTATGAACACTACATCAAGTATAATACAAACCATAAGTAAAACATACATATAACCGCCGCGAACTAAGATCGAAACTTAATTCCCAACCACATGATCTACGTTAATATAACACCCCCACAAATGTTATGCGCAGCGGAACTACAACATTTGGGTGCTATACAGTTATCATCACACACAAGCTATTTCGAACGACTCAAAGAGACGTAGAAATTTAAACATAAATTAAAGATTGTTTAAATCAACAAAGTCTACTGTTTTCCTAACCCCAAAAATAATATAAAACAGAGTTTGCGTTTTGGTCCCCACTGAATCTCAACCCAAAAATACAATTTTCGTTCACATGACATAAAATGAAATATTCAAGTGCTAAAAGGGAGGAAAAACAAAGTAGTCCGCCAAGCCACAACAACTTCCATCCTCGCATGCTCCACTGCTATCAACCTTGATTACCTGAAACACATGCTTAAAACCGTCAACACAATGGTTGAGCGAATCTATAGGTTTATCAAATCATCAGTTGAACATAAGTGTTAAAAACCAATCATGATCATTCAATAGCATTGTGGCCATACAATCTATTATTCAAGGATATGACAATTGTGTTTAAGCTCATGACACTAAACCGTTAACTCAATCACCCGCGTAATAATTACCGGCGTGATTCAGATGAAACCAGTGCCCCTACTAAGGCATTAGTTGCAATTATACCTTATCTCTCATACAAGATAATCTACCGCAGAACTTACTTAGCGTACAGCTTCTCGGCTAGAATTGGGTCGTTAGCCCCATAGTACTACAAATTGTATAAGCGGCTATTTCCAACCCACACAAGGGCAAGACAATAGTTAATAGTTCATGAAATTAGGGCCTTTTGTAACTAGGTACTCAACACAATTTCGAGGCAACATTCGGGTCCAACAATCATTCATGACTTATGTTCATTTTCATTTAAATAGCATGTATCCCCCTCGCGGGTAAAAACATTTGAAATAAGTAAAGAGCGAGGCTATAGACTCACCTTGCGTGGTAGTAGTGGTTCTAGCGAAGACGTAACGAGAAATGTCACCGACGACGTGGATGCCCAGGAAAATCAAACACTTGACCTAAAAGTCAAAGTACGAAAACCAAATCAATACTCCGCGTACATTATTGTACTAAACACGCGCATATGCAAACACACTCAACGCTTATGAAAACTCACGCCAAAATCAAACAAGTAGT
Source organism: Glebionis coronaria (assembly GCA_025667525.1). Classification (NCBI taxonomy): domain Eukaryota; kingdom Viridiplantae; phylum Streptophyta; class Magnoliopsida; order Asterales; family Asteraceae; genus Glebionis; species Glebionis coronaria. The sequence goes on along the minus strand of CM046874.1, from coordinate 471,719,799 downwards.
TGTTACTAGACTTATATCATTTATCAATGTTATTAAAGTTACTATCCATTTTATGGTTTCGCCGATACTTACCAAAAGTATGGGCTGTTTTCCTAGACGTATACCCTTTTATAAAATTTGGGAAAATTCTCAAAAATACCTTAAGACCTGTAGAAAATCCATTTTTAATCCCATTGAAAGTTTTTGCTTTTACGACCCGTTACTCAACACATTACTAAACCTACATTTTTCGGACTAAAATTGCACTTTGACCAAGTCGGACTCATTTGACTCATTTAAAATATACCATTGACCTCTACGACACCTAAGTCTAATAATAGACTCAAATACACAGGTTTGAGACCAAAAATCAACCTTTGACCATTTACCAAACTAAACCTATGGTCCCCGGGATTTGACCCAAACCAAACACAAATACGGACTGTGTTGATTCTCATCTCCCGGTACACGTATTTTCAAAATAACATAACTTTTGACTCGTTTGGAGTTAAAAGCTCTATCTTATACCGAAACGAGCGTCTCAACGACCACTACAACTATATCCTACAATCACAACCTGGACCAAAAATTAAAACCACGAAAATAGCCCTAAACAATCTGTTTGAAAACGACTCATTCAAAATCATTCCAAAACTTGTTTTCAATCCATTTTAACACTACCTAGGCTAATTTTTATCAATCATAACTACACCCATCCATTAGTTACAGCCCTAACTACCTTAAACATCAAATCTTCCTAAAACCCAAATCCTAAAACAAACATGCAATGTGTTTAACCCATTCAAACACACCCAAAACATCATTATGAACACAACCCATGACACATTTCATCAAACACCTTGAACACACCCAAAACCCCCCCACATTTCGTGGCTTTAGGGGCTGTGGAACACACAAATCATAAACCCCATTATGTTTAATTAGTTATCTAACATTATCAATACACTAATTAAACGAATTCATGATTTAATTAGACCAAAACGTATTTTTGAAAAACCATTGATTCTTGGAAAAATCAAGTTGTTGCATGTGTGTTTTTAATGGATTAAAAGGCTTACAAAGATGATAGAAGATGTCGTCTTTGATTAGTTTCTTCTAAAACCCAAAAAAAATGGTGGTGGAGATGGTTTTGTGGTGGTGGCAGTCGGCCATGGGAGAGAAAGGGAGAGAGTGTTTGTTTTTTTTTTGTAAAATGAAATGTGTGTGTTTAGTTTGTCCCTTTTTAATTTTTGGGAGGTCCTTGGGTGCAATTTTGGTATTCTTTTGGCCTTAAGTGAAAACGACCTCAAATGTTTGCGGGAATGACTAGTAGTCGGTTTAAAAACTTTACGGAAGTCGGGGGTCGTCCCGAACATTCGAAATTACTTTTAAATGGTTCAAACGCACACAAAACGAACATTCATATGGTTCCGACTCGACTTAACACGTAATAAAAATAAAATCTCGAAAAACTCAAATATCGATCAATCGATAATAAAAGATAAATTTTTGGGCATCCGTCGGTATCGTAGTCGTCACCGGTTCTTCTTAAATCGTCAAACGTTAAATTACGACCGTAAACGTTGGTTTCAATTTAAACCGTCAAATATATAACAAACGAAATTTCTTAAAAATTTCAAAAATATCCGTAAAATAGGATTAAATAATGACGTTGGGCTCGGGATATCACATTCACAAGTGAGCCACAACTTAAGAGAGATGCTCATACTGAACAGCTCTTGAGACAATAACTTAGCATCTTACGGCACTTTCACGGGTCTTACATCCTCCCCTCCTTAAGGGAGCGACGTCCCGGCGCTCTCTGGTTCTTATACTCGCATTTCGTACTACTGGGAAGATAAGGGTACTTCTTCCTAAAGAGGTCTTTACGTTCCGATATGAACTTCGGTTCACGTCTCGGGTTCCATCACACCTTCACCATGAGGATTATACCTTGCTTCAATCTCTCAACATCTCGATCCATGATCTCCACTTCAAGTTCTCAAATTCTTCCTACGGTTATCAACCCATCTCTTACCACAGCTTCTTGCGGTTAACAAGTGATTCTAAATCTGCACCATCTCTTCCGTAGTCTCTCGAATCCTCTCAAGTCCATTCAACTTACTTTTTCCTACTTCATTCTATCCAACTGGCGATCTATATGTTCATCATCTTAATTCTTCAAATGCTACAGCTTCAAGGCTAACATGGTAAATGTCGTTGTACAAAGATACTACCAACGGCAAGTGTCGATAACAACTACCAAAATCAATCACACACGCTCGGAGCACGTTTTCCAACGTTCGAATCGTCCTTTTACTTGGTTCATCGTCTCATAAAAACAATTAATCATAAAGAAAATCACACGGGTCGCACATAACCCCATCGAAAAACGTTCAGAATATAAAAGACGAAGTAATTATTACTAGTCGTACGAAATCACCTTGTCACAATATTAGGTACATACAAACCTAGTTCGTCAAAAACGAATTCATCGATACGCTAATCATTCGACGTATACATAACTCTCTCCAAAACATCACAAACCAATCAAACACAAAAGCCATTATGAATCACATAAAGCCGTATCACGACATGTTTGCGAAATAGCCAAATCATGCCAAGTAAATAAGTTCCACCAAGTTAACTCATACTTGCTAATCAGCCAAGTCATGATAAAATAAGGATATTTGACATATTTCTCGGATGAGTCCAGTCGAAAGAAAATTGCAAGTTTAAGAAGGTTCACAGCTTGCCAGCTATGGATGCATATCCAAAAGAAATAATATACAACCATATGCCATCGTAGAGTGCTCACACACGGATCTATATCCAAAATATTACAAGAACACCATCTCACCTTCGTCCCAACCGTGGTCAAAATCTCAATAATATCTCCGTTCACAGTTATAAGTATATTACATGGCACATGTTCTTCATGATCGGACTTCATTGGACAATGTCGTCTCAAGTTCTCACAACTTACGTTCACTTGACTAGATCACATACAACATAAACACATAAAAGACAAGGGTTCACCACAAAAACATCAACTATGGCTATCTATCGTTTAACCATCGATAAAAGGATGGTTGAGTCAAGCAAAGAGGATTCCTCACTTAAATAAACGAAGACGGCAAATGGAATTGTCTTCCAACTACCGACGCACAGTTGGTAAACTTCAACAGTTTATCGTGTGTCGTTAAACATGTCAAAAGAACGAGAAAAGAAAATAAATAAGGTACGATACGTTTGATGTAGGAGAAGTCTTCGTCATTCCCCTCAGAGTCACTCGAACTCTGATTTCCTCTACTTTGGCAGTCTTTGATTCTTGTTTAAAATTTCTTCTCAGTGTCGGTACGAGTCCCTTTGGTATTTCATCAACCCCCTCGTGATTCCGATGAAATTCGCACGTTACACACACACATAAAAACATTTTCCAAAATTACTCGGTCACAGTGACTTACTAAGTCAACACCAAAACAAAAAGAAAAGATTTCAAAGAATCACAAGAAAAATCAAAATCTTTCTTTAAGAATCAAAGAAATTACGACTACTTGCAGAAATGATCCACCATTTTAAAAAAAAACGTTCTCACCCAAACGTTTATCAAAACACTACAAGTTTCAAGATGACCAATTTGTTTGACACGATAGTGCCCTTCCTAAACTATGCATAATTAGCTAGATCATGCATACTTAAGGGTCAAGCAACAACAACCAACAAAACAGGACTCTTCCCGAATTATGCATAGTTAGCCAAGCTGTGCATAATTGAGGATCGAGTGACAACACAAACATTATTATTACATACCAAATATGACTACGAAAGTTTTCTACCTACTCTTCAAAATAATTAAACCATTTGAAATGGATTTTTGAAATGGGAAAATATTGTTACCATCGTTTTAAGAAACACATCAAACTTTGTTTTTTTTTTTTGTCCATTTTGGAAACATACTTTTACTTTGCCTTTTTATGAGAAAATAAATAAATAATTAAATAAAGAAATCGACACCCTTCGCACTTGGTTGAACGAACCATTTAACACACTCATACATATTTTTAAAATATACTATTCACAAAATAACGGTAAGACGGTTCAAGATTAAAGATCATTGCAAGCACAACAAGAAATAAATCAAAAATCAATGAGATCGAACAAGGTAAACGAGCAATATAATCGCCAACTAAAATTAACTACATTAGAAATGAAAATAAATCAAATATATGACAAAAGTCTTAGGATAACAACAGCGATCTACGAATATATAGAGTAAAAATTGAATATCAACACAAGCGTCAAAAATAAAACAACGATCATAATTCCCATCGTCTCGAGTTGCACACACATTCCACCAAGGGTATACGGGAAGAGGAGAATAATCACTTGGTCGAATAGAATCAATTTCACCAGGAAGATCGAGTTCTTTCACCTCTACAATTCGGTAAAGCGGCTTCGCCTCCTCGCTTTTGTTCGATATAAATAAACAACCAATTTAATGAAGACTTATAGCGTCGTTCAACTAATTACGGAATTATAGGTTCCACTAACCGAAAGAAGAAAAGTTACGGCATCAATGAACAGGACAAAAATACACCGGGTCACATACCCTCATTATCAAGTACTAGCGAAGTAGCAATCCAAAAATAGATATAATAATAATGGTTTCATACCATAGACAATATTAAAATAAACAATCACATGACTACTTAAGTTTGGGTAGAGACCCACAAAATCAAAGAAGGGATGTCGGACGATCGAACCATTGTGACTCAAAACATTACATATACATCTTAAGAAAATAATATAAATATTCGTTTGTTGGGTAATCCATTTGCATTTTCTAGTTACTGTTACCTGGTATATTGTAAAACCGAACATTTGCACATTTTTAATTCGTGTTACCCCATTAAAGATTTCAGACCTTTCATGTTTCAATCTATACAAAGTTTTTATTTCTGGAAAAATTTCAATCTCTCGGAAATTATTAACATTAGTAGATGCGGTGACTCGGTTATCATAATTGACAAATCATTAGTTTTGAAAATCTCGATACTTGCGTCAAAATCTCATTAATCTTCATATTTTAAGTACCAATAACGTACATAGTAAGAATTTTCAAAGTTTCACGTTATTATTATTACGACTTATATTATCACATATATACACGTATCCAACACGACTCAAACTAGTCCAATTAACTCTTAAAATCAACCTTCACTTTTTATTATGCACACGTTTTCCTTAAAACTGTTTTGTTAAATCATATTCGCGTAATTCGACTCAAATGCTAAAGAAGTTTCACGTAGTATTATCTCAGGTAAATTACTGATTATAGCCGACACCTGAATCTCAATAATAATAATAAATAATCAAAATGCTTATTTCAATAATTCTAAAATGTAGAAAATTCAACTTTTAATCCTTAGCCTATTATCAAACGATTTTAAACAAGCATCATCGAATTTTGCATAGTGATTCTCTATAACGACAATTAAATAAACAAATGATTTCCAATGACGTTCCATCAATGTTTAAAAATTTTATTTCAAGCATTATAATTTCTTACTTAAGGTGTATATTCCGATTTTATCCCATTTTATTCACTACAACAAGTAACGTGTTCTAGTTTACACCAATGCATACGTAAACATAACCTTATGTTTTAAAATATAACCAATTTTACAAAGTCTCTAGCTCCAAAATACGTGACCAATTCTTCTACTCATGTTTTATATTACAAGATATGCCAAAAGTTTGCTATATTGACTCAAAAATTAATTCATACTAAATCCAAAGTTACATATACTCAATAGTCATATCGTAAATTTTATTATAAACTCCTTTTTCAAATTATATAAAACAAATTCTTAACAAATCCATCACTAGCTTCTAGTATCAAATTATTAATATATAAAAACAAGGATTTTACGAGTAGTATAAATTACTTATTATGATTTACCAACCAAGATTAAAAGGGAAAATAATTTCACTCTGTCCATTTTATTCTCTATACGAATTTTACTTGTTAAAAGGCATATCTTAGGTCATTTTTATCCAAAAATTTCATCCGCCAAGTATTAAATATGTAAAACACTTTATGTTTAAATCATTCAATCAACAAAATTCGATGCTTACTTAACTCGCACAAATGCCGGACCTCATCATGTAAAATATTAACTTCAAAATAATGAAACAACAAAACAAAATAAAATAAATGGAACGAGAATACGTATGTCAACTAAATGTTGTTATCGGCCTCGGATGAGTCTCGAAATCGTACTCCACAAAATTAACACAAAAACCAACCAAATTCCAAGTTATCGCGATTGATCACAACGCCAGTCTATTTTAAAACACATCTTTAAAATTCAAGTAGAATAGTAAACAATGATTAAATGGCGACACGCCTCAACCACATTTTATAAAATACACATGTGATTCGTCGCTACGATGTACGCATCGTTGATTATACTTCGTCTATATTATAGTTGCGCCAACTAACATATCAAACCCATTAGGAATAAAGGAAATAAAGTAATACGATAGTAATTTACGTTCCAAAAAGAAGATGTCCCAAAATGACACATCACGGTGCGATAACGACCATCGAGATCACTCTAGTCAATATACAATATGTTACAAAGAATTATTTACGTATCTAGAATATCAAACGAGGTTCACACTCGGTTACTCGAACAATAAATTAATTATCAAGATTGATAATTAGCGGTAAGGCCGAATTCTCAACAAAACCGCATTTTAATGTACGATAACTTCCCAAGGACCATTGCTTCACGTGCAATGCCTTTAAATACCATAGTATATACATATTTATACATAAAATCATTCCTACATACACGTAGGATTACAACGCGGTGTTGCCATGTAATGCAATGTAGCCCGTTATTCAAATTACATGCAACATATAAGATAATCTTACAAGAATTTGCAAATTACGATGATAAGTACTCAACGTACAAAAAAATATATCTCAATATATATCAAAGTATTTACTTACTAAATACTATAGAATTCGTGTCAGTTTGAGGGATACATCTAAAATATAAAGCAATGCTTAAGAAAGCTTACCGGAGCCATGCAGGATAGTTGTGTGCTTGGACAATTTCTTACGACACCAAAAGTTATAGTTTAGGATTTTTCAAAATGACCTAGTTCTCTATAACTCATGGCTCTGATACCAATCTATAACACCCCCACAAATGTTATGCGCAGCGGAACTACAACATTTGGGTGCTATACAGTTATCATCACACACAAGCTATTTCGAACGACTCAAAGAGACGTAGAAATTTAAACATAAATTAAAGATTGTTTAAATCAACAAAGTCTACTGTTTTCCTAACCCCAAAAATAATATAAAACAGAGTTTGCGTTTTGGTCCCCACTGAATCTCAACCCAAAAATACAATTTTCGTTCACATGACATAAAATGAAATATTCAAGTGCTAAAAGGGAGGAAAAACAAAGTAGTCCGCCAAGCCACAACAACTTCCATCCTCGCATGCTCCACTTCTATCAACCTTGATTACCTGAAACACATGCTTAAAACCGTCAACACAATGGTTGAGCGAATCTATAGGTTTATCAAATCATCAGTTGAACATAAGTGTTAAAAACCAATCATGATCATTCAATAGCATTGTGGCCATACAATCTATTATTCAAGGATATGACAATTGTGTTTAAGCTCATGACACTAAACCGTTAACTCAATCACCCGCGTAATAATTACCGGCGTGATTCAGATGAAACCAGTGCCCCTACTAAGGCATTAGTTGCAATTATACCTTATCTCTCATACAAGATAATCTACCGCAGAACTTACTCAGCGTACAGCTTCTCGGCTAGAATTGGGTCGTTAGCCCCATAGTACTACAAATTGTATAAGCGGCTATTTCCAACCCACACAAGGGCAAGACAATAGTTAATAGTTCATGAAATTAGGGCCTTTTGCAACTAGGTACTCAATACAATTTCGAGGCAACATTCGGGTCCAACAATCATTCATGACTTATGTTCATTTTCATTTAAATAGCATGTATCCCCCTCGCGGGTAAAAACATTTGAAATAAGTAAAGAGCGAGGCTATAGACTCACCTTGCGTGGTAGTAGTGGTTCTAGTAAAGACGTAACGAGAAATGTCACCGACGACGTGGATGCCCGGGAAAATCAAACACTTGACCTAAAAGTCAAAGTACGAAAACCAAATCAATACTCCGCGTACATTATTGTACTAAACACACGCATATGCAAACACACTCAACGCTTATGAAAACTCACGCCAAAATCAAACAAGTAGTTGTTACTAGACTTATATCATTTATCAATGTTATTAAAGTTACTATCCATTTTATGGTTTCGCCGATACTTACCAAAAGTATGGGCTGTTTTCCTAGACTTATACCCTTTTATAAAATTTGGGAAAATTCTCAAAAATACCTTAAGACCTGTAGAAAATCAATTTTTAATCCCATTAAAAGTTTTTGCTTTTACGACCCGTTATTCAACACATTACTAAACCTACATTTTTCGGACTGAAATTGCACTTTGACCAAGTCGGACTCATTTGACTCATTTAAAATATACCATTGACCTCTACGACACCTAAGTCTAATAATAGACTCAAATACACAAGTTTGAGACCAAAAATCAACCTTTGACCATTTACCAAACTAAACCTATGGTCCCCGGGATTTGACCCAAACCAAACACAAATACGGATTGTGTTGATTCTCATCTTCCGGTACACGTATTTTCAAAATAACATAACTTTTAACTCGTTTGGAGTTAAAAGCTCTATCTTATACCGAAACGAGCGTCTCGACGACCACTACAACTATATCCTACAATCACAACCTGGACCAAAAATTAAAACCACGAAAATAGCCCTAAACAATCTGTTTGAAAACGACTCATTCAAAATCATTCCAAAACTTGTTTTCAATCCATTTTAACACTACCTAGGCTAATTTTTATCAATCATAACTACACCCATCCATTACTTACAGCCCTAACTACCTTAAACATCAAATCTTCCTAAAACCCAAATCCTAAAACAAACATGCAATATGTTTAACACATTCAAACACACCAAAAACATCATTATGAACACAACCCATGACACATTTCATCAAACACCTTGAACACACCCAAAACCCCCCCACATTTCGTGGCTTTAGGGGCTGTGGAACACACAAATCATAAACCCCATTATGTTTAATTAGTTATCTAACATTATCAATACACTAATTAAACGAATTCATGATTTAATTAGACCAAAACGTATTTTTGAAAAACCATTGATTCTTGGAAAAATCAAGTTGTTGCATGTGTGTTTTTAATGGATTAAAAGGCTTACAAAGATGATAGAAGATGTGGTCTTTGATTAGTTTCTTCCAAAACCCAAAAAAAAATGTTGGTGGAGGTGGTTTTGTGGTGGTGGCCGTCGGCCATGGGAGAGAATGGGAGAGAGTGTTTGTTTTTTTTTTTTGTAAAATGAAATGTGTGTGTTTAGTTTGTCCCTTTTTAATTTTTGGGAGGTCCTTGGGTGCAATTTTGGTATTCTTTTGGCTTTAAGTGAAAACGACCTCAAATGTTTGCGGGAATGACTAGTAGTCGGTTTAAAAACTTTACGGAAGTCGGGGGTCGTCCCGAACACTCGAAAATACTTTTAAATGGTTCAAACGCACACAAAACGAATATTCATATGGTTCCGACTCGACTTAGCACGTAATAAAAATAAAATCTCGAAAAACTCAAATATCGATCAATCGATAATAAAAGATAAATTTTTGGGCATCCGTCGGTATCGTAGTCGTCATCGGTTCTTCTTAAATCGTCAAACGTTAAATTACGACAGTAAACGTTGGTTTCAATTTAAACCGTCAAATATATAACAAACGAAATTTCTTAAAAATTTCAAAAATACCCGTAAAATAGGATTAAATAATGACGTTGGGCTCGGGATATCACATTCACAAGTGAGCCACAACTTAAGAGAGATGCTCATACTGAACAGCTCTTGAGACAATAACATAGCATCTTACGGCACTTTCACGGGTCTTACAGTTAAAAGAACTACTAATAACGATTTCAATCACTACTGGTTATTCTGCACTACTGAGCATTTTCTCTTATTGTCACAACTTATTATTAGCCCTTTTAACCACTAAATCATTAATAAGGATTACAATTGACTAATGGCTGGTCCTTTATCCTAAATATATCCAAATGTATAACTTAATTTTACAACAGTCACATACATATCTTATAGAAAAATGATGTCAATACCAGTTATACACTTAACTTGACAAATAAGCTATAAAAATGATATAAGACCCATATGTATGAAAATTAATAAGTTAAAGGAAAACTCAAATCTTAGGTAAACCTGTGTTGCCAATTGTATACATGATGACCCTTTTTTAATAAATATTTTGTAACAATTAAAGGTGTTTCATGACTACCAAATAAATATTGACAAATACAAAATAAACTTTAATATCAGAAGCACTATTTGTATGATTCTATTTGTATGATTTTATAGATGCATTACTATATCATTACGTTTTTAGAAATTATTGTTACAGATGCATTACAAAATTTTAATATCACATGAATTTATAATTTTATACTTGATTGGCAAAATGGGCAGCTGGAGGTAACCAATTCGGTAGCTGAAGGTATCTGATTGGGCAGCTGAAGGTATCCGATTGGGTGCATAAAACCTAAACACTCACTGACATTAAACATCACAAACAATCAGAGGACACATTTCTTTATAATAGTTATATATTTAATGATATACTATAGTAGTTGTTTCCGAAATGCATGTGTTTTAGTCAGTTCTTTTATGCTACAGCATTTATCTAAATAATCGTAGTTCAAGTATCAACAATATTCATTTAACTTATCTATATAAGTTTCATTTCTAAGTAAACATAAAATGTTTAACTTTTAATATCAGTTTGCATTTGTAATATATGTATTAATAATAACCATTCAACTTACAATTAATTTCCTTATTTAAGTAGACATAAATGTCTTACTTAAAATATAAGTTCATGTTCGTAGTTCATATATTATAATCATCCATTTAAACTTATTTTAAGTAAACATAAAACGTTCTACTTAAAATATTAGTTTACGTTCATATAATTTTATTTCCTAAAAGTATATGAGTTTATGTATTATTAATACATATCCATATTGTTTCATATAATTTATTCCCTAAAGCAAATATAAATATTTTATTTTGAACAATAAAGTATAATATTTTATTTAACTTTAAAGTTTCCATAAATTATTTTAACATTTATAAAATAATTTATTAAATACAAACTTAAGAATTTATACATTAATTCTTATGGTCTAGGTGTTTATTTATGTTTTATTATAATTAAAATAGATTTTAGGGTTAGGGCTTGTTAATGTTTTGGAACATGGCAAAACTAGTCCCTCCATATTTTAAACAAGTATAACTTTCGGATTTTACACATTTGGTACCTAGGGCTTGTTAAAGTTTCGGCTTATGACAGATTTAGTCCCCTAGTTATATCTAGGTTTTGTAACTTTACTAAAATGACAAAAACAGCCCCTAGGGCTTCTTTAGTTTTGGCAGATTACAAGAATGGTCCTTAGAGTTATAAAATGACAAAATAACTTTTAGAAACTTCCCAAAATTGTCCCTAGGGTTTAATTTGCCAAGGATAGTATTTATTAAACCCTAGACTTTCAGATAATTTCATTTTCAGTCCTTGTGTTTACTAATTTATCAAAACAAGTTTCATAAGTTACGGTTTTAGTCCTTAAGTTTCATAAATTGTCATTTTAATCCAAAAAGTTTTTATAAGTTATATTTTATTATAAAAACTTTTATTTTAACATTCAAACATCACATGGGCTCATTAAATGGGCTAAACATCTTGGGCTGTCTAGTGGGCCTAAATATATCTCAAGTCCACTAATTTATTTAAATGGGCCTTTAAATCATTTTTTGGGCTTAAATATATTTTTAACTCCTTTAATTAGTTAAATGGGCCTAAGTGTAATCTTAAGTCCATTCAGATACTAAGATTTATCAAATGGGCTTATTGGGTCTATTAAGTCTTGGATTAACATTGCATGGGCTTAAATAGTCCATTAACACTACTTTACATTTTATGTAAGTATTAACTTAGGATTTTCTTATAAGTTTATTATGAGGTTATTCATATTTAGTTTTAAATCTAAATAGAAGAATAAAACTTATAGTTTGTTTTATGTGATGTTCCAAATTAGATCTAGGTGTGTTACAAGGTTGCATGCAAGTCATAAGCCCTAATAGGAGCTTATATCTCACGGCTATAATTAGTTATAGCTTATTTAAGATGAGTCAAACTTGTTTTAAGGTTGCATGTACTTATATGTGTCCAAATTAAGATCTAGCTATGTACAAGTCAAGAAAATAAGTTACAAGTCCAAAATTAGATCTAAACTATGTCTAGACCTAAAAATCAATCATAGATTCATGTACACTCATATATAACCCACGACTATTTTTCTAAATATCGGTGTTTCCAAGATGAACATATTAGCTAGTTTTAAGTCTTTTAAATATTTACAAAAACACATTATGATTATCTAGGTTACATGCATGTTCCCAATGTTACCATTATTCCAAGAAGACTACATATAGCCCACGGCTATATTGTCTTCTCCAAAGGTTCCCATAAGATTTTTATAAGCTTGTTTTATGTTTATTATGCTCAAGTTAACTCTATCATTAGATCTATGGTTTATATAAGCATGCATGTACATCTAACCCATTTTAGGTCATATGTAACCCACGGCTAGATATATACACATAAGTTATATTTTGTGATTTTTAGTATTCCATTTCACATATAATAATACATTTCCCATTATTAAAAACTTGGTACATAACTCTTAGTTAATCCATTTAATATGTCGTGACCTTCTAGGTCATGGTTTTTCATGGTTTTTGAGTTACACATGTTTACTCATGAGATCTATGATTATTAGTTAACTAATATCCCAAAACTAAGATTTATAACCCATGCAACATTTTAAACTCATAAAATGGTTCATATTATTATTAATAAATGTTAAAAACATAGAGTACAAGCCTTAGGTTTCTTAATTAAAAAGTTTTAACCATAACTATGCTGATCTAAAATATGCCGTGACCTAGGATGGCCATGGCTTTACCAAATCTTGATTTTAACAAGTTATTTACATGTGTTTATAGATGTATGATGATGCATGCAAGTGAAGAAATGAAAGAGCATATTGAGTATACCTTTCTTGCTTAAAAGTACCAAAGATGATCTAGATGAACAAGGAGATTAGAGATCTAATCTACTTGATGAAGAAAACCCCTAATATAAACCAAGCCGTGGCCTTAAAGTTTCGGCTAGGGTTTGTTTAAAGTGATTGCAAAATAAATGATGCTACCAAATGATTTTCAGTCAAGATGGGACAAAGATTTAGTTGATTTAAGGAACAACTTTGGATTTTTGTGGCTTATAGCCAAATGTTCAGAGAAAGATGAAGATAGAAGTGAGATTGCATGTATGTGAAATGGGAATGTGTGTGTGTTTCGGCTTAAAGAAGAGAGAGGGAAAGGGAATGCAAAAGGTATGATTGCCTTGGTAAGAACACTTGTGCCAAGTGTAGGCTTTTGTGTTTCCCATGCATCTCTTCTCCTTCCACATACACCTTGGTGCTGTGTAACATTCACCAAGGGGGGAAAAGATGGGCTTTGGTCATGGGATTATGTTGGGCTTGCACACAAATGGCATCTATTCTTGGGCTAGTCCAAGAGTTAAGTAAACTCCTAGTCTACTTACACTCATACACACGGCTACAATACCTAATTGTAGTATATTTCCAAATTTTGTTAAGTGTTGTATATTTCAAATATTAAGTATAAATTTTACTACTTGTTATCCCTAGTTTTAAGTACAAGGTTTAAGCTATGTAACTTATTTACAAACAATATGGATGTAAAGGTATAAGTACATAATAGACAATTTCACACACAACTTATAGAAGTATAGCACATGAGTATGTGTTCTAGGATTAATGGGTGAAACTTTATTTCATAAAATCATGGTAAAATCATGGATTTTACATGTGATCATGTCAAGTGTGTGTAAGGTAGAAAAAATTTCAATTAACAAGTTCAGGATACTAAACCGCGTTTTGGCCTTTAAAATAAGGGGAAGAGACTATAATATCCAGTAGTTTTGGCTAATGTAATATCAATAAATATGTAATTGCCCATTTGATAAATAAATAAAGAGGAGATTTTGCAAGAAATTTTTGCATTTTGCTACGATATATGACTAAATTATTAAATATATGGATTCTTACTATCTAAATTTCCACATCAACATATTCCTATATGTTGTGAATAATATGTATGTATCAAATCTGAGTTCTAAAAGTAACAATATGTATATACTATAAGTAAGAACAACTCAAGTATAACAAAGATGCCCTAAATTACAAAAGAACCTTAGAAACTATAGAATTCACTTTATAAACCAATGTTCCAAGCAATATAACTACACAGTATCTATATAGTATTATAAAATACACTATACTAGTCATAGTCTATCATATAAAGGAAATTTAATTGATCAAAAAACACTAATATTCACTAATCTCAAGCTAATTATATAACACCCCCAAATTACCACGCAACGGAATGTCCAAATTGGGCGTTATTTCATAGCACATCACACACAATCATAGAAAACGACCTCAAAAGAGACGTTTAAAATAAAAATTAAAGAATCTTTACAACCATTGTCTAAAACATTTCCAACCGAAAATAAAGTTTTTATCAGAGTAGCGTTACTTGTACCCAAAGATCTTAACCAAAACATAACAACTTTTTACCACAAGATGACCATAATTAATTTGATAAAAAGGGAAGGAAATCCATAAGTTTAGACAAACAAGCACCAACTCCCTCCATGCATGATCCGCTGTTATCAATCTTTATTACCTGATAATAAGTGTGAAAACACTTATCCTTTTACCACTTATTTCCAATAATAACAAGACCAAAACGTGTGATTTATGTCATAAAAGTCGGAATTATGCGTGGTTTGTGTTTTTATTGTGTTTTAGGACCAAAATATGAAAAAGGAAGAAAACACGGGTTTTCACGGGCTTTTATCAAAGAAAACGGGAAAAGACGAAGTTAAAAGATCAAGAGTGCAAAAAGAACGGAAGTCCAAGGCCTATTCTGAAGATTTATCGAAGAAAAAGTCTAAAGACGGAAGTTTAACGAAGTCGAAGAACTTAAGTCTAATAGAAGAAGAAAATTAAAAGACAAGTTCAAATCCCGAGACGACAAAGACAAAGAATTAAAGTCGAGTCGAGAAAACGTGAAGAAAGCAAGAAAGAAGATGCAACACATGCACTCCTTCCACCTTCCCTATAAATACCCTCCTAATAGTCATTAGAAGGGTGTTGGTTAGAATTAGCTAGTTTTTAAATTTTCACTTTTCTTTCTAGTTTTTAGAGAGAGAAAGTCTTAAACTTTCTCTCACTAAATTTCATCTTTTCTTTTAATCTTTCAAGATTAAACACTTATGTATTGCTTATTTCATTAATCAAGTTCTATTTTAAGCTTTTAATCCTTAGTCTCTTTCTACCTTTATTTGATTTTAGATTGATTTTGGTGCGATTATCATATGATACGTGTGGTTCTTAATGATTTCGTCCTTAAAAAGTTAATCTTTTGATCATTACCTAAGTTTTCATGCAAATAAGCTTTGAGACTTTTGTGCTTATTGGCTTATTTTCATGATTAGCTTATTTACTTATAAAAATTTTCCTTAAAAAGTTCATGTTTTTATTGTTTGATCCAAAAGTTTGTTTATTTTCGAGTTAGATAAGTTGATACAAGTGCTTATTTGATCCGGTTTTGTTCGATTCGTTCTAGTTTTAGGAATAAGCTCATTATAATAGCTTATTTCCTTGCCTTGTAACCGAATTCCACAGATTTCAGAAAGGGTCTAAACCCCTTTCCGATTGCAGCCTATTCCGAGCAGACACATCCCCCTCTTTCCGATTTGCCAATCGGAAAAGGGTTTGTAGATTCCGATTTGCACCTCTGATATTCCGATCATAGTGATCAGATTAGGGCTTTCACATTCCGACGGTAGCCCACTTGAGCATTCCGATTGGGGGTTTCTGTTTAGTATTCCGATTGGGATTCTTCCCAGTATTCCGATCTGGCAGTTTTTGTAAATTCCGATTGTGTCAAAGTTTAAGTTATTCCGATCTAGGGACACAACTATATTCCGATTGTGTATGTTTACTAATATTCCGATTGGCATCATTTTGAGATATTACGATCAAAGGATCGGATTACATTCCGATTGTACCCCTTTTTCGCCCATTATTCCGATCAGTAGTGATTTATATTCCGATTAGAGTTGGTTTTGGTTTATTGTTTTTACATAAGTTTCTAAGTGTTAGTTTTATTTAGTGTGCTAATTTTGCCTTAAAATTTACAAGCATTTATTTTTACTCGTCATTTTAGTATTAATCTTTATTCTTCCATTTTATTCAACGACACTTTAATTACTTGCTAATAGTTTAAATTAGACAATCAACCAAACCATTCTCTTGAATCACCAAAGGACGATTGAGTCGTACTCTTAACCAGTAGTCAATTTGAAAGGATTCGGACGATAAGATTTTATACGAGGGGTAAAAGCCAAGTATTAAATGGCGCCGCTGCCGGCTCTTTTCGTTACGATTAACGGTTTCTAGTGAGAGACGCATTGAATTTTGGGATCCGTTCTTTGAACGTTATTTTCATTGCTTTAAAAATTTCCAAAAATCCTAAAAAATATAAAACTCTTCAAAAATACAAAAAACATTAAAAATCATTAAAAACCAATTCTTTTCCAAAAACTTTTTGCACCAAAAAGATTATATAGATATTCTCTTTGTATATATTTTTCTTCTACAGGTGTATGCGTACTAGATCTTCGAACTATTCTGAGCCCGAGACTCGTGAAGATTTAGATATGACTGGTGTTAATAACAACAATAATAACCCACCTCTACCCAATTTGAATAACAACAACAACAACAACAATGTCCACCTACCTGATTTACGGACAATGGAGGAATTGTGTCAACCCACCATGAACGGACGCGGAGGCCCGATCGCGCCGATGCACGTTACGACCCAGGAGTTTTCGTTGAAGCATCATATGATCCAGCAAGTGCAAACTAACCCATTTCGTGGAATTCCGGATGATGATGCCAACAAACACCTCGACAAATTCATTACCATAACCCAAAGCATGAAGTGCTCCGGTGTTTCTATGGATGACCTTCGCCTCCAACTTTTTCCCCACTCGCTTTCTCACCATGCAGAAAAATGGTTTGACCGTCTTCCTAAGAATTCTATTAATACGTGGAATGACATGACTCAACGCTTTTTATCGCGCTACTTCCCTCCATCCATGGTCACAAGCCTTTGTAACCAAATCAGTGGATTCATGCAAGAAAACGATGAATCTCTCTTCGATGCTTGGGAACGATACAATGGTTTGATCGACCGCTGTCCAAATCACAACATGCTCCCCGTCACTCTCATTGACACCTTCTACAATGGTCTCACTTTTCGTGATCGTGACACGATCAATGCCACCGCCGGTGGTACTTTTATGAAAAGGAGACCGGAGGAGTGTAGAGAGTTGATTGAAAACATGACTACCCACCACAAGAATTGGGATTCATCCGCATCCTCAAGATCTAATCAGAGAGTCAATGTTTCTTCTACTACTTCCAATCCCGAGATATCCGAACTTACCCGACAAATCGCGAGTATGCACAAAGATTTCATGTCCATAGCCACAAACCAATTTCAGCAAGCTAAAGCCGTTGCTATTTCTTGTGACACATGTGGTGGTCCTCATTCTTATAATGATTGTCCTTCTACCCAAGGCAATTTTTCTGAAAATGTTAACGCAGCTTACGGCACTTATCCCACGGGAGGCTATCAAGCCCGCCCTCAAGGAGACCGTGGCTTGCTAAGTTATCGTTCGAACAACTATCTTGCTCCACCTGGTTTCCCTCCTGCAAACCAAAACCAACAACAAAGCTACAACCAATCCCAACCTCGTGCAAACAATCAATATCAATCCCAACGAAACCCATACCCACCTCAAGGAAATTCTCAAGTCTACCAAGCTCCACCTCTCAATCAACCGATGGCAGTGAGTCCAGACGTCAAGACATTCATGAAGACTAATCGGGAGATGGTGACGAATCTTTAGAGTCAAGTCCGCAACTTGAAGGGCGAAATGGCGAAACAAGGGAACAATATTCGAGCCGAGCTAAGGAATGACATGGCAAAACACAGCAATGAAATTCATGCAAACATGAGAGACTCTTTCAATACTCAAGCGATTAACCTTCGTGATATGATTGGTTCGCTCATCCAAGGTAATCAACTCTCTTCTTCGGGTACTCTTCCGAGTAACACCGTTGCGAATCCAAGATGGGAGATGAAAGCAATCACCACTCGTAGTGGAAAAGGTTATATGGAACCCGAGCTTCCTACACCTCCACCCGTGATTGTGAACAAGGAAACAGAGCAACTTTCCTCACCTCCTCCACCTTCTATCCCCATTTCCCCACCACCCGTGGTTGTGAGTGATCCTATTCCCTTAAAGCCTTCTTCTTCATCCAATATACCTTATCCTTCAAGGTTGAGGAAAGAGAAGCAAAAGAGCAAGGATGATATTCAGGTTTCAAACTTTCTAAAAATGTTTAAACAATTGAATTTTAACATCTCCTTTGCCGAGGCTCTCGCTCACATGCCTAAATACGCTAAGATGTTTAAAGATCTTCTAAGTGATAAGGAAAAGCTTCTTGACATTGCTCAGACCCAACTTAATGAGAACTGCTCCGCAGTGCTCTTAAGGAAATTGCCCACCAAACTTGGTGATCCGGGTCGCTTCTTGATTACTTGAAACTTCCCGGGAGTAGAGAATTGCATGGCCCTAGCCGATCTAGGTGCCATTATAAACTTAATGCCTTTCAGTGTCTGGAAGCAATTATCTCTCCCCGAGCTAGTCCCCACCAAAATGATTTTGGAATTAGCCAACCGTACGGTTGCTTATCCAGTGGGGATAGCCGAAGATGTCTTTGTTGGCGTTGACAAATTTACCTTTCCGGCGGATTTTGTTGTCGTTGACTACGAGATGGACCCCCGTGTTCCATTAATCGTTGGACGTCCCTTCTTGAGGACCGGTCGCACTCTTATTGATGTAGTCGCGGGCGAATTAATCATGAGAGTTGGTGACGATCAAATTGTCTTCAACATGGGTAAGATTTCTAAGAAACCTTATTCATCTGAGAGTGTTAATGCTATTGATGTTCTCGATGAGGCTTGTGAAGAACATTTTCATGATGCTTGCAAAAGTACTCTTTCTTCTCTACCCAATGTTGAGACCGTTGCCTCAATTGCTCCGGCATTGACTCCTTTTGGAGAAAGTGACTTGGATGATTTCGAAGCTAGCTTGGGTCCTCTTGATATTAAGTATGATAATTTGTCCACCAATTGGGATGAAGACATTCGTACTATTGAGAGACTTCTCAATGAGGACCCGTTTTCTCCTCCTTCTCCTAAAGAGGTGACTAATGATGATCCATCGTTAGTTTCACCATCTATTGAGGATCCTCCCACTCTCGAGCTTAAGGACCTACCTCCTCATCTTGAATACGTTTTCCTGGAAGACAACGAGAAGTTACCGGTTATCATCGCAAAGGATCTGAAAGAAGACGAAAAAGCCCGACTTGTCGCCGTGTTGAAGAAGCATAAAAGAGCTATCGCTTGGAAAATCTCTGACATCCGTGGAATTGATCCTCACTTTTGCACACATAAAATTCTCATGGAGGACGACTTTAAGCCCACAATTCAAAGCCAACGAAGGGTGAATCCTAAAATCCATGAAGTCATCAAAAAAGAGGTTATCAAACTTCTTGATGCGGGTATGATTTACCCTATTTCGGATTCACCATGGGTTAGTCCAGTCCATTGTGTGCCTAAGAAAGGCGATATCACCGTTGTGCCCAATGCAAACAACGAGTTGATTCCTACCCGTCTCGTTACTGGGTGGAGAGTTTGTATAGACTACCGCAAACTCAATGATGCCACGAGAAAGGATCATTTCCCTCTACCTTTTATGGACCAAATGCTTGAACGTCTAGCGGGTAATGAATATTACTGCTTTCATGATGGTTTCTCGGGTTATTTCCAAATACCCATCGATCCCCAAGATCAAGAGAAGACAACATTCACTTGTCCCTATGGCACATTCGCTTACAAAAGAATGCCTTTTGGCTTATGCAATGCCCCCGGGACTTTCCAAAGGTGCATGTTGGCTATCTTCCATGACATGGTTGAGCAAACCATGGAAGCCTTCATGAATGATTTCTCGGTCTTCGGGGATTCCTTCTCTTCTTGCCTTGCCAATTTGGAACGTATGCTTACGCGGTGCAAAGACACTCGCCTTGTTCTGAATTAGGAAAAATGCCATTTTATGGTAAAAGAAGGCATTGTGCTAGGACACAAAATCTCTAAAGCCGGTCTTGAAGTCGACCGTGCTAAAGTATATGTCATAGCCAAATTACCTCCACCTTCAACCGTGAAGGGTGTGAGAAGTTTTCTGGGTCATGCGGGCTTTTATCGTCGATTCATCCAGGATTTCTCTAAAATCGCTCGCCCGATGACCCACCTCTTGGAAAAAGATACTCCTTTTATCTTTTCTAAAGAGTGTCTCGAAGCCTTCAATCTTCTTAAGGATATGCTAACTAAGGCACCGGTCTTAGTTACCCCGAATTGGGAGCTACCCTTTGAATTGATGTGCGATGCTAGCGACTTTGCTATTGGTGCGGTTTTGGGCCAACGAGTGAATAAACACTTCCAACCAATCCACTACGCTAGCAAAACAATGACGGGGGCTCAATTGCATTATACGACAACCGAAAAAGAGCTTTTAGCTGTTGTTTATGCTTTTGAGAAATTTTGCCCCTATCTTGTTTTATCCCCCACCATCGTATACACGGACCATTCCGCGTTGAAGTACTTGATGACTAAGCATGATTCTAAGCCAAGACTTCTTCGTTGGGTTTTACTCCTTCAAGAATTCAACATTGAAATTCGTGACAAGAACGGAGCCGAAAACCTGGCCGCGGATCATCTGAGCAGACTTGAGGATCCATATCAAGGGGATCATCCGAACAAAGAGATCAATGACTCTTTCCCCCTGGAGACCTTAATGTCTATATATCTCAATCTTGATGACACCCCGTGGTTTGTGGACATTGCAAACTACTTAGCGGGTGGTATTCTCATCAAAGGGTTAACCTCCCAACAAAAGAAGAAGTTCTTGAATGATGTTAAGACTTACTTTTGGGATGACCCTTTTCTATTCAAACAATGTGCTGATCTGATCATTCATCGATGTGTTGACGGACCGGCAGCTTTTGACATTCTCCAAGCTTGCCACAAAGGACCCACCGGTGGTCACTTTGGTCCCAACTACACCGCTAAAAAAGTGTTTGATTCTGGATTCTATTGGCCTACCATTAATCGTGACGCTCACAAAATGGTTAAGCATTGTGATGCTTGCCAACGCCAAGGCAAGATCACACATAAGGATGAGATGCCTCAAAATTTCATACAGGAATGTGAAATCTTTGATGTATGGGGCATCGACTTTATGGGGCCATTTCCATCCTCCAAAGGGAACAAGTACATCCTCGTCGCCGTCGACTACGTTTCTAAATGGGTTGAAGCCAAGGCTCTCCCTACGAATGATGCGAGGGTGGTTGTGAACTTTTTGAAGCAGCTTTTCGCTCGATTTGGCGTTCCTCGTGCTATTATCAGTGACCGCGGGACTCATTTTTGCAACGATCAATTTGCAAGAGTCATGGCTAAGTATGGTGTTAATCATCGTCTTTCCACCGCCTATCATCCCCAAACTAATGGGCAAGGCGAGATATCCAAGCGTGGATTGAAGCGAATTTTGGAGCGTACTGTGGGAGAGCATCGCGCCGCGTGGGCCGATAAATTAGATGATGCTCTGTGGGCTTTCCGTACTGCTTACAAGACCCCGATCAGTTGTACACCTTATCGTCTTGTGTACGGAAAAGCCTGCCACCTCCCCATCGAGCTGGAACACAAGGCACACTGGGCCTTGAAGTGGGATAACTTCGACATCAACAAAGCCGGTGATCATCGCAAGATTCAACTCAACGAGCTCAACGAACTAAGGAATGAAGCTTATGAGAACTCGCTGATCTACAAGGAGAAGACGAAGATCATTCATGACGCAAAAATCAAGAACCGAGAGTTCCACGTTGGTGATCAAGTCTTACTCTTTAGCTCTCGGTTGAAGATCTTCTCTGGCAAGTTGAAGAGCCGCTGGTCTGGTCCATTCACCGTCGCCAACGTCTTTCCATATGGGACCATTGAGCTTTCTCAGCCAAATGGGCCCAATTTCAAGGTGAATGGCCAGCGTTTGAAGCTGTACTTTGGTGAGGACATCTCTCATGAGATGATTCCATCCCTCACCACGTTCCCCATGAACTAAATTGGGTCGAGTCAGGCTCGTGACTCGGTGAAAAAAAACAAGCGCTTCTCGGGAGGCAACCCGTGATCTATCCTTTAGTGCTTTCATAATAAGTGTAGGGGGAGCCCCGTATGTGTTTGTTGTCTTTTTTCTTGTGTTGTGCAGGGATTAAAGCTTCAAAGACCCACCTTGATGAATTTTGACGAACCGTGATACCGTGTTCCCATCTTCCCGGTTCTATCCTAAACTCTTGTGATTCAATATTTCATATTTTATATATGTTCACATTGAATTCACTTTAGTTGTCCTTTCCTTAGCAAGATTTAAACAAAATGCACAATGTCATAAGTGTAGGGGAGTTTACTCCCACATGCTTAAACATTGAGGACAATGTTTATCTTAAGTGTAGGGGGGACTTCTATCGAAGTAAGTGGTCTTTTCCATGAATTTGCCCTCATTTTAACCAGAAAATTTGATTTTTCGACATTTTCCAAAATTTTTAATCTATTTTGGCCTAGTTGTATAGTTGTATTTTCCTTTATTATGCTTATCTTCTTTCCTTGCTAGAATAAATTTTCAATAAAGTGGTTTAGATTTTTCTTAGTCGTGAACATTTTGACTCAACCCGAGTTTACTTACCTAAGTTTACTCTAGCTAGTATCCTTAACGTGTTTAAGTCAAGTTTTGCTAGGCTTTTATATAGGGAGCTATAAAACGCGAAAGTCTTACTTCTCACGGGTTAAGAACAAGAACTTTTCGCAAGTTCCTATAATTGATCCTAGAGAGTCGTTTATCAAGGGAACTTTAAAATGCGATTTCTAAAACTTGAAAAAGTCCAAGAATTTGCAAGATCCTATAGGCGACTCGAAAACCCAAAACTTTGATTTAATAGGCTAAGCATCCACGAGTCTCATTCCTTGAGATTTTAAACTGTGGAGAACGAGAGATGATAGAGTCAATTATAAGTTCGGTACTCTTTCGTGAATTTATGTGAGTTAATTATAAGCCTATTCTCCCTTCGCTTGTTAATAAATTTATCTGCAATAAATAAGGTTGTACGATTTAAAAGGTTACTTAGCTTCTAGCCCCAGATCGTTTAAAAGTTGCTCGGTACGGATTAGAGTTCATAGCCAAGGCATAACTTATTGAAGCGGGATGCGAAGATTGGCGAGTCCGAAAAGGCCCTAACAAGGCATGAGGGCTATATTTTGTTGCTAAAAATCCAAAAGTGATGTGAAGAATCATTTATCAAAAATCAGTATGAAGGATCGAGACACACGACGAAAAGCAAGAACTCCCCAAAAGTCATGGAGAAGTCTATCCGAAAAGACCCTAACAAGGTATGAGAATAAATAGATCCAAGTCCTAAAAGGAGGCGGATCGTTGTATATCGAAGTCCAAAATAGAGATTGGAGAGAAATGAAGAAGTCGTGGTCCAAATATCAAGAATCTCTCAAAACTTCAAGTGAACAAATTCCTATTATGAAGAGAAGGCCATTATTTCATGAATGTCTCTCAAGATTCGAAGTATGAAGTCGCTGCCAAATATCGGTCTGAGAAAGGTCTCAAATCGTGAAGCGAGTTATGCCAAGATATGAACTTTATGAGGTCCCGAGAAGCAGTTTTAAAAGATTTGGTCCTTTAGCTAACTATTGATTAAATCGTTCACTTTATTTTCGGCCTAAAAAACTATCGAAATAAGTCAAACAATGCATCCTCGTGATCATTCAAGACAAAAATAAAATATAAGAGATACACCTAGGAATAAGGGAGTCTAAGTGAGTAATTGGCCCACATGAGTTCATGATAGTTTGCTAACTTATAATAACAATGATCTCGTTTTTAAGCTTGGCATGGGGAACGTGAAACTTGAGGATGATAAACATTCATGGCTGCCAAAACCAATGTAAGTTTTTAATTTCTTTACTTGTTTCTATCTTTTTATGTTTAGTATTTAATAAAGGCCAAGGTGGGTTATTTATGATGGAGAATGTAAACGTGCTTTAAAATTAATGCATTGCATAAGGGCATTGCAATGGTCAAGTGTAGGGGATATAATAAGGGTGAAAACACTTATCCTTTTACCACTTATTTCCAATAATAACAAGACCAAAACGTGTGATTTATGTCATAAAAGTCGGAATTATGCGTGGTTTGTGTTTTTATTGTGTATTAGGACCAAAATATGAAAAAGGAAGAAAACACGGGTTTTCACGGGCTTTTATCGAAGAAAACGGGAAAAGACGAAGTCAAAAGATCAAGAGTGCAAAAAGAACGGAAGTCCAAGGCCTATTCTGACGATTTATCGAAGAAAAAGTCTAAAGACGGAAGTTTAACGAAGTCGAAGAACTTAAGTCTAATAGAAGAAGAAAATTAAAAGACAAGTTCAAATCCCGAGACGACAAAGACAAAGAATTAAAGTCGAGTCGAGAAAACGTGAAGAAAGCAAGAAAGAAGATGCAACACATGCACTCCTTCCACCTTCCCTATAAATACCCTCCTAATAGTCATTAGAAGGGTGTTGGTTAGAATTAGCTAGTTTTTAAATTTTCACTTTTCTTTCTAGTTTTTAGAGAGAGAAAGTCTTAAACTTTCTCTCACTAAATTTCATCTTTTCTTTTAATCTTTCAAGATTAAACACTTATGTATTGCTTTCATTAATCAAGTTCTATTTTAAGCTTTTAATCCTTAGTCTCTTTCTACCTTTATTTGATTTTAGATTGATTTTGGTGCGATTATCATATGATCCGTGTTGTTCTTAATGATTTCGTGCTTAAAAAGTTAATCTTTTGATCATTACCTAAGTTTTCATGCAAATAAGCTTTGAGACTTTTGTGCTTATTGGATTATTTTCATGATTAGCTTATTTACTTATAAAAGTTTTCCTTAAAAAGTTCATGTTTTTATTGTTTGATCCAAAAGTTTGTTTATTTTCGAGTTAGATAAGTTGATACAAGTGCTTATTTGATCCGGTTTTGTTCGATTCGTTCTAGTTTTGGGAATAAGCTCATTATAATAGCTTATTTCCTTGCCTTGTAACCGAATTCCACAGATTTCGGAAAGGGTCTAAACCCCTTTCTGAATGCAGCCTATTCCGAGCAGACACATCCCCCTCTTTTCGATTTGCCAATCGGAAAAGGGTTTGTAGATTCCGATTTGCACCCCTGATATTCCGATCATAGTGATTGGATTAGGGCTTTCACATTCCGACGGTAGCCCACTTGAGCATTCCGATTGGGGGTTTCTGTTTAGTATTCCGATTGGGATTCTTCCCAGTATTCCGATCTGGCAGTTTTTGTAAATTCCGATTGTGTCAAAGTTTAAGTTATTCCGATCTAGGGACACAGCTATATTCCGATTGTGTATGTTTACTAATATTCCGATTGGCATCATTTTGAGATATTCCGATCAAAGGATCGGATTACATTCCGATTGTACCCCTTTTTCGCCCATTATTCCGATCAGTAGTGATTTATATTCCGATTAGAGTTGGTTTTGGTTTATTGTTTTTACATAAGTTTCTAAGTGTTAGTTTTATTTAGTGTGCTAATTTTGCCTTAAAATTTACAAGCATTTATTTTTACTCGTCATTTTAGTATTAATCTTTATTCTTCCATTTTATTCAACGACACTTTAATTACTTGCTAATAGTTTAAATTAGACAATCAACCAAACCATTCTCTTGATTTACCAAAAGACGATTGAGTCGTACTCTTAACCAATAGTCAATTCGAAAGGATTCGGACGATAAGATTTTATATGAGGGGTAAAAGCCAAGTATTACCTGAAACACATGTGTTAATGCAAAGCCTCAGATATTTCAAATTCACTAAAAGATAAAAATAAGCGGACTCTACACCGGCGGTACCTTAGCACCTAAGACGGTTCCTTATCGATAAGGAACCGCGGGCTCCAATAAGGAACCGCGGGCAGATATAGCCGTTGGATGTTTTGTCCTATAAATAGTGGATCATCTGCATTCTCATTAACCCTTTTTGCACATCTTCTTTTGTAACACCCCCAAATTTATACAACTCAATACGGCGGAAGAGTAGTTGGTGTTACGGGATAGAACATTACTCACATCATAGACAACGCATAAAAATCGCGTCGTTTAATAATAAAGCATTTCCATTCATAAATATCAAAATTTACATAGGTCCCAAGTCATTGTATTTCATACAAGTTTTACAAAGAGTTTGAATGGAAATTATTATTTAAGTGCGGGCCATGAATTCTTGTTGTCTTCCCGAGAATTACTGATGTTGGAGTTTTTACTACCCTTTAGGAAAAGAGCAATAAATAGGGCAAGCGTGCACGACGATTTAGGAAAACCGTGTGTGAATGACCCTAAAAGTGAGTTTGTTCTCGAGGAGGCTAGTGAGTTGTGTTAAGAGATGATATTGATTTGTGATTATATGATTGAGAAGAAAAGAAATGAGATTAGAAGAGAAAGACGGTTACGAAAACGAATTAAACTAAGACGAAAAAGGCGATCACGCAAAACCGTAATTAATGCAAAAATTAAAATTTTATCCTAAAAATTCCTAAAAATTACTAAAAATCCCCAATAATATTCAAAGGGTTTACAAAAAATCCAAACTTGTTAAAACCTTTTAATTAGTTAGATAATGACTTTTTAATGCTAATTAAAGCCCTAAAAATCACAATTAATTATTAAAAAGTCCTAAACAAGATTTTGAAGTTTGTAAACCTCAAAAATAACCTAATTAAGCTAAAAAGTATTTTTTAAAATTTTAAAACCAAATTAAACTATTTTTAACACTTAAAAACTATTAAAATCAATTAAAATTTAAATTAATTCTAGAAAATAATTGAAAAGTCCTAAAAATATTTGGAAAGTGACAAAACTCCTAATTAAGTGTCCTTAACCTAGGAAAAATGTAAAAACTAAAAAAAATCAAACTTCAATTTTTAATAATAAAATAATATTAAAATAATAAAAAAAATTCAAAGTTCATAAAAAAATTCTAAAAAATTACCAAAAATCTAAAATATTATAACTAAGACAGAAATGCAATTAAAAGTTTCTAAAACCTATTTAATAATTTTATATTAAATTTTAAAGTTAGCTAAAAACCCTAAAATCCAATAAAATCAAAAATAAGCTAAATTGAAAATTGAAATAGCTGAAAACCTCAAAGTTATGATTAAAAACCTAAAAACTATTTTTTCAGATTTTTAAATTACCTTTCTATTTTTTAATTACTTTTCAAAATTTAAACTAAAAATAATCCTAGAAAATTAATTTAATAAGAGAAAAATTAACTTTTTGAACTGAAAAGTCAAAAACCCTAACTAGAACCTAAGAAAAATGCTAAACAGTCAAAACCTTAAGGGAATAAGATGGAAAAAGCTTATGAATAAGCTGCTGATTAAATAAGCTAAAATCAAAATGCCCTTAAATATTAAACCTTATGACCTTGTGACATAGAAAGTCACATAGATCACTGGTAAAGCACTCCACTCCTGCATGACAGGTCGAGTGTTCAAGCCCAGGCTATGGAGGCTTTTTGGAAAACTTTTTTTTTACTTTAAAACTCAATACAGTAACATAGATTTACTCTAAATCAAGCTTAAAATAAAAAAACAAACTATAATCAAGCTTCTAGAAACCAAAACGTG
Source organism: Glebionis coronaria (assembly GCA_025667525.1). Lineage (NCBI taxonomy): Eukaryota > Viridiplantae > Streptophyta > Magnoliopsida > Asterales > Asteraceae > Glebionis > Glebionis coronaria. Next base: position 471,691,525 of record CM046874.1, on the reverse strand, counting down.
CCTAGATTGGACTTGAATATCTGATGAACAAATAGTTGAATCTTCACAAGTGCAGAATATCAAGAGGACTTGATTTTTTTGATTTGTGTTGGTTTTGATGGACAAATGGGCACCCCTACACTCAGTTGGAGTGTAGGGAGTCAATTAAAGCTCAAAAGAACACACTAGTCTTTACTCAAATAGCACACAAAGATCACCAACAACTTCTGTTTAACTATTGTAGGACTGAGAGTGTTTACTGAATCACTTGGCACAAGTGTGACATTTAAAAGCTAAGAACTTGCATATAAACTAAGCACATAACATATAACCAATGACAAACCTTGATTAAACCTAAGATCTAACAGATTTGGAAACTTGGTAGTCAAATCAACACACAATCATACACAAATGGGACTTTACTGATTTAGCAGATGAAAACCATTTTTAAACATGCAAACTTGTGTTTTAACTCTACCAAACTCAAAACTAATGAGCATATAACCTAACAACCACCTAGTGAATGTATCCAAGTAGGTTTTAACTCAAAAACTTATCAAATTTCTCAGTCAATATGCAAATCCAAACACCCCTTTTTAAAACTGAAAATGAAAATTACAAAGCAAATCAAACCAAATCTCAACCAAACTGATTACTTACTATTTAAACATGCATAAAACACAATTAAAATCCTAAACAAGCATATGAGACAATCAAATAAGCAATTTCACAAAAATCATGCAAAGTCACATAAATAACACAAAATCTGAAAATTTGAAAACTCAAAAAGGAATTGAGGATGCTACCTAGAGGGACCTACATCCAGGTCCTTCAGTGACTGCTATGTCACCTCCCACAAGCTGGTGGCTTGTGCTGAACCTTGAGCTTATGATATTCAGAATGCTTGGAGCCAAAAAGAATGAAAAGAAATGAAATAGAAAGGAACTTCTTTCCTTCTTGTTTTCCTGCACAATCACCACCCAACCAGCAAATAACTTCAAGTTTCAACAGCTTCAAGCTTAAAGCTTGAAGCTTTTGAAACAGTAAATGTTAAAAAATGAGCAAAAGGATTTTTTTTCACCTCGCTTTGCCTTTTTTACCCAAACCTTTATACCCACTACACCTTGATATCTCCAAGATATCAGGGTGATATGGACATATACAAGCTTCCTAGCTCAACAAATAAAAAAACGGATTCAAGAACTTAGAAGAAACTTGAAAACAAAAACTTAAAATGCCTTTTTGAAAAAACTTTTTTAAACAAAACACAACAGGAAAATGTAAAAGGGACTCAATCTTTCTCATCAACAATACTTAAACCATTTTTCATTCATTAAAAACTGGATTTACAAAGCTGTGAAAAAAGGAGAAAAATTAAGAACAAGAACAAATGCTAAGCTAAGGGTGCCTTATATAATGGCAACAAAACTATCTAGAATGTGAAAACCCTAATACATGAATTTCCTGAATAGCCCTTGGACGAATTTGAATCTTGGTCAACATTGTGCCTTCATGTGATCTCTTTGGAGTCATGTGAAGATGCTAGCTGTTTTGAAGTGATCTACACCCTTCATTTGGTGTGGAGGACAAGTAAGAGCATCTTGGACGCTCATGGACTGGCTCAGTTTGTCTGCTTGTAAGAAGGTGGGGCAGGGGAAGAGGGGTTTGTCACATGGGGTGAGATGGTGATGTTTTTGGGAGGTGGGTTGTGATGAGAGTGAGTGTAATTAGTGATCTGGAAGCAATTAAGCATTTTCCCTTTGTTTTAATTGATGTTCATACTGGGAAGATATTAGGGTTTATGGGTGGATTAGGGGCGTTTAATCTATTTTGGGAAAAAGGATAATTTAAAAACGTGTTTAGGAGGGAAGGGATTAAATAATCAGATTATTTGATTATTTAAGTTGGGTGGAAATCTGACGTGGGAGGGAGAGTGATGTGGTGGGTGTTGATTGGCTGGTGGTGATGATGTGGCTAGATGATTGGTGGGGGTATGATTGGTTGTCTGGCAGAAATGGTCCCTCACTTTTCCTTTTATCTTCACTTTGTATTAAACAGCAAATAATTCCATTCCTTTGAAAAACAACTTTGGGAAGTTGGCAGTTTTGGCACAACAAGTTTTTAAACTTGTTTTAAGGACTAAAAGTGCAATTTTGGCAATCTTCAAGGGCTTTCAGTGACATGTCTTCATACTTCAAGGTGTTGACTTGTTTGTTGACTTCTTGGAGGACCAATATTGACAATTTAGTTTTGTTGAGGGACTAAATTTGCCAATTCTTCAAAGTTAAGGGTCCTTTTTGTAATTTTGACAAACTTTAGGGACCAAACTTGTAATTATGAAGATACAAGGGTATAAAGTGTCAATTCTTCCATATTGGAGGACCAATCTTCATAATTCTTCAAATCTTCAAGGACTTTCTTTGGAAAATTCTTCATTAGGGCTTGGTTCATCGTGCGGCTTCGTTTCCCGTGTTCGTTTTTGACTGATTCTTGTGATCTTTTGTCATTTTCTCAATATCCGTACCTAAAATACACAAGCAACAAACACAAGCATATATTTGGGTATTTTGATGATATTTAATGCATTTTAAGCCCTATTTGGACGATGAGACTATGTATAAAAGCAGTCTCATCACTCCCCCATACTAAACCATTGCCGTGCCCTCACGCAATGCTAGAATAAAGTATCGTAGCACCTCCAAAATTCATTTTATTCACTTTATTGAAATGATAAACTAGCTACACTACTACTATTACTACTACTTGCGTTTTAGAAATAATGTAGGATTTTCATCGCAAAATGGGACGTTTAGGTTCATAGAATAAGAACACGTAAATGCTTCGTTAGAAATAATTTCATCGTCCTTGATTTTCACTCTAATTCCATGCCAAGCGTGTAACGAGATCATTGTCATTATAAGTTAGTAATGCTAACACTACTCATATGCCCTAATCACGTACTTATCCTCCCATTATTCCTAAGTTGTATCTCTTATATTTTATTTTGTCTTGAATGTTTCACGAGGATACATTGTTTGACTTATGCGATAATAGAGATTTAGGTCTAAAAATAGAGTCCTAACGGTTTAACTAAGACCATCAAATCAATAACCCCTCCTAATAGACAACGATGTTAAAAAATTAAGTTGACAAGAAGAATCGATAAACACGGTTTTATAACGGTTTTGAACATGAGACTTATTACCAAGACTTTTATACGCCCCCTAACGGAAGGGCCTTATTATCTTTGGTTTACCTCCATCTTTTATTCAACTTCGCCATGAAGCTTTTATTATGACTTTGGTCTTGCCTTGCCTTTTATTATCCGCCTCATCGGTGGTTTTATTAGCCAAAGACGTATATCCTCACGCTAAGGCGAATTTTTGATCTTTAAAGCTTCGAAGATTAAGGCTTGATTCACTTTCAATTTTGCATAGATTTTTCGGCCTTGTGGGGCTTCAAATTGTTTGCTAGATTTAGGTGAGCACTTGAAATCTTATTATTGGGTGAAGCTTTCGATTATTAGGGTGCCAATACTTCAAAACCGTGACGCTGGCGATACCTTAATGTCTTCCCAATTTAATTACACAGAAGCTACTAGAAAAGACTAGAAACCCAACAATCCTAACTAAACCGCTAAGTCAATATTTATTAAGCAAAAAATATTTACATGCGAAGGGAGAATAAGCAAACAACGAGAACACATGAGTTTTTGAAAGAATACGAGTACTCTACGTTTAGCATAGTAACTTATAATTAACTCTATCATTTCTCGTCCTCATTTAAGAGACTTAGCCTAATGTGTAGTTAAGGAACCAAAGCTAAGTGCTCAACACGCACGGTCGAGTCAAAAATTACTCTTATTCTCGCCATCGGAAAACCTACATTCGTGTCTTCAAACACTTATAAAACATGAGAAAAATTTAAAATTTGGCCATTTTTAGCCTTATTTTGCAACAAAACGATAAACAAAAAGATAAACTTTGGAAAGCGTGAAGGTTTGGCAAGGCAAGTATCTATTCACCCCCCCATACTAAAGTTAAACATTGTCCTCAATGTTTCGAGTCTAGGGGTGCAAACACCCCCATACTAGAGACGTAGTCGAATGCCTAATCTAGCTTGGAAAGGGTGTAACCAATAAATTAATAGCCGTTTATGAAGTGTGCTAAATACCTAAGGTTAGAACAATCAAGGATATATCATGGATATTGAGAAAGTCTTCAAAGCAAACGATCGAGTGCTCCCATAAAACGAACACGAGAGGCTCCAATCGTGAAGATCATGATCTAAAAACCATAATGCACAAACAACCACAGAACAAAGGTTGGAAGGGCACAAATCCCCACACGTAAGCTACATTAGAAAGCGATAATATGTACATAGGATAAGCATGGGACTCCCCCACGAGGCACCTCGTTTTTGATTACCGAGTCATGAGCTCGACTCGATCCCCTCAATACTAATTATCATTGGGGAAGGTGATTTGGTCGAGGTAGTTCAAGGATGGAACTTCCCCGCCAAAGTAGTGCTTCAACCTATGTCCATTCACCTTGAAGTTAGGACCATCATTTTGAGCTAGCTCGATGGTCCCATACGGAAACACTTGAGTCACGGTGAATGTACCAGACCAACGGGATTTCAACTTACCGGAAAAGATTTTTAATCCTGAATTAAAAAGCAAAACTTGATCCCCAATGTTAAAAACCCGGTTTTTAATTTTAGAATCATGCAACTTTTTAGTTTTCTCTTTATAAATCAATGAATTTTGATAAGCAATGTCTCTCAATTCATCTAATTCATTCAATTGCATTTTCCGGTGTTTTCCCGCGGTCTCCATATCATCATTACAATGCTTTAGGGCCCAATAAGCCTTGTGTTCTAATTCGATCGGCAAATGACAATTCTTTCCATACACAAGCTTATAGGGAGTGCACCCAATGGGCGTCTTATGAGCGGTCCTAAAGGCCCATAAAGCATCGTCCAACTTATCCGACCATGATTGTCGGTTTTCCCCAACGGATCTCTCCAAGATCCTCTTCAAAGCTCGGTTTGAAACCTCGACTTGCCCACTCGTTTGTGGGTGATAAGCCGTAGAAAGCCGATGTGTAACCCCATATTTCCTTAGAACCCTTTCAAATTGGTCGTTACAAAAATGGGTTCCACGATCGCTTATGATAGCACGAGGGGTTCCAAACCGAGAAAACAATTGCTTCAAAAACTTGACTACCACACGAGCATCATTGGTGGGCAAGGCCTTGGCCTCCACCCACTTAGATATGTAGTCAACCGCAACGAGAATGTATTTATTACCACGAGATGATGGGAACGGCCCCATAATGTCTATACCCCAAACGTCAAAGATCTCACACACTTAGATGATATTTTGTGGCATTTCATCTTTTTGTGAGGCTTTTCCTTGTCATTGGCATGCATCACAAGACTTCACAAGATCTTGTGCATCTCGGTAAATAGTAGGCCAAAAGAAGTCGGCATCAAACACCTTCTTAGCCGTGAGATTAGCACCGTGGTGACCACCCGTGGGTCCCTCATGGCAAGCTCTAAGGATGTTATAAGCTTCGGTGCCAAATACACAACGTTGGATGATTTGATCCGCACAAGTTCGATACAAGTAAGGGTCGTTCCAAAAGTAGAACTTGACGTCACGAAAGAATTTTCGTTTTTCTTGAGTCGTCATACCCTTAATGATGAAGTTACCCGCATGGTAATTTGCAAAGTCCGCAAACCATGGGGTGGAAGAATCAAGCTTAGAATTCACTACACCAAGTGTCTCGAGCGGAAATGTTTCGGTGATTTCCTTGGGCTCGTAAACACTTTGGTGAGGATCTTCCAAACGAGAAAGATGATCGGTCGCTAGATTCTCGGCTCCTTTTTTGTCAACGATGGTGTGATCAAATTCTTGAAGGAGGAGAATCCAACAAAGTAATCTCGGCTTAGCATCTTGCTTTGCCATAAGATACTTAATAGCCGAATGGTCCGTATACACTATGCATTTTGTCAAGACGAGATAAGGTCGGAATTTCTCAAATGCATACACCACGGCAAGGAACTCCTTTTCCATTGTAGTGTATTTAAGTTGACCTCGATCATCGTCTTGCTAGCATAGTGAATAGGCAAGAAGTGCTTATCATGACGTTGCCCCAAAACGGCCCCAATAGCGTAATCACTAGCATCACACATGAGCTCAAAGGGGAGGTTCCAATTGGGAGCAACAAGAATGGGAGCTTCGGTAAGTTTCCTCTTAAGGATTTCAAAGGCTCGTACACAATCTTCGTCAAAGACAAAACGTGCCTCTTTTTCAAGAAGATGTGTAATGGGTCGAGATATCTTTGAAAAATCCTTGATGAATCGACGATAAAAGCCCGCGTGGCCTAGGAAACTCCTAACTCCCTTAACGGTTTTGGGATGAGGTAATTTGGCGATGACGTCTACCTTAGCTTGATCTACCTCAATCCCTGCTTTCGAGACCTTGTGCCCTAAGATGATTCCACTCCTAACCATAAAATGACATTTTTCCCAATTGAGCACAAGGTTGGTTTCCTCACAACGTTTCAACATTCTCTCAAGGTTCGACAAACACGAAGTGAACGAATTACCAAACACGGAAAAGTCATCCATGAAGACTTCCATCGTCTTCTCGATCATATCATGAAAAATAGCCATCATGCACCTTTGAAAGGTTCCCGGTGCATTACAAAGTCCGAATGGCATTCTACGATAGGCAAACGTTCCATATGGACACGTAAACGTAGTTTTTTCTTGATCACGAGGATCGATGGGAATTTGGAAGTAACCGGAAAAACCATCTAGAAAGCAATAGAAATCGTTTCCCGCAAGACGCTCCAACATTTGGTCCATGAAGGTCAAGGGAAAATGGTCTTTTCGAGTGGCTTCATTCAATTTTCGATAGTCAATGCACACTCTCCATCCGGTCACGAGTCTAGTGGGAATCAACTCGTTGGCATCATTTGGCACAACGGTCATCCCTCCCTTTTTAGGGACACAATGAATAGGACTCACCCAAGGGCTATCGGAAATAGGGTAAATCATTCCCGCGTCAAGGAGTTTAAGGACCTCCTTTTTGATGACGTCGTGATTTTGGGGTTCACCCTCCTTTGACTTTGGATTGTGGGCTTCAAATCCTCCTCCATTAAGATTTTGTGGGTACAAAATTTGGGATCTATTCCCTTAATGTCGGATAACTTCCACGCAATCGTCCCTTTGTGATCCTTTAGAACATCGACAAGTTCGGTTTTTTCATCATTCGAAAGATCCTTGGCAATAATAACCGGCAACTTGTCGTCCTCCTCCAAATAGACATATTCGAGGTGAGGAGGTAAATCTTTCAACTCGAGAATAGGTGGTTCCTCAAGTGAAGATTTGGGCTCGATACTCATAACCTCCTCGGGTGGAGGAAATGGGAAATCGTTTAGAAAATCCTTGATAATCGAGAAGTCCTCATCGTTGTCGAGGTCTTCGTCACAAGTACGTGGAACATTGCATTCTTCCAACGTAAAACCACCACCTTCAAAAGGAGTGAAGGTTGGTGTCGAATTATCAAGAATTGGATCTAACATAGTGGGATTGCCACTAGTTTCTTCATCACCAAACCCTAAAACTTCTAGTGAAAATTCCTCGCAAACCACGTCGATCATATCAACGAGGTTTATGGTAGCAACGGAATAAACATGAGAAAGTTGAGAATTTTGAGTTGCGTTTATAACAAGTTCCTCGTCGTTGAAACGTAAGGTGATCTTTCTAGCATGCACATCAATTAAAGCCATAGACGTATCTAAAAACGAACGACCTAAAATAAGAGGAACTTGAGGATCCGTGGGGATATCAACGACGATAAAGTCTACGGGATAGTAGAACTTCCCCACTTTCACAAAAACGTCTTCCGCCAAACCACATGCACGAATCGTGGAATGGTCGGCCAACTCAATAGACATTAGTGAAGGAGTAAGATTAGGAAGATTGAGCGACTTAAAGATTGCAAGTGGCATCAAATTAATGCTAGCACCAAGATCGGCCAAGGCATAGCATTCTTCCATATCTTGAATGGCACAAGGGATAAAAATTTTACCGGGATCACCGACTATTTGAGGTATGCGATTAAGATAAACCGACGAACAACTAGACAATTGATGCAATTTCTCATTGTTGTTCAACATACTCTTAAAGTTAGCGGCAAATCGAGGCATCATGACCAAAGCATCGGCGAAACTCACATTAAGGTGCAACTCACGAAACATTTTCATAAAAAGCTCAAATTGGTAGTTGTCGCGTTCTTGTCGTTTCTCCTTCCTAAGTCTCGATGGGTAAGGCAAGGGTGGTGTGGGTTGGGGCATAAGCATAGCCTTTGGAATCTCGGGTTCCAATGTTGGTAAAGGGTCGACCGTAGGTGTGGCATGAGCGGTACTTTGTGGGCTTGAGATATGCTCCTTTTCGACAACCACCTCGGGTTCTTCCTCAATTTCCTCCACCGTTGGAGTAATTGGTAGAGGAGTCGGTTCTTTAAGTGCCTTACCACTTCGTGTGGTAATCACTTTCATCTCTCCCTTCGGGTTTGAAACGGTGTTACTAGGAAGACCACTCGAAGTAGAGGCTTTGTTCCCCATGACGGCTTCTAAAATTGCATTAAGCTTAGCATCTTGACTATTAAACTTCAAATCTTGACTAGCGGCTTTTTGGTCAATTCTTTGTTCAAGCCTAGCATGACTTTGTTCAATTTTATTGTTTTGACCTCTAATTTGATTAGCAAAATCATTTTTCAATTCATTTCTCATGTTAAGATTTTCCTTCACAAAATTAGCTAACTTCTTGGTGTTTTTAGCCGTGTCCCTAGCTTGACTAGCCAATTGCTCTTGAATATTTTCCAAATCTTATCATTTTCCGTGGCGTAATTCAAAAAGTCCATTGGAAGTTCTTTAGTGTAAACATTTTGAAGACCTTGACTCGTGTTTTGAAAATTACGGTTTTGGTTTTGATTTTGCAATTGGCTACTACTTCCTTGATTCCCATAGTTGTTATTACCCTTGTAATTGTTCCTTTGATTGCTTTGGTAACCAACTTGATTGTTTCGATAATTGTTAGCATTTTGATTTGGTGGAAAACTCGGTGGAGTCAATTGATTAGTGCGAGGAACTTGACCGTTTTGGTTATAAGTTCCAGCGGCCGCGAAGGTACTCGAAGTGTTACCACCATTGGTAATGCACTCGGAATAATCGTGAGCTCCACCACAATACATACAAGAAACCTCAACTGCTTTAGCCGTAGCGGGAGTGGGTTGTTCACCAACTTTAAGCTCAATTAAGAATCCTTTCAACTTATCAAAAATCTTGTTCTCCAAATTAGCCTCAATTTGGCAAGCATCAACGGTGTGTGACAATGAAGGCGAAGGCGAAGGCGAAGACGAAGTCTTACGAACACTCGACGTGCTACGAGGACTATAGACCTTAGACCTATTCTCAATGATTAACAATGCATCCTCGACCGTTTTACACAAAAAATTACCACCCGCGGCGGCATTAAGATAATCACGCTCATGATCGTTCAAGCCATTGTAAAACGTGTCAATTTGATGCAAGTCGGAAAAACCATGATGAGGACATTCGTGCAACATTTCCTTAAAACTATTCCAAGCCGTTGAAAAACTCTCATTATACTCTTGCGAAAACTTTGAAATCTCGTTTTTCAAGTGCGTAGTCTTAGAGGGCGGAAAAAATTGGTTCACGAATTTTGAAACGAGATCCTTCCACGTCAATATAGAATTGGGTGGCTCTTTTCTAACCAAATTTTTGCGGGCCCCGCTAAGGAATACGGAAAAAGCATCATCTTAATCGAGTCGTTAGAGACGTCCTTAAACTTGCAAGTGGCGGTAAGGCGATTAAATTGGCGAATGTGGTTATGAGGGTTGTCCTTTTCGTCACCTCGAAACTTGTTGTTTTGAATCATGGACAACAAACCCGTCTTAACCTCAAAATTCTCCGCAAGGATAGCGGAAATCACAATTGCTTCTCCATAGCCCTCGGTGGGTGCTTGAAGCAACTCCATCATAGTTCGATTAGCCATGGGTGCTTCTTTCACTACAATGGGTTCGTCAATAGGAGACTCCTCACTAGTAGGAGTGATTGATTTGTTTCTTCGTTTACGAGCACGTCTTGCTTTGGAGCGAGTTTGTATAAACGTCACGTACAACGAGAGGGTGAGCAAAGAAGATTCTTTTTGGTGTTTTTACTTTTTCAATTTTTTGTGGTTTCTGATTGTTTTTACTTTTTTTTGGATTTTTGGAATGTATTAGGTAGACAAAAATCTACAAATCTCCTCCTTAATCAAATCTCTCGATTAAAGAAGCCTCAAGGAATGAAAACGATCACGTGAAGTGAACGCCTTTGATGACTTTAGAACGATGGCGGAACACCAAATCGTTCAAGAGGGTTTAATCAATAGAAACCAAGAAAATATATATGATACTTAAGTAATACTTTGGGCGGCAAAACCCTCGATTAGCTTTCAAAATCAAAATACGCACAAGCAAGCGGAGGAAACGAGGCGGCGCGAAGCACTTAAGAGCCTTTTTCCTTTAGGTCGTGAAATACAACCGCCTTATACCCACCTTATAGTTTATACTTTTCAAAATCGAGCTTCACGAAAGTATTTATCTATTTTTGCCTTTTTCTTTGGTTTGAGATTCGAATACAATGATTGGGTAATGACCTCCCAAGTCAAGGTTGTGATTTCTCACGTATTTGGAGTACTTGTAAATTTATTGTTCTACGTATACAATATAGTAATAATATTCACAAAAAACGAAAAACCGATAATACGTATTAGTAGAGTGCTACTAATACAATTAGCTATTATGGCTATATATAAAAACAACAATTGTTCAACCAAAACACAACACGCCTCCCCGGCAGCGGCGCCAAAATGATGTTGGAGTTTTTACTACCCTTTAGGAAAAGAGCAATAAATAGGGCAAGCGTGCACGACGATTTAGGAAAACCGTGTGTGAATGACCCTAAAAGTGAGTTCGTTCTCGAGGAGGCTAGTGCGTTGTGTTAAGAGATGATATTGATTTGTGATTATATGATTGAGAAGAAAAGAAATGAGATTAGAAGAGAAAGACGGTTACGAAAACGAATTAAACTAAGACGAAAAAGGCGATCACGCAAAACCGTAATTAATGCAAAAATTAAAATTTTATCCTAAAAATTCCTAAAAATTATTAAAAATCCCCAATAGTATTCTAAGGGTTTACAAAAAATCCAAACTTGTTAAAACCTTTTAATTAATTAGATAATGACTTTTTAATGCTAATTAAAGCCCTAAAAATCACAATTAAATATTAAAAAGTCCTAAACAAGATTTTGAAGTTTGTAAACCTCAAAAATAACCTAATTAAGCTAAAAAGTATTTTTTAAAATTTTAAAACCAAATTAAACTATTTTTAAACACTTAAAAACTATTAAAATCAATTAAAACTTAAATTAATTCTAGAAAATAATTGAAAAGTCCTAAAAATATTTAGAAAGTGACAAAACTCCTAATTAAGTGTCCTGAACCTAGGAAAAATGTAAAAACTAAAAAAAAATCAAATTTCAATTTTTAATAATAAAATAATATTAAAATAATCAAAAAAATTCAGAGTTCATAATAAAATTCTAAAAAATTATCAAAAATCTAAAATATTATAACTAAGACAGAAATGCAATTAAAAGTTTCTAAAACCTATTTAATAATTTTATATTAAATTTTAAAGTTAGCTAAAAATCCTAAAATCCAATAAAATCAAAAATAAGCTAAATTGAAAACTTAAATAGCTGAAAACCTCAAAGTTATGATTAAAAACCTAAAAACTATTTTTTTAGATTTTTAAATTACCTTTTCTATTTTTAATTACTTTTCAAAATTTAAACTAAAAATAATCCTAGAAAATTAATTTAATAAGAGAAAAACAAACTTTTTGAACTGAAAAGTCAAAAACCCTAACAAGAACCTAAGAAAAATGCTAAACAGTCAAAACCTTAAGGGAATAAGCTAGAAAAAGCTTATGAATAAGCTGCTGATTAAATAAGCTAAAATCAAAATGCCCTTAAATATTAAACCTTATGACCTTGTGACATAGAAAGTCACATAGATCACTAGTAAAGCACTCCACTCCTGCATGACAGGTCGAGTGTTCGAGCCCAGGCTATGGAGGCTTTTTGGAAAACTTTTTTTTTTACTTTAAAACTCAATACAGTAACTTAGATTTACTCTAAATCAAGCTTAAAATCAAAAACAAACTATAATCAAGCTGCTAGAAACCAAAACGTGCCTAGATTGGACTTGAATATCTGATGAACAAATAGTTGAATCTTCACAAGTGCAGAATATCAAGAGGACTTGATTTTTTTGATTTGTGTTGGTTTTGATGGACAAATGGGCACCCCTACACTCAGTTGGAGTGTAGGGAGTCAATTAAAGCTCAAAAGAACACACTAGACTTTACTCAAATATCACACAAAGATCACCAACAAGTTCTGATTAACTATTGTAGGACTGAGAGTGTTTACTGAATCACTTGGCACAAGTGTGACATTTAAAAGATAAGAACTTGCATATAAACTAAGCACATAACATATAACCAATGACAAACCTTGATTAAACCTAAGATCTAACAGATTTGGAAACTTGGTAGTCAAATCAACACACAATCATACACAAATGGGACTTTACTGATTTAGCAGATGAAAACCATTTTTAAACATGCAAACTTGTGTTTTAACTCTACCAAACTCAAAACTAATGAGCATATAACCTAACAACCACCTAGTGAATGTATCCAAGCAGGTTTTAACTCAAAAACTTATCAAATTTCTCAGTCAATATGCAAATCCAAACACCCCTTTTTAAAACTGAAAATGAAAATTACAAAGCAAATCAAACCAAATCTCAACCAAACTGATTACTTACTATTTAAACATGCATAAAAGACAATTAAAATCCTAAACAAGCAGATGAAACAATCAAATAAGCAATTTCACAAAAATCATGCAAAGTCACATAAATAACACAAAATCTGAAAATTTGAAAACTCAAAAAGGAATTGAGGATGCTACCTAGAGGGACCTACATCCAGGTCCCTCAGTGACTGCTATGTCACCTCCCATAAGCTAGTGGCTTGTGCTGAACCTTGAGCTTATGATATTCAGAATGCTTGGAGCCAAAAAGAATTAAAAGAAATGAAATAGAAAGGAACTTCTTTCCTTCTTGTTTTCCTGCACAATCACCACCCAACCAGCAAATAACTTCAAGTTTCAACAGCTTCAAGCTTAAAGCTTGAAGCTTTTGAAATAGTAAATGTTAAAAAATGAGCAAAAGGATTTTTTCACCTCACATTGCCTTTTTTACCCAAACCTTTATACCCACTACACCTTGATATCTCCAAGATATCAGGGTGATATGGACATATACAAGCTTGAATATAAGAAGCTTATGTGGTTTACAAACTTCCTAGCTCAACAAATAAAAAAAACAGATTTAAGAACTTAGAAGAAACTTGAAAACAGAAACTTAAAATGCCTTTTTGAAAAAACTTTTTCAAACAAAACACAACAGGAAAATGTAAAAGGGACTCAATCTTTCTCATCACCAATACTTAAACCATTTTTCATTCATTAAAAACTGGATTTAAAAAGCTGTGAAAAAGGAGAAAAATTAAGAACAAGAACAAATGCTAAGCTAAGGGTGCCTTATATAATGGCAACAGAACTATCTAGAATGTGAAAACCCTAATACATGAATTTCCTGAATAGCCCTTGGACGAATTTGAATCTTGGTCAACATTGTGCCTTCATGTGATCTCTTTGGAGTCATGTGAAGATGCTAGCTGTTTTGAAGTGATCTACACCCTTCATTTGGTGTGGAGGACAAGTAAGAGCATCTTGGACGCTCATGGACTGGCTCAGTTTGTCTGCTTGTAAAAAGGTGGGGCAGGGGAAGAGGGGTTTGTCACATGGGGTGAGATGGTGATGTTTTTGGGAGGTGGGTTGTGATGAGAGTGAGTGTAATTAGTGATCTGGAAGCAATTAAGCATTTTCCCTTTGTTTTAATTGATGTTCATACTGGGAAGATATTAGGGTTTATGGGTGGATTAGGGGCGTTTAATCTATTTTGGGAAAAAGGTTAATTTAAAAACGTGTTTGGGAGGGAAGGGATTAAATAATCAGACTATTTGATTATTTAAGTTGGGTGGAAATCTGACGTGGGAGGGAGAGTGATGTGGTGGGTGTTGATTGGCTGGTGGTGATGATGTGGCTAGATGATTGGTGGGGGTTATGATTGGTTGTCTGGCAGAAATGGTCCCTCACTTTTCCTTTTATCTTCACTTTGTATTAAACAGCAAATAATTCCATTCCTTTGAAAAACAACTTTGGGAAGTTGGCAGTTTTGGCACAACAAGTTTTTAAACTTGTTTTAAGGACTAAAAGTGAAATTTTGGCAATCTTCAAGGGCTTTCAGTGACATGTCTTCATACTTCAAAGTGTTTACTTGTTTGTTGAATTCTTGGAGGACCAATATTGACAATTTAGTTTTGTTGAGGGACTAAATTTGCCAATTCATCAAAGTTAAGGGTCCTTTTTGTAATTTTGTAAAACTTTAGGGACCAAACTTGTAATTATGAAGATACAAGGGTATAAAGTGTCAATTCTTCCATATTGGAGGACCAATCTTCATAATTCTTCAAATCTTCAAGGACTTTCTTTGGAAAATTCTTCATTAGTGCTTGGTTCATCGTGCGGCTTCGTTTCCCGTGTTCGTTTTTGACTGATTCTTGTGATCTTTTGTCATTTTCTCAATATCCGTACCTAAAATACACAAGCAACAAACACAAGCATATATTTGGGTATTTTGATGATATTTAATGCATTTTAAGCCCTATTTGGTCGATGAGACTATGTATAAAAGCAGTCTCATCAATTACCTTCAAGTACCTAAGATAAAACATGTTAAAAGAGAAGGTCAGCGATAACGCCGAGTGAATTCATAGAGTTTAATAAAATCCAACAATACAACATCGGTATAAAATTATTACCGAAAATCATTTTATACAAATCTTTGTAATAGGCCATAAAATAGCCAAAGTCATTTTATACAAATCCTTATCAAAATCATAATATAGGCATTTGCCTTCAAAATCATTATACCGTAAAAATATCATACAATACGTTTTATAACGTTGTATGAAGTCAAATAAAAACCATTATATGAATATGGTTATGAAAAACCAAAACACGAACATAATATCAACAATAAGACCCCATATTGCTAGTCAGGCAATATATCATAATTCGGTGCGTATAGCAGTATTTCGTTAATTGGATTATTATAAGCCGCATGAAATTGTTACCTTACTACAACAAACAACGGGTAGCTAGCCCGATACTCATTTGCCCATCTAAATTAGCGTGTCGTCACAAAGGTCACGCTATGTAAATCTTCTCATACATAAATTCGCTTACCAATCAATGTGGCACGACGGGGATCAACCGTCAAGGCGCGAACTGGGGTGATCGTCCCCAAATAGTACTATTATATGCATAAGCGTCTACCAAATCCCGGTAGTTCACAATTCATGCTAATGGGACTTTTAGTGACATAACCTAACTTTAATAATCCATTTATTTCATCTATCGGGTCATTTAATCATTCATCGGGTCATATAATCATCCGGGTCCAAATCAATAAACAAGCAATCGGGACAAATAGTGTCCTATTTTATAAAAACTAACATGTTATCTCCCTCGCGGGTTTATAAAACATTTATAGAAACATTTAAAAGATTGTGAGGCTATGAACTCACGTTAATGTGGGAAGGCGGGTTATCGGCAATTCGGACGTACGGTACGTGCTTCAATCACGGAAACCTAGACAAATAATACTCGTCTTAGACTCTTGTCCAATGACTTTATAAAAATAACAATTATGTATGCATATGATGATTTTACATATATGATGATCAAGTGGGTTTACATATTCTCATTTGCTCATTTTAGTGTTATGTGGTGATACTAGTTTACTAGTTTTACCTATTTACGTGTTTTTGGTCCAATAAGCCTA
This sequence comes from Glebionis coronaria, assembly GCA_025667525.1. Classification (NCBI taxonomy): domain Eukaryota; kingdom Viridiplantae; phylum Streptophyta; class Magnoliopsida; order Asterales; family Asteraceae; genus Glebionis; species Glebionis coronaria. The sequence goes on along the minus strand of CM046874.1, from coordinate 471,675,421 downwards.
TTATAAGTTTATTAACTTGTATTAATCCATTTCATACTTGTATTATCAGTATTTACACTTTACATGTTGGGCCCAAATGGGTTAAGCCCAGTAAATAAGTTTATAATTGTTTTAGCCCATTTTGTTGTATTGTTAGTCCAAATAACGTTAACTTAGCCCGTTAATGTCCGTATGTTGTATAGTTCGGGTTTTATCGGTTTTTACTTGTTATATATGTTTATATATCAGTATATGAGTTTATAAAAGTTTACTTTAGACGGGTCCAACCATCTAAGTTTTATTTAACAAAAACGTTAATTTTACGGTAATAGCCGAAAAAGTCGCAAAAATCATGTTTATAGTTTTATAACTTATAAAACTTATCAAACTACCATTTTTATAAAATGTCCAATTATTTATCCTTATACATATTTATATAAATTTATTATATAAGTTGGTGGGTTTTGATTCACATTTTATACTATTTTTATTTGAGTGCTTATATAATACTATTATACTTTAATTTCCCAAAATCTGATTTTTACTTTCAGTTTCACCATTTTTACCATATCTTGAGTTCTACAAGGAGATAGAAGCTCATTTTTGGACACCATAAACTACATGATATGTGCTATAATTAACTTAGTTTTAGCTAATTCTCAATCCAAATCTAAATATCCTTAACAGTCCGTCCAAAACTGACTATTCAGATTGGTACTCTAAACTTGTTTTGATCATATCTCACTCATTATAATGACTCCATTGCATGGCCAACTCTCACATGTGTATGACATCTTATACTTACTGTATATTGATTCTACTTTGCCATTTTATCAGATTAAATTGTGGTTAGTTACTATTTTTATACAGCCAACAATTTAAGCAAGATTTTAACCTTGTTACTTATGGTTTTCCACCTTTTTAACCATATTTATCAACACCAAATCCCCACGCAATACTTTTATCATCATATAATCATCATATACATATACAATAGGAAAGAAAATACATGATTACATAATCAAAATAACAAGAGGATGAGGAGAACAATATTTATACCACCATGGTGATGTAGGTTGTGATCAAGACATGAATTTTGATGGAGAAACTTGTGATAAACCAAGACCATATTCAAGTCCACCAATCTTCATGAACTCCTTGTGGAAAATCAGCCCTAAGACTCCATAGAAACTCCTTTTTGGATGTTATAATCACCTCCAATCTTCAAGTCTTCTATAGGTTTTCCATCTTATGCAAGTATAACATAAGATTTCATGGCAAATTTTTGGTGTATGATGATGAGTTGAGGGTGTTTAGGGACGGAAAAAATGAGAGAAAAAGAGAGAGATGGAAACTTTATAGTTGTATTGCATGTATGTGTGAAGAGTGGAAAGAAAGTTTGATGGTTTTAATCAAGCTTAAGTGGTTTATGGGACAAGTGTCCCTAGAACTTGTTAAGTTTTGACACCAAGGGTGTTAGAGCTAGTTTGGCCGCCACTTGTATGGGGGTGGGACAAGTGTTACTTGTTTCATCCCCTATTAATTTACGGGTACTCCTCGATTCTAGTTTCCTTGATTTGCGTGCCCTCGGGTCGTTTTACGAAAAACGTTTTTATAAATTATGAATCAACGGCACAAAACGAATCTAATAAAAATTGTCTCATCAAAAACGGAGTTAGAAAACGTAAATACGTAATCCTAAGGTTTCCGGTTTAGTCGTAAAGGACGTTAAATTAAAATCGTAAGTCCTAATCTCTTCTCGTAAATTTGTGAGTTTATGAACCAACACAAATTTAAAACTCCAAAATAATATTCACGGATAAATTTATTTTCTGAAATGTCGGACTGTCACCAAAACGGTGTATGTAAAAGTAAGCACGTAACGTAGAATCCTCCGGTTTAGACGTAGTCGATGCTACTTCAAGATGTAAATCCAAATTACTTCCCAAAAATAAGTGAGTTCATATTATAACATTAAAAGAATGTTTTCAATTAAATATTGAGAATAAAATATAAACCATAAATTGACGGATTGTCACATCTTTAACCTTCTTTCTCCTATCTAATCCTAGTCATTTGTAAATGATCACTTAATGTGTTAAGTATGTTTACTCATGATTATCCTCTTGATCTCTTTCTTTACCTTGTCCAAAGAGAAGATCACTCACACACTTGTGATGTGATTAAAGATGTAACATTGATGAAGATCACCTTATCCTAAAGATCTAGTCGTGTTCATCATTTGTTTATTTGTGTCTTATGTAGATCCAATGTATTTGTGAATACTTAGAGTAGTTGTGTTCATCCAAGCTATTTGTGAATACTTGGATTAGAGTTGTGTACATCCATTGCACATGTGTGTGCTTGGATTTATGTTGTGTAGATCCAAGCTACATGTGTGTACTTGGATATGATTAGTTGAGTTGTAATCAGTTGTGTTAGTTCTCACTAAACTATAAAGTGATGTGGTTGTGTCTTTTGAGTTCTCACAAAACTATAAAGTGATGAGGTTGTGTCTTGTGAGTTCTCACTAAACTATAAAGTGATATGTAGTTGTGTTGTGTGAAGTTCTCACTTAGCTTCAAAGTGAAGAGTCGTGAAGATTGGTTCTAGTTTTGGATTAGAATTCAACATCTAGCCTTGTGTCGGAAAATGGTGAAGTAGGCAACGTTGTGAAGATTGGTTCTACCTTTGGATTAGAACTCGACATATAGCCTTGCGTCTTAAAAGAGTTAAGTGTGCGACGTTGTGTAGATTGGTCCTAGCTAAGATTAGGTCTTGACATCTAGCTTAGTGTTAGAAAATAATGTAAGCGACGTTGTAAGGTTTTCTCCGCCAAGAAGGGAGCTTGTGGATATAGTGGAAATCTCGAGTAAGGTGTACTCGAGGAATGGAGTAGGAACGAGGATAGAGCCTCGTTGCCGAACCACTGTAAATCTTGGTGTCTTCCTACTAGGTTGTTTCTTTCCTTACTCTTTACTTACATTCATTATCACTACACTTACTATATATTGTTAATGCATTAGAATTGAACCTAATCATTATGCAACTAGCTTTCAAGTAAAAGATAGTTTTGTGCACTCACCTAATTGAAAGAAATTTTAATTATGAGATAAACCGATGAGAAACTATTCAACCCCCCCCCCCCTCCTTTCTAGTTTCTACAATTGGTATCAGAGCAATGGTGACACAAGATCTTTGAAGTATATTGTTCTTTAAAACTTGGATCGATCCATTGTCTCCTCAAATTAGAAGGTTAAGTTGTACTAAAGTTTTTCTTTGGTCAAAACTATCTTTTGTTGAAAATAAGCCTTTTAAAAAGTTAATATTGCATATTATTTAAATTAGTAGTATTAATGCATTTTAGATTTACTCTTGAAATATATCTACTAGTTTGCATCTTGTTATGTGTAGGTACTCATGAAGATAAATCATTCTATTGATTGTGGATTGAGTTACTTACACTTGTAGAAGACTCATGTTATTTGATTTCCAACATCATTGAATGATGCTGTGACAACCCGTCAATTTATGGTTGATATTTTATACTCGAATATTATTTAAAAACATTATTTTAATGTTACAATATGAACTCACTTATTTTTGGGAAGAAATTTGGATTTACATCTTGGAGTAGCATCGACTACGTCTAAACCGGAGGATTCAACGTTACGTGCTTACGTTTACATACACCATCCTTGGTGACAGTCGGACATTTCAGAAAATAAATTTATCCGTGAATATTATTTTGGAGTTTTAAATTTCTGTTGTTTCATAAACTCACAAATTTACGAGAAGAGATTAGGACTTACGATTTTATTTTAACGTCCTTTACGACTAAACCGGAAACCTTAGGATTACGTATTTACGTTTTCGAACTCCGTTTTGATGAGACAATTTTAATTAGATTCGTTTTGTGCCGTTGATTCATAATTTATAAAAACGTTTTTCGTAAAACGACCCGAGGACACGCAAATCGAGGAAACTAGAATCGAGGAATACCCGTAAACTAGTGAGATGGGACAAAATACATTGTCCCACCCCACTAGCTTACATGGCATGACAACATTGTGTACAACACACCAATTTGGTGGCAAGTTTCTAAGTTAATAACTTACACATGTAACTAGCTTACACATTAAGCTAGCTAGTAACTCAAAACCATCAAACTATCTCATTTATACCATTTCACCATGCAAAACCACTTCAAAATCCTCTCAACTCTCTCTCTAGTTCGTCCCATCCTCACCACAAAACACCTTCACTTGATCAATTCCAACCACAAAATCATGTGTTATTTACACATATGTTGAAGCCCTCTTGAAGCTCTCTTGAATGGTGGTGATTATAACATCCATGGAGGAGTATTCATGGTGTCTTGGGGCTGATTTTCCACAAGGAGATTAGGAAGATTGGTGGTCATGAAGATGGTCTTGGTGCATCACAAGTTTCACCATCAAAATCCATGTTTTGATCACAACCTACATCATCATGGTGGTATAAAGATTGTCCTCCTCATCTTCTTGTTATTTTGATTATGTAAACATGTATTTTATTTTCTATTGTATATGTATATGATGATTATATGATGATAAAAATGTTATGTGGGGATTTGGTGTTGATAAACATGATTAAAAAGGTGAAAAACTATAAAGAACAAGGCTAAAATCTTGCTTAATTTACATGGCTGTATAAAACAGTAAAGAAACTTGTTATGAACTGATAAAATGATGAAGTAGAATGGATTTACAGTAAGCTATGGGTCTTTTACACATGTGAGAGTTGGCCATGCAATGGAATCAAAATAATGAGTGAGATATGATCAAAACAAGTTAGGTGGTCTAATCTGAATAAGCAGTTTTGTAGGGACTGTTAAGACATGATAAACTTAAAATGGGCAGTAGCTATAACTAAGTTAAATGTAGCACATAATATGAAGAACATGTCACCCAAAAATGAGCTTCTAATTCGTTATAGAACTCTAGATATGGTAAAAATGGTGAACATGAAGATAAAAATCAGATTTTTGGAATTAATGTTTATTATTATTATATAAGCACTCACATTTTAATGTATAAAATGTAAAAATAAAAACCCACTAACTTATAAAACTTATTTATATAAATATATAAAAAGTTAATTAAATGGGTAAATTATATAAATGGTGGTGAAATAATATTTATAAGTAATAAAAAACCATAAACTTGATTTTTACGACTTTTTCGGCTATCGTCGTAAAATTAACGTTTTTCGCCAAATAAAACTTAGACGACCAAACCCGTATAATGTAAAGTTTATAAAAGTCATATACTGATATATAAGTATCTAATACAAGTAAAAACCGATAAAACCCGAACTATAAGAAATACGGACATTTACGAGCTAATTAAGCATATTGGACTAATAATTGGACTAAATAAGATAAAAACTTGTAAAAAGAACTTATTGGGCTTAACCCATTTGGGCCCAACATGGAAAGTATACATACTGAAAATATAGGTATAAAAGGGATTAAAACAAGTTAAAGAACTTATAATAAGTTTATCGGACTTAAAACACGCAAATAGGTAAAATTAGTAAACTAGTATAAAAGTTACTGACATATAACACTAAAATGAGTAAAAGAGAATATGTAAACCCACTTGATCATCATATATATATAATCATCATATGTATACATAATTATTATTTTTATAAAGTCATTGGACATGAGTCTAAGACGAATATTGTTTGTCTAGGTTTCCGTGATTGAAGCACGTACCGTACGTCCGAATTGCCGATAACCCGCCTTCCCACATCAACGTGAGTTCATAGCCTCGCACTCTTTTAAATGTTTTTATAAATGCTTTATAAACCCGCGAGGGAGATAACATGTTAGTTTTTTATAAAATAGGACACCATTTGTCCCGATTGTTTGTTTATTGATTTTGGACCCGAATGATTGAATGACCCGACTGTATGACCCGATAAATGATTAAAGGACCCGATAGATGAAATTAAATGGATTATTAAAGTTAGGTTATGTCACTAAAAGTCCCATTAGCATGAATTGTGAACTACCGGGATTTGGTAGACGCTTATGCATTTAATAGTACTATTTGGGGACGATCACCCCAGTTCGCGCCTTGACGGTTGATCCCCGTCATGCCACATTGATTGGTAAGCGAATTTATGTATGAGAAGATTTCCATAGCGTGACCTTTGTGACGACACGCTACTTTAGATGGGCAAAATTGGTATCGGGTTAGCTACCCGTTGTGTTGGGAATAAAATATAGGTCAGATCATCAAACGCTGATAAGAAGAAAGTCAACGCTGATAGATTGACTTTGGACGCTGATAGAAGTCAACGCTGACAGCCTTGAAGATTGACACTGATAGAATATCTTTTGTTTATTTGTTTCTTTATTTATGTATGGTAAAGATAAGCACGACATTGTATTTTCTATTATTATCTTTACCTAGAATAGTTGATTCATAGCTTATTGTACAAGACTTCTTGTTCTATAAAAGAAGGTCTTTTAGGTTAAAGTCATATATCAGTTTTCATAGTATTCGCAAGTTAAACCTTTCATTGTAATCAACACGATTATTCTAATATTAGTGAAAGTTTGTTTAACATCATTGTGTTTTAGATCAAGTGTTAATTCCGCATAACACTTTGTTACTTTATTCACAAGCAAAGGTTTCTCTACGTGTATTACTTGATCTAATCTCGTATACACAAAGCTTAATCGATCTAAGTTTGGGATCAACAAGTGGTATCAGAGCTTGTTGAGAAACTTTTGATCTTTAAGTAACACAGAACCCTAAAACACCAAACCCTAAAAACCCTAAATTCTCAAAACCCTAAAAACAACATGTCTGGCACAAATCAACCTCCTGCTTTGCTTCAAAACAACTTCTCAAACCCTAGCATCAAAATTCCCATGTTTGATGCCAGGAACTTTGAACTTTGGAAGTCCAATTTTGAGCAATACATAGCTATTCATGACTACACTCTTTGGGAAATTATCGAATATGGGAACACATTCGATAAAGCAGCAAAGATTACAGCTGCTATTGAGACAAGGTCAGCTGTTCCTAATTGTCCAGAAGCTGATAAAGTGGAAAAGCCTGATGATGGGAGAGCGGTATCTGTTGAAGACATAGCCAAGAAGAGGGTGGACATGAAAATTTTGAACATCTTGAAACATGCCCTAGGTCATGAGAATCAGCATAAGTACAAACGTTTTGATTCTGCAAAAGAGCTTTGGGAAGCTCTTGAAGTAGCACATGGTGGCAATGCTGACACAAAAGAAGAAAAGAAGAAGCAACTCTTGCATGAGTATGCTGTCTTTAAAGCTCAACCTAATGAGAATCTCAGCAGTGTGAGAAGTAGACTTCTTGACATCACAAGTCAACTTTCCTTCATGGGAAAACAGATTGATGACCCTGAATTGAATGCTACTTTTCTCAAAAGCCTTGGTGATGTTTGGAAGATTGAGACAAGATCTATTCTTGTCAATAACACCCACAAGACTTCCAGGTTTGATGACATCTTCAACAAGTTAAGGCTGTTGGAGAATGAATGGCAATTGGAGAGTGATAACAAATCTTCCAGCAGCAACATGGCCTTCTTTTCACAAAGTGAAGGCCAATTTGATTCCATGAACTTCTATGGACATTCAGCAACTGGATCTCAAGGTGTCAGCGCTGGATGTCAATCTGTCAGCGCTGGATCATATCCTGTCAACGCTTTGTACTCAAGCGCTGACACACACAATCATGGCGCTGATAGAATTAAACCTGCTGGTTTTGATCTTGATACTGTGTGTGCCTTCATTGCTTCTTTGCCTAGTGATTCAAGGATCACTTATGAAGATCTTGAGCAGATAAGTGATGAACAATTGGAAGAGATGGATATAAAGTGGACTATGGCTCTTGTAAGTTTAAGAGCAAACAGGTTCAATAAAAGGTTCAAGAAGAAGATGACCTTTAATGCTAAGGATGTTGCTGGTTTTGACAAGTCCAAGGTAGAGTGCTACAACTGTCATAGGATGGGGCACTTTATGAGGGAATGTAGATCTCCAAGGAGATCTGATGCTGGGAAGCCTTCTAGCCAAATGATTAAGAACCCAGATCCCAAGGCCATGGTTGCTGTTCAACAAATTGATGGCGTTGGGGAATGGGATTGGAGCTGGATGGCTAAGAATGAGGAAGAGGACAGAGCTTTGGTTGCTGAAGTTAAAGAAGAGCATGCTGAATATGCTCTCATGGCACACTCCTCCTCTTCATCAGATAATGAGGTATATGATGATGCTTTCTGTTCTAAGGGTTGTCGTTTAAATACTGAAAAATCAAAACAAGAGATAGTTAAGTTATTAGATGAAGCAAGTACTCTAAGGTGCAAATTATCTAACTATCAAATTGCTCTTACCCAAACAGAAAAGACAGTAACTGAGTATAAGAAAATGGAGTTTGATTTAAAGGATCAAATAAATATCTTAAAACATGAGTTACATCAGAGTAAGGATGTTCAAGATATAGTAAATAGGGTTAATCTTGATTTGATAGCTCAGTTAGAGGAGGCTAACAAAAACAAAGATAATGTGAGTCTTAAAATCCAGAGATTTGATAAGGCCACACAATCCCTAGGAGAGTGTGTTAGTAAACAGAGAGACTCTAAGGATATGAGTGGGATTGGGTTGAATAATTATACTGTTGTTCCACCACCAGCTGGAGATTTCTATGGTGTCCAATCAAAGGACTTATCTTGGACTGGCTTGCCAGAATTCCAAGAGGAGGAGTTTATTCCTCCACCTAGAGTGACTTCCCCAGTTGAGGAATATCAGCAAAAGCTAACTGACCTAGAAGAGTGGAAGAAAGCAAACCACACTTTGTTTGTTAAGGGAGGGTTATTGTGTGAAAGTCCAAATGAGCCCACACCAAACATGATACCAATTGTGGAGTCCTATGATCCTAAACCTATTAAGATCACACACCCTACCACTGGCAAACCTGTTGACCTTGGCCCACAAAATGTTAGAAAACCTAGTGTTAAATATGCAGAGATGTATAGAAATTCTAGGTCACCAAAAAGCCAAGTAAGTAATCATGGAACAGGCTTCTTTGCTTCTAGACCTAAGACTATGTCTAGAAAAGCTTGTTATACATGTGGTAGCTTCTCACATTTGGCCTACAAATGTGTCAATGCTTCCAATGTCAACGCTGACAGGAACCATTTCAGCGCTGACAAAAGTCAACATAGGTCAAACACTGTCAGACCCAATACCTTTGTGAACAAAAGTTCACAAGTTGTTAGACCAGCCCCATTCTTTTCTAGAGGGTCTAACACACAAGGCCTAAGACCTTTTCAAAAGTCAAATACTTGGTCAAATAGGCAATGGGTTCCTGTAGCAAACCCTAGGTACAACGCTGAGAGGAGCAATCGGGGCGCTGACAAGAGAAATTTCAGCGCTGACAAACCTAGGTATTTGCAGCCACATGGAAATAGGTCTAAAGCTTCTACTAGCTTAACATGGAGACCAAAACAAGACCAGAACCCTAATAATACTAGTATTTCTATGACATGCAACAGGTTTCATTATATTTCAAAAGCATTGTCAACACCAATTGGGGTTAACTGGGAATTTCATTCAAACAGGGATGAAAATGGGGTTGTTATGAGAACCAAGTCTGTTCTTGTTGAACAACCAAATGAATCCAAGTCTTCCAAGGCTTGGGTTCCCAAAGAAAACTAATGTGTTTTCTTTATGTGCAGGGCATTCAGAAGAAGATCAATGACTATGGATACTGGGATAGTGGATGCTCAAGGCACATGACTGGAAAGGAAGACTATCTGACCAATTTCTCTCCTATTCAAGATGGTGATAAGGTATACTTTGGGGGTGGCTATGGCACAATCACTGGAAAAGGAACCCTTGTCACCAACAATCTAAGGTTTGATAATGTCTTCTTGGTGAAAGACCTGGATTATAACTTGTTTAGTGTATCACAAGTGTGTGATAACAAAAATAAGGTTCTTTTCACAGATACTGAGTGCTTGGTGTTAAGCAAAGATTATAAGCTCCCTGAAGAGAAATACATAGATTTTAGAACACCAAGGCATAAAGACATATATAATGTGAATCTTAATGGAATTAAGGTAAATAATAAGATGTCATGTCTGTATGCTAAGGCCTCAGTAGATGAAAGTAATCTTTGGCACAGGAGACTAGGGCACATAAACTTTAAGAATATTAATAGACTTGTGAGGCTTGGTTTAGTTGATGGTTTGCCTGAAAAGGCTTTCCACAATGACCACTCTTGTGTTGCATGCCTTAAGGGCAAGCAGCACAAGGTCTCATTCAGGTCTAAACAGGTGCACTCTAGCTCTAAACCCCTTCACTTATTGCATATGGACCTCTTTGGTCCTACTAATATAGAGAGTTTGAAGGGTAAATCATATTGTTTTGTCATTACTGATGATTACTCCAGGTTCACATGGACTTTCTTTTTAGCTAAGAAAAGTGAAACTGCCCTAAGTCTGATTAATTTTATTACCCAAATTGAAAAGAAGAATGGTAATGAGGTCAAAATTATTAGAAGTGACAATGGGGGTGAGTTTAGAAATCAGTTATTAGATGATTTTTGTGCCAAGAAAGGGATTACTAGGCAGTTCAGCATAGCTAGAACTCCTCAGCAAAATGGAGTTGCTGAAAGAAAGAATAGGACCCTTATTGAAGCAGCCAGAACCATGTTGGCTGATGCCCACTTTCCTATAGCTTTTTGGGCTGAAGCTGTTAACACAGCTTGTTATGTTCAAAATAGGGCATTGGTCAACAAGATACATAATAAGACACCTTATGAATTACTTTGGGGTAGGAAGCCCAATATTGGTTTTCTGAAGCCTTTTGGTTGTCATGTAGTTGTGTTAGAAACTAGTGAGGCCCTAGGTAAATTTGATTCAAAAGGTGATGAAGGCTACTTCATGGGTTATTCAGTGCAGAGTAAAGGATATAGGGTTTACATTAAAAAGGAAAAACGTATACTTGAAAAGGTACATGTTAGGTTTTTAGAAAGTAAACCTAGTGATCCTGAGAGTGGTCCAAATTGGTTGTTTGACTTAGAACCTTTGTCTAGAGCTTTAAATTATATGCCTGTTACTGATCCAGACATTGTGAAGGTAACTTCAAGTGTTTTGGAAAAGAGAATTGGTAATGTTTCAGGTATACAGGTTGCTAAGGAAGATGGACCACCAGCAGTTATATCATCTCCCACACAAGAATTTGTTACACTTCCTATATGGACAGATGAGTATTATGCTGCTGCTACTGCTGCAAGGAAAGATAATGGTGGTGTTCAGATACCACCAACTACAAACATGCATGATTCTTCAGGCGCTGACAAAGGGAAATCAAGCGCTGACACGACCAATTCAGACGCTGATGGCTCCAACGCTGACAACACCAATTCAGGCGTTGTTAGCCCAAACACTGACAAACAAGGATCAGACTTTGGGGACACCTTTACACAGCTTTTCTCTTCTCATTTTGAACAGGGTGGACCTTCCAATATCCATGAAGAGATTCCTGTTGATGAAGAAGAATCTGAAGAAGATATTGGCAACATGGAGCGTGAAATTGAGGACACCAGACTTTTTGAAGGAGGAGTTCTCACTTCCACAGCTAAAGATCACCCCACATCTCAAATCATTGGTGATGTTATGGCTCCAGTTCAGACAAGAAGATCCCATCAAGGTCTTGGTGGATTTATTGCCAATATACACAAGAAGGTTGATACCCCTCTTGTACAAGCATGTTTGTTTGCCTGTTTTCTGTCACAGGAAGAACCCAAGAAAATTTTTGATGCTCTCAAGGAACCAAGTTGGGTGGAAGCAATGCAGGATGAGCTTCACCAATTTGCTATACAGGATGTTTGGGAGCTGGTTGATTGTCCTAGATATGTGAGACCAATTGGGACAAGATGGGTTCTAAGGAACAAGAAAGATGAAAGAGGCATTGTGGTCAGAAACAAGGCACGTTTGGTAGCTCAGGGTTATACACAAGAGGAAGGAATTGATTATGAAGAAGTCTTTGCTCCAGTTGCAAGAATTGAAGCTATCAGAATTTTCTTAGCTTATGCTTCTTGCATGAATTTTACTGTTTATCAAATGGATGTGAAGAGTGCTTTCCTCTATGGCACAATTGTTGAGGAGGTTTATGTAATGCAGCCTCCTGGTTTTGAAGATCCTGAGAATCCAGACAAGGTTTATAGAGTAAAGAAGGCAATGTATGGCCTTCATCAAGCCCCAAGAGCATGGTATGGTACATTGTCCACCTACTTGGTGGAAAATGGTTTCAAGAGGGGCACCATAGACCAGACACTGTTTACAAAGAAGAAAGGAAAACATGTGTTACTTGTGCAGGTCTATGTTGATGACATCATTTTTGGCTCTACTGATCCAAAAATGAGTGAGGAATTTTCCAAGCTCATGACAGATAAATTCAAGATGAGTGCAATGGGTGAGATGAACTTCTTTCTAGGTTTACAAGTTCAGCAGAAAGAAGATGGTATCTTCATCTCCCAAGACAAGTATGTTGCTGAAATCTTGAAGAAATATGGTTTTTCTCCACATGAGAAGGAGGCTTCTACTCCTATGGACAGACAACACCCCTGGGGAAAAATTGGAGCTGGAAAGGATGTGGATGTTAGGCACTATAGATCAATGATTGGTTCATTGATGTATCTTACAGCCTCAAGACCTGACATCATGTTTGCTGTGTGTGCATGTGCACGCCATCAAGTGACTCCCAAAGAATGTCACCTTTTTGCTGTGAAGAGGATTTTTAGGTACCTAAGATGCTATCCAGATCTTGGATTATGGTACCCAAAAGATTCTCCATTGGATCTTATTGCATATTCAGACAGTGACTATGGTGGTGACAAGTTTGATAGGAAATCCACAACTGGTGGATGCCAATTTCTTGGGAGCAGATTAATATCTTGGCAATGCAAGAAACAAACAGTGGTGGCCAACTCTACAACTGAATCAGAATATGTTGCTGCAGCTGCTTGTTGTGGACAAGTCTTATGGATTCAGAACCAGCTGTTGGATTATGGGTATAATTTTATGCATACCAAGATTTTTGTAGACAATAACAGTACTTTATGCATTATTAAAAATCCTGTACATCATTCTAAAACCAAACACATAGAAATTAGACATCATTTTATAAGAGATTGCTTTGAGAAAGGTTTAATACAACCAGATAGGGTAGATACTGATGATAATGTAGCAGATTTATTAACTAAACCTTTTGATGCTGGAAGATTTCAATATTTGGTAACAAATATTGGAATGGTTAATCTCACTTAATATGTGTTTTGGAACATTTTTGTAAAAGTATGTACAGGATAATGCATTGTTATTGGTCTTTGTGATGCTTTAGATTTTCCACATTCTTTTTCTAACACTGACAAAGGTAAATACAACGCTGTCACGTGTGTTTTTGCCGTTGTTAGAGATATTATTGTCTAACGCTGACAAGAGTTCCTTCAACGCTGATAAGTGTTGTCGGGACGCTGTTAGCAACAAATGTTAGTTTTGTGGTTTTCATCTAAATGTGCAGGTAATGGTAGCTTTATGCCATTGGATACAGAGTTGCTTATGGATCTTTGAAGAGCTATTTGGACATGTTTTGTTTATGGATGATGGTTGGAATATTTATATTCCTATCTTGACATAAATTTTTAATGTTCATCTATATATTTTGAGAACTCATGTATCATAGTTTAAGGGGAGGTTTAAGGAACCTTTAGGACTCTTGGGTATTCTTAGAATACTCTCATCACAATTCTAGATTGTGTCCACAGGTGAGTATGGGTTAGTTTTACTAAACCATGAGGCACTGTAGCATGCATAGTATATCAACTTTGCATGCTGCCAAGACATTTTTGACTTAGAATTGGTTATGGTCTGATGGGAGACTTGGGAATACTTTGGATATGGGTTTACCTGGGAGTTACAAAGAATTTTATGAAATAACTTTGTTGGTAAGTATTTTGGTTAGCAAGGGACTCTAGAGGACATTTGTGTCTATCTTGCTTATGCAAGTGTGTATAAATGGACAGTGCTTGCCGCCCAGTAATTATTATCAACTTGTAAGATATTTCCCTTAGGATAAATTACTTTGTTAAGGTCTTTTTCTTTTTAAATATTTTTATTTTTACTTTTTAGACGCTGACAAGTTTTTCTCCAAACGCTGTTACGTCCAATCGTGACGCTGACAAGGCTTTAGGCAAACGCTGACAAGAAAATATAGCCGTTGGGCGCTGATGGGCTATTTTTGACCGTTGACACCTAGTGGTCCCTACCCAGTTGTTATTTTTTGACTAATCTTTGGCCGTAATTTTGGGGAGAAGTTACTTTTAATTAATGCATGAGATAAGTTATATTTGATTCAAGATTTTCATGATTGCTCTTTGAATATAACCGCCTCATTTTTGACCAATCAAAATCATGCATCTCTCCTATAAATTTGGCTAATCTTTTTATTCTGGGTATTCATATTTTCTTGTCTAACACTTTTCCTCCTAGATTTTTCCCATATCATATAACCTAAACAGCTTTAAATCATGGCACCCAAATTCAACTCAAAGAATTTAACATTGGAGTTCAAGAGCCAACACAATATGATCGCTTCCTTGACTGCTGATGATGCTTTATTTCCTCAGTATTCACAGATGGTGGCATTTTTAAATGCATCTTCATTGAGGTATGCACTTTCTCATACACCATTAGTCCCTGTCGCACACATTAGACAGTTTTGGAACAATGCTAGTTCCACAACAACTAATGGAGTGACCATATTAACCTCTACTGTTCATGGAAGAACATGGGTGGTCACTGAAGCTTTGGTTCGCCAAGCTTTGCGTCTTGATGACGCTGATGGTGTGACTACTCTTGCCATAGCAACAATAGAACAGGGTCTTAGGGAATTGGGTTATCCTATTCCTGCTGATGTCACTTTAAATAAATATCATAAGCAGGAATTTCCCTCTGACTGGAAATATTTGATACATGTCCTTTTACAATGCTTAAGTCCAAAATGTACTTCTTTTAATGAGATAAACAGGTCAATTGCAAGTGCTTTGGTTTGTATAACACGTGGGCTTAAGTATAATTTTTCAAAAATGATTTTTGAAGGGATGTGTAAAAACAAGGGAAGTAAAATGACTTTGGCTTACCCTAGATTTTTGCAAATGGTCTTTGATTTACAAGCATATTGTTCTAGGGATCATGACACTTTTTATGAGATTCCTAAACAACAGAAAACCATTTTTGCTAAAATGAGCTCCACAAACGACCCCATACCTCTTACCCAACCCATGCTTGAAGTAATTCAGGCTGCTCAACCACAACCAGACCCACAACCAGACCCTGAACCCCAACTTGAGCCTATTCATGAACCATCACCTTCACCAGAAAACATGGACATTGACCAACCCAGCGCTGACACTCATAATGTGGGCGCTGACACAGCCAATCCCAACACTGATACACTTCCTGAACAATCCCAAACACCCCTTAATCAACCCACACCCACACAATCTACTTCATCTTCTACCCCATTACAATCTAGGTTGACTAAACGCCAAAGGGTTACTGGAGTGTTCTCCTCTAGTGATCCTAGCCTTGTAGCAGAGAGAACCACCTCCACAAGTGTGGCTGGTGAAATGGGTGAGGCTGGGGCTATTAACACAGGCTTAGATGCTGGTCAAGACAGTCCCAACATCATTAAGACCTCATCCATGCCCCATGATCCTATTTTGGGAGGTCAAATCCCCATTCTCGCTGAGGGCAGATTGGAACCTATGACCATAATTGAATTGACGGCGGCTGTCATTAGCTTGCAAAAGCAAAATGTCAGTCTTGTACAAACTGTCAACAAACAGGGACAAGAACTCCAAGCTTTGAGGGAGAGAGTAACTGTTTTGGAGAATCCCAGTAGCAGGAGTCTAATGGAGGAATCTTCCAAAGGGGAGGAAAAAGAGGATGAGGAGGATGAGTTGATTCACACAGCTAGTGAAAAGAGTTCAGAAAAGAGTTCACAATTTAGTGAATCCTTGCAGATTGCTGAAGCTCTCACCAACTTGAAGAAGTACCCAGTTGTTGATACATCCAAGGTGACACCAAAGAACTTGGAAGGGTCTTTCAAAGAAACATTGGGCGCTGATACAGGTTTGGACGCTGACACATCCAGCGCTGATAAAGGTAATCGTGGCGCTGATAGGAGCAACTTGGACGCTGACAAAGTTGCAGATGATGTTGATGTATTCCAGCCATCAACAATCATTAAAGATGTGTCCACACAGGTTTCTTCTTCTACTTTACCAATTATTGATCCAAAAGACAAAGGTAAAGGTATTTTGATTGAAGAAGATGTTCCAAAGAAAGATGCAGCACAAATAGCATTTGATGAACAGTTGGCTGCACAACTTGTGGAAAGAGATTTGAGGAGGAGTAGAAGATCACCATTTGTTGTTTCTGAAAGTGAGGAGGAAAGTGGTGATGATAAAGAAGGTGATAGCTCAGATTCAAGCATTCAAATTATTGAAGATCCAGAAAGGCTTGAATATGGGGATGAGCTAGCAAAGGAAAGGTTGAGTGAGTTGAAGAATCAGGTTGATTGGGACCTACCAGAAATCACCAGAATGTACCATGCTTGGGAAAACCAGGTGATGGACAACCCAGGTATGAGTTTATCAGATCAAATTTGGGGGTTGGAAGTTCTTCTTAGGGTACAAGAAGACATAAAGGTGATTATGAGATTTAATGCACAAGAGGTCAAGACCTGGCTCAAAAGAGATAGAAGGCAGTTGTACTATAAGTTGCTTAGATGTCATCAGCCTAATTGGACATCAAAGAAGTTGCTGGCCTTGTCTTTTGAGGAGTTAGAGTATAGGGCACATCCTATTTGGAGGAAGGTGCAAGAACAGAATGTCTACCAGTTTCTTTCAGAAGAGAGAAAACAAGAGCTTGTAGAGGAGATGCAAATTCAAAAGGAAATAAGGATTGCTCAAAGACCAGTGAAGAAAGGAGATCCTTTTCAATTTCCTAAAGACATGGATGTGTATTTTCCAACTGAAGGTGTTATAAGGAAGCATCTCAAGCTTTCTCCCTTGGAAGCTTCAGATTTGGTAAATGTGATACCTCTAGATGACAGAAATCCAATCATCAGTTTTGATGAAGATGAGTGTGGATTTTGGAAGGTTGGACGATTTGGAAAGGAGGTACATACTTTCACTTCAGTTATTTCTATATTTGCAAGCATAGACAGGGAAGACTTGGTGCATCTATGGAGGTTAATAGAGGCCAAGTATACAGCTGAAGCACCTACTTCAGCTAATGGAATAAGACTTTGGAACACATTTATGACTTTGTGTGGTCCAAAAGAAGCAGATCCTGCCATTTGGAAGGATCTTGAAGATGATCTCAGTAATCTTCATTGGAGGCTATATTCTACTTGTGGTGTATTTCATATGAGCTCTACAAAGTTTTCAGAATATTTGCTTGTGGATGCTGATTATTTCTTGTCCAAAGAAGTATTGGAGAAGATGCTAGAGACACCCTTGGAGATTGATTATACGAGTGATGTGGCCAAGGACTTGATCAGATATGTTTATCACCAACATAAGAAGTTATTGAAAGATTCCTCCTAAGCCTTTAGTTTTTATTCAGAAACTTGATCATTGGAATGGATATCAAGTTTAGGGGAGGATTGTTGGGAATAAAATATAGGTCAGATCATCAAACGCTGATAAGAAGAAAGTCAACGCTGATAGATTGACTTTGGACGCTGATAGAAGTCAACGCTGACAGCCTTGAAGATTGACACTGATAGAATATCTTTTGTTTATTTGTTTCTTTATTTATGTATGGTAAAGATAAGCACGACATTGTATTTTCTATTATTATCTTTACCTAGAATAGTTGATTCATAGCTTATTGTACAAGACTTCTTGTTCTATAAAAGAAGGTCTTTTAGGTTAAAGTCATATATCAGTTTTCATAGTATTCGCAAGTTAAACCTTTCATTGTAATCAACACGATTATTCTAATATTAGTGAAAGTTTGTTTAACATCATTGTGTTTTAGATCAAGTGTTAATTCCGCATAACACTTTGTTACTTTATTCACAAGCAAAGGTTTCTCTACGTGTATTACTTGATCTAATCTCGTATACACAAAGCTTAATCGATCTAAGTTTGGGATCAACACGTTGTTGGTTTAGTAAGGTAACAATGTCATGCGGCTTATAATAATCCAAAACTAACGAAATACTATTAGACGCAACGAATTACGAAGTATTGCCTGACTAGCAAAACGGGGTCATACTATTGATATTATGTTTGTGTTTTGGTTTTCATAACCATATTCATATAACGGTTTTTATTTTCATACAACGTCATAAGACGTATTGTATGATGTTTTTACGACATTGGCTCGTATACTGATTTTTAAGGCAAATGCCTATATAATGATTTTCGATAAGGATTTGTATAAAATGACTTTGGCTATTTTATGGCCTATTAAAATGATTTGTACAAAATGACTTTCAGTAAAAATTTTATACTGATATTATATTGATGGATTATATTAAACTCTATGAATTCACTCGGCGTTATCGCTGACCTTTTCTTTTAAACATGTTTTATCTCAGGTACTTGAAGGTAATTCTCGGGAAGACAACAAGAATTCATGGCCCGCACTTAAACAATATTTTCCATTAAAATACTTTGTAAAACTTTGTATGAAATATAATGACTTGGGACCGATGTAACTTTGATGTTTATGAATGGAAATGATTTATTATTAAACGACGCGATTTTTATGCGTTGTCTATGATGTGAGTAATGTGCTATCTCGTAACACCAACGAGTCTTCCGCTGTATTGAGTTGTATAAATTTAGGGGTGTTACAGTTTGGTACCAGAGCTCTCGTTATAGAGAACGAAAGATTTTTAAAACTAAGGTTTTGAATAAAACATTTTAAAATCTTTTTACTAAAAACATTTTTCTAAAAATGTCTAAAAATCTTTTGACTATAACGGTGCCGAAGAATTCCCGAGTTACCGACAAGGCCAAGACTGAGAAGTGTTATTTTAATATATATATAACTTGAATTATATATATATGATGTAATTTTATTACAGGATTGTTTGATGATTATTTTGATATTTATATGCGGTATTTATACGACGTAGATTGTCACAATGTACCCTAAATCCCCTATTAAATTAATCGAAGCTATTCTCGTAGGAATTCTAGCTATCCTAGATCTAAACCAAGTTGTGGATATTTATGATCCCAACAAATGGTTGATATTCATAGAAATGTAGATATTAGTTTATTGTGATATTGAAAAAGAATTGGCGAGATTAAATCTGATACCGATGTCATGACGATCTTTTCTTATAGAGTGGAGTTTAACAAAACATTACCACCTAGAAAGATGTCATGTGATTCGTTGTCATCCAATTCTTAAATTTGAAATCGAAAGGGTGAATGTTGCACTTGAGGCTGTCATTAGAACCATTACCCAAAAGCCTCATGCCACTAATACCTTTCCGAGAAGTCTAGTTGAATGATCGAGTCATTTTATACTAGTGACTCATTTGATAATTGTTGTTGTAAGAAATATAGGATTGGAAATTAAGTGTTGTTCATATCGAGCTTTTATTGCCTATTAAGGCCTAAGAATAAGATTTAAAGTATTGGAATATGAGGTAGGATATTGAATTGAGTATAAAATTGGTTGAAACTTGAATAAAGTAAAACTTAACTTATATGGAATATGAGATTGTTAAGAGGAAGTCGTTAAGTTCTTTAATTGAACTATAAGGTTTTAAATGATTGTTAGTGTGTGTTAAGGGTTGTTCCTAGTCCATTGTCTACTGACGAGGATGCCCAGTGTCCAAGAAATAAATTGAATAAATTTTCTTCTGAATTGAGACCAATGGATCTTTCGGGACATGTGGAACACCTAATGACTCTTGTAGATTAGTATTCATTGTGGTATCTTTCAAAAATAATCCCTAACTTAACTGTGACATCAGTTGGTAGGATGAGTTCTGAGAATTGTATGACATAGTGACACATAATGTGTTACGATACAATTTTGACTTGTTTGTGATTAATGAAAAGACTACCTTTGATTGCTAAATTCTACATGTATCGATATTATCTATCTTTTATTGCTTCTTCCTAATGTTCGCATTAGTGATGCAACCATTGAACGAGTACTCATCTTGATTTGAGTTACGCTGTGAATCATTCTTCGTGAGTGCCATCGAGGTCATGAACCTCATGATTATTTGGCTAAATCTCATTCCCTATCATATTGTAGTTAGTTCTTGGTGAACAAGCTTTCATCACTCTTTTGCAGATCACACATTGTTTTTATAAAGTTAAAACGGTATCCTTTGAGGAAATTTAATTTTCAACACAATAAGGATTATTCAAAGTGAGATTTATAAGTGATTGTTATCAAAATGAAGTTGTTTATGAAATACCTTGGAAAACTTAATTGTTTTCATAACAAAGAAAATCTTTGTAAATTTATTCTTGATTCTTATTTAAGAATTAAGCATGAAAATGTTTTTATTATAAACATGATGATAAAATTTTAACGAACTGAGTATTGCATCGTTAATCTTGAAATTGTATATAGTTGCGCGCCTACATACAATTTAGAATGGACCATGCAAGACTGACTAGTAGTCACCATAAAACTAATGAATAAACACTAAATTTTCTTTGAAGATTGTGAAAGATTAAATTTTATGAGATCTGCAAGAAGCAAAAAAATAGGGACATATTGATAGGGACACCTACATATGTGCCCATACTATTTATTCTTATGAGTCGAATTTACTCATCCGTGGAATTTGTCTTATTTGACAATTGATATTCCCTCCTTGTCCAATTCTCCCGTGGTGAGTTTCTTTGGAAAAGAATCTGATTACCGAGTGTTGATACCCGACTGGATGTATTGACGTTCCTATCATTTCTTTTGATTAGATTTCATTTGAATGACCTGGGTAACGATCCGAGGAGCTTTCGAATGCGTACTCAAATTATGAAAACATAGGATATATTCATATTCGTTAAATGTTTTCGTCTGTATCTGATTTGAAATTCTCTCGCATAGATTATGCGTTGACCTTACTCTTTTAATAGTAGTTATGTCTCCATATATCCTTGAATTTATGAAGGATTATGAGTATTATTAGTCTTTTGAGAACTTCACATCTTATCGACGGTAATAAAACTGGAAAATTGATAGTGCCAGTATAATGGATTGATTGATTATGACATGATGACATTGTCTTAATTGATGGGAACTCGAGTAGAATTCCCCTAAATGATAAGATGTTGATTATCAAAAGTGATCTAAATAATTCTTGATGGATGATTATCCTGTATTTAGACTTAAAATTATACCGTGAATGGTTGTGAATTAGTCATAGATATTATAATCTAGAAAGAAGTTAATATGAATTTATTAAAAGATGTTTATCTTATCTGAAACTTTAAGAGGTATTTGTTGGTGAATTACCTAGACTTTCGCCATTAAAGCAAGTTGAAACTGGTATTGATTATATTCTCGGTGCTGCACTTGTGGCTTGTGCACTGTACGTCAGCACCATCTGAATTAAAGGAATTACCGTACAACTGAGAGTTGTCGGAGAAAGATTTTATTATACCAAGCCTGTCATCATGAAGAGCTATGGTGATATCATTCCTTATATTTATAGATTACTGTGACTGAGTAAATTGACAATCGAAAACGATATCCATAAATCGAAATGGAAGATTTGTTCGATCATTTACAAGGTTCTAGTGTATGTTTTAAAGATTTGACCCATAGCATGGTTATCATCAACGTCGCGTCCGCGAAAAAGATTATCTATTCCAGTCACTACATCCGGTACTTGTAATGAACGTTATGAGTTTCACGTGATGTCGTTTGGATTGACCAATGCACATGTAGCATTCATCAATTTGGTGAATCACGTGTGTAGGCTGTAATTTGATAAATTCATGCTTGTGATCATTAAGGACCATTTATTTGTTTATAAGAATAAGAATGAGTTAATAATTATTTATGGATTGCCCTGAATTGGCCGAACGATAAAAACCTTTACCTTGAATAATTAACACGTGACTAAAGACTTAATACTTTACATGATTTGACTATGTGATTAAAAGGATAATGGAATATAAATTGACTCTTCAAAAATTAAGAGCCCTTTTAAGACTTTGGATTTTACCAAAAAGAAATGGAAATATGCTTTGACAAATGTTTTAACAAAGGATTTTAAAGGGATTATTCCCTTATACACTAAACATTTAACTAAACTTGTGTTTAGGGGTAAATGTTTGTGTATGCCTCAAGAAAACTTAAGAGGAATTGAGGAAATATTTTAAATCATGACTTGAAATTCGAAACGACACATTTTTCTTTTCAAACTAAGAAAATTTTGACCACGGTATAACCAAAGATTTTTCGAACATTTACGCTTCTTATTAATTATTTTAGTTATTTTCTTGTTAATTAAATCCAAATTTATTTTGAACATTTTATATAATTGGTCGAACTAAGAAATTTAAACTTTTAACGTTTACGTTTCATAAAAATTAAATAATTATTGCTAATTTACATATAATAATTATCGACGCTTTAGACGCCGGATTGAGAAAAACTGATAAAAATGATAGTTGAGACGAAACTGAAACATAAAAGATATGAAGAAAGAATTTTGAATAAATACGGTTATGATATTTATTTCATCAGGAGAAAGTGAACGTAATTACGGACGCATAATATAGAAAGAATATCTGAGTGAATTGTGGACATGATAATTATATCATCATGAGAAGTGAATATAAATACCGATGCATTATGTAGAAAAGATAAATAACCAGTTAGGACATGTTCCTTATTAATGAAGGTGCAAAATAAATTGCTGAACGATATAAAAATAAACAATACTTGTAAAAAGGATAATATAGATAATAAAAGGGGTTCGCGGCTAATGTGAACCATTAGAATTGAGAAGCCGATGGCGTTAAATATTTTAAAGACCACTTGTGACTGTATAAATATAGAGATTGTGAGATATAGTTACGTTGGAATTTGTAAGTATAAGTATTCTATTTATGTCATTTATGACTAAAAGTATCTTTGTCTGAAGAAGTTGTACTAATGGCAATTATGAAGGCAGACATCGCCTCATACATTAGTAAACGTCTAGCTATTGCAAAGGTCATCATCTGAATATTGATTCGATTTGGGGCATCGTCGACAGACTGACCAAATCTGCTAATATCATTCCCGTTAATGATAAATGCAAAAGAGTTGTGTAAACATGGTGTGCCGTATCGATCATCTCTATCAAGATCCTCGCTTCGCATCGAATTTCTTGAGATTTGCTCAGAAGTCATTGTGAACGAATCTTGATGAGAGTACTATGTACCACCCCAAATCGAAGGGACGAGGTAAAGTAACGATACAAAGTAATTTAAGTGCTGTTTTATGTTTGAATGATTGACCTTTGGTAATAGACCATATAATCATTTTCCTTTGGAGAGATCATCATTGATAATCATCGTATTAGGATCGAGATCGAATCTTGTTAAGATTTAGAAATTAGAGCATCTGTAAGCAGGAGTTGAGATGAAGACACCCGACATACACCCATTGTGAGTTGGACATGTCTCTTAGGTTTAAGGTTTCCTATGATGGCGAACCTATCCTTGCAAAATACCCGACCCGCGAGATCTGAAATGATTGTTGAAATTAGAATTTGATTATTAACTGCCGATAGTGGGCAGGAGGTTATGTGAATATGAAATGTAGATCTTGAAGTGCCAGATGGGTAGCGAAGTTATGCCACAATTTTTAACCCTGGAAAACTGAATTCATGATCTGACAAATCATGGGATATAAGTCCCCGTTGTATGGACCCTTGAGATGATATAAAAGATTGGTTTGAAAGGCATATAAGCTGGATCTACCCTAGGACTTCAACGACTGCGTGAATTATGTTTTGTATATCGAACTTGATGGAATATCTATCAAGTTAAAATCTGAATTCTTTTTAGTAATGTTTAGATCGGCGAAAAGTTGCATTCATCAAAAACCCGTGAACATCATGGATAGAGAAAGTAAGTCAACATTAAGCCTGATCTTATTCCCGTAGTTATGTTTGATGAAACTCGCGTATTATAAAGGATTACACTTGTGAGAAAAGACCGAATGTGGAGGAAATACCCACATGGCTTTGACTCTATAAGAAGCGAGTAGTAAGGTAAGATGATCTTTGAGGACAAAGATCCTGTTTAGGGGTAAATGCTGTGACAATCCGTCAATTTATGGTTGATATTTTATACTCGAATATTATTTAAAAACATTATTTTAATGTTACAATATGAACTCACTTATTTTTGGGAAGAAATTTGGATTTACATCTTGGAGTAGCATCGACTACGTCTAAACCGGAGGATTCAACGTTACGTGCTTAAGTTTACATACACCATCCTTGGTGACAGTCCGACATTTCAGAAAATAAATTTATCCGTGAATATTATTTTGGAGTTTTAAATTGGTGTTGTTTCATAAACTCACAAATTTACGAGAAGAGATTAGGACTTACGATTTTATTTTAACGTCCTTTACGACTAAACCGGAAACCTTAGGATTACGTATTTATGTTTTCGAACTCCGTTTTTTATGAGACAATTTTTATTAGATTCGTTTTGTGCCGTTGATTCATAATTTATAAAAACGTTTTTCGTAAAACGACCCGAGGACACGCAAATCGAGGAAACTAGAATCGAGGAATACCCGTAAACTAGTGAGATGGGACAAAATACATTGTCCCACCCCACTAGCTTACATGGGACGGCAACATTGTGTACAACACACCAATTTGGTGGCAAGTTTCTAAGTTAATAACTTACACATGTAACTAGCTTACACATTAAGCTAGCTACTAACTCAAAACCATCAAACTATATCATTTCTACCATTTCACCATGCAAAACCACTTCCAAATCCTCTCAACTCTCTCTCTAGTTCGTCCCATCCTCACCACAAAACACCTTCACTTGATCAATTCCAACCACAAAATCATGTGTTATTTACACATATGTTGAAGCCCTCTTGAAGCTCTCTTGAATGGTGGTGATTATAACATCCATGGAGGAGTATTCATGGTGTCTTGGGGCTGATTTTCCACAAGGAGATTAGGAAGATTGGTGGTCATGAAGATGGTCTTGGTGCATCACAAGTTTCACCATCAAAATCCATGTTTTGATCACAACCTACATCATCATGGTGGTATAAAGATTGTCCTCCTCATCTTCTTGTTATTTTGATTATGTAAACATGTATTTTATTTTCTATTGTATATGTATATGATGATTATATGATGATAAAAATGTTATGTGGGGATTTGGTGTTGATAAACATGATTAAAAAGGTGAAAAACTATAAAGAACAAGGCTAAAATCTTGCTTAATTTACATGGCTGTATAAAACAGTAAAGAAACTTGTTATGAACTGATACAATGATGAAGTAGAATGTATTTACAGTAAGCTATGGGTCTTGTACACATGTGAGAGTTGGCCATGCAATGGAATCAAAATAATGAGTGAGATATGATCAAAACAAGTTAGGTGGTCTAATCTGAATAAGCAGTTTTGTAGGGACTGTTAAGACATGATAAACTTAAAATGGGCAGTAGCTATAACTAAGTTAAATGTAGCACATAATATGAAGAACATGTCACCCAAAAATGAGCTTCTAATTCATTATAGAACTCTAGATATGGTAAAAATGGTGAACATGAAGATAAAAATCAGATTTTTGGAATTAAGGTTTATTATTATTATATAAGCACTCACATTTTAATGTATAAAATGTAAAAATAAAAAACCACTAACTTATAAAACTTATTTATATAAATATATAAAAGGTTAATTAAATGGGTAAATTATATAAATGGTGGTGAAATAATATTTATAAGTAATAAAAAACTATAAACTTGATTTTTACGACTTTTTCGGCTATCGCCGTAAAATTAACGTTTTTCGCCAAATAAAACTTAGACGACCAAACCCGTCTAATGTAAAGTTTATAAAAGTCATATACTGATATATAAGTATCTAATACAAGTAAAAACCGATAAAACCCGAACTATAAGAAATACGGACATTTACGAGCTAATTAAGCATATTGGACTAATAATTGGACTAAATAAGATAAAAACTTGTAAAAAGAACTTATTGGGCTTAACCCATTTGGGCCCAACATGGAAAGTATACATACTGATAATATAGGTATAAAAGGGATTAAAACAAGTTAAAGAACTTATAATAAGTTTATCGGACTTAAAACACGCAAATAGGTAAAACTAGTAAACTAGTATAAAAGTTACCGACATATAACACTAAAATGAGTAAAAGAGAATATGTAAACCCACTTGATCATCATATATATATAATCATCATATGTATACATAATTATTATTTTTATAAAGTCATTGGACATGAGTCTAAGACGAATATTATTTGTCTAGGTTTCCGTGATTGAAGCACGTACCGTACGTCCGAATTGCCGATAACCCGCCTTCCCACATCAACGTGAGTTCATAGCCTCGCACTCTTTTAAATGTTTTTATAAATGTTTTATAAACCCGCGAGGGAGATAACATGTTAGTTTTTATAAAATAGGACACCTTTTGTCCCGATTGTTTGTTTATTGATTTTGGACCCGAATGATTGAATGACCCGATTGTATGACCCGATAAATGATTAAAGGACCCGATAGATGAAATTAAATGGATTATTAAAGTTAGGTTATGTCACTAAAAGTCCCATTAGCATGAATTGTGAACTACCGGGATTTGGTAGACGCTTATGCATTTAATAGTACTATTTGGGGGCGATCACCCCAGTTCGCGCCTTGACGGTTGATCCCCGTCGTGCCACATTGATTGGTAAGCGAATTTATGTATGAGAAGATTTCCATAGCGTGACCTTTGTGACGACACGCTACTTTAGATGGGCAAAATTGGTATCGGGTTAGCTACCCGTTGTTGGTTTAGTAAGGTAACAATGTCATGCGGCTTATAATAATCCAAAACTAACGAAATACTATTAGACGCAACGAATTACAAAGTATTGCCTGACTAGCAATACGGGGTCATACTATTGATATTATGTTTGTGTTTTGGTTTTCATAACCATATTCATATAACGGTTTTTATTTTCATACAACGTCATAAGACGTATTGTATGATGTTTTTACGACATTGGCTCGTATACTGATTTTTAAGGCAAATGCCTATATTATGATTTTCGATAAGGATTTGTATAAAACGACTTTGGCTATTTTATGGCCTATTAAAATGATTTGTACAAAATGACTTTCAGTAAAAATTTTATACTGATATTATATTGATGGATTATATTAAACTCTATGAATTCACTCGGCGTTATCGCTGACCTTTTCTTTTAAACATGTTTTATCTCAGGTACTTGAAGGTAATTCTCGGGAAGACAACAAGAATTCATGGCCCGCACTTAAACAATATTTTTCATTCAAATACTTTGTAAAACTTTGTATGAAATATAATGACTTGGGACCGATGTAACTTTGATGTTTATGAATGGAAATGATTTATTATTAAACGACGCGATTTTTATGCGTTGTCTATGATGTGAGTAATGTGCTATCTCGTAACACCAACGAGTCTTCCGCTGTATTGAGTTGTATAAATTTGGGGGTGTTACAGATGATATCAAGATGGGTAGAAGTGATACTAGTCTTTGAAGACTTAGTAGTCACTATTAGTCATAGTTGGGCTTTGCATAGGTTCCTTGAAAGCTCGGAATGCAATTTATGGCCAAGGTACGCTTTCGTTCTTCCACAAGCCCTATTGATCATTCTTTTGATCATTAATTGACTATATGATTACTCTTGGCATCCCTGCCTTGACATTTATTTGTGGTTTGTGATTCTTTTCTTTTTCCCTCTCAAACCGTCATTGCTTGGATACTTGACTCACTATGGAGATGTAGGGTGAGTTAGTAGAAGCTTAAAGTATGAAGCATGATTTCCTTGGTTTGCACCCTTACGGTTAGTAGGCCCTATATCATGTGTAACTTGTGCAATTAAGCTCATATCTAGGATGATTAGTGAATCCCTTGAGATACCAAACTACTTCATTATGTTGTAGGTAGATTTTACACATTTGGAATTGAAATATTCCAAGGATATTGTTATTGTTAATTCTAGCAATAATTATCCGATCATGTGGGAGAGAAAGTGAATCTATACTTTTCTCATGTTTTGAAATAGAATAAGACTACTCTTAAAAATGATCTTATTCTATGCATCAAAATTGCTTGGTTTAATTCATTACCAAAGCCGTTTAGACTTTCGCCGGAAAGGCACGTCTTAAACCACTATATATGACACAAGCTCTTCACCTCATAAATTTGAAGAATGTCATTTGTCTCTTGAGAAATGATCTCGGTCTTGATTCACTTCTCTTGACTCCTCTCCCTTTGCCTTTTTGCTACGAGTAGTTGTTTGTTCGTTTCGGTCTTTTTCTATCTCGATTCAACTCGTAATCCTTCAACAAGGCATTATTACCTAGTGTTATGGTGTTCCAATGCTATCCTAAAAGGTTTAAGATATATTTTTAAGTATTTTAAAAATTTTGGTTTTCAAAAATTCATTGTCTTTCTTTGATAAAAACCTGCCTCTATAGGCGGTTCTTTATCTCTGGCGGCTCAGAGGCGCGGTTCCTTATCGATAAGGAACCGTGGGCAGTAGCTTTTGTTAGAGCGCTAGTTTTATTAAAATATCTTAATAAAACAAGTCCTTCTCGCTCCTTCACACACAGCCGACGTTTTTCTCTTGTTTTTCCACCATTATTAAAACTTCAAAAACTTTCAATCACTCAAATTAATTGATTCAAGTTCGTGGGTTTCACTCATCCATCATCCAAGATCAATTAATTGTAAGTTATTTCTTTCAATTTCATCTAATTTGTTCTAGGGTTCATACATTCATAATTGGGGATTTTTAACATTGAATTAGAACCTTATTAGGAATAAGAGTTGACATAGTATTGTTACTATTTGTAACACCCCAAAATTTATACAACTCAATACAACGGAAGACTCGTTGGTGTTACGGGATAGCACATTACTCACATCATAGACAACGCATAAAAATCGCGTCGTTTAATAATAAAAGCATTTCCATTCATAAATATCAACTTTACATAGGTCCCAAGTCATTGTATTTTATACAAGTTTTACAAAGCATTTGAATGGAAATTATAATTTAAGTGCGGGCCATGAATTCTTGTTGTCTTCCCGAGAATTACCTTCAAGTACCTGAGACAAAACATGTTAAAAGAAAAGGTCAGCGATAACGCCGAGTGTATTCATAAAGTTTAATAAAATCCATCAATATAACATCGGTATAACATTATTACCGAAAATCATTTTATACAAATCTTTATAATAGGCCATAAAATAGCCAAAGTCATTTTATACAAATCCTTATGAAAATCATAATATAGGCATTTGCCTTAAAAATCATTATACGAGCCAATGTCGTAAAAACATCATACAATACGTTTTACAACGTTGTATAGATTAAATAAAAACCGTTATATGAATATGGTTATGAAAACCAAAACACGAACATAATATCAATAGTATGACCCCGTATTGCTAGTCAGGCAATACATCGTAATTCGGTGCGTATAGCAGTATTTCGTTAATTGGATTATTATAAGCCGCATGACATTGTTACCTTACTAAACCAAACAACGGGTAGCTAGCCCGAAACTCAATTTTCCCATCTAAATTAGCGTGTCGTCACAAAGGTCACGCTATGGAAATCTTCTCATACATAAACTCGCTTACCAATCAATGTGGCACGACGGGGATCAACCGTCAAGGCGCGAACTGGGGTGATCGTCCCCAAATAGTACTATTATATGCATAAGCGTCTACCAAATCCCGGTAGTTCACAATTCATGCTAATGGGACTTTTAGTGACATAACCTAACTTTAATAATCCATTTTATTTCATCTATCGGGTCATATAATCATTTATCGGGTCATACAATCATTCGGGTCCAAATCAATAAACAAACAATCGGGACAACTAGTGTCCTATTTCATAAAAACTAACATGTTATCTCCCTCGCGGGTTTCTAAAACATTTCATAAAAACATTTAAAAGAGTGCGAGGCTATGAACTCACGTTGATGTGGGAAGGCGGTTATCGGCGATTTGGATGTACGGTACGTGCTTCATTCACGGAAACCTATATAAATAATAACCGGTCTTAGACGTTTGTCCAATGACTTTATAAAAATAACAATTATGTATACATATGATGATTATATATATATGATGATCAAGTGGGTTTACATATTCTCGTTTACTCATTTTAGTGTTTATGTACTCATAACTTTTATACTAGTTTACTAGTTTTACCTATTTACATGTTTTAGGCCCAATAGAACCATTACAAGCCCAATATATTATATTAGTCCAATTATACTTTTATTATCAGTATCACACTTTACATGTTGGGACCAAAAGGGTTAAGTCCAATAAATAAGTTTATAAGTGTTTTAGTCCATTTTGTTGTATTATTAGTCCAATAACGTTAACTTAGCCCGTTAATGTCCGTATGTTATATAGTTCGGGTTTTATCGGTTTTTACTTGTTATATATGTTTATATATCAGTATGTGAGTTTATAAAAGTTTACATTAGACGGGTCTAACCGTCTAAGTTTTATTTAACAAAAACGTTAATTTTACGGTAATAGCCGAAAAAGTCGTAAAAATCATGTTTATAGTTTTATAACTTATAAAACTTATCAAACTACCATTTTTATAAAATGTCCATTTATTTATCCATATAAATATTTATATAAATGTATTATATAAGTTAGTGGGTTTTAATTCACATCTTATACTATTTTTATTTGAGTGCTTATATAATACTATTATACTTTAATTTCCCAAAATCTGATTTTTATTTTCATGTTCACGAAAACTGCCATATCTAGGGTTCTATATGGTGATAGAAGCTCAACTTTTTATGACATAAACTACATGATATGTGCTCCATTTAACTCTACTATAGCTACTGTTGAATCAGCATCTAAGTATTTTCTAAAAATCGTCCAAAACAGTGAACTCAGATTTGTACTCTAAACTTGTTTTGATCATATCTCACTCATCCTAATGATTCCATTGCATGGCCAACTCTCACATGTGTACAAGACATATTACTTACTTTATATCCATTAATATATTCTATTTTATCAGTTCATCATATGGTTCTTTACTGTTTTATACAGCCATCATTTTAAGCATGATTTTAACCTTTTTACATATAGTTTTTCATCTTTTTAATCATATTTATCAACACCAAATCCCCACACAATACTTTTATCATCATATAATCATCACATACATATACAATAGGAAAGAAAATACATGATTACATAATAAAAATAACAAGAGGATGGGGAGAACAATCTTTATACCACCATGATGATGTAGGTTGTGATCAAGACATGGATTTTGATCACACAACTTGTGATAAACCAAGACCATCTTCAAGACCACCATTCTTCAAGAACTCCTTGTGGAAAATCATCCTTAAGACTCCATAGAAACTCCTCCTTGGATGTTATAATCATCACCAATCAATAGGGCTTCAAAAGGGCTTCAACTTATGTATGAATAACATAATGTTTATTGTTAAATTTGATCAATGATGGTGTTTGATGGGTGAGATAGGACGGTAATTGTAGAGAGGATGGGAGAGTTTTTGTTGTTTTTGCATGTGTAGAATGGAAGTAAATGAGAAGGCTAGTGGTTTTGTGGTTTTTGGTGGGTGAAACTAAGCTTAAGTGTTAAGCTAACACACAAGTGTAAGCTACTAGTGTGTATGGATGCCACATCTTTGATGTGGTGTCCTCTTTAGCCGTCCCTTAAGTTAGTGGGGTGGGATAAATTAGTTTGTCCCATCCCGCTAATTTACGGGTATTCCTCGATTCTAGTTTCCTCGATTTGCGTGCCCTCGGGTCGTTTTACGATAAACGTTTTTATAAATTATGAATCAAAGGCATAAAACGAATCTAATAAAAATTGTCTCATCAAAAACGGAGTTCGAAAACGTAAATACGTAATCCTAAGGTTTCCGGTTTAGTCGTAAAGGACGTTAAAATAAAATCGTAAGTCCTAATTTCTTCTCGTAAATTTGTGAGTTTATGAACCAACACAAATTTAAAACTCCAAAATAATATTCACGGATAAATTTATTTTCTGAAATGTCGGGCTGTCACCAAAAACGGTGTATGTAAACGTAAGTACGTAACGTAGAATCCTCCGGTTTAGACGTAGTCGATGCTACTTCAAGACGTAAATCCAAATTTCTTCCCAAAAATAAGTGAGTTCATAATATAACATTAAAATAATATTTTCAATTAAATATTATGAATAAAAATATCAATCATAAATTGACGGATTGTCACAACATTTACCCCTAAACAGGATCTTTGTCCTCAAAGATCATCTTACTACTCGATTCTTATAGAGTTAAAGCCATGTGGGTATTTCCTCCACATTCAGTCTTTTCTCACAAGTGCAATTCATTACAATACGCGAGTTTCATCAAACATAACTACGGGAATAAGATCAGGCTTAATGTTGACTTACTTTCTCTATCCATGATGTCCACGGGTTTTTGATGAATGCAACTTTTAACCAATCTAAACATTACTAAGAAACAATCAAATTCTCACTTGATAGACATTTCATCAAGTTCGATATACGAAACATAATTCACGCAGCTCTTGAAGTCCTAGGGTAGATCCAGCTTATATGCCTTTCAAACCAATCTTTTACATCATATCAATGGTCCCATACAACGGGGACTTATATCCCATGATCTTTCAGATCTTCAATTCATTTTCCATGGTTAAAATATTTGGCATAACTTCGCTACCCATCTGGCACTTCAAGATCTACATTTCATATTCACATAACCTCTTGCCCACTACTAGTAGTCAATATTCAGATCCTAATTTCAACAATCATTTCAGGTCTCGCTGGTCGAGTATTTTGTAAGGTTAGGTTCGCCATCATAGGAAACCTTAAACCTAAAAGACATGTCCAACTCACAATGGGTGTATGTCGGGTGTCTTCATCCCAACTCCTGCTTACAGATGCTCTAATATATAAATCTAAACAAGATTCGATCTCGATCCTAACACGATAATTATCAATGATAATCTCTCCAAAGAAAAACGATTATACGGTCTATTACCAAAGGTCAATCATTCAAACATAGAACAACGCTTATAGTATTTTATATCGTTACTTTACCTCGTCCCTTCGATTGGGGTGGTACACAGTACTCTCATCAAGGTTCGTTCTCAATGACTTCTGAGCAAATCTCTAGAAATTCGATGCGAAGCGAGGATCTTGTTAGAGATGATCGATACAAGCACACTATGTTTACACGACTCCTTTAAATATAAAGAGTCAATTTCTTCATCAAGAATCTATCATTAACAAGAATGATATTAGCAGATTTGGTCAGTCTGTCGACGATGACCCAAATCGAATCAAATTCAGATGATGACCTTTGCGATTGCTAGACGTTTACTAATGTATGAGGCGATGTCTGTCTTCATAATTTGTCATTAGCACAACTTCTTCAGATAGGGATACATTTAGTCAAAAATATCATGAATAGAATACTTATACTTACGAGATGACTACATCTCAAAATCTCCATATTTAGGCAACCACAAGTGGCTTTTTAATCATGTAACGTCATCGACTTCTCAATTCTAATGGTTCAACTTAGCCGCGAACCATTTTTATCATCTATATTATCCTTTTTATAAGCATCGGATATATTTTAAATTGTTCGGCAATTTATTTTGCACATTCATTATTAAGAAATACATCGTAATTAATTCTTCATATTTTCTAAGTTTCAGTTTCGTTTCAGCTATCATTTTTATCAGTTTTGCTCAGTCCGGCGTCTAAAGCGTCGATAATTATTACAAGTAATTAAATAATAAACAATTAATTTTATGAAAGGTAAACGTAAAAGTTTTAAATTTTCTCAGTTCGACCAATTTTATAAAAGTGTTCAAAATAAATTTGAATTTAATTAACAAGATTTTTGTTTATTTATCGAAAATAATTAAAATAATTAATGAGATCCGTAAATGTTCGAAAAATATTTGTTTATACTTTGGTCAAAAATTTTCTTAGTTGAAAAGAAGAAATTTGCGTTTCAAATTCTAAGTCATGGTTTAAATGTTTTCCTCAATCCCTTTTAGGTTGTTTTGAGTTACGCACAAACATTTACCCCTAAACAGGAGTTTAGTTAAATGATTTAGTTATAAGGAATGATTCCTTAAAAATCCTTTGTTAAAATACCTGTCAAAATATATTTCCATTTTCTTTTTTTGTAAAACCCAAAGCCTTAATGGCTCTAATCTTTGAAAAGTCAATATATATATCTTACCATCATTAATCGGACGGTCATATAATGTAAAGGATTAAGTCTTTAATCTCATGTTAATTATTCAAGGTACATGTTTTGATTGTTCGGCCAATTCAGGGCAATCTATAAATAATTATTAACTCATTCTTATTCTTATAAACAAACAAATGGTCCTTAATGATCGCAAGCATGAATTTATCAAATTACAGCCTTCACACGTGATTCACCAAATTTATGAATGCTACGTGTGTATTAGTCAATCCAAACGACATCATGTGAAACTCATAATGTTCATTACAAGTTCTGGATGTAGTACTTGGAATAGATAATCTTTTTCGCGGACGCAAAATGGATGATAACCATGCCGTGGATCAAATTTTTAAAACATACGCTAGAACCTTGTAAATGATCGAACAAATATTCCATTTCGAGTTATGGATATCGTTTTTGATTGTCAATTTACTCAGCTCACAGTAATCTATAAATATAAGGAATGATAACACCATAGCTCTTTATGATGACGAGCTCGGTAGAATAAAATCTTTCTCCGACAACTCTCTCAATTGTACGGTAATTCCTTTAATTCAGATGGTGCTGACGTACAGTGCACACGCCACAGGTGCAGCGCTGAAAATATAATCAATACCAAATTCAACTTGCCTTAATGGCGAAAGTCTAGCTAATTCACCAGCAAATACTTCCTAAAATTTCAAATAACAGAATTATCTTTTAATAAATTTTCTTTAAGTTCTTCTAGATTACAATATCTATAACTAGTTCACAATCATTCATGGTATAATTTCAAGTCTAAATGCAGGATATGGTCATCCATCAAGAATCATTTAGATCACTTTTGATAATCAGTATCTTATCATTTAGGGTAATTCTACTCGATTTCCCATCAATTAAGACAATATCGTCATGTCATAATCAATCAATCCATTCTACTGGCACTATCAACTTTCTAGTTTCATTACCGTCGATAAGATGTGAACTTCTCAAAAGAGTAATAATAACTCATAATCCTTCACAAATTCAGGGATATATGGAGGCACAAATACTATTAAAAGAGTAAGGTCAACGCATAATTTATGCGAGAGAATTTCAAATCAGATACAGACGAAAACATTTAACGAATATGAATATATCCCATGTTTTCATGATTCGAGTACGCATTCGAAGGATCCTCAGATCGTTACCTAGGTCATTCAAATGAAATCTAATCTAAATAAATGATAGGAACGTCGATACATCCAATCGGGTATCAACACTCGGTAATCAGATACTTTTCCTAAGAATCTCGCCACGGGAGAATTGGACAAGAAGGGAATATCAATTTGTCAAATAAGACAATTTCCACAGATGAGTAAATTTGACTCAGAAGAATAGATGCTACAGGCACATATGTAGGTTTCCCTAACACTATGTCCTTTTTTTCACTTTTGCAAATCTCATAAATTTTAATCTGTCACAATCTTCAAAGAAAATTTAGTGTTTATTAATCAGTTTTATGGTGACTACTAATCAGCCTTGCATGGTCCATTCCAAATTGTATGTAGGCGCGCAACTATATACAATTTCAAGATTAACGATGCAATACTCAGTTCGTCAAAACTTTATCATCATGTTTATAATAAAAACATTTACATGCTTAATTCTTAAATAAGAATCAAAATAAATTTACAAAGATTTTCCTTGTTATGAAAACAATTAAGTTTTCCAAGGTGTTTTATAAACAACTTCATTTCGATAACAATCACTTATAAATCTCACTTTGAATAATCCTTATAGTGATGAAAATTCAATTTCCTCAAATGATACTGTTTTATCTTATAAAAACAATGAGTAATCTGCAAAAGAGTGATGAAAGCTTATTCACTAAGAACTAACTACAATATGATAGGAAATGTGCTTTAGCCAAATAATCATGAGGTTCATGATCTAGATGGCACTCAAAAGAATAATCCACAACGTAACTCAATTCGAGATGAGTACTTGTTCAATGGTTGCATCACTAATGCGAACATTAGGATTAAGCAATAAAAGATAGATAACATCGATACATGTAGAATTTAGCAATCAATGGTAGTCTTTTCATTAATCACAAACAAGTCAAAATTGTACCGTAACACATTATGTGTCACTATGTCATACAATTCCATGAACTCATCCTACCAACTGATGTCTCAGTTAAGTTAGGGATTTTTAAAAGATACCACAATAAATACTAATCTACAAGAGTCATTAGGTGTTCCACATGTCCCGAAAGATCCATCGGTCTCAATTCAGAAGAAGATTTTCTTCAATTTGTATCTTGGACACTGGGCATCATCATTATTGGACAATGGCCTAGGAACAACCCTTAACACGAACCAACAATCAATTAAAACCTTATAATTCAATCACAGGACTCAATAACTTCCTCTTAGCAATTTCATATTCCATACGGGTTAAATTTTATTTTATTCAATTTTCAACCAACTTATACTCAATTCGATATCCTACTTCATTCTCCAATACTTTCAATCTTATTCTTAGACCTTCAAAGGGCAGTAAAAGCTCGATATGAACAACACTTAATTTCAAATCCTATAGCTCTTACAACAATAGTTATCAAATAAGTCACTAGCATGAGATGACTTACACATTCAATTAGACTTCTCGGAGAGGTACTTGTGGCATGAGGCTTTTGGGTAATGGTTCTAATGACAGCCTCAAGTGCAACATTCACCCTTTCGATTTCAATTTTAAGA
The DNA here is from genome assembly GCA_025667525.1 of Glebionis coronaria. Lineage (NCBI taxonomy): Eukaryota > Viridiplantae > Streptophyta > Magnoliopsida > Asterales > Asteraceae > Glebionis > Glebionis coronaria. The sequence goes on along the minus strand of CM046874.1, from coordinate 471,638,061 downwards.
ATTGGGTGACAACGAATCAGATGATATCTTTCTAGGTGGTAATGCTTTGTCAAACTTCACTCTATAAGAAAAGATCGTCATGATATCGGTATCAGATTTAATCTCGCCAATTCTTCTTTAATATCATAATCAACTAATATCTACATTTCTAAGAATATCAACCATTTGTTGGGATCATAAATATCCACAACTTGGTTTAGATCTAGGATAGCTAGAATTCCTACGAGAATAGCTTCGATTGATTTACTAGGGGATTTAGGGTTCCTTGTGACAATCTACGTCGTATAAATACCTCGTATAAATATCAAAATAATCATCAAACAATAATGTAATAAAATTACATCATATATATATATATAATCCAAGTTATATATATATATTAAAATAACACTTGTCAGTCTGGCCTGGTCGGTAACTCGGGAATTCTTCGGCACCGTTATAGTCAAAAGATATTTAAACATTTTTAGAAAAATGTTTATAGTTAAAAGATTTTGAAATGTTTTATTCAAAACCTTAGTTTTAAAAATCTTTCGTTCTCTATAACGAGAGCTCTGGTACCAAACTGTAACACCCCCAAATTTATACAACTCAATACAGCGGAAGACTCGTTGGTGTTACGGGATAGCACATTACTCACATCATAGACAACGCATAAAAATCGCGTCGTTTAATAATAAAAGCAGTTCCATTCATAAATATCAACTTTACATTGGTCCCAAGTCATTGTATTTTATACAAGTTTTACAAAGCATTTGAATGGAAATTATAATTTAAGTACGGGCCATGAATTCTTGTTGTCTTCCAGAGAATTACCTTCAAGTACCTGAGACAAAACATGTTAAAAGAAAAGGTCAGCGATAACGCCGAGTGAATTCATAGAGTTTAATAAAATCCATCAATATAACATCGGTATAACATTATTACCGAAAATCATTTTATACAAATCTTTATAATAGGCCATAAAATAGCCAAAGTCATTTTATACAAATCCTTATCAAAATCATAATATAGGCATTTGCCTTAAAAATCATTATACGAGCCAATGTCGTAAAGACATCATACAATACGTTTTACAACGTTGTATAGATTAAATAAAAACCGTTATATGAATATGGTTATGAAAATCAAAACACGAACATAATATCAATAGTATGACCCCGTATTGCTAGTCAGGCAATACATCGTAATTTGGTGCGTATAGCAGTTTTCGTTAATTGGATTATTATAAGCCGCATGACAATGTTACCTTACTAAACCAAACAACGGGTAGCTAGCCCGAAACTCAATTTGTCCATCTAAATTAGCGTGTCGTCACAAAGGTCACGCTATGGAAATCTTCTCATACATAAATTCGCTTACCAATCAATGTGGCACGACGGGGATCAACAGTCAAGGCGTGAACTGGGGTGATCGTCCCCAAATAGTACTATTATATGCATAAGCGTCTACCAAATCCCGGTAGTTCACAATTCATGCTAATGGGACTTCTAGTGACATAACCTAACTTTAATAATCCATTTTATTTCATCTATCGGGTCATATAATCATTTATCGGGTCATACAATCATTCGGGTCCAAATCAAAAAACAAACAATCGGGACAACTAGTGTCCTATTTCATAAAAACTAACATGTTATCTCCCTCGCGGGTTTCTAAAACATTTCATAAAAACATTTAAAAGAGTGCGAGGCTATGAACTCATGTTGATGTGGGAATGCGGTTATCGGCGATTTGGATGTACGGTACGTGCTTCAATCACGGAAACCTATATAAATAATAATCGGTCTTAGACGTTTGTCCAATGACTTTATAAAAATAACAATTATGTATACATATGATGATTATATATATATTATGATCAAGTGGGTTTACATATTCTCGTTTACTCATTTTAGTGTTTATGTGTTGATAACTTTTATACTAGTTTACTAGTTTTACCTATTTACATGTTTTAGGCCCAATAGGCCCATTACAAGCCCAATATATTATATTAGTCCAATTATACTTTTATTATCGGTATCACACTTTACATGTTGGGCCCAAATGGGTTAAGCCCAATAAATAAATTTATAAGTGTTTTAGTCCATTTTGTTGTATTATTAGTCAAATAACGTTAACTTAGCTCGTTAATGTCCGTATGTTATATAGTTCGGGTTTTATCGGTTTTTACTTGTTATATATGTTTATATATCAGTATGTGAGTTTATAAAAGTTTACATTAGACGGGTCCAACCGTCTAAGTTTTATTTAACAAAAACGTTAATTTTACGGTAATAGCCGAAAAAGTCGTAAAAATAATGTTTATAGTTTTATAACTTATAAAACTTATCAAACTACCATTTTTATAAAATGTCCATTTATTTATCCTTATACATATTTATATAAATGTATTATATAAGTTAGTGGGTTTTAATTCACATTTTATACTATTTCTAAAATCTGATTTTTATTTTCATGTTCACCAAAACTGCCATATCTAGAGTTCTATATGGAGATAGAAGCTCAAATGTTTATGACAAAAACTACATGATATGTGATCCATTTAACTCTACTATAGCTACTATTGAATCAGCCTCTAAGTATTTTCTAAAAATCGTCCAAAACAGTCAACTCAGATTTGTACTCTAAACTTGTTTTGATCATATCTCACTCATCCTGATGATTCCATTGCATGGTCAACTCTCACATGTGTATAAGACATATTAATTACTGTATATCCATTAATCTCTGCCATTTTATCAGTTCATCATATGGTTCTTTACTGTTTTATACAACCATCATTTTAAGCATGATTTTTACCTTTTTACATATAGTTTTTCATCTTTTAATCATATTTATCAACACCGAATCCCCACACAATACTTTTATCATCATATAATCATCACATACATATACAATAGGAAAGAAAATACATGATTACATAATAAAAATAACAAGAGGATGGGGAGAACAATCTTTATACCACCATGATGATGTAGGTTGTGATCAAGACATGGATTTTGATCACACAACTTGTGATAAACCAAGACCATCTTCAAGACCACCATTCTTCAAGAACTCCTTGTGGAAAATCAGCCTTAAGACTCCATAGAAACTCCTCCTTGGATGTTATAATCATCACCAATCAATAGGGATTCAAAAGGGCTTCAACTTATGTATAAATAACATAAGGTTTATGGTTAAATTTGATCAATGATGGTGTTTGAAGGGTGAGATGGGACGGCAATTTTAGAGAGGATGGGAGATTTTTTTGTTGTTTTTGCATGTGTAGAATAGAAGTAAATGAGAAGGCTAGTGGTTTTGTGGTTTTTGGTGGGTGAAACTAAGCTTAAGTGTTAAGCTAAAACACAAGTGTAAGCTACTAGTGTGTATGGATGCCACATCTTTGATGTGGTGTCCTCTTTAGCCGTCCCTTAAGTTAGTGGGGTGGGATAAATTAGTTTGTCCCATCCTGCTAAATTACAGGTATTCCTTGATTCTAGTTTCCTCGATTTGCGTGCCCTCGGGTCGTTTTACGAAAAACGTTTTTAAAAATTATGAATCAACGGCATAAAACGAATCTAATAAAAATTGTCTCATCAAAAACGGAGTTCGAAAACGTAAATACGTAATCCTAAGGTTTCCGGTTTAGTCGTAAAGGACGTTAAAATAAAATCGTAAGTCCTAATTTCTTCTCGTAAATTTGTGAGTTTATGAACCAACACAAATTTAAAACTCTAAAATAATATTCACGGATAAATATATTTTCTGAAATGTCGAACTGTCACAAAAAACGGTGTATGTAAACGTAAGCACGTAACGTAGAATCCTCCGGTTTAGACGTAGTCGATGCTACTTCAAGACGTAAATCCAAATTTCTTCCCAAAAATAAGTGAGTTCATAATATAACATTAAAACAATATTTTCAATTAAATATTGAGAATAAAAATATCAATCATAAATTGACGGATTGTCACAACTATGATTCCATAGGTTCATATTCATTGAGATTTCATTAAAACCCATTTATAGAACAAATCCGAATTTTGACTAAATAGTTTGGTTGATTGATTGAATTTATATGAACCCATGAACAAGTTGTTAGTTTGTGGACGTATTTAAATAGTCGTGTTTTAGGATCAAACTCGAGACTATGGGATTGCACACAAACGTTTAGAGCTATTTAATTAATTAATTATGATTTATTTAAATATAGTTAATTAGTTGACGAGTGTTAATGGATGCTAAATGTAAAAGTGGTAACTAAAGATTGTGTCCTAAAGTTATTTTGGGAGCAACATATGGCCGACCCCTATATGGGGAATATATGTGTTTTGGTCTTGGTTTTTAGACTAGAATATATTCTTTGTAATTAGTTCTAGCCTAAAACCTAAGCTACCTTGACACTATAAATACAAGGCTCTAGGTATTGGTTTTCTCATTCATTTATTGTGAGAAAAAACTCAAGCCTAAGCCTTGCCATAGCCTTATTCGGCAGAGCCTTACTCTTGGATTGTTCGGTTTGAATTTTCCACTTCTATGACACGGTTCTGCTCGTGTAGACCTAGCTTGTCAAGTAGCTTGTTCAAGACGTGTGTATAAAAACATAGATTCAACCTTTGTTTGATTAATCTTAGATTGGTGATTGTGTTCTAGTTATTGGAAGCATTGTAAGGTAAACTCCCGTTTATATTATGTTCAATTAATTATGTGCATGTTATGATTATATGATCCTGAATCGCTTCCGCATGTGTTATGATGTTTATTTGTTTTGTTATCAAACAAATGTTATGTTAGATCTAACAAATGATCAGTGGCATCACGAGCCGTTTTAACATTGCAATAATTATTGAACACCTATGATCTTAATATTGTATTGTTAAAACATGAGATTTAGGGTTTACACATTTTTTTATTAAAAATTCGGACCAATTTTGCTTGAATCACATGATTTTTATGTTATTGCTAAATAAAGAAAAGATTTTATTGTAAACCCTATATTTATCATGTTAGATCTTAGGATTTAGTTACTTGATTAAATGTTAGATCATGTAGTTAATTATTCGGGTAACGATCCTACATAATAATCTTTACTTATTTTAAGTGATTATATGGAACAAATTATAATCTTTACTTGTTTTTTTAAGTGATTATGTGGATCCATGATTTATATGCATGTTGTCATGGATCAAACTTGCCATGTGGTAAATGTTACGAATATTTGGCATATCTTCTTATGTTTGAATTAGATCATAAAATCTTTAATTAGGGAAGACTTAATATTCTATTAAAAACCCTAGATTTAAAAAGATTTTATTATATAAATAAATGCATGTGGCTATTTGATTTATTTTTAGCGCATATTTTTTGTATATTTGTGCTTAATAGTTATTTTTTTGTCTAATATATTTTTGATATATGCCATGTGTTTAACGTTTTTTGTCTAAAATGTTGTAAACAATGGGTATATTTTCCAAAAATATAAATTTGACTAAATAACTATATAAAACTAATAGATTTGTTAAGAAGTTTAAATGAGACCTATTATTGAATGTATCTAGTGCTTTAATTATAAGTTAGTATCCTTATTCGTAGAGTGTTCCATCCCGATATTTCATCTTGGCTGAGTGTGCTGGGTTTACGAATTAAAGTGCCCTCGCTCCCCAAATGATTATAGAATGGCGTCGACGAATAATTGTTACTGAACAAATAATCTAGCACTCTATAATTCTTTAATGTGGTCATTTAATCTTCAAGAAAATGTCTATAAAAAGTTTTATAAAACTTATGCTATGGATTTGTATGCATGCTTCTCGATACATAAAATTTTTGATTTATCACATCAAAATAATACCTACAATTTAAGTTGAATATCATCTAATTGAGAACACTTGAAGTTGCAATTTTAGTCAAGTAAGAGCCTTGGATTAAGATTGTGATGGAAAGAAAATTATTCATATGAGTGAGATCTCGATTGAAAGTTTTACGTTCAATAGACTAGAAGACTTAATTGAGTTAATTAGTGAGAACTAGAAACTCAAGGCATTAGAAAGGGACTAAACATGTTTACAATGCAAAGTTATTAAACTTGCAATGTAAGACCCTTAAAATACTAGAATTACAAAATGGGTTTTTCAATTAAATTGTTCGACAAGTTGCCATGCTGAATACATTTATTACTAGCAGATCAACTGATGTAGTATATTTATGTCACCATGGGTACTAGTAATTCAAGGAAAATACTATGGTTAATTTATTAACGTGGGTAATTTTATTTTCTTGAAATTATTGATTATCGAAAATTCTAATACATGAACTTTTTCTATAGAAATGGCTCATCTCCAAAACAACTCTCAACATGTGTCTTCTGCCCTCAAAAATTTCTTTGAAGGCGAGAAGCTGACTGGCCCGAACTTTAATGATTGGTATCGCTCCCTAAGGATTGTCTTGAGGGTAACTGATACTATTGATTTTTTGTACCTGCCTTGTCCTCACATGCCTACTGAAGATGCTTCCGAAGAGGACCAAGCTCTTTTCAAAGCTGATTACAAAAGGTATTCTGATGTAGCCTGCATCATGCTTAGCGGAATGAATGCTTCTCTCAAGCAACAATTCGAGTACTATACTCCAATGGACATGCTTGCTGAGCTCCGCAATATGTTTGAAAAAACACCAGCTGTTGAGCTTTACGATCTTGTAGATGAACTACACAACTGCAAACATCAAGCAGGACAACCCGTTAGTGCACACTACTTAAAAATGTAAGCGATGCTGGATCAGCTTTATGTGCTAAGGAAACCCTATGACGATGCAATTTCGATCAACTTGATCAATAGGCCCCTTAACAAGGACTTTAATGAGTTTGTCAGAAACTTCAACATGCATTGCGAGGGGAAGACATTGAGTAATTTGCACGCAATGCACCTGCACATGCACCTACGCCTCAAGTACTTGCAATACAAAAGGGTAGGGTTGCTAAGCCAAAACCGCAATCGAATAAGCAGAATAAAGGCAAAGGAAAACCTGATAAGGGCAAGCAAGTTGTGACTTATCAGAGCAAACCTAAGAAGCATCTTCCAAAGAAGAAGGATGATTCTCAAAAGGATAAAGATTGCCACTACTGTCATGCTGATGGACATTGGAAGAGGAACTACCCTCTTTACCTCGAGGATTTGCGTACAAGTAAGAAGAAGTTTGAGCTTGGTGCGTCAACTTCAGGTAACTTACTTGTGATTGAATTATTTAATATATCATACAAATCTAATTCCTGGGTATATGATACGGGATGTGGTATTAATATTTGTAATACCATGTAGGGATTTAAGATTAAAAGGAAGCTATCTTATGGTGATCAATTTCTGCAAGTGGGCAATGGCGCACAAGTAGCGGTTGAAGCCATAGGAACATTTAAGCTAGTTTTACCTTCGGGTTTAGTACTGAGTTTGAATAAAATTCATTATGCACCTTCTATTGTTAGAGGTGTAGTTTCTGTTTCTTGTTTGATAGACCTTGGTTTTCACTATACTGTTTCTAATAATGGAATTTATGTTTCTTTGAATGGCATTTTCTATTTTACTACTATTGCTCTGAATGGTGTGTTTGAAATTGATATGAATGATCATGTCACCAATGGTAATAATAATTCTATTTTTAGCATCAATAAGAAGAAAAAGTTAGACTTGGATTCTTCTTATCTTTGGCATTGTAGACTTGCCCATATTGGGAAGACTTACATGCAAAAGCTTTCAAAAGAAGGAGTTTTGGATAGTTTTGATGATGAATCATTCGATAAATGCAAATCTTGTATTTCAGGGAAAATGACAAGGAAACCTTTTAATGCTAACATTGAAAGGGCTACGGATCTACTTGGTCTTATACATATGGATGTGTGTGGACCACTTAGACATATGTCAAAGAGAGGTGCTAGCTACTTCTTAACATTCACGGATGATTTCAATCGATATGGTTTTGTTTATTTACTTAAGCATAAACTTGAGGTGTTTGAAACATTAAAAGTGTTTAAAGCTAAAGTAGAGTTGCAAACTAGAAAGAAGATTAAAGCTCTTCGATCCGATCGAGGTGGCGTATACTTAAGCCAAGAGTTTAAAGATTATCTTGCTAAGAGTGGAATTGTCCAAAATCTTACTTCTCCTTATACTCCACAACAAAATGGTGTATCTGAAAGGAGAAAATCGTACATTATTGGATATGGTGCGATGTATGTTTAATCTTACTACTCTACCATTATCCTTTTGGGACTATGCCTTAGAATCTGAAATTCGTATTCTTAATATGGTTCCCACAAAGAAGGTAAGTAAGACACCATATGAAATATGGCATGGCAAGAAGCCTAATATGTCTTATCTTAAGGTCTGTGGTTGTGAGGCGTACGTGAAACGTGACTCAGCTGATAAACTCCATCAAAGATCTGTGAAGTGTATCTTCATAGGATACCCTAGGGAAACTATGGGTTACTACCTTTACTTCCCACCTGAAAACAAAGTTATTGTTGCAAGATATGGAAATTTTCTTGAAAGAGAATTTCTATCTCAAGAAATCAGTGGGAGGAACTATGATCTGGAAGATGATCATGAAGATACATCACCTTCTAAAATTACTAGCGAAATTCGCGTAGAGCTAGAAACTCTGGGTCCTCCACCGAAATTAGGTCCTATCCGAAGGTCTGAAAGGACTATTCGAGCACCCAACCGTCTAAGTCTAAACATAGAGGTTGAAGATAATGAACCAGGTGACTTCGGTGAACCTACTAATTATAAATCTGCTATGCTTGATCCTAAGAGCAAAAAGTGGAAAGGTGATATGGATGAGGAAATGCACTCCATGGATGTCAACGAAGTTTGGACGAAAGTGGATCCACCTCCTAGTGCTAAAGTAGTGAAAAGTAAGTGGATTTACAAGTTGAAAACTAACTTGATGGAAAGATACAATCCTACAAAGCTCGTTTGGTGGCCAAGGGCTGCACTCAAACGCATGGTGTTGACTACGTCGAGACTTTCTCGCCGGTAGCCGACATTAGAGCTATTAGGATTCTCATAGCTATATCCGCGTACTATTACTATGAGATATGGAAAATGGATGTTAAAACCGCCTTCTTGAATGGTCGCTTAGATGAGGACATCTATATGGAGCAACTTGAAGGGTATGTTGATCCTGAATATCCAAATCGTGTGTGTAAACTTCAACGATCTATTTATGGTCTGAAGCAAGCCTCACGACAAAGGAATAAACGATTTGATGAAGAAATCAAGAAGTTTGGATTTGTTCAGAATCATGATGAGCCATGTGTATATCGCAAAGCTAGTGGGAGTAATGTAGTTTTCTTGGTCTTATATGTTGATGACATATTAATCATGAGAAGTCATATACCAAGTCTTAAAGCTGTTAAGTATTATTGATATGAGCAAAAAATCATATCAATTTATCAACAAATCACCCTAAAACACAAGAAAAATACCTAAACTTTGTGCTATAAAAGCAGTATTATGTGGTATGTTCTTTGTTTGTGTTCAAATAGGTAAGAAGGATACAATTTCAAGCAAACAAGAAGAAAATCAAGCAAATTTGGATGAAAAAGACAAAGAAGGATCAAGGATGACAAGACTTTGAAGACAAAGGACCTATCTTGACAACATTTCAAAGATGAAGGACCAAAAGTGAACATTTTTCAAAGTCAAGATCAAAGTCAAACATGGTCAATCATCAAGTCAACAAAGTCAAAGGGTCAAATGAAGCAAGAATGCAAGTTGAAGGACCATTTATGCCAAAGGAATGAAGATTCTAGCTCAAAATATCAATCTGCCAAGTACAAGGACTGAAATTGCCAACTTTCAAAGTAAAATATGGCTTAATCCGTGTGATGCAATATCAACCAATGAGAAGCAAGGAAATAAGTGATTTGGATTGCCACATAATCCCACTCACAGCCGCCAACATTTAATAAGCAAATCCTAACAGTGCAATCCACCACCCTTTCAATCCACCAATCATATTTCAGTATAAAGACAATGATCCGTGTGCTTATCCCTCAGCCAACCACAAGACGCCATGTGGATTTCTTCTCCAACAACTTTGCCAGAATCGGTCAAGAGCTAGAGTGCGTTTCAAAATAAGTTATAAACATCAAAGTTGCTCAAAATCAAAGGACGAATTCATCCAAAAAACTAAATTAAGCTGAGAATAACTCAATCAAAAATCCCCAATTAAGTTCTTCACCTGCAAATATCAATTTGCAGAACTGGGACACGTGGAAGACTCCTATTGGCTTGGACACGTCATTCTCCCCAACTACTTCACTTTTTTATTATAAAAATAGGACTAGAAGCTCTCATTTGTACATAGTTAGCTAGTGTGAAAAACACACACACTAGAAATTTACACTCTCTCATTCTGTTAGCAGTTAGTAGATAACAACTCTCAAGAGCTTGACAACCTCTTGAGAGTCTGTTAGTTAGTTGTAACATCTTTTGTAACCACCTTTCACATAAATTCAATAAAATTCCAATTTCCCTCCAATTCTCTTACTACTCTTACATATTGTTCATACGCCAGTGTTATTGTTAAGTTTCTAGTGATCATAATTGATCATTAGCAGCTTTGTGGAAGATTGTAGCTGTTCTTTTCATCCTATAGCTGAGTACATTGTTCTGATTGTTCCATTTCAAGCATTAGTAGAATTTTTGAAGGTTTCAAGTTCATCAATGGAGATTAAGAGTTGATAGCTATTGATCGGTTATAGATTGATAGATCCTAGTGCTAAGGTGGTGGTTTAGCACTAGCTAGATAGCTCAGAGCTACTCTACTCCATCAAAGGAGGCTTCTAATTCGCAAGTTTGCCTTTTCTGCATTTTTGTTCCACTCAAGTGTTGAATGCCTGCTCAATTCATAGTATAAAACTTATTTGTTGTATGATCAAAGGTGTTTAGTTGTTAATTGACTAGATTGAATGATTGTGTAGTATAATGGTAGCTTAGCTCTTGATTACTAGCCTTTATTTCCATTCTGTTAAGATTTTAGCTGTCTATTAGCTTGCCTTAGCATTTGAAGTATAGGAGTGTTGCTTAGCCTAAGATTAGCTTCTTTACATCTCAATTTGGTAGTCACATTTAGCCTGCTATTACTCTTTAATCAGTCTTGCTCCTAGCTTAAATCTCTTTAATAAAATTCTACTAAAAACCTGTAACCAGTGTTTAGCAACCGGTTTTAGAGAATGATCTAGTGTTGATTTTTGAGCAAATCTTGTTCATTGTTAGTCACTTAGCCGTTTTAAGTCAAGTTCAGTAGTTGACATTCCTTTTCTAGTCAAATCTTTGGTCAAAAAGGCCAATTGCAGTCGAGGCTTTGGGTCATATTATTTCAAAACCTGTTTTCAGAAAGTACCAGATTTCAAATCATCGCTATTGCTTCAATCCTTGATGAATTTTCTTGAAACCAGTTTCTAGCTCTCTAACAATATATGTAGTTTAAGCCTTTAGCAGGAATTTCTATAGTTTTCAGAATTGAGGTAGAAATAAGCTGTAGAATAAGCCCTTGAGCATTTGCCATTTTCTATAACAAAACGTTATGCTGTTTTCCTATTCTAGCTTATCCACTTCATAAACTTGCCCATTTTCTTTTACAAATCTCTTTAAAAAGTGTTAGTGGTTAAGATTTGAACTTTTCAGCTTTTTGGAAATTTTTGTCAATAAAAGTCAACATAAGCTCTTTCTAGCTTAATTTCGTTTTCTGAGCTTATTAATGGATCATTTTTTATAAGACAAAACATTCCCTTCTTCTTGTGAGCTGATTAACAAGTTTTTTGCAAAAAAAGTTGTGGACGTTTGGCTTATTAGATAGCTTAAACTTGGCTTATTGGAAATAGCTTATTAGAGTTTTAGTAAGTTTCAGCTTATTTCCTTTTACTAGTCTAGTTAAAAATGAATTTTAAGTCTTTTGCAATTTGAATGAGCTTATTTGGTTGAGATTTGAGCTTATACGAGCTTATACTTGATTGTTGAATTGGACATAGAATATCCAAATACCTTTACCAACCAAAAACATTTTAAACTCGATCTTGTTAGGACTTTCAATTTGCTAAGAACTGAGAAAACGAACTTCACTATACACAAATATCAAATGGCGCCGTTGCCGGTTCTTTGACTTTACGAGAGACTATCGATTGACGGTTTTCATTGGCTTTTGGAAACCGTTCACCTCGTGAACGTTATTTTTACGTATCATAAATAAAAAACAATAAAAAATCAAAAATATAAAAATACATAAAAACTAAAAAATTAACAAAACAATTCTTTTCCTAAAGAATTGACCAAACAAATTAAAAAAATCCAAAAAGCAATCTTTTTCCTAAGAGATAGCACCCAAAAATATGTATTATTGGATTCTCTCGGTTTTTATGTACATATAGTATTTTCTCTTAAAAACTCATAAATATAAAACTATTTTCCATATGTTATTATAAGTAAATACGTATACGTATAAGAACAACTAATTAACATATTCTCCATAAGTATTGCCAGGGCAATACACCGTGTTGAGGGGTGTTTCGGTCCTTGACACGCGTATCGATCAAACAAAATAAAGCAAGAATAGCTAAATACTTCCAATAAGCAATAATTTGAAGAATACAAACAATTAAGTGAATAGAAAGGCGATGTGCTATAAAATGCCATCTAAGGGTCAATAGGTACTTAAGTGCTTCACGCCACCTACCCCCCGTTCACTTGTGAGTATTCTAAGAAGGAAGGCTTCATTGGGGGTCTTGCACCCAAGTAGTACATACGTATATTATTATTTTCTTGTGGATATTTCATATTGAAACTCGAAGGGGATAATCCTTTTCTCCTCAAAGTCACACGAGAGCTTCTCTCTCATTCCTCGTATTGAGTTGCATGCTCACTCGCGGGCGTGTACAACTACCGATTGGTGTACAACCCCTTCCTCCGAAAAGGAAGAAAAAGAGAAAGAGTAGGAACACCACCGTCCATCAAGCCGATCACGAGAATCGTGCTTTGATTCATCCACAACAAGAAGCCATGGCCGGAGTTGATACTCGTTCTTTGATGGAGCAATTGAAATCCAATGTTCACGGATATGCCGATGCTATCAAGATACCCGATATTCCCGCAAACACATTTGAGATAAAAACATCCATGATTAACTTGGTTTCAAACGCACCTTTTTATGGAAACAATAATGATAATCCTCATGATCACCTTAAGAGATTTCTTTCTCTTTGCAACACCATTAAGTACAATGGAGTTCCCCATGATGCCATTAAGTTGATATTGGTGCAATTTCACTAGAGGGTCCGGCTAAGCATTGGTTAGATACACAACCACCCGAGAGTATCACCACATAGGATGGTTTCACTACCAAGTTTTTGAACAAGTTCTTTCCCCCATCTAAGACCCCGGCTTTGAGGAACTTAATTATAGGCTTTCAACAAAAACCTAGTCAAACCTTTAATGATGCTTGGGAGGAGTATAGAGAGTTATTGAGGAGATGCCCTAACCATGGATTGGATGAAGTTCACCAAATCAATACTTTCTACAATCGCCTTAGACCTCATCACCAAGACTCACTCAATGCTTCCACGGGAGGAAATATTCTTCTTAAATCCATTCAAGAGGCTTGGGATATTATTGAGACCAAAGCAATGTGCAAATTAACACACAATTTGATGAAAGAGTCCATGTCATTCAAGAAGGAGGTTCTAAACCATTGGAGACTCAACTCATTTCATGCATTCAAGCATTGACTCAAGCTTCAAAGGAAAATCAAGCAATCATGCAAAACACTCAAAAGATGCAAGAAACAATGATGAATGACTTCATGAAGATTTCTATGGGTAATCATTTCACAAATGATGTGCATGCCATTACTCTTTCATGTGAGACTTGTGAAGTTCCTCATTCCTATCAACAATGTGATAAGGTGCAAAGTTATCAAGGAGAATGTTATGCGTATCAAGAGGAACATCGTGAACATTTCAAGATAAATATCAATCCCAATAAACTTTCTTACAAGTCTCAAAATTACCTTATTCCATCGGGATTCCCACCCCAACCACCCACCCAACTTCAACAAAATCCTTCTCAATTGTTACAAAGGAATCAAGGTCCAAGACTACATTACCAAGGGAATAACTACAAGGCACCTAATAATTTTCAAAATCAAGGAAATAACTTTTATCCACCACATCAAGGATTTAATCAACCACTTCCACCTTTCCCAAATCAAGGATATTCTCAAATTCCCAATCAAGGTTACCCTCAATCTCAAAATCAAGGATATGGGCTACAAGAGACTCATGAGTATGTTGAGAAGAGAATTCGTGAAAGTGAAAAGAGAATGAATGACCAAATGAAACTTGCAATGGATGCACAAACCAATAGGCTTTTAATGGCATTCAATCAAAGACCACAAGGAGCTTTACCATCTAACACACAAGCAAACCCAAGGGCAAATGTCAATGCTATTACAACAAGAAGTGGAAAGTCAACAAAGGATTCTTCACCTCCTAAACCTCCTATTGTTAAACCCATTTTTGTTCCTACATGTGAAAAGCCTTTTACATCTACTTCACCACTTCCAAATGCTCCTACTCAATCAACCACACCTTCTCAACCTATTCCCACTTCTCCTTTACCTTCCACAACTCCCAATCATGAAGCTACTAACAAGGGAAATCCTTCATCAACCATTCAACCACAACCAAAACCAAGTCTCCCTTATCCATCAAGATTGAGAAATGAAAAGCTTAAGAACAAGGATGATATCCAAGTTTCAAACTTTTTGAGGATGCTCAAGCAACTTAACATTAATATTTCCTTTGCGGAAGCTTTAGCCAATATGCCTAAGTTTGCTAAGATGATCAAGGACTTACTTTCTAACAAGGAGAGATTGGTGGATTTGCCTAATGCTTCCTTGAATGAAAATTGGTCCGCGTTTTTGCTCAAGAAGTTGCCCACTAAGCTTGGAGATCCGGGGAGGTTTTTGATTCCTTGCAATTTCCCGGGGGTGGAAAATTGTATGGCTTTAGCGGATTTAGGAGCAAGCATAAATCTCATGCCATTAACAGTTTGGAAGAAACTTTCACTTCCCGAGCTCACTCCTACTAAGATGACTCTTGAGTTGGCCAACTGTACTATAGCTTATCCAGTAGGAATTGCAGAGGATGTTTTTGTTGGGGTTGATAGATTTACCTTTCCCGCGGATTTTGTGGTGGTTGATTATGATATGGATCCTAGAGTGCCTTTGATTGTTGGTAGGCCATTTTTGAGAACGGGTCGAACTCTAATAGATGTGGCGGAAGGTGAACTTACAATGCGGGTAGGAGATGAGAGAGTTGTGTTTAACATGGGGAAGTTGTCTAAGAAGTCTAATGAGCCTGAAGCAGTAAAACATATTGGTGTTGTGAATGAGGAGGAAATACAAGATGATATCCTTGATGACGTTTGTGATGAATACTTTAATGAAGCTTGATCAAGTGGAGATTATGATTTACCTCATGTTGAGACTATTGCTTCCATTACTTCATCTTTGGATTTTTATGAACCTCAAGAGCTAAATTTTGGTGAACCCTCATATGATGACCCACTTTTCCACAATGATGAAGATACCAATGAGGACTTTAGTGATGAAAAATCTCTTCTTTGTGATTCACCAACATATGATGCCTATAGTGATGATGAGATTTTTACTTGTGATTCTCTATTTGTTGATGATCATACTTCCTTGGGTTTTTTTAGGAATCACCAATCTTTGATAGCCCAATCTATGATGTTTATGGTGATGAGGAGGATTCTATCATGGATGAGATTGATGAGTTTTTGGAGGTGGATATACCTTTTGAGTACACTCTTGGTTATCTTGATGAGGAGGGGGACATACTATATCTAGAATCTCTATTGCATGAAGATCCTTTACCTACTTCCTTGTCCACTTCAACCCTTTCATGTGAGAAAGGAAAACAAGCCATGATGGTGCCTTCCAAGAGCTTGTTGTTACCCATGCCTCCACAACCTTTCTCTCACCATGTGAAATACAAAAGAGAGTATTCTAAGGCAACCAACACTTGTTGTTTTCCCATCAAGGAACGGATTTTTGATCCTGGCATAGAGCTTGCTAAACCATCTCAGTATCCGCCTGATGCAACAAAAGGAAAACTTGTAAAAGATTTGAGAGTTTTACCCTATCACCTTGTGAAGAACATATGGGAAACCATTTTGGAGAACAACACCTCACTCTTTTCACCGTTGCTTGGGAAGTTAGTTGTTGAATTGTGTTATAAGTGGGATAGTAATTATGTATTTGATCCGGGGGGATATTTATGGAGATTTTTCTTAAAAAGGGGAAAACTTTTCTTCTCCATGATAGGTTCTAGACACTTTTGAGTGTGGGATGAGTCGAGCTAGAGACTCCTAAAATCAAGCTTGAATAACTAGGATTAGCTCATTTAGAATAGAGTGTGATAGGATAGGATTCATAAAAGGGTATTTAGTCGAGATGAAGTATAGGGGGGGTGCCTATCTTTTGTCTTCTTCGTGTTTGTAGGGTTGCTGACTCAATTCATGCTTTGGAGCTTATGGAGGAGGCCCTTGTATCCGGTTCACTTTGTTACTATTGTGATCTTTCATAGACACCTTGTGCTTTAAAAATGAATTCACTATCGTTGATCTTTCCTTAACTTGGGTTAAGAAAAGTCTATTCATTGTCATAAGTGTAGGGGAAGTTTTTATACTTCCATGCTCTTAAACATTGAGGACAATGTTTAGCTTAAGTGTAGGGGGTCTTCTATCGAAGTGACCTTACCTACAACTTGTCATTGATCTTCATGATAACTTGGAAAATTAATTTTTCAAACATTTTTCAAATTTTTGATCTACTTTGGCCACCAAAAATATGCATTCATAATTTTTGCATTTATCATTTTTCATTTTGCATAACACATTTGCATTGTATATATTTCTTCTTTTGTTCTTTATAAAAAACTTAAACGGAAAAAAAATATAATAAGGACGTGGTTTAACAAATTTAGACTTCTTTGACATATTAGGCCCGCCATGGATATTTTGACTCAACCCAAGTTTGCTTATCTAAGCATTCTCTAGCTAGTATCCTTAACCATGTAGTCCTTCATTGGTCTATTAGGCTAAGCATCCACCAATCTCATTATTTGAGACTTTAAATTTGTGGAGAATGGGAAATGATAGAGTTGAAGCAAGTATAAAAGGGCTAGATAAACTTCATGATAATTACTTGTGGCTAAACCCTTCTCTTCTTTACCTCTATTTTCTTCGCATGTATATATGTTAATAAATAATCAAGAACTGTTTTAATCGGTTTGTAATCTCTTATGCATTTTTGTCTAATCATTCATGGTTGATATAAGTACGTCTTAAGATTCTAAGTTAGAACGTTTTATGTGTACTAGACTTATGTCATGCTTAATAATTAGCGGGTGTTTTTCCTTTTATTCTTTTCAACTTTCTTTGTGAGGAATAAAGGAAAATAAGAGCGGCTTACAAAAAAAATGAGTGGCTAGAAAAAAAAAGAAAAAGAAAAACGAAAGAAAAAAAACATTATACAAGACTCCCAAGAGGGGCAGTGTGGTGTTAATTATAGTGACTATTGAATTCCAATATTACCTTGACGGGTTACGGGGATTCGATAGATTGCTCCAATCCAATATTACCATAACGGGTTGCGGGGTTGAAGATCCAAGGTCTCAAAAAGGCGGTGGATGTAAATTATTGCATGAGTTTTATTTTTCTTTCCTTAGCGAGTGTGTAGCTACTTATGAAAGCATGACATGAGGATTTTACACATAAAACGAATGACTTATTACTCTTGAAACGGATTTATATTAATTGTGAGTGGTTTTTCAAGTAATGGATGAGAGGATTACTTAGGATTAAAACCGTGCTTCCTTATTTTTAGATTTTACATTTCTTATATTTCACGCTTCAAATAATGGCAAATTTGCTCTCAAGCAATTTTCTAAAATAATAATCGGTTCCACATTTAATTGTCATGAATAAGTTGATGCACCTTTTTACTTGTGAATGCAATGATCCCATTTTTAAGCTTGGTATGGGGAAAGTGAAACTTGAGGGTGATGCGTATCCATGGTACCAAAGCCCTTATTCAAGTCATTGATTTCTTTATGAGTTTTTCCGTCAAAGCCATTTCAAGAAAAATAAAAAATATATAAATAGAATTGTTTCATTTGTATTGCATTGTTAAAAATCAAAATCATGCATCGTATAGTGTAGAGTAGTGTAGATGCATTCCATATTTGCCAAGGTGGGTTAATTATGAGGAGAATGTAAACTTTATGCTTTAAAATGCTGCATTGCATGAGGTCATGGCAATGGTCAAGTGTAGGGGATTTGATATGAGCAAAAACTCATATCAATTTATCAACAAATCACCCTAAAATACAAGAAAAATACCTAAACTTTGTGCTATAAAAGCAGTATTATGTGGTATGTTCTTTGTGTGTGTTCAAATAGGTAAGAAGGATACAATTTCAAGCAAACAAGAAGAAAATCAAGCTAATTTGGATGAAAAAGACAAAGAAGGATCAAGGATGACAAGACTTTAAAGACAAAGGACCTATCTTGACAACATTTCAAAGATGAAGGACCAAAAGTGAACATTTGTCAAAGTCAAGACCAAAGTCAAACATGGTCAATAAGTGATTTGGCTTAATCCGTGTGATGCAATATCAACCAATGAGAAGCAAGGAAATAAGTGATTTGGATTGCCACATAATCCCACTCACAACCGCTAACATTTAATAAGCAAATCCTAACAGTGCAATCCACCACCCTTTCAATCCACCAATCATATTTCAGTATAAAGATAATGATCCGTGTGCATATCCCTCAGCCAACCATAAGACGCCACATGGCTTTCTTCTCCAACGACTTTGGCAGAATCGATCAAGAGCTAGAGTGTGTTTCAGAAGAAGTTATAAACATCAAAGTTGCTCAAAATCAAAGGACGAATTCATCCCAACAACTAAATTAGGCTGAGAATAACTCAATCAAAAATCCCCAATTAAGTTCTTCACCTGTAAATATCAATTAGCAGAATTGGGACACGTGGAAGACTCCTATTGGCTTGGACACGTCATTCTCCCCAACTACTTCACTTTTTTATTCTATAATTAGGACTAGAAGCTCTCATTTGTACATAGTTAGCTAGTGTGAAAAACACACACACTAGAAATTTACACTCTCTCATTCTGTTAGCAGTTAGTAGATAACAACTCTCAAGAGCTTGACAACCTCTTGAGAGTCTGTTAGTTAGTTGTAACATCTTTTGTAACCACCTTTCACATAAATTCAATAAAATTCCAATTTCCCTCCAATTCTCTTACTACTCTTACATACTGTTCATACGCCAGTGTTATTGTTAAGTTTCTAGTGATCATAATTGATCATTAGCAGCTTTGTGGAAGATTGTAGCTGTTCTTTTCATCCTGTAGCTGAGTACATTGTTCTGATCATTCCATTTCAAGCATTAGTAGAATTTTTGAAGGTTTCAAGTTCATCAATGGAGATTAAGAGTTGATATTTGTTGATTGGTTATATATTGATAGATCCTAGTGCTAAGGTGGTGGTTTAGCACTAGCTAGATAGCTCCGCGCTACTCTACTCCATCAAAGGAGGCTTCTAATTCACAAGTTTGCCTTTTCTGCATTTTTTTTCCACTCAAGTGTTGAATGCCTGCTCAATTCATAGTATAGAACTTATTTGTTGTATGATCAAAGGTGTTTAGTTGTTAATTGACTAGATTGAATGATTGTGTAGTATAATGGTAGCTTAGCTCTTGATTACTAGCCTTTATTTCCATTCTGTTAAGATTTTAGCTATCATTTAGCTTGTCTTAGCATTTGAAGTATAGGAGTGTTGCTTAGCCTAAGATTAGCTTCTTTACATCTCAATTTAGTAGTCACATTTAGCCTGCTATTACTCTTTAATCAGTCTTGCTCCTAGCTTAAATCTCTTTAATAAAATTCTACTAAAACCTGTAACCAGTGTTTGGCAACCAGTTTTAGAGAATGATATAGTGTTGATTTTTGAGCAAATCTTGTTCATTGTTAGTGACTTAGCCGTTTTAAGTCAAGTTTAGTAGTTGACATTCCTTTTCTAGTCAAATCTTAGGTCAAAAAGGCTAATTGCAGTAAAGGCTTTGGGTCATATTGTTTCAAAACCTGTTTTCAGAAAGTATCAGATTTCAAATCATTGCCATTGCTTCAATCCTTGATGAATTTTCTTGAAACCAGTTTCTAGCTCTCTAACAATATATGTAGTTTAAGCCTTTAGCAGGAATTTCTATAGTTTTCAGAATTGAGGTAGAAATAAGCTGTAGAATAAGCCCTTGAGCATTTGCCATTTTCTGTAACAAAACATTATGCTGTTTTCCTATTCTAGCTTATCCACTTCATAAACTTGCCCATTTTCTTTTACAATTCTCTTTAAAAAGTGTTAGTGGTTAAGATTTGAACTTTTCATCTTTTTGGAAATTTTGGTCAATAAAAGTCAACATAAGCTCTTTCTAGCTTAATTTCGTTTTATGAGCTTATTAATGGATCATTTTTTATAAGACAAAACATTCCCTTCTTCTTTTGAGCTGATTAACAAGTTTTTGCAAAAAAATCAAGTTGTGGACGTTTGGCTTATTAGATAGCTTAAACATGGCTTATTGGAAATAGCTTATTAGAGTTTTAGTAAGTTTCAGCTTATTTCCTTTTACTAGTCTAGTTAAAATTGAATTTTAAGTCTTTTGCAATTTGAATGAGCATATTTGGTTGAGATTTGAGCTTATACGAGCTTATCAAAGTTTCTAACCCGTTTTTGGTTAAAATTTGTTAGAAATTGCATTTAGGTCCTTTGATTGTTAAACTGTTTTCAATCCTAGTTAATTACCCACTTAATTAGGTTTTGCATAAATCAGTCCTTATAGTTTTGGAGTTTGTTAAAATTAGTTAGGCAGTTTTGAAGATTGTTACAAGTTAGTTAAAAGTTTGTTACATTTTCACAATTAATCCTTGTAGTTAATTGATTTATATTTCAAGCATTTTAATTTTCAGAATTTACAATTTCATCCCTTTATTTTCATAGATTTACACTTTTGTCTTTAATTGAATAATAATGTGGTATTTGACAATTTGTTTTACGGTTACGTAGTTAATATTTTTCATTTTTACTTGATTGTTGAATTAGACGTAGAATATCCAAATACCTTTACCAACCAAAAAAAATCATAAACTCGATCTTGTTAGGACTTTCAATTTGTTAAGAACTGAGAAAACGAACTTCACTATACACAAATATTAATTATCTTGGTAAATGTTTTTCTATGAAAGATCTAGGAGAAGCTGCATACATATTGGGTATTAAGATCTATCATGATAGGAAAAGACGGTTGATTGGACTTAGTCAAAGTGCATATCTTGAAAAGATATTAAAAAGGTACAACACGCACAACTCCAAGAAAGTTTATCAACCTATGGAAGTTGATCATGGTTTAAGTAATGAGAAAGATGCATCAACTCCTGAAGAGGAGGAATACATGGCAAAAGTTCCTTATGCTTCAGCTGGAGGATCTATCATGCATGCTGTAAGATACACAAGGCCCGATGTGGCGTTTTCTCAAAACTTAGTCAGTCGTTATCAGCAGAAACCTGGTAAGCTCTACTGGGCTGCTGTTAAACACATTCTTAAGTATTTAAGGAATACGAAAGACAGGTTTCTTGTTTATGAGGGTAAACCAGACACAAACTGAATGTTACAGGTTTCTGTGATGCTTCTTGGCAATGTGATAAAGATGATACGAAGTCCCAGACTGGTTATGTCTTTGTTGTCAATGGAGGAGCTGTAGACTGGAAGAGCCGTAAGCAGTCAACAACAGTTATGCATGCTGGCCAGGCCGAGTATGTAGCTTCCTCAGAAGCTGCAATTGAGGCTTTTTGTATTAGGAAATTTATTGATGATCTGGGAGTGATGCCTTCAATAAAGAATCCTACTGATATGTATTGCGACAACACTGCAGCGATCATATTCGCCAATGGACCTGGAGTCAGGAAAGGCGCTAGACATTTTCTGAGGATATTTCACTATGTTCGAGAGCAAGTTGTTGCCGGTGAAATTAATTTGTTGAAAGTTCACACAGATAGTAACTTAGTTGATCCTTTCACTAAAGCATTGCTTGGTAGGAAAGTCACCAAACATGCTAAGGGAATAAGACTTATGTTAGCTAGTGACTTCATGTAAATCTGTAGTTTAGTATTTGGATAAGGATGTTAAACATTATTACCTTGATTAAATAAAGTTTGGGTTACATTTATTTCTGTTAGTTAATTTTGTATCCTATATTTGCATGTTTATATCCATGAATATTAATTTATTCTAAATTGTCCGTTGTCGATTAATAATATGGGAATATTATTAAATTAAGACAAATCTAAAGTTTGGTGGGAGTAGTTCTTGAAAGAATACTTGATATGATTACATACCAAGTTTGGATGATATTCGATGATTCGAGATATAGGACTTATCCCAACTAAAGTGATATTACTTTATGGATCTTTATCATTAAGTATATCATAAATAGTTACCTTCGACCTGAGATACTAGGAAACATTGTGGATCTAGTGCATTTATGTGAATCAATCTAACGCTATACGTAACTGGTGGCTATACAGATTTAATTTCAGGGGTGTTGCAAAATTCATGAGTTTTGCTTGTAGTCAAAATGAGACTTTGTTTCCTACAATATTTTGTTGGAGTTTTAATACAGCTGGGCCCCTCGTGGGTTAATTAAAGATGTATGTGTGGCAGCACCCAAATTGATATTTGGTAACCTTTAATAATCAACAAACGAGAAAGCATTTTGTTAATTAAGGAATGACAGAGATCCATATCCTTATTAACGTGTATTAAGAAACAAAAGGATAATAATAATGAGGTTGAATCATTAAAAGGTTTTGTCCAAGAGACCTTACTCGAGATCGTACTAGAGGCATCGACGTGTAGCTAGACGCCAATCTATGTGATCACGATATTTATGAAATAGTCTAAGTGGGAGCTGTTAGTTTGTGGACGTATTTAAATAGTCGTGTGTTAGGATCGAACTCGAGACTATGGGATTGCACACAAACGTTTAGAGCTATTTAATTAATTAATTATGTTTTATTTAAATATAGTTAATTAGTTGACGAGTGTTAAAACTATGATTAACGACCGTTAAGTATTTAATGGAAAATGACTAACGGACGTTAAATGTAAAAGTTGTAACTAAAGATTGTGTCCCAAAGTTATCTTGGGAGTAACATATGGTCGGCCCCTATATGGGGAATATATGTGTTTTGGTCTTGGTTTTAAGACTAGAATATATTCTATGTAATTAGTTCTAGCCTAAAACCTAAGCTACCTTGACACTATAAATATAAGGTTCTAGGTATTGGTTTTCTCATTCATTCATTGTGAGAAAAAACTCAAGCCTAAGCCTTGCCATAGCCTTATTCGGCCGAGCCCTACTCTTGGGTTGTTCGGTTTGAATTTTCCACTTCTACGACACGGTTCTACTCGTATAGACCTAGCTTGGCAAGTAGCTTGTTCGAGACGTGTGTATAGGAGCATAGATTCAACCTTTGTTAGGTTGATCTTGGATTGGCGATTGTGTTCTAGTTATTGGAAGCATTGCAAGGTAAACTCCCGTTTATTTTATGTTCAATTATTTATGTGCATGTTATGATTATATGATCCTAAATCGCTTCCGCATGTGCTATGATGTTTATTTGTTTTGTTTTTCAAACAAATGTTATGTTAGATCTAACAAATGATCACAAGTTGGTAATGGCATTGTTAAATTCTTACCTAAAAACCTTGTTTTGGAAAACCAATGTTCTAGTTCATCGTTGATCTTACATAATTCATATGTTTTGATCAATAGTGAAATGGGTACATTGTGAACATGATAATGACAAGGATTAATCCTTAGTGTGTCAAGCTATTGATGAAACACATTCTCATCTTTTGAAATTCTTATTTTTATTTTTCTTTTGAGTGATTGGAGAAATATTTTTGTTGTATTTAGGTACTAATAATGCCTTTCGGATATCAACAAGAACACCGATACACTAGACAATACATGCCAAACCTTTCCGAAATGTGTGCTTCCTCTCAACTTACAAACACCTATTCGTCACTCCAAAAACGGTGCTTTCACGAGGGTAGATGTGACATTCGTCAAATTTCCATCTTAATTTATTCATATAGTACGAGTACTTTAACTGTTTACCGACGAGTTGTCGACATGAATGTGTTAATTATTTTTGCTTTGCGGACAAAGCCCTTTTTAGGGAGATCATATGTAACATCTCGAGTTTTCGCGATTATTAAGTTGAATGCAATACACAAGTTTGTGGGCGTTTTATGTTTTGCCGTACGTTTATTTGGTATACTTATTAGATTACGTGAAGTCTCGCACAATTGCTTTGTTTTGGGATCGTGTGTCAAACGGTTTGTTGGAAACTCCCTTTATGTGACGACATTTAAGAATTCCCGTTAGTTATCATAGTCACGCACATTTAGTCTAGACTAGGCCCTTTGTAAAGTGCGTGACTATATATACCCCTCCTTAGCTTCCAAGGAGGGGTGTTGATTGTATTTTGTTCATTCAAGGAACACACACATTTCACTCTCAACCTCTCTTTCTCTCTCTCTAAGCCATCAATGGCTTCCACCACCATTTACCACCACATTAGACCACCGGATCAGATTTAGCTTTTCTACATTTGGCATCAGAGCCACGGTTCCATCCTTGGATCGTGTTTACATTTTCGATTTGGTGGTCTAATCTTTTTCTTGTGTCTCGGTTTATATTAATTATGTCCATTTTGTCAAAATTTTTGTCACGGTTTCATTATCTTTTTCACTGTCACATGTTTCTCGGTCCAAATCTATTTGTCAACTGGTCAAAATATATCATGGTCAAAATATTGTCACATGTTTTGGATATATCACTGGTCAAAATATTAACTTATCATGGTCAAGTTGTTGTCATCTTTGTCACCAGTATTTGTGTCTTGCAGAATCATTTTTTATATCTTTTTTCTGGGTTATATTATTTTGAAGATGATGGTGATAAACTCAGATTTGCCAGAAAATCTGCCCAGAAACAAGCTCCCTGAAAAAACGGAACAAGGACCACTTTTGGACTTATCTTCATGGTACAATCGCATGTATTGCGATGGAGGGTGTTTTTCACACATTCCGATGGGTTGGCCATACCCATTGCGATGGACTCATTCCGATGAGTCACATTGCGATGGGTGGCTGACCTGTCGCAATGGCCTAGACTTGACGTCATGCTGCCGATTTTTGCTCTACATTACGACGCAAGTTTTTTTTTTCTGACTTTGCGATGGGTTTAAAAACCATTGCGATGGCTATCTAAAAACTTTGCGATGATACTTTGCGAGGGTTTGACCAATTATTGCGATGCATTTTTTTAAATGTACATTGCGATAGAAATGTTTAACACTTGACCCGAGACCAAAAGAAACTATGACCAAGACTTGACTCGTTTAAAACTATGACATTGACTGACATGGAATGTGTGACCAAACCGAACGTAACCTAATCAAGACTGAAACCCAATCCCAACCGAGTCAACTCGGTCATTACCGAGTTGACTCAGTCAAACTCACTGAGTTGACTCGAAACCTCCATCCTTATATCGCCTCAACAAATCCACAAATCTATTCCTACACCCATCGACACCTATCCCATCTAATCACTCAAAACAGAAAACTATGATCTCAGGCTCTTTCGATTTGCATGTGTAGATCCTTCAAGATCTTACACGAAAACGAATTTAATCATCACAGATCTATGTAATTGGTTTAACCAATTTTAATTTTCGATAACAAGTTTAGATTAATAACATGCATGTTAAAATCTTATTCCTTGTTTCGATTTTGCTCAACAAAAACAGAAATTAAACCAAAGTAACAATCAAACCTACCCGAGATCCAATTAAAAGATCTGATGGCTATATTCTTCTCGTGTGGATCGAAAGATAAGGTAACCGATATACAAATGGATTTGGATTCGGTTATTTCAGTGGTTTGTAGATGATCTGATGAGAATGATTCATTTGATTTATTCAAGTCAAAGGATTCATTTCGTGGGTTTGAAGCTATGCCTCGAATGTCAACAGAAAGAGAGATGAGTTTCATTTCTTATTGCTGCTGTGTGATGAGATAGAAAAGAGACGGAGGTTTTGAGGTATTAGCATGAGATTGAGGGATGGGTGGCTGAGAGAATCGTTGATGATGGTGGATAAAAGAGAGGTATGGATGTAACTAGGTGAAAGGATGTTTTGGGGGCAGATGTGAAAAGTGATTAGGTTACCCTAATTTTTAGGGTTAGAGTTTTTAACTCACACTCTTGGACCGGGTTGTGCATGATTGATAATGGGCCGACATTTCTTCCATGAATGGACTGGGCTTATACATTTTTATTGGACACTCGATTTTGGTTGAATGTTGGCTATATGGTATGTTTTAAACCGTGTGTTTTAACAACACATACACACAAATTTTTTAATTTTTTTTTTTAAATTTATTGTGTATTATGTTTTAACTCATTGTGACATCGGGTCGAGACAAAAAGTGTCGAGACATTGTTAAGGAGTATAGATGCTCAAACAAACAAATTCCTTTTTTGAATTTGTAGTTTTTTTGTCGCATTTGTGGCTCTTTAATTTTTTCTTGACACCGATTGGGTGACGAGAAATGTGACGCGACAAATTGAAGTGACAAATGTGACACGAATTTATTTTGACGAGACAAAGAAATAATGGGCGATTTTTTAGTGGCTTCAGATTTTGTTTGATCGGGTATTAATTACGTGACGTTGAAGACGGATTTTTCGAAGGCGTGTATTTATTTTATCTTTTACTAGATAACTTGCTAGTGCTTAATCCTAGAATGAAGACTTGGTTATCTGGTTTCCGGGTTCGGGGTGGATGGTTGATGACTCGGATAACTATCACTTAAAGGGGTTACATTGTTGTACTCAGTGTCACGCGCTTAGTCGACGTGGATAATTTCAAGAGGTGTTGTGCTTATAGACTTTTTCAGTGATGCATTGAGTACTTAGAAATTTCTCCACCGTTCTTCATTCAACAATAGTGCAAGCTTAAGTCACAAGATCGAAGGATTTTTATTCAGCTTCATGTTTGATGTATCCGGTTCATTCTTTCAGTGGTCACTTCAAATTGCTTTCACGTGGAATGGTAAAGGTGGCCATGGAGAGTTTATGAGAAGAGATTTTCGATCAACAGCTGATTCTCACAAAATATATAATTCAGCTTATTTATTATTCTCACGAGATTTCAGGTTCATGTGCGTACAATTTATTGATGGTTCCGAGTTTCGAAACCATCAAGGGGGAAGAAGCAGACACATTGAACGCACAACGAGTACACGTGATGAACTTCATACCTTCTTTTGATTTGAAGATATTCCGGGATGACATTTGTCATAGCCGCAGAGAAATCAGTGTTTTAACTCGTGTCGTTATCAATCTCCAAACGGTACACTACTGATTCGAGGTTTAATTGTTTGATTGTTGCAATTAAACATCATCATTATCCTATATGCATTCCCGGGACTTAATTGACTCTGGTGCATCTCCGGAAGAAGACGTGTGCATTTCCGGGACTTGATTGACTCTGGTGTTACGATGTCAACTTCATGAATGGGATAAAGTGTCCACTTCAGTATT
Source organism: Glebionis coronaria (assembly GCA_025667525.1). Lineage (NCBI taxonomy): Eukaryota > Viridiplantae > Streptophyta > Magnoliopsida > Asterales > Asteraceae > Glebionis > Glebionis coronaria. The sequence goes on along the minus strand of CM046874.1, from coordinate 471,610,255 downwards.
CGAGCTTCATAATTGGGATTGATTTACCTTCTTCAACTATGTGGGGGAAGAAGTGTCTTGATTCTTTCTGGTATGCATAACTTGAAAGCTCAGGGGGAAGAAAAATTCAGAAGAATTATTCAAGCGTGAGATGAAAAGTTGTTGATCTACTTGGGGGAAGCTATTTAAAATGCTTCTACATCAAGTTTACGTGGCATGAATTAGGGGGAAGCTAATTCAGAAGCTTCTCCTTAACCAGAAGTGTATGGGTTACTTAGCTCGTGCCGTTACAGTATTTCTACTACAAGTCACTTTAAAGATGAGTCGTTTTGAAGACGAAGGCCTCAGAAGACATCATCAGCATTAGATGCTTCAAGAAAGCTCTTGTTCTTAATTATTCTGTACTTGATAGGTAGAATATTGTAAGGAATTCTACACGTCGTCCCATGGGGGAAGATTGTTGGAAACTCACTTTATGTGACGACATTTAAGAATTCCCGTTAGTTATCATAGTCACGCACATTTAGTCTAGACTAGGCCCTTTGTAAAGTGCGTGACTATATATACCCCTCCTTAGCTTCCAAGGAGGGGTGTTGATTGTATTTTGTTCATTCAAGGAACACACACATTTCACTCTCAACCTCTCTTTCTCTCTCTCTAAGCCATCAATGGCTTCCACCACCATTTACCACCACATTAGACCACCGGATCAGATTTAGCTTTTCTACACGGTTATAGTGTCGTGTTTATGCAGTTCGCGTCTAAACTTAAACACCGTGAAACCCGAGTCGAGTTGTATAAGTTGTCACAGCATGTATACATATAATTGAGTATAAAACTTTCATTTATGTTTATTACCCAAACTTGCCTTACAAGTGTCCCAAATTCAGTCACATGTCCAGCTACAAATAAACCATATAGTTTATTTTCCCACTAACCACTACAGGACAGCACACATGCCTAGTTTACCCCATTTGGGTATATCACAAGTTACCATTTTCAGTTTGAAGGTAACCCTAGACTAACAATACATGTTTATATACAAACCCAAAGTTTATCCAATGTCCAAATACAAGTTTATCACTGTCCAAATTACAAACACAAAAATCTGCACAAGTCATTCAAATACAACTCCTGGGTAGAGTGAAGATTAGGTCCAGCCGACCCACACGTCGCGTCCAACCTGCAAAACCGAAAAGAGTCAAGCTTGTTTTCCATCCCGTCCGAACCTGCAAACCGAAACGTAACATCCCATTGTGAGTCTTTTCGTCTTTTCGTTTTTCCTTTATGAAGTCCTAGTTGTGCTCGTTTTGTACAAACCTGCGAATAAACAAATCAATGTGTTAGTCATTGTAACGGTCTTATTCTTTCTACTAAAAACTGAAATTGGTTAAACTTTATTGCTAGTACTTGAAACATGTCTACAACTTTACTATTCTGTCAACCAAACCGAGACCCGACTTAGACCAAACCGAGACCCAACTTAGACCAAACCGAGACCCCGACTTAGACCACAATCAAGACCACAATCAAGAACCAAATCGAGACCCAAGTCAAACCAAACCGTGACCCAATTAAAGGCCAAACCGAGAACCAAAACAAGCCAACCAAGTTCTTACTTTCTGCCAAAATTATCAACAACCAATACCAACTAATCTAAATGTATTAACCAATTTTTATTTTACAGAAACACCCTAAAACCCTTAATCATGCCGCGGGTATAAAAACCCCCATTTCAAATCGAAACCCTAGAAATTTAAAAACCTTTTTAAACATTTAATTAACATTTTCAACATTTCAAAAACATCACATAAACATGAGTAACAGTCGAATATAAAAACCCCCAATTTTATAAAAACCCTAGATTGACTTTTTATTAATTAAAACATTAATTAAACCTAATCTAAACCCAAACCCCATAGTTAATTTAATTAAAAACGAGTTATGCAAAAACCCCCAATTAACCGAAACCCTAATTTTTATAAAATGATTATATATTGAAATTAGTTTGATTTTATAATAGAAAACATCAATTAATTACATATAAAACCGAGATTGATGAAAACCCCCAAATATTTCAAAACCCTAAATTCGTTTATTTCAAATCCGAGAACCATATGATTCACAACAACTTTATACAAATCAATCAAACCCACTGATCCTTATTAAATCGAAAATCAATTAACTTTTGTAAAAGAAATGAAGGAGAACAAACTTATCTTTGATTTTGACTGGAGATTTACGTGACCACAAGGATGAACACATCAGAAAACCCAAATCGGTTTGATGTGGGGATGAAACCCCACATCTCACGCGATCTAAACACCTCAGACCACCCATATATGATTGTTATACCCCAACTGATAAGATAATAGCCTTGGAAAGGAATGAACCGATCTAGATTTAAGAGAGAGAAGGGTTTGGGGCGGTGGAGATATTATCGAGGGAAGAGAGAGAGTATAACTCTCTGTTATGGAGAGTTGTGTGTGTAAAACACGCATATCTACTCCTTCCGTTCCTTGTTTATTCCGCCCATGGACCGGGCCGGGTCTAATGACCCTTGGGCCGGTTATTGAGAGAAGTTATTGGACCCAATTTTGGGCCTTGTGTATTTATTTAGTTTAGTTAAAAGCCCATAAACGAATTTTATAAATTTAGGATATAATTTGACCCGTAAAACCCGACCGTTTAATAACCGACTTTTACTCGTCGTACCTTTCCGTAAACGTATGGTTTTGTCAAGCACAACTAGGGTGTCGTGTCTTATTAATATAATTTTTCGTATCGTAACTCGATTCTCATAATTAAATAGGTCGCGGCTAGCGTAACCGTACTCTCGAGCTATTTTATCTTCATTCTCTTTGCTGAATTAACGAGGTCAGTTTATAGCCCCATACTTTACTATTTTTCACTGCTTTTTGGGCTGAGACATTGCTTGATTTTAACGTGTGAACACAAGTGCATTTACTGATTTATATATTAGTCTAAGTCCCACTAAAAACCCAGTTGCTTTGGCCCGTGAATCGTGAACCGTTAATTACTTTGTGTAAGCGCGAATGTTATGGATAGATCTATCGGGATTGACGTCCCTGTCTGTCTTGTCCAACAAGGGGACAAGAGGGCACAGTTTCATTTGAGTCTAAGATAGGATGTCGTGGGTTTAGGCATCTAGTTTGGGCTACATTTATATGATTATACTACCGGTGTTGTTAACACTTCGGTGTCACGAGCTTAGACTGTAATAAATACTTTTGGGATGACTTTGTATCTGTTATATTGTCATCACATTTGGGAAAATCTTGTGGTTCATTAAACATTTCCACTTAACTAAACCTATGAACTCACCAACTTTATGTTGACACTTTAGCAATGTTTTTCTCAGGTATTAAGAAGGAAGATGCTAAATGAGGTCTCATGCATTGCCGTCATTTCTTTGAAACAATGATCATTTGTAAAATTTGAGAAAACTATGTTTTGTAACCATATTCAGTTTATGCTTCCGCACTTTTATAAAACTATTTATTTTATTAATTACAAGTGATCTATTTTCCGAACGTCTCATTTAGAGGTCGTTCTTTGTGACTATGTGCGTATGATAATCATGACGTCACCACTCCCTTGTCGCCATTATACTCTGATATTTTGGGAGTGTGACAGATTGGTATCAGAGACATAGTTATAGAGAACTAGGTTGCATTTAGTAACTCTAGACTATAACTGCTCTATGTTTAATCGATTATCATACAGATTGTAAGTATTAAGTATATGTAGATACATAAGTAATAAATCGGATACATGTGCTTTAACAATTACGAGGTATATTTACATGGGTTACATGTGCAACAACGAAATCTGAATTATGTTATATGGGATACATGTGGATTCAACAATGATTGCTATGTTATGTTAATGTCCCTTTTTACGGACTAATTTTATAAGATATTTACACACATTTATTTTATTTATGATTACAGCGATGTCTTCATCCGATGATTCCACGTCTACAGGAGCGTACTACAACCGTAGTTCACAGTCGACCATCAGTTCATCAGTAGGACTACCTAGAGGATCGCCGTCAGGATATCCGTGGTACCGGATGGTTTCAGATGACGATACAGAGAAAGAGACTGAGGAGGTTCGTCATTCACCGATCCGTATTCCTGATGCATCAGCTGACGATGTGCTTAGCCTAGAAGGCGGAGGAGAGGATGACTTAGACACTGACGTGGTGCAGTCACCAGGTCAGACATCAGTGACTGGAGATGAGACGGTAGAGGAGACAGAGGATGATGAGATGGAGTTTACAGATGGGGAAGGAGAGCCTATGGAGGTCACAGACACTGAGGACCCTCCTACTGCACATGCTGCTACTCCTGAGGTTTCCCTAGCACACATCTCCTCATCTTCATCTGAAGACGAAGGAGAAAGGACTGCTATTCCTGCTCCAGCACCTGGTACTCTACCATTCTACTATGTGAGACGACGTCTTCGGGGGAGAGCTGCTCGACCACCACTTTCACCTTACCGACCCCTCATACCTTTCACTGCCACTGACAGGCATGCAGCCCGCACACCTGCCAGTCCTGTCCCAGAGACACCACTACTACTACCACCACCAGAGACTGTACCTGCAGTGTACCAGGAGATGCTTACTGATGCTGGTATCTCTACTAGGCCGAGAGCTACGACTCCTCTTCCTAGGAGAGCTACGTCGACGGTGGTGATGCTTAGGGCGGCAGATGGATGTGTGACGACACGATTGAACAGGTTGGAGGATGCTGTAGAGGCTTTAGGTGAAGAGTATAATGAAGTGCAGGATAAGTTGGAGGCACTGGCGAAGAAGAGTCCAGTGAGGGATGAGACAGTGTTGACAGTATGTGTGACCCGTCTACGAGGACAGCTTCTTACTGTTCTTGATCAGATGGAATCCATGCCGAACGCTCGTCTTGAGGAGATTGAGAGCCTGATGACCCGTTGGGGAGTAGAGCCATTGGTGGAGACAGGCGGACTAGAGGCACCAGTGGAGGACCCTGTTGCAGACTTGGATAAGAGGTTTAGAGCCGCTTGTCATGATACCGATGTTAGACTGAGAGATTCCCAGGCTCGTGAGCTCGTGGTTGAGAGGAGGTTAGCAGAGTTGGAGAGAGAGCTTCATCAGCGCCGTGAGGGCACTAGTTAGATTTACCTTGTACCATTGACCTATCCCTGTATGACCACTAAGCTTTGAAGTTTATCTTAGCTAGTTGGTATTTTATTTTCTTTTATTATGTTATGACAAACTATGATGTACTATCAAACGATTTTATGAATGATATTATGAGTTGCAAAAATTGTGAGATCATTATATATTGTGTATTATACTCTGGAGCATTTCATAATTGTATTGTGTGTGCCATGCATGTTATGTCTGGCAAAACTCATTATCCTATTACCTTGTTAGATTATGGCGCCAGTCAGAAGATCCGAAACACAGAATCCACCAGCCGCTACCGGTGGAATTGACACCGTCATGCTAAGCCAAATGATAGCCGAACGAGTGGCCGAGGCACTCGCGACCGCTGAAGCAAATCGTACAGCTAGCACACAGGAGGAGACCAACCAAGGAGCTACTAATGCTATTGCACGGACTTGTACCTACAAGGAATTTCGTGCAGTTACGCAAGTAAGTTTCCGCGGTACTGAAGGAGCAGTAGGATTAACCAGATGGTTTGAGAAGCTAGAATCCCAATTTGGGATTAGCAATGTCGCTGAAGCCGACAAGGTGAAGTTTGCGTCAAGCACGTTAGTGGATGGTGCTTTGACTTGGTGGAACGTCTATGCTCGTGCAGTGACCATTGACGTTGCCCAAGCGACGCCCTGGAGTGAATTTAAAGCTATGTTTGTGAGGAAATACTGCCCACGAAATGAAGTCAAGCAGATGGAAGTTGAGCTGTGGAACCTGAAGGTCAAGGGTACTGCTCTTACTGCTTACAATCAGCGCTTCCAAGAGCTGATCTTGTTATGTCCTGAAATGGTGCCCAACGACGACCGATTGTTGGAGCGATACATCGAAGGACTACCTTTGAACATCAAAGGGAATGTGACTTCATCCAAGCCGACTGATTTGCACGAGGCAATCGACATGGCTCAGAGTCTGATGTACCAAGTGGTACAGGAGTTGGGAGAAAATACTGGGGATAAAAGGAAGTGGTCTGGCTACCACTACAACAACAATACCAACAACAGCAACAACACAAACAACTACAACCAGAACAAGCGACAAGAAGTAGCAAGAGTGTTTACTGCTGGACAAGGAAATACTGGAAACTACGCTGGAAGACTTCCTTTCTGCGGAAAATGTGGCCGACACCACGAAGGAGCATGTCCCCCTACGTGCTACAATTGTGGGAAGGCGGGACATAAGGCAAAGTAATGTCGAGCACCACCTCGTTCTACTAATCAAAGAGGACCTGGAACGCAAGGTGGCCAAGGAGCAAATGTCACTTGCTTTGGATGTGGAGAGAAAGGTCACTACAAGAACAAATGTCCAAGCAGTGGGAATCAAGGTCGTAGTAACCAGATTCGAGGGAATCAAAATCAGAACCAAGGGAACCAGAAGCAGAATCAAGGGAACCGAGGAGGGAATAATCGAGCCACAACTAGTACTCCTGGAGGATTCACGGCACCTAGCAAAGTGTATCATCTCTGTGCTGAAGCTGCTGTGCAAGACAACAATGTTGTGACTGGTACGTTTCTAGTCAATAATAACTATGCTTCAGTACTATTTGATTCTGGTGCGGATAGGAGTTTTGTGTCGTCTATATTTAGTGAACGCCTAAATGTTACCCCTACTGCGCTAGACGTTAAGTATAATGTAGAATTAGCCGATGGGAAGTCAGTAACCACCGACGTTATTCTGAAAGGATGTAGTGTAAGGCTACAAGGTCGTTCGTTTAGTATCGACCTACTCCCTATAGAATTGGGAAGTTTTGACGTCATCATTGGAATGGATTGGATGTCGAAGCATCACGCGGAGATTGTATGTCATGAGAAGTGTGTCCGTGTTCCTTATGGAAACGACGTACTCATCATACAAGGCGAAAGAAGTGGAGTGAAGAATGGATCAAGATTGGAAGTCATCTCATGTATCAGGACCCAAAGATACATTGAGAAGGGATGTCCTGTATTCTTGGTTCAAGTAACACAAAAGGAGGGAGAAGAAGACCACGAGAAGAAGGTGGAATATGTACCGATCGTTAGAGACTTTCCGGACGTATTCCCAGAGGATTTACCCGGACTACCACCAGCACGGCAAGTGGAGTTTCACATCGAGCTTACACCAGGAGCCGCGCCTGTTGCTAGAGCCCCATACCGTCTAGCACCGGCCGAGATGACAGAGTTAGCTGAACAGATAAAGGAACTTTCTGACAAAGGTTTCATTAAACCAAGTTCCTCACCTTGGGGAGCGCCGGTCTTATTTGTCAAAAAGAAAGATGGATCCTTTAGAATGTGTATCGATTACCGAGAATTGAATAAGCTGACGATAAAGAACCGCTACCCATTGCCGAGGATTGACGATCTTTTCGACCAATTGCAAGGATCTAGCATATACTCGAAGATCGATTTAAGGTCAGGATATCATCAACTAAGGGTTAGAGAGGAAGACGTTCATAAAACGGCTTTTAGAACCCGGTATGGACACTACGAGTTCCAAGTTATGCCTTTCGGTTTGACAAACGCGCCTGCGGTATTCATGGATCTCATGAACCGAGTTTGCAAACCATACTTGGACAAGTTTATGATTGTATTTATCGATGACATTCTCATCTATTCTCGTAATGAAGAAGAGCACAAGGAACATTTGAAGACCATATTAGAGTTGCTAAGGAAGGAGAAGTTATATGCAAAGTTTTCCAAATGTGAGTTTTGGATAAACATAGTGCAATTCCTTGGGCATGTGATCGACAGCAGTGGTATTCACGTTGATCCTGCTAAGATCGAGGCCGTAAAGGATTGGGCGACTCCAACAAAACCCACGGAGATCCGTCAATTTTTAGGTCTTGCTGGTTACTATAGGAGATTCATTGAAGGTTTCTCCAAGCTAGCTAAACCAATGACGGAATTGACTCAAAAGGATAAGAAGTTTGAGTGGAAGGAGGAACAAGATTTGGCATTCCAGACGTTGAAGCAGATGTTGTGTGAAGCACCTATACTAGCCCTACCCGAGGGTAATGAAGACTTTGTGGTGTATTGTGATGCATCCATAAAAGGGTTAGGTGCAGTACTGATGCAAAGGACTAAGGTCATAGCTTATGCATCAAGACAACTAAAAGTGCACGAGAAGAACTACACAACTCATGACCTAGAGTTGGGAGCAGTGGTGTTTGCCTTGAAGATTTGGAGACACTACCTTTATGGTACTAAGTGTGTTGTATTCACTGATCATAAGAGTCTACAACATATTTTGAACCAAAAGGAACTCAACATGAGACAACGTCGTTGGCTAGAGTAGCTCAGTGATTACGATTGCGAAATCCGTTATCACCCGGGCAAGGCAAATGTCGTGGCCGACGCTTTGAGTCGAAAGGAGAGAGTTCTTAGGGTGAAGGCTTTAATGATGACCATTGACTTAGACCTTCCATCCTTAATTCTCAAGGCTCAGAAAGAAGCAGTCGAGGAAGAAATTCTCAAGACTAAAGATGTTGGAGGAATGATAAAGAAGTTGGAAGCACGTTCGGATGGAACGTTATGCCTTGATAATAGGAGTTGGTTACCATGCCATGGTGACCTACGATCCTTGATTATGCATGAGTCGCATAAGTCAAAGTACTCCATACATCCGGGATCTGACAAAATGTATCATGATCTGAAGATGTTGTATTGGTGGCCGAACATGAAGGCGGATATTGCTACATACGTTAGCAAGTGTTTGACTTGTGCCAAAGTCAAGGCCGAACATATGAAACCATCAGGATTATTGGTCCAACCCGAACTGCCAGAATGGAAGTGGGAAAGGATCACTATGGATTTCATTACCAAGCTACCAAAGACCGCAGCCGGATTCGACACGATTTGGGTAATCGTCGACCGACTCACCAAATCGGCTCATTTCCTACCCATCAAGGAGACTGATGGAATGGATAAGTTAGCAAGGACATACTTGGAGGAAGTAGTCACAAAGCATGGTGTGCCTGTGTCTATAATCTCCGACCGAGACAGCCGATTTACTTCGCAGTTTTGGAAGTCACTGCAAAAGGCATTGGGAACACAGTTGGATATGAGCACTGCGTACCATCCCCAAACTGACGGTCAAAGTGAACGGACCATTCAAACCCTAGAAGATATGCTGAGAGCTTGTGTGATTGACTTTGGAAATAGATGGGATAGACACCTACCTCTGGTGGAGTTCTCATACAACAATAGTTATCACACTAGCATTAAGGCAGCGCCGTTCGAAGCACTGTATGGTAGGAAGTGTCGTTCACCCGTGTGTTGGGCAGAGGTCGGTGAAGCACAACTCACTGGACCTGAGATCATACACGAGACTACTGAGAAGATCTTTAAGATTAAGAGCCGTATGCAAGCCGCAAGAGATCGACAGAAGAGTTATGCTGATATGAGACGCAAACCCCTTGAGTTTGAAGTTGGTGATAAAGTTATGTTGAAGGTCTCACCTTGGAAGGGTGTGATTCGCTTTGGGAAGCGTGGAAAGTTAAACCCTCGTTACATTAGACCCTTCAAGATTATAGAGAGGATTGGTCCCGTAGCCTATCGTTTGGAATTACCCCAAGAACTTAGCCGAGTGCATAATGTGTTCCACATTTGCATTCTGAAGAAATGCTTAGCCGACGAGACGCTCGTTATCCCTTTGGAGGAGATTCAACTCGACGACAAACTCAACTTTGTAGAAGAACCAGTAGAAGTTATGGACCGTCAAGTTAAACAACTCAAGCAAAGCCGTATACCTATTGTGAAGATCCGTTGGAATGCGCGTAGAGGTCCAGAATACACGTGGGAACGTGAAGATCAATTCAAGAGCAAGTATCCTCATTTTTTCGCTAACCATCCTACTACAACAACGTCTTGATTTCGTGACGAAATCTCTAAAACATGGGAATACTGTGACATTCGTCAAATTTCCATCTGAATTTATTCATATAGTACGAGTACTTTAACTGTTTACCGGCGAGTTGTCGACATGAATGTGTTAATTATTTTTGCTTTGCGGACAAAGCCCTTTTTAGGGAGAGCATATGTAACATCTCGAGTTTTCGCGATTATTAAGTTGAATGCAATACACAAGTTTGTGGGCGTTTTATGTTTTGCCGTACGTTTATTTGGTATACTTATTAGATTACGTGAAGTCTCGCACAATTGCTTTGTTTTGGGATCGTGTGTCAAACGGTTATAGTGTCGTGTTTATGCAGTTCGCGTCTAAACTTAAACACCGTGAAACCCGAGTCGAGTTGTATAAGTTGTCACAGCATGTATACATATAATTGAGTATAAAACTTTCATTTATGTTTATTACCCAAACTTGCCTTACAAGTGTCCCAAATTCAGTCACATGTCCAGCTACAAATAAACCATATAGTTTATTTTCCCACTAACCACTACAGGACAGCACACATGCCTAGTTTACCCCATTTGGGTAATCACAAGTTACCATTTTCAGTTTGAAGGTAACCCTAGACTAACAATACATGTTTATATACAAACCCAAAGTTTATCCAATGTCCAAATACAAGTTTATCACTGTCCAAATTACAAACACAAAAATCTGCACAAGTCATTCAAATACAACTCCTGGGTAGAGTGAAGATTAGGTCCAGCCGACCCACACGTCGCGTCCAACCTGCAAAACCGAAAAGAGTCAAGCTTGTTTTCCATCCCGTCCGAACCTACAAACCGAAACGTAACATCCCATTGTGAGTCTTTTCGTCTTTTCGTTTTTCCTTTATGAAGTCCTAGTTGTGCTCGTTTTGTACAAACCTGCGAATAAACAAATCAATGTGTTATTCATTGTAACGGTCTTATTCTTTCTACTAAAAACTGAAATTGGTTAAACTTTATTGCTAGTACTTGAAACATGTCTACAACTTTACTATTCTGTCAACCAAACCGAGACCCGACTTAGACCAAACCGAGACCCGACTTAGACCAAACCGAGACCCCGACTTAGACCACAATCAAGACCACAATCAAGAACCAAATCGAGACCCAAGTCAAACCAAACCGTGACCCAATTAAAGGCCAAACCGAGAACCAAAACAAGCCAACCAAGTTCTTACTTTCTGCCAAAACTATCAACAACCAATACCAACTAATCTAAATGTCTTAACCAATTTTTATTTTACAGAAACACCCTAAAACCCTTAATCATGCCGCGGGTATAAAAACCCCCATTTCAAATCGAAACCCTAGAAATTTAAAAACCTTTTTAAACATTTAATTAACATTTTCAACATTTCAAAAACATCACATAAACATGAGTAACAGTCGAATATAAAAACCCCCAATTTTATAAAAACCCTAGATTGACTTTTTATTAATTAAAACATTAATTAAACCTAATCTAAACCCAAACCCCATAGTTAATTTAATTAAAAACGAGTTATGCAAAAACCCCCAATTAACCGAAACCCTAATTTTTATAAACTGATTATATATTGAAATTAGTTTGATTTTATAATAGAAAACATCAATTAATTACATATAAAACCGAGATTGATGAAAACCCCCAAATATTTCAAAACCCTAAATTCGTTTATTTCAAATCCGAGAACCATATGATTCACAACAACTTTATACAAATCAATCAAACCCACTGATCCTTATTAAATCGAAAATCAATTAACTTTTGTAAAAGAAATGAAGGAGAACAAACTTATCTTTGATTTTGACTGGAGATTTACGTGACCACAAGGATGAACACATCAGAAAACCCAAATCGGTTTGATGTGGGGATGAAACCCCACATCTCACGCGATCTAAACACCTCAGACCACCCATATATGATTGTTATACCCCAACTGATAAGATAATAGCCTTGGAAAGGAATGAACCGATCTAGATTTAAGAGAGAGAAGGGTTTGGGGCGGTGGAGATATTATCGAGGGAAGAGAGAGAGTATAACTCTCTGTTATGGAGAGTTGTGTGTGTAAAACACGCATATCTACTCCTTCCGTTCCTTGTTTATTCCGCCTATGGACCGGGCCGGGTCTAATGACCCTTGGACCGGTTATTGAGAGAAGTTATTGGACCCAATTTTGGGCCTTGTGTATTTATTTAGTTTAGTTAAAAGCCCATAAACGAATTTTATAAATTTAGGATATAATTTGACCCGTAAAACCCGACCGTTTAATAACCGACTTTTACTCGTCGTACCTTTCCGTAAACGTATGGTTTTGTCAAGCACAACTAGGGTGTCGTGTCTTATTAATATAATTTTTCGTATCGTAACTCGATTCTCATAATTAAATAGGTCGCGGCTAGCGTAACCGTACTCTCGAGCTATTTTATCTTCATTCTCTTTGCTGAATTAACGAGGTCAGTTTATAGCCCCATACTTTACTATTTTTCACTGCTTTTTGGGCTGAGACATTGCTTGATTTTAACGTGTGAACACAAGTGCATTTACTGATTTATATATTAGTCTAAGTCCCACTAAAAACCCAGTTGCTTTGGCCCGTGAATCGTGAACCGTTAATTACTTTGTGTAAGCGCGAATGTTATGGATAGATCTATCGGGATTGACGTCCCTGTCTGTCTTGTCCAACAAGGGGACAAGAGGGCACAGTTTCATTTGAGTCTAAGATAGGATGTCGTGGGTTTAGGCATCTAGTTTGGGCTACATTTATATGATTATACTACCGGTGTTGTTAACACTTCGGTGTCATGAGCTTAGACTGTAATAAATACTTTTGGGATGACTTTGTATCTGTTATATTGTCATCACATTTGGGAAAATCTTGTGGTTCATTAAACATTTCCACTTAACTAAACCTATGAACTCACCAACTTTATGTTGACACTTTAGCAATGTTTTTCTCAGGTATTAAGAAGGAAGATGCTAAATGAGGTCTCATGCATTGCCGTCATTTCTTTGAAACAATGATCATTTGTACCATTTGAGAAAACTATGTTTTGTAACCATATTCAGTTTATGCTTCCGCACTTTGTTAAAACTATTTATTTTATTAATTACAAGTGATCTATTTTCCGAACGTCTCATTTAGAGGTCGTTCTTTGTGACTATGTGCGTATGATAATCATGACGTCACCACTCCCTTGTCGCCATTATACTCTGATATTTTGGGAGTGTGACAGATTGGTATCAGAGACATAGTTATAGAGAACTAGGTTGCATTTAGTAACTCTAGACTATAACTGCTCTATGTTTAATCGATTATCATACAGATTGTAAGTATTAAGTATATGTAGATACATAAGTAATAAATGGGATACATGTGCTTTAACAATTACGAGGTATATTTACATGGGTTACATGTGCAACAACGAAATCTGAATTATGTTATATGGGATACATGTGGATTCAACAATGATTGCTATGTTATGTTAATGTCCCTTTTTACGGACTAATTTTATAAGATATTTACACACATTTATTTTGTTTATGATTACAGCGATGTCTTCATCCGATGATTCCACGTCTACAGGAGCGTACTACAACCGTAGTTCACAGTCGACCATCAGTTCATCAGTAGGACTACCTAGAGGATCGCCGTCAGGATATCCGTGGTACCGGATGGTTTCAGATGACGATACAGAGAAAGAGACTGAGGAGGTTCGTCATTCACCGATCCGTATTCCTGATGCATCAGCTGACGATGTGCTTAGCCTAGAAGGCGGAGGAGAGGATGACTTAGACACTGACGTGGTGCAGTCACCGGGTCAGACATCAGTGACTGGAGATGAGACGGTAGAGGAGACAGAGGATGATGAGATGGAGTTTACAGATGGGGAAGGAGAGCCTATGGAGGTCACAGACACTGAGGACCCTCCTACTGCACATGCTGCTACTCCTGAGGTTTCCCTAGCACACATCTCCTCATCTTCATCTGAAGACGAAGGAGAAAGGACTGCTATTCCTGCTCCAGCACCTGGTACTCTACCATTCTACTATGTGAGACGACGTCTTCGGGGGAGAGCTGCTCGACCACCACTTTCACCTTACCGACCCCTCATACCTTTCACTACCACTGACAGGCATGCAGCCCGCACACCTGCCAGTCCTGTCCCAGAGACACCACTACTACTACCACCACCAGAGACTGTACCTGCAGTGTACCAGGAGATGCTTACTGATGCTGGTATCTCTACTAGGCCGAGAGCTACGACTCCTCTTCCTAGGAGAGCTACGTCGACGGTGGTGATGCTTAGGGCGGCAGATGGATGTGTGACGACACGATTGAACAGGTTGGAGGATGCTGTAGAGGCTTTAGGTGAAGAGTATAATGAAGTGCAGGATAAGTTGGAGGCACTGGCGAAGAAGAGTCCAGTGAGGGATGAGACAGTGTTGACAGTATGTGTGACCCGTCTACGAGGACAGCTTCTTACTGTTCTTGATCAGATGGAATCCATGCCGAACGCTCGTCTTGGGGAGATTGAGAGCCTGATGACCCGTTGGGGAGTAGAGCCATTGGTGGAGACAGGCGGACTAGAGGCACCAGTGGAGGACCCTGTTGCAGACTTGGATAAGAGGTTTAGAGCCGCTTGTCATGATACCGATGTTAGACTGAGAGATTCCCAGGCTCGTGAGCTCGTGGTTGAGAGGAGGTTAGCAGAGTTGGAGAGAGAGCTTCATCAGCGTCGTGAGGGCACTAGTTAGATTTACCTTGTACCATCGACCTATCCCTGTATGACCACTAAGCTTTGAAGTTTATCTTAGCTAGTTGGTATTTTATTTTCTTTTATTATGTTATGACAAACTATGATGTACTATCAAACGATTTTATGAATGATATTATGAGTTGCAAAAATTGTGAGATCATTATATATTGTGTATTATACTCTGGAGCATTTCATAATTGTATTGTGTGTGCCATGCATGTTATGTCTGGCAAAACTCATTATCCTATTACCTTGTTAGATTATGGCGCCAGTCAGAAGATCCGAAACACAGAATCCACCAGCCGCTACCGGTGGAATTGACACCGTCATGCTAAGCCAAATGATAGCCGAACGAGTGGCCGAGGCACTCGCGACCGCTGAAGCAAATCGTACAGCTAGCACACAGGAGGAGACCAACCAAGGAGCTACTAATGCTATTGCACGGACTTGTACCTACAAGGAATTTCGTGCAGTTACGCAAGTAAGTTTCCGCGGTACTGAAGGAGCAGTAGGATTAACCAGATGGTTTGAGAAGCTAGAATCCCAATTTGGGATTAGCAATGTCGCTGAAGCCGACAAGGTGAAGTTTGCGTCAAGCACGTTAGTGGATGGTGCTTTGACTTGGTGGAACGTCTATGCTCGTGCAGTGACCATTGACGTTGCCCAAGCGACGCCCTGGAGTGAATTTAAAGCTATGTTTGTGAGGAAATACTGCCCACGAAATGAAGTCAAGCAGATGGAAGTTGAGCTGTGGAACCTGAAGGTCAAGGGTACTGCTCTTACTGCTTACAATCAGCGCTTCCAAGAGCTGATCTTGTTATGTCCTGAAATGGTGCCCAACGACGACCGATTGTTGGAGCGATACATCGAAGGACTACCTTTGAACATCAAAGGGAATGTGACTTCATCCAAGCCGACTGATTTGCACGAGGCAATCGACATGGCTCAGAGTCTGATGTACCAAGTGGTACAGGAGTTGGGAGAAAATACTGGGGATAAATGGAAGTGGTCTGGCTACCACTACAACAACAATACCAACAACAGCAACAACACAAACAACTACAACCAGAACAAGCGACAAGAAGTAGCAAGAGTGTTTACTGCTGGACAAGGAAATACTGGAAACTACGCTGGAAGACTTCCTTTCTGCGGAAAATGTGGCCGACACCACGAAGGAGCATGTCCCCCTACGTGCTACAATTGTGGGAAGGCGGGACATAAGGCAAAGTAATGTCGAGCACCACCTCGTTCTACTAATCAAAGAGGACCTGGAACGCAAGGTGGCCAAGGAGCAAATGTCACTTGCTTTGGATGTGGAGAGAAAGGTCACTACAAGAACAAATGTCCAAGCAGTGGGAATCAAGGTCGTAGTAACCAGATTCGAGGGAATCAAAATCAGAACCAAGGGAACCAGAAGCAGAATCAAGGGAACCGAGGAGGGAATAATCGAGCCACAACTAGTACTCCTGGAGGATTCACGGCACCTAGCAAAGTGTATCATCTCTGTGCTGAAGCTGCTGTGCAAGACAACAATGTTGTGACTGGTACGTTTCTAGTCAATAATAACTATGCTTCAGTACTATTTGATTCTGGTGCGGATAGGAGTTTTGTGTCGTCTATATTTAGTGAACGCCTAAATGTTACCCCTACTGCGCTAGACGTTAAGTATAATGTAGAATTAGCCGATGGGAAGTCAGTAACCACCGACGTTATTCTGAAAGGATGTAGTGTAAGGCTACAAGGTCGTTCGTTTAGTATCGACCTACTCCCTATAGAATTGGGAAGTTTTGACGTCATCATTGGAATGGATTGGATGTCGAAGCATCACGCGGAGATTGTATGTCATGAGAAGTGTGTCCGTGTTCCTTATGGAAACGACGTACTCATCATACAAGGCGAAAGAAGTGGAGTGAAGAATGGATCAAGATTGGAAGTCATCTCATGTATCAGGACCCAAAGATACATTGAGAAGGGATGTCCTGTATTCTTGGTTCAAGTAACACAAAAGGAGGGAGAAGAAGACCACGAGAAGAAGGTGGAATATGTACCGATCGTTAGAGACTTTCCGGACGTATTCCCAGAGGATTTACCCGGACTACCACCAGCACGGCAAGTGGAGTTTCACATCGAGCTTACACCAGGAGCCGCGCCTGTTGCTAGAGCCCCATACCGTCTAGCACCGGCCGAGATGACAGAGTTAGCTGAACAGATAAAGGAACTTTCTGACAAAGGTTTCATTAGACCAAGTTCCTCACCTTGGGGAGCGCCGGTCTTATTTGTCAAAAAGAAAGATGGATCCTTTAGAATGTGTATCGATTACCGAGAATTGAATAAGCTGACGATAAAGAACCGCTACCCATTGCCGAGGATTGACGATCTTTTCGACCAATTGCAAGGATCTAGCATATACTCGAAGATCGATTTAAGGTCAGGATATCATCAACTAAGGGTTAGAGAGGAAGACGTTCATAAAACGGCTTTTAGAACCCGGTATGGACACTACGAGTTCCAAGTTATGCCTTTCGGTTTGACAAACGCGCCTGCGGTATTCATGGATCTCATGAACCGAGTTTGCAAACCATACTTGGACAAGTTTATGATTGTATTTATCGATGACATTCTCATCTATTCTCGTAATGAAGAAGAGCACAAGGAACATTTGAAGACCATATTAGAGTTGCTAAGGAAGGAGAAGTTATATGCAAAGTTTTCCAAATGTGAGTTTTGGATAAACATAGTGCAATTCCTTGGGCATGTGATCGACAGCAGTGGTATTCACGTTGATCCTGCTAAGATCGAGGCCGTAAAGGATTGGGCGACTCCAACAAAACCCACGGAGATCCGTCAATTTTTAGGTCTTGCTGGTTACTATAGGAGATTCATTGAAGGTTTCTCCAAGATAGCTAAACCAATTACGGAATTGACTCAAAAGGATAAGAAGTTTGAGTGGAAGGAGGAACAAGATTTGGCATTCCAGACGTTGAAGCAGATGTTGTGTGAAGCACCTATACTAGCCTTACCCGAGGGTAATGAAGACTTTGTGGTGTATTGTGATGCATCCATAAAAGGGTTAGGTGCAGTACTGATGCAAAGGACTAAGGTCATAGCTTACGCATCAAGACAACTAAAAGTGCACGAGAAGAACTACACAACTCATGACCTAGAGTTGGGAGCAGTGGTGTTTGCCTTGAAGATTTGGAGACACTACCTTTATGGTACTAAGTGTGTTGTATTCACTGATCATAAGAGTCTACAACATATTTTGAACCAAAAGGAACTCAACATGAGACAACGTCGTTGGCTAGAGTTGCTCAGTGATTACGATTGTGAAATCCGTTATCACCCGGGCAAGGCAAATGTCGTGGCCGACGCTTTGAGTCGAAAGGAGAGAGTTCTTAGGGTGAAGGCTTTAATGATGACCATTGACTTAGACCTTCCATCCTTAATTCTCAAGGCTCAGAAAGAAGCAGTCGAGGAAGAAATTCTCAAGACTAAAGATGTTGGAGGAATGATAAAGAAGTTGGAAGCACGTTCGGATGGAACGTTATGCCTTGATAATAGGAGTTGGTTACCATGCCATGGTGACCTACGATCCTTGATTATGCATGAGTCGCATAAGTCAAAGTACTCCATACATCCGGGATCTGACAAAATGTATCATGATCTGAAGATGTTGTATTGGTGGCCGAACATGAAGGCGGATATTGCTACATACGTTAGCAAGTGTTTGACTTGTGCCAAAGTCAAGGCCGAACATATGAAACCATCAGGATTATTGGTCCAACCCGAACTGCCAGAATGGAAGTGGGAAAGGATCACTATGGATTTCATTACCAAGCTACCAAAGACCGCAGCCGGATTCGACACGATTTGGGTAATCGTCGACCGACTCACCAAATCGGCTCATTTCCTACCCATCAAGGAGACTGATGGAATGGATAAGTTAGCAAGGACATACTTGGAGGAAGTAGTCACAAAGCACGGTGTGCCTGTGTCTATAATCTCCGACCGAGACAGCCGATTTACTTCGCAGTTTTGGAAGTCACTTCAAAAGGCATTGGGAACGCAGTTGGATATGAGCACTGCGTACCATCCCCAAACTGACGGTCAAAGTGAACGGACCATTCAAACCCTAGAAGATATGCTGAGAGCTTGTGTGATTGACTTTGGAAATAGATGGGATAGACACCTACCTCTGGTGGAGTTCTCATACAACAATAGTTATCACACTAGCATTAAGGCAGCGCCGTTCGAAGCACTGTATGGTAGGAAGTGTCGTTCACCCGTGTGTTGGGCAGAGGTCGGTGAAGCACAACTCACTGGACCTGAGATCATACACGAGACTACTGAGAAGATCTTTAAGATTAAGAGCCGTATGCAAGCCGCAAGAGATCGACAGAAGAGTTATGCTGATATGAGACGCAAACCCCTTGAGTTTGAAGTTGGTGATAAAGTTATGTTGAAGGTCTCACCTTGGAAGGGTGTGATTCGCTTTGGGAAGCGTGGAAAGTTAAACCCTCGTTACATTAGACCCTTCAAGATTATAGAGAGGATTGGTCCCGTAGCCTATCGTTTGGAATTACCCCAAGAACTTAGCCGAGTGCATAATGTGTTCCACATTTGCATTCTGAAGAAATGCTTAGCCGACGAGACGCTCGTTATCCCTTTGGAGGAGATTCAACTCGACGACAAACTCAACTTTGTAGAAGAACCAGTAGAAGTTATGGACCGTCAAGTTAAACAACTCAAGCAAAGCCGTATACCTATTGTGAAGATCCGCTGGAATGCGCGTAGAGGTCCAGAATACACGTGGGAACGTGAAGATCAATTCAAGAGCAAGTATCCTCATTTTTTCGCTAACCATCCTACTACAACAACGTCTTGATTTCGTGACGAAATCTCTAAAACATGGGAATACTGTGACATTCGTCAAATTTCCATCTGAATTTATTCATATAGTACGAGTACTTTAACTGTTTACCGACGAGTTGTCGACATGAATGTGTTAATTATTTTTGCTTTGCGGACAAAGCCCTTTTTAGGGAGAGCATATGTAACATCTCGAGTTTTCGCGATTATTAAGTTGAATGCAATACACAAGTTTGTGGGCGTTTTATGTTTTGTCGTACGTTTATTTGGTATACTTATTAGATTACGTGAAGTCTCGCACAATTGCTTTGTTTTGGGATCGTGTGTCAAACGGTTATAGTGTCGTGTTTATGCAGTTCGCGTCTAAACTTAAACACCGTGAAACCCGAGTCGAGTTGTATAAGTTGTCACAGCATGTATACATATAATTGAGTATAAAACTTTCATTTATGTTTATTACCCAAACTTGCCTTACAAGTGTCCCAAATTCAGTCACATGTCCAGCTACAAATAAACCATATAGTTTATTTTCCCACTAACCACTACAGGACAGCACACATGCCTAGTTTACCCCATTTGGGTAATCACAAGTTACCATTTTCAGTTTGAAGGTAACCCTAGACTAACAATACATGTTTATATACAAACCCAAAGTTTATCCAATGTCCAAATACAAGTTTATCACTGTCCAAATTACAAACACAAAAATCTGCACAAGTCATTCAAATACAACTCCTGGGTAGAGTGAAGATTAGGTCCAGCCGACCCACACGTCGCGTCCAACCTGCAAAACCGAAAAGAGTCAAGCTTGTTTTCCATCCCGTCCGAACCTGCAAACCGAAACGTAACATCCCATTGTGAGTCTTTTCGTCTTTTCGTTTTTCCTTTATGAAGTCCTAGTTGTGCTCGTTTTGTACAAACCTGCGAATAAACAAATCAATGTGTTAGTCATTGTAACGGTCTTATTCTTTCTACTAAAAACTGAAATTGGTTAAACTTTATTGCTAGTACTTGAAACATGTCTACAACTTTACTATTCTGTCAACCAAACCGAGACCCGACTTAGACCAAACCGAGACCCGACTTAGACCAAACCGAGACCCCGACTTAGACCACAATCAAGACCACAATCAAGAACCAAATCGAGACCCAAGTCAAACCAAACCGTGACCCAATTAAAGGCCAAACCGAGAACCAAAACAAGCCAACCAAGTTCTTACTTTCTGCCAAAACTATCAACAACCAATACCAACTAATCTAAATGTCTTAACCAATTTTTATTTTACAGAAACACCCTAAAACCCTTAATCATGCCGCGGGTATAAAAACCCCCATTTCAAATCGAAACCCTAGAAATTTAAAAACCTTTTTAAACATTTAATTAACATTTTCAACATTTCAAAAACATCACATAAACATGAGTAACAGTCGAATATAAAAACCCCCAATTTTATAAAAACCCTAGATTGACTTTTTATTAATTAAAACATTAATTAAACCTAATCTAAACCCAAACCCCATAGTTAATTTAATTAAAAACGAGTTATGCAAAAACCCCCAATTAACCGAAACCCTAATTTTTATAAACTGATTATATATTGAAATTAGTTTGATTTTATAATAGAAAACATCAATTAATTACATATAAAACCGAGATTGATGAAAACCCCCAAATATTTCAAAACCCTAAATTCGTTTATTTCAAATCCGAGAACCATATGATTCACAACAACTTTATACAAATCAATCAAACCCACTGATCCTTATTAAATCGAAAATCAATTAACTTTTGTAAAAGAAATGAAGGAGAACAAACTTATCTTTGATTTTGACTGGAGATTTACGTGACCACAAGGATGAACACATCAGAAAACCCAAATCGGTTTGATGTGGGGATGAAACCCCACATCTCACGCGATCTAAACACCTCAGACCACCCATATATGATTGTTATACCCCAACTGATAAGATAATAGCCTTGGAAAGGAATGAACCGATCTAGATTTAAGAGAGAGAAGGGTTTGGGGCGGTGGAGATATTATCGAGGGAAGAGAGAGAGTATAACTCTCTGTTATGGAGAGTTGTGTGTGTAAAACACGCATATCTACTCCTTCCGTTCCTTGTTTATTCCGCCCATGGACCGGGCCGGGTCTAATGACCCTTGGGCCGGTTATTGAGAGAAGTTATTGGACCCAATTTTGGGCCTTGTGTATTTATTTAGTTTAGTTAAAAGCCCATAAACGAATTTTATAAATTTAGGATATAATTTGACCCGTAAAACCCGACCGTTTAATAACCGACTTTTACTCGTCGTACCTTTCCGTAAACGTATGGTTTTGTCAAGCACAACTAGGGTGTCGTGTCTTATTAATATAATTTTTCGTATCGTAACTCGATTCTCATAATTAAATAGGTCGCGGCTAGCGTAACCGTACTCTCGAGCTATTTTATCTTCATTCTCTTTGCTGAATTAACGAGGTGACTTTATAGCCCCATACTTTACTATTTTTCACTGCTTTTTGGGGTGAGACATTGCTTGATTTTAACGTGTGAACACAAGTGCATTTACTGATTTATATATTAGTCTAAGTCCCACTAAAAACCTAGTTGCTTTGGCCCGTGAATCGTGAACCGTTAATTACTTTGTGTAAGCGCGAATGTTATGGATAGATCTATCGGGATTGACGTCCCTGTCTGTCTTGTCCAACAAGGGGACAAGAGGGCACAGTTTCATTTGAGTCTAAGATAGGATGTCGTGGGTTTAGGCATCTAGTTTGGGCTACATTTATATGATTATACTACCGGTGTTGTTAACGCTTCGGTGTCACGAGCTTAGACTGTAATAAATACTTTTGGGATGACTTTGTATCTGTTATATTGTCATCACATTTGGGAAAATCTTGTGGTTCATTAAACATTTCCACTTAACTAAACCTATGAACTCACCAACTTTATGTTGACACTTTAGCAATGTTTTTCTCAGGTATTAAGAAGGAAGATGCTAAATGAGGTCTCATGCATTGCCGTCATTTCTTTGAAACAATGATCATTTGTACCATTTGAGAAAACTATGTTTTGTAACCATATTCAGTTTATGCTTCCGCACTTTGTTAAAACTATTTATTTTATTAATTACAAGTGATCTATTTTCCGAACGTCGCATTTAGAGGTCGTTCTTTGTGACTATGTGCGTATGATAATCATGACGTCACCACTCCCTTGTCGCCATTATACTCTGATATTTTGGGAGTGTGACAGTAGAGTTGTCGAAGAGGATCTTGAGGGATATATATATTCTCGATCAATGTTTAGAGAAATTATGTTTGCTTTTTTGTTGGACATCAAAGAGGATATATATCACGAATTTCTCCTAGAGTTCTTTAGCACATACTCTCTCTTTTATGATGACGATAAAGTATATGTTAGGTTCATCCTTGAAGGTTGACTCATTAAACTCTCTCTTGAAGACTTTGGTCAAGCTCTTCGTGTTCCATTTGTGGGCACTTGTCGATTTACTGATAAATGGAAACTTGATTATATTCTTGAACCAATCGACTGTGCTCCAAATGAAAATGAAGAGATTGACCTTGACTTCATTCTTGATGTCATTTGTAAAGAGCGTAGTGGAAACGTTGTAAGAAGCCTCCACTCTACCAAGCGTCGAGTAAAACGCTATGAGGTTCTCTTAAGCGACCTAAATGATTGTATGGTTCGTTGGGCCGACATCCTTAGGGAGAATGTATTTTTTCTTGGCGGAAACCGGGATCATATTCAGGCGTGTATGACGCACAGGTTATGTTGCATCGCTACCGACGCCAAGTACAATCTCGCATACTATATCGCTTGACGAATCACTTATGCTCTTTCCAAACCCAAAACAAATCTTCCCTATGCATGCTCCTTACTCGCCTTCTTAAGAAGGTTGGTGAAGATTATCCCGACATCAACATTTCTCGCTTTCGTTCGGTCGAATGTGTTATGCTACCTATTCAAAAGGTACAACCACGAAAAGCTAGAAGTGATCGAGGTTCGAGAAAGTCCGATCCACAAGAGTCCGATGATGAGGACTTTGATATGTCACCAAGTGATGGTGGTGGCATAGGCACAAGTGCTCATGTTGGTTCTTCGAGTAACTCCCACCCATCCATTGACTCTTTCGTGGAAGGGTTAGAAGAAATCATCCCTCCTCCTCACTTTGCTACTAGTGGACTTCCCAGAAACTTCGGTCTTGCGGATGTCTACCGAGAAAATCTTAAAACACAAGGTGAGTTATATGATCATCGAGTGGAGTCAAGAGGATCGTTCAAGAACGTAGCCAAATTGATCAAGGGACTTGGCAAGAAGAAGAAATGAAGCATTGATTTATCAAGGTTAACATGTTTGTAAACATGTTTGAATTGTTAAACATTTATTATGGCTGTCTACTAATACTTCATGTTTGGATTATTAGTATTTTAATCCTAATAGTTGCATTGCTTTGTGCATATTATGTGTTTATTAGCTTCCTAGATTTTGACTTATAGTTAACTTTGGCTTGTTATTTACCTGTGTGAAATCTGGGCTTACCAAAGTTTAAGGAAGTGCATTATTCTGTCACCACTGGTCGCGGTTCCATATCGAACCCGCGGTTCCTTAGTGATAAAGAACCGCGGACCTACGTAAGGAACCGCCTGTTCCTGTTTTGACAGAATCTTTGCTTTACACTGTTTTCCTTAATCTATGTAAAACTTTGATAAAATTTTTGAAAAACCTGCACTTTCCTAAACTAGGGTACCTAATTTCATTATTCACCTAAAATAATTTTAACCCATTACTAGTTTGGAACATTCCCTTCTCTTCCTAAACCCTCTCATGTTGATTGTGGTCTTCATCCTTTCAACTCTTCTTTAAACCTTAACACACAACCATGGTGTCCACTAGAACATCCACTTCTTCCAAAACTTCTTCCTCAAAAAGAAGCCTCAAAATTAATATCAAGATACCTAACATTGGTTCTTCATCTTTTCACACTTCCAAAAATGAGATCTCTCCCATTCTCATTTCAACTTCACCTTCACCACCCCTTTCTCCATGCAAGACAACCTCAACCCATGGTACTAAACATTCTCATGGTTCTACCTCCTCTTCATTCCAATCAAGAATGAATGATCTTTCTTCACCTTTCACCCCTAGTCCTCCTTTGGATGGGATTTCTCAACCTCAACCTCTACAAACTATCCCCTTTGTACTTGAGCCTTTGGTTACCTCTCATTTCACTCCACCAAAATCTCCCATCTCACCCTTGGACACTATGTCTCCACCACCTCCTCCACCCTCTAATACTAATGCTCCTATTTTTGGCATTCCTATCCCTCACTTAATGGGTGATCCTTACTTCTTTGGGTTCTTAGAAGCTCATGGTGCAAATTTCCCATGTTGTCTCTATAATAACTACATCATTCAAAACCTAAGAATGGAGATGCTTGGTCTTCATATAAGGTTGCATGATTTATTGCTTGTATTGTTCTCCATGCCTCCTTCTATGAGATGAATGATGGTTTTCAAATTAACATGCTTTTTTAAAAAGAAGGTCAAGCCAAAGATAACTATGAATTCAAGACCTAGTTGTTAGCTATCTTTGTAGTAGTTAATTGTCGTATTATTTCTTGTATTTCTTTTCTTTCCCTCATGATTTTCTCATGTGGATGATTTATGGATTTAGTTTTTATGTGCTTTAATCTATGTGATCACATTAAACAAGTTCAATTTATTTAAAATTGAATCTAAGTCTATTACAAACTCTAAAAACTTGACTTAAAATTGGACCAAAATGTTACTTAAATATTTTGTCACCCTTTGTCAAGACATTCTTTGTGAATGTGTTGCTTTTATGCAACCCTAGCATACTATAGTGCTAAAAGAGGTAAAAAAATCCAAGATTTGCAAAATTTTGAAAAAGTATTATCTTTCTCCAAAACTTTTAAAAATCAAGTTTTGAAGTCCACTGGATGCGGTTCCTTAGCCTCCAGGCGGATCCATATCGACATGGAACCGCGGGCTATTTTAAAGAACCGCGCACAGTAAAGCCGTTCTTGGATTATTATTTTTCTTTCTTCTTTGACCACTGTTTTGGTTAAGATTCTTTGTTTACCCAATTTGGCTAAACATTTCCTAAAACCTTTCTTTTTCATTTCAAATCTTTGCCTTGTATATTTTCTTTAAATTCTTCTCTTTTGGGAGTTCTTTCCTTCACCCTCATAATGCCTAATTCTTCCTTTCCTAACCTTGACATTTATTTGTCACAAACATCTCAACCTAAAGCTTCTTCTTCTAAGCTTTCAAAGAAACAGAAAATATCGGTTAAACATATTTGGATCAAAAAGAACAATCCTCATGATTCTTCTTCTCCAAAATCCTCCAAGAATTCCTCTTTTTCTCTAATTCAATATTGGAATGAGACTTACTCTATAAATCCAATTACCGGAGAAAAAGAAATTCTTCCACCACCATCTAAACCTTTCAACTCTCCTCAACTCAATGACCTATCTTCTTTCCCTAACCTCACTAGGCATCGTGAAAATATCTCTTATCCATTATCTCCCTCTCCACCAACCTCTAATATTGATGGACCTCCCCCATCTAACGACTTTGTTTTGCATCATGGTTCCTTGTGTGCTTGTTTTCGTTTTCAACAAAATTGAACTTGCTCATATCTATGACAAGCTAAATTTTCTTGAATTCCTCCTCACTCGACCTCCTCTCAAAGTTTTTGTTCCCGTGAACAAAACTTCGAATGATGCTTCGTCGTCTTTCTTTTCCAACTAAGGCACATTTTGTACTTTAGTTGTTTGAGTCAATAAAATTTAAGCAATCTTGAAAGATTATCACTATTAGAGTGGTTTATGCTTTATGGTCTATTTACCATATTTTTTGCTTTAAATATTCATATTGTGTGCATGAATATTTATCTTGTATGTTATTTCATATTTATGTAATATGAATGTTATCTGTGTTATCTTTCCCTCTAATTTTCTTTCACACATTTGTTAAAGAGTTGATCATGGTTAAAACTTAAAATTAATTATGGGTGATTCCATAAATTCTAAATTTTAACACATTGACATTTTAAATCATCTTTGATTGGTTTGGATGTTTCTTTTCTTCCTTTATTCCACCAATTGAACTATGATGTTGTCAATACACACCCTTTGGACATACTTAGCAAATGCTTGCTTCTAATTTGAGATTTCTTTTCCTTCTCCCTCTCATGCACCTTAGCTTATTGACTTGTTTCCCCAAGCAAAGGGGAGTAAGCACCAAGGGGGAGCTACTAACAAATGTCCGGTTCTTTTCTTCTTCAAAGACTTGTGCTAACCTTTTTGCTTCGACAAAGGGGGATAAATGATAGTGATAAACTCGTTAATAATTCGAATAAACTTGTATTTTACGTAAATGAGTTTATAGTTTGTCGTAATCAAAAAGGGGGAGATTGTTAATGCAAAGCAATGCCTAAAAACATTGTTAGTATTAATTAATCTTTCTTAGTTTTGATCACGTCAAATTACAAAGACATTTATTATCAAACACAATCATAAAACGAATTATCTAACAAACACTATCATCAAGGTAATAATCATTACACTAACATATCATAATCATGCTTAGTGATCATAAAAGTGATTAGCCTTAAAACTCACTTTTGTCAAACATAACAAAAGATTTTTAATAAACTTTATTTTTAAGAAAATGCTTTATTAAAATGAAAATGCAAATTTGAATTTGGCATATTCCAAATGCCATAAGAATATCCTTTGATGGTTTAAACAGCCTCAGATATTTAAATTTCACTAAAAGACAAAAAGGAGCAGACTCTACGCTGGCGGTACCATAGCACCTACGCGGTTCCTTATCGATAAGGAACCGCGGTCTCCAACAAGGAACCGCGGGCAGATATATCCGTTGGATGTTTTATCCTATAAATAGTGGATCAAATCTGCATTCTCATTAACCCTTTTTGGACATATTCTTCAGCCTTCTTTCTCCTATCTAATCCTAGTTATTTGCAAATGATCACTTAATGTGTTAACTATGTTTACTCATGATTATCCTCTTGATCTCCTTCTTTACCTTGTCCAAAGAGATGATCACTCACACACTTGTGATATGATTAAAGATGTAGCGTTGATGAAGATCACCTTCTCCTAAAGATCTAGTCATGTTCATTATTTGTTTATTTGTGTCTTGTGTAGATCCAATGTATTTGTGAATACTTGGAGTAGTTGTGTTCATCCAAGCTATTTGTGAATACTTAGATTAGAGTTGTGTACATCCATTGCACATGTGTGTGCTTGGATTTATGTTGTGAAGATCCAAGCTACATGTGTGTACTTGGATATGATTAGTTGAGTTGTAATTAGTTGTGTTAGTTCTCACTAAACTATAAAGTGATGTGGTTATGTCCTGTGAGTTCTCACTAAACTATAAAGTGATGTGGTTGTGTCTTGTGAGTTCTCACTAAACTATAAAGTGATTGTAGTTGTGTTGTGTGAAGTTCTCACTTAGCTTCAAAGTGAAGAGTCGTGAAGATTGGTTCTAGCTTTGGATTAGAACTCGACATCTAGCCTTGTGTCGGAAAATGGTGAAGTAGGCAACATTGTTAATATTGGTTCTACCTTTGGATTAGAACTCGACATCTAGCCTTGTGTCGTAAAAGAGTGAAGTGGGCGACGTTGTGTAGATTGATCCTAGCTAATATTAGGTCTCGACATTTAGCTTAGTGTCAGAAAATAATGTAAGCGACGTTGTAAGGTTTTCTCCGCCAAGAAGGGATCTTGTGGAAATCTCGACTAAGGTGTACTCGAGGAGTGGAGTAGGAACGAGGATAGAGCCTCGTTGCCGAACCACTATAAATCTTGGTGTCTTCCTACTAGGTTGTTTCTTTCCTTACTCTTTACTTACAATCATTATCACTACACTTACTATATATTGTTAATGCATTAGAATTGAACCTAATCATTATGCAACTAGCTTTCAAGTAAAAGATAGTTTTGTGCACTCACATAATTGAAAGGAATTTTAATTAGGAGATAAACCGATGAGAAAAAATTCAATCCCCCTTCTAGTTTCAACAACATGCTTAAAATCGTCAACACAACGGTTGAGCGAATCTATAGGTTTACCAAATCATTAGTTGAACACAAGAGAAATATCAATCATAATCATTTAATAGAATTGTGCGCATACAATCTATTATTCAATTATTTCATATTTAGTAAAGCTAATTGATTGTATTTAAACTCATGACACCGACCCGTTAACTCAATCACCCGCGCCATATTTGTCGGCATGATCAAAGTGAAACCATTGCCCCTCTTATGGTATTCGTTGCCAGATTTATACTTTATCTATTATAACAAGTTACCCATCTGCAGAGGGTACTCAACGTACTAGCTCTCGTCTCGAATAGGGTCGTCAACCCCATAGTACTAACAATTGTATAAGCGGTTATTCCCAACCCACACTAGGGCAAGAAAATAATTAACGGTTCATGAAATTAGGGCATTTAGCAACAAGGTACTCAATACAATCCAAACAACATTAGGGTCCAAACAATCATTCATGACTTGTGTTCCATTTCATTTCAAATAGCATGTATCCCCCTCGCGGATTAAAATCATTTATAAGATATTATAAAAGCAAGGCTATAGACTCACCTTAAGTAGTAATGATAGTAGTAGTAACAAAGACGTAGACGAAGACAATCACCGACGATGAGGATGCCCCGGGAAATCAAATACAACACCTAAAAAACAACCGCGAAATGAATAAACACCTTCAAGTACCTTCAAGTACTGTATGTACATATTTAAGAACACTCAAAGTTCACATAAACTCACGCCAATAATCCAAACAAGTGATATTTACTAGACACGTCCACTTTTATACTTTATTAAAACTATTACTCATTTTACAATTCTGCCGGTACATACCAAATGTACGGGCTGGTTTCCTATTCTTAGACATCACCAAAAATTATGAGAAAAGTTGTAAAATTAATTTACAACCTGCAGATAGCCCATATTAAATTTCATAAAAAGTTCTCACTTCTAAAACCTACTGCACGTCACATTACTAAACTCAAAATTTCGGACAATTTTGTACCTTCGCGTTGTAAAACCATTTTGACCTTCTTAACCAATATTGTTGATGCAAAAGTTGGGGTAGACCGAGCTTAACCAAAATTAGGCTTAATTTGGGGTCTTGTGGACTCCAGCTCTTGCACCAAGAGAAACTTGCTTTAGGACCCTGCGCACTAAACATACACCGTTAGGCTTACCGTGGGTTTGTTACCCACGATTAGACTCTTACGTGAGAGTAAGTAATCAGTTTGAGTATATTAGTGTTTAGGGTATTGTGTGTATCGTACCTTTGTGGAACCGAAGGGGTTCCTTTTATACTCGAGAGAGTCCAGGCTGGGCTCCCTGTTCTTGCGGCCTAAGGAAAAGATAATGACTCAAAATAGCTTGATCTTCATTATCCAACTAAGGCAAGTGTAAATCCCTTTTCCTTAGGCGAATATAACTATAATATAAGTTATATTCGGTCTGATCCTGTCGCACTGTAACGAGGACTTGGCTAAGTAATCAACCTCTTGTGCGACAGCGGCTTACCGGGCTTTATGGGCTATGTGAGCACATCGCACAAGTATCCAATCCACTCCTGAAGGATACGGGTAGTACCCGTGAGTCGGACTATCCAGCCCGACTAGGGACTATACGTCATCATGTCCCCACAGTCTAGTGGTCGCAGGTCTAATCCGCGGATACTAGACTATTATCAGACGTAAACAGTGGCATAGTCCAAGCAGAGACATCTTATTTTAAACATTTCCGCCAAGAAGACAAACATCCCCCCTTTCACCTAACCCCCTTGGTACTCGGGAAAAGTGCTTGCCATATCATATTTACCCCTTCATCTTCTACCGTCAGATCTAGCAAATGGGGGACACGTGGCACAAATCTGACCGTGAATAGTAAAAATCAGGAAGCCTCTATAAACCCATCACGCCTCCTTTGACTGTTTACCATCTACAAACCTTCAAACCACCATTAACGCCTTTATCATTCACCATCATTAACAGATCTCTTATTAAGGTAATCCGCACGAGCACTATTTCGTATACACAGCACCATGGTGAAACAACTGACCAACACCACGTCCATCTTGACCATTGAGCAGCTAGATGAATTTACCTCTGAGTTCTACATACCCGACTACCTGCACCCAGAAGTTCCTAACCCACAACATAATATAAGTCAGTTCCCCGCAGGGAAGATAGGTTGTACACCCGATACTTTGATTACGCAAACCAGCGTATACCTATGTCGCGCTTCCTTCTGAGCGTATTAATACACTACGAGACACACGTCTCCCAACTACATTGCATAGGGGCAGCGAAAATTTCGAATTTTGAAATAAACTGCCGCACCCTAGACATAGAACCCACAGTAGATCTCTTTCGCGTTTTCTACCAACGGAACTTAGCCAATGGCTGGGTATCATTTGCTAAGCGAAAGGGTGGTATGCAATGTTTGATGGAAAGATAGATTCCTTAATGTAAAATCCATGATTTTACCATAAGAATAATGTAATAAAAGTCTACTCAATTATCCTAGATCATTTCTCAACCTAGTAATAGTAATCGAGTTTCGAGGACGAAACTCAAGATGGCATGTGGATGGTGTAAAGCCTGAGATTTTTCGTTCATTAAATAATAATGAAGTATGTTTCAAAACCCTTTTTAAACCATACAAAAATCATCGGATTTGAAAATTTGACAAAAGTCATACAGCCCGCGTACCGAGAATTCAATAATTTAATTTCATAAATTACTGTCGAGAGATACTTGATAAACGATTTGATTAAAATGTTTATTATTACATTTATCTACGGAGGGATTAAACGAGAAGTATTTCTATTAAAACGATACTTGCGTTATAAAAACGATAAATGACAAATACTTGTCGTTTAAATAAACGAACACGTTCTTCGTATTTATACGTCATATAAATACTCCATTGTATTGAAAAAATGATTTTTAGATCAATTACGCAATCCTCGTAAAATGAATCAAAAATTCATAAACCACGAACGTGACCCGAATCGTTTATTAGTAAACGTATAAAAAATGTTACACATTAGGCCCTCATAAAATAATTGCAACCCATGCCCCTTGTTGATAGAAAAATTGGGTGATCCTTGCTAGACCCGAATTAGGCTTAATTCGGGTTGGCTGGACTCCGACTTCTGCACCAAGTGAATCGTTTGGGTGGAATCCTGCACACTAAAACAACACGTGTTAGGCTTACCGTGAGAATGTTTCCCACGATTAGACTCTGGCGTGAGAGTAAGTAATCGGTTAGGGTTATAGGAATCGGATGAGAGTTGAAAGTGTGTGGAATGTGATACCTTAGTGGAACCCTTGGGGGTTCCTTATATAGGCAGTGAAACCCTAATGGGCTGTCATTGATGCTTCGGCCCCAAGGAAAGGATAATCACCAGATTTAGATTGATTGTTACCTTCTAATTATGGTGAGTGAATATCCTCTCCTTTGGGATAAATCCTAATCATAGTAGGATTATGATTCTGTCTAACCCTGCACCGGGCGTGCCGGGCTGTGGGCTGCACACGTGTGTGCGGTTACTGTTCATCCAAGCCCATAAGCTCAAATAACAGTATTCCCACCCATCTGTGATGGGCCGGATACGGGTAGTACCCGTGGGCCGGGTTCATGACCCGGCTGGGGACTATACGTCATCATGTCCCCCTAGTCTAGTTGTTACAGCCGTAGGCGTAACCTCTAGACTATCAAGATGCTCCCCGGACGTACCAAGAAAGATCTTTAGGAAATGAAAATTTGTCAAAATTTTGTTTCGGCCGCACGTGCCAACCTTACATGGATCAAACTCCAATGATACCCAGCCGCACGTGACGACCGAGACAAATTAAATGCAGCATTGAATATAGTCTTATGTATGACCGCATATCCCGACACAAGAATGAATGCATTAATGGTAGTCAACTAATCAGTCGCACTCCTGAAAAAGTACACCATTAATGCCCACCATTGAGCCACGTAAAACTGTTAAGAAGTGACCCATGGGTCCCTTCTGACGTTTTCAAAAGTGTCAGAAATCCCATCCGTTGGATGGACGTAGTGGTTTACACGTGGCAAACATCTACGTTACCTCGGAAATCGAGGCAACCCTATATAAGAGTTGGTGTGTGCTACTGTTACACACACAGTTCATATCATATATGCCATTGTTATTCCTAAGCTTCTTTCTTCCATCTTTTGCCTCTTATTCCACGGATTTCCATCACCACAGGTTAGATCATCACGCCTTTCAAACCCTTTTTATAAAACATGGTAAAGGATAATCCCCTTATTACGGATGTCCTGAACGTGATATTTGAGGAGAAATACATACACTTTTTGTCTAAGTATTATATTCCCGAAAGCGTACACCCCACCTATCCAGGTGAAGGTGAAGCGATTACGGATGCACCGAGGAGAAATACATACACTTTTTGTCTAAGTATTATATTCCCAACGCGCCTATTCGATTCAGCTAACTACCGCATCCCCTTATCCAAGTTTTCGGTAGATTTGCTTCTATATTATGACTTCCACATAACCCAGCTGCACTGCATAGGGGTGTGTAAAATCAATCAATTTGAGATTACCTGTCACACATGCGGAGTAACCCCGACCGTAAACCTATTTAGGGTCTTTTACTCCCCCCAACTAGTGAATGGGTGGCTGTCGTTCAAAAACGGGCCGGGAACGCCCCCATGACATATAGGAAGCCCTTAGACTCCCTTAAGAGCTGGTAAGATCATCACTTTTTTGTGGATGAGAAAGTATTCCCTACCCCGTTCGACCTCAAAACCAGATTACCCAAAGATTTTCCGCCCAAATCCAAAGACTATAGTAGTAAGGACTTGAAAATTCTAGATACCCACCGCAAAGAATTTCATAGGGGTTTGCCGGAGCACTTTATGTGCTTAGTAGGGATAAGCCGACACTACTATGGGAGGGAGGATATGTATCCGTGCTTTCTGACTGAACGTAGGCAGGGTAGGTCCACATATATTTGTAGATGAAATAAATGCCACATTTGCATGTTGTGAACTTACTAATCCGTATAATTACATATGTACGCAGAGATGAACCTACATGGACTATTGCGCCAGGGCGACCCAATGAAAGTGCCTGAAGGACTCCGTCCGCTGAAAGAGAATGAACTCCCTCTTCTTGATGCAACCGCAGACCGAACTATCCCGCTGGAATCAACCACCGAGCAGAGATCATATGAGGGAGAGCCCGTGATCGAAAAGTCCCTGCTTGACTTCCACAACGAAGATGGTGGAGAATTGCTGCTGGAGGGCGCCGTGCCGCACCAAGAGGAAGCAGAAGAAGAGGATTTCACCAATCCTGCTGACAACCGTACTGGTGAGGATGAACAAACTACCCAAGCCTCTGGGTCCCCCAAGCCCACATCCAGAAAGAGAAAGACCACCAGGAGGGTGGCAAAGACTCTATGGGACAGGGCAGGGGTATCTAATGCTCCCCCGAAGAAACTAAGGAAAGACTATCCGCAGTACCAGGAAGGAAGCAGCACCGCTTTGGCCCAGGTCGACCCCTCACTGTACGTGGATGAACAAGTCTGGATGGACACCCCCTGTGAATGTCGTAGCTCCTACCGTCACGGAACCCATGACTGGTACTACGTAAGTACCTCCTTTTTTCCCTCTTTTTTTTAAGGATATAGATTCACAAGCAAAATTAATGTGTGTTAAGAACAGGGCGGATCCGTCGACCGTAGCCCAAGAAGAGGAGGTGGAAAGGGAACCTTCACCCACGACATCAACAATACCTCCATCCCCTCCTGTGACACATGCCGAGGAGCCACGTCCTGAGGGACCGGACACCAGCCTGCGCCTAGCATGGAATTTATCCAGCTTAACAAGGTTGGAGGCGGAGTCCGAGTGCACGGAATTCATCGAACACATCACTCCCCCGTCTCTGGCGCAAGACTTGGACGAATTAGATCATGAGACACTTTTGGAGCAGTTCTATGTGTCATCCGCACACCAAGTGACAGTTGGTGCGGCCCTACGACACCGTCTGATCAAGGCCTTGGCTAATGTGAAGCGTGCTGATAAAAAGATAGCTCGCCGTGAAGCACTAGTTGAGAAGCATGAGAAAACTATCACATCCTTGCAGTCGGCGTTGGTCATAGCAGAGTCCACCGTTAAGGAGCAGGCCCATCACGCCAATACTCGTGAAAAACGTATTGCCGAGCTGGAGGCTCTTTTAGTCGCATCCAACGAGAAGGTATGCTCTCGATATGAATGCTTATTTGTGTACACAGAAGAAAAACCACATTATCCCTCTAATAACTCTAAGTGTCATGTGTAGGTGTCCGCAGCCGAAGCCTCTACCAAATCCGTAACCGTACAAGCATTCAACATTGCTCAAGAGCGCGACGCGCTGAAGGATGAGCTAACCCAATCGCGGATTACTTTGGATGAGCAAGGCGCGGAAGCTGAGGGAGAGCTAAGCAAGATGGCCACGGATTGTGCTGAAATGATGTGTCCTCCTTTGCTAACAGCCATAGCTGGGCGTAGATGGGTAGTTGGCCAGGGAATGCGGCTTGCCGTGAGCAAGGTGACGGGAGCTCCTTACCTGCTACAGGCATTTGCTAACATTGTCTCGGATGGTATTGACCGTGGTAGGCACGAGGGACTGGTCAAAGCTGCAGAGCTGATAGGTAAGAATGAAGATATTACCCAACACGCCTACCATAACCCTTTAGCCGCGGACAAGATGACTGAGTCAATGGATGCTCTTGCTGAAATCCAACATCCTCTCTTAGACGAGCTAGAAGTGCTAAAGGATGCTCCTAATGACGTAATAATGTCCAAGCTTACTGCCGATCCCATCCAACTGACCTTGCCCACCTACGACTCTGTGTCGAAGGCGATGAAAGGTGAAAAGCTGCTTGCTGAGGTGTTAGATGCGAATATGATCAAGGCACAAGATGGGAAGAATGCTCGCGGGGAGGCCCTCCGCACCTTGATTGAAGAAGGGAAGAAGGAGATAGGGTAGTTCCTACCTCCATTGTAATTTACCTTGTAAACATTTGTATATTTATTCGTCCGTGTATGTATACGGCTAAAACTGATGTTTGAAATAACTTGTCATATGTATGTAAGCAAGTCCGTGACGACCACGGCTATTTTATTGTTACGAATTTGAAACTTGTGTATTTTTTTTAGTTATCATATACCTGTACTGCATGACATGTCACGTCTTACTCAAAAAATACAATCAAGTCTATACTTTACTAGATGTGTGGCGTGCGTCTTTACCATGCAAAGCACTGCGTGAGTGCGGCATATGGAAACTTATCACGTCTTGTGAGTAAGGTGTCTAGTAAGGATACGTGATCCGCGTCATTGGGGTTGCATCCTTCTTATGTGACAAGTTAAATTATTAGGTTCACTTAATCCTCTTACCCTGGCTGGAGGCGCATTGTACACGTATGGTATTGAATGAATGCATATGAATAAGATATAGCACATTGTAATAACAACTAAATCCATACGACGATAATAGAAAAACAATTTGCACAAAAAATGAGTCGTGGAGCTAGCTAGGCACCACGTCATATTATTAGAACGTTTAAGTTTTTTGTTTTAACAAGAATGGGAAATCCTAGGAACAAAAAGGAACCTAGAAAGCATAAAAACAAAAAAAGAGAACACATGGATCTTCATTGAAGCCAGATATAGCGAAGTATCTATGCGGAAGGCGTAGCTTTCAAAGATAGCACTTTTTAAGATTGCAAATATTCCATGTGCGTTCCAGGTCGCGGCCATCGATGTCACGTAACTTGTACGCACCCCGTCCTAAGGCTTCCGTGACCTCATACGGCCCTTCCCACTTAGGGCCTAGCTTTCCTGTATTCTCCGCTCGACTTGCCTCGTTAGCACGATAGACATAGTCTCCCGGTCGAAAAGAAACACCTTTAACCTTAGCGTCATAATAAGCCTTCATCCATGCCTTGGATTTGGCCTCATTGATAGCCTCTATCTCCCTTTTTTTCCTCCAACAAATCCAGATTGATCCGGAGCTGCTCGTCGCTTGTGACGACATTAACCTCCGTTGTGCGGATGGTAGGCATTCCTATCTCTACTGGTATAACAGCTTCAGTGTCGTAGGCCAATGCGAATCGGGTGTCCCCGTTGGCTGTTTTGATCATAGTCCTATGTGCCCATAGAACATGTGGTAGTTCGTCCACCCATTTGGCAGTTCGTTCCTCTAGGCGTGCTTTGATGCCTTCTCCTAAGCTTCTATTTGCTCGTTCCACAACACCATTTGTCTGCGGGTGCTTAACAGATGCGAAGCGCCGTTTGATATTCAATGTTGCGCAACAGTCCTTGAATGGATTATCCACGAACTGCTTCCCGTTGTCCGAGATGATTTCTCCTGGTAAGCCAAAACGGCACACGATGTTCTCCCAAACAAACTTTTTAACTTGTTTGCCTGTGATGGATTTGACTCCCTTGGCCTCTATCCAGCATGTAAAGTAGTCCATTGCGACAATCAAGAACTTAACCCCCCCCCCCCCCCCGCAGCTACGGGAAAAGGTCATGCGATATCAATTCCCCACTTATAGAATGGCCATGGGGATGTAATGGGTGTAAGTTCCTGCTGCGGATGTCGTGGTACTGGCCTGTGCACTTGGCAATCACTGCACTTGCGAATCATGTCGTGTGCATCCCTATGCATGGTAGGCCAATAATATCCTGTGCGTAGAGCTCGAGCTACTACGGATCTCGGGCCCGCGTGCATGCCGCATAACCCCTCATGTATCTCACTGATCACATAGGTAGCCTGGCGTGGCCCAACACACCGTAACCATGACTGTAAGAAAGAGCGCTTGTAAAGAATACCTTCTCGAAGCTCGAAGTGATGCGACTTCCTTTTGATGCGCCGTGCCGCCTTTTCATCGTCTGGGAGGGTTTCATTAGTCAAATAGTTGATGATCGGGGTCATTCATGTAGGCCCATCTTCCTCAACTATAGCTGTGACTCCCCCTTCCGTTATATACTTTTCCTTGGGTATTTCCACCAAGACTTGCTTGGATAAGTGGGCGAAACTTGTAGACGCGATCTTACTAAGAGCGTCCACCTTCTTGTTTTCACCTCTTGGTAGCTTGATAGAAAACTTGCTGAAAGCCGCGATGAGTGACTTGACTTTCTCTAAGTATCGAACCATGTTATCCTCCTTAGCTACGTATCCTCCCTGAATGTGGTTCGCGATAAGCCGCGAGTCCACGTATGCCTCAAGGTTGCAGACTCCCATTCTAGCGGCGATTTTTAAACCCGCAATCAACGCTTCGTATTCTGCCTTATTGTTGGTGGCTGTGAACTCAAAGCGCAGAGCGTACGTAAACTCCATCCCTTCCGGATTCGTAAGGATGAGACCAGCTCCTGATCCATCCGTACACGAAGATCCGTCCGTAAATAATACCCATGGTTCCGCTGGAGTTTCGTCTTGTTGTACGATTGGTCCCTCCTCATCCGGCTTCTCTATCAAGAAATCTGCCAAGATTTGGCCTTTAACAGCCGTCCTTGGTCTATAATATATGCTATGTTCTCCCAATAGAATGCTCTACTTTTGTAGCCTACCGGCCACATCTGGTCTAGAGATGACCTGTTTTATTGGTTGATCCGTAATAAATACAATTGGGTGCGCCTGAAAGTACCGGCGCAACCGTTTCATAGCAAACACTAATGCCAAAACAAATTTTTCCATGGAAGAATAATTCAACTCCGGCCCTTGTAGTGTTCTACTTATGAAGTAGACCGGAGTTTGGACTGTGTCCCTCTCCGTCATAAGTACCGCAATTATTGCTCCATGTGTGGCTGATAGGTACATGATGAGCTCCTCCTTGGGCCGGGGAGCTACTAGCATGGGGAGAGATGCAAGATGTTGCTTGAGTTGATCAAAGGCTTCCTCAGCTTCCTTTGTCCACCGGAAGTCTCCCTTCTTAATGCACTTCTTGAGTGTTTTTAATAGGGGGAGTGACTTCTCTGCGGACTTCGATAAGAACCTGTTTAGCCCGGCCAACTTCCCATTTAAGGATTCCACCTCTTTCCGTGTCTGGGGGATGGTAACTGTATT
This sequence comes from Glebionis coronaria, assembly GCA_025667525.1. Classification (NCBI taxonomy): domain Eukaryota; kingdom Viridiplantae; phylum Streptophyta; class Magnoliopsida; order Asterales; family Asteraceae; genus Glebionis; species Glebionis coronaria. Next base: position 471,571,337 of record CM046874.1, on the reverse strand, counting down.
ACTGCGTCCGTCTTTTCCGGGCAAGGCTTGATGCCATTTGGATCAATCATATATCTAAGTAACATTCCTTCCGTTGCCCCAAACGTGCATTTCTTTGGATTTAGCTTCATATTAATCCTTCTCAATGTGTCAAACGTCTCTTGGACGTCTCGGAGAAGTGCATCCTCCGTATGACTTTTGATGACTAAATCATCAACAAAGACCTCCAGGTTGCGGCCTATCTGTGAGTCGAAGGCTTTGTCAACAAGCCGCTGATATGTTGCCCCGGCGTTCTTTAGTCCGAATGGCATTTTTGTATAACAGTATACGCCTTGACTAGTATGGAATGCCGTCTTCTCTGCGTCCTCTTCCGCCATCTGGATCTGGTGGTATCCTTTATATGCGTCTAAGAAGCACTTAAAGGGATATCCACATAGGGATTCTACTTTCCAATCGATCTCTGGTAACGGGTAGCAGTCCTGTGGACATGCTTTATTCAGATCCGTGAAATCCACGCACATGCGCCAGCTTCCTTCATGCTTTTTGACCATGACTGGGTTGGATAACCACTCATGGTAGTATACCTCGCGCATGATACCTGCATCCACCAATTTCCGTACTTCATCCAATATTACTTGGCTGCGTTCGAGTGCCTGACCGCGCTTCTTTAGCTTAATAGGAGGATATCCCTGGCAGATTTAGAGCTTATGCTCTGCTATCGCACGTGGTATGCCCGTCATATGCTTGGGCTCCCATGCGAATACATCTAAGTTTGCTTTCAGGAGAGAGCACATGGCCCTCTTGCTGCTATCCGAGAGTGTTCCCCCTATGGATACCTCTTGTTTCGTGTAATCAGGATGGATTGACACCTTCCAATTGGAAGGTGGTGATCCGTCCTTGGGAGGAACAGGTAGAGCCGGTGTTGTCACGGCGTGACACTCGGATGCTGGTATGATTGTGTTATAGATAGTGACAATTCCTCCTTCCACAAGAAATTTGATCATCCCATGTGCCGTGGAGGGTACCGCTCGTATGGCCAGGATACCTGGTCTGCCTATGATCCCATTGTATGGAGAGTGTGAGCGTATCACTATAAAGTTCATCCACGCCGTGGTGGAGTGCTCTTCATTCCCAATGGTTACAAGCAGACGCTGTTGTCCTATTGGCCAGATGGTGTCTCCACTAAAACCGATGAGCGGCGCCGTGGCCGGTACTAATTGGCTTCTTATTTCTGGTCGTAACTGTGCGAAACAGTGTTTGTATAGTACTTCTGCTGATGACCCTCCATCCACATACATACGACGGACATTGTGTGTCCTAATTCTTATCTCAATAGTGAGAGGTGCATCAATCACATCGCTTGCCGTGATGGGAGGGAATGAGATTTCTCTGCCGCGTGAAAATATTTGACTAATTTTATGCCTTGTGCGGCGCTGCCTAGATTGGATCATGTATATAGTTGAAGGTTTGTCCTTTTGGGGATCCTTCTTGTCATACTTCTTGTTGTCTTTTCCATCCTTCCAGTCCTTGAGCAAATGCTTGAGTTTGCCTAACTTGATCAGTGACTCAATGTGCTTCTTGAGCTGGATACATTCCTCCGTGCCATGGCCCTTGTCGTTGTGGAATTCGGAAAAGCGATTTTCTTGACGACGCTCCAACGGAGTCGTCATTGGGGGAGGTCTCGGGAAATTGGCCCCTTCTGTCAGCAGGATCTCCCGGTAGGACATCTTTAGAGGGTAAATTTGTCCTCCGACTGTCCTCCTTTGTTTTGGCTCTTGTAATCTGAGCCCCTCCCACTACTCTGGTTGTTTTGACCGCCCGACTGTCTCCTGGACTGGTCGTTCGATCGGTAGCTGTTTCCTTTTGAAGGATAGGCCGCGGCTACCGCGCTTTCACCCTCTATGAAGTTTCTGACCCTTTCCATAAGATCGTCATACCTCTCCGGACGTTTGTCATTGAGATGTCTGATTAATTCCCTGTCTGTTATGGCGTGCATATAATCGGAAATTTTCAGAAGTTCCGGCATTGTCTTTGTGTGTGTGCACTCGTCATTGAAGCGTTCAGTGAAGGCCTCTGTAGACTCCCCCGGCCGTTGCTTGACGGTTGCCAATGAGACCGGGTCCCTATTATACTTCTTTCGCTGAGTATAATTATTCTTGAACGCAGTATGTAGTTCAGTGAAGCTATCAATGCTTCGCGGAGGAAGTCCCTGAAACCAATCACGAGCATTGCTGATCAAGGTTGAGTTGAACATTTGGCACCATATAGGCATGGGCCATCGTTCAATTTTCGCCTACGTATCAAATATCTTTAGGTGATCATCCGGATCACCAGTCCTATCATAAGTCTTGACACACGCCGGCATCTGACGCTTTGTATCCTCGGAGTAATTCCGTATGCGGAGAGTGAAAGGATCTTCCCTGGGATCAGCCCATGGACGGGTGAGATTAGGGTCACACCATGGGCGGGAAAGATCTACTGCTTCCGCCTCTCGATAATAGGGGCCGCCTTAGTACTCCTCATTGTCTGGTGGTGGTGGAGGAGTACGCCTAGGTCGGCGACGCTTGGGTGGATGGTCATCCGAGTCCTCTCCTGATGGACCGGGAGAAGGGGGCGGTGCCCAATCTTTTGGTGAGGACCGCTCTTGTGAGAAGAGCCAGGAGCCTTCTTCCTGGTATTCATCCTATCCCACACGCTTGTCCGGCGATTAGTTCTGGTTAGCTCCAGATCTGGTCGTTCGGGTGAACCGTCAGACCTCTCTCCCTCCTCACGGGATTGTATTAGTTCCTACATGAGACGATCCCCTATGCGTTCGAACACATTCCTGGGTTGGGGAGTTTCCTCAAAGAGGTTCCGCTCCTGAGGTCGTGTCCTTCGCTTCCTTTGAGTTTGAGAGGAGGTGCCTGGTCCGGCGTTGCTAAAGTTGAGCCTAGATTGGATGTCTCTCCCTAGGTTCAATCTTGATGCAATTCCTGGGACGATCCTCTCAAAGTTCTGCGTGAGAACTCGAGTGAGATCTTCCTCGCTGAGTTGTTCGACCTCTAATTCTTCCTCAGTCGATGGTCTGTGCGGCTCCTTGTTAGGGGGGTTAGGCGCACTCCCTGGATCAGGATTATCCAAGGTCGAAGTAGGTGGTGGGGTGACAGAGAACATGCTTGTCATGCCCATGGACTGAAGACCACTCCGGTTGTTTAGTCCGCCAGCTTGGTTGCTAGGGGATTGATTGGGAATGAGTATCCCTTCCCCTGGGGACTTCTGATTCCCAGGATTTGTGTTCATGGGGTTTCCCTATGGATGCCCCTTCATCATTGAGAATTCGAGATGAGATTTGGCTCTAGCTTAGTGTAATGGTCCCACGGATGGCGCCAACTTGTTGATACAAACGTTGGGTGATCCTTGCTAGACCTGAATTAGGCTTAATTCGGGTTGGCTGGACTCCGGCTCCTGCACCAAGTGAATCGTTTGGTTGGGATCCTGCACACTAAAACAACACGTGTTAGGCTTACCGTGGGAATGTTTCCCATGATTAGACTCCAGCGTGAGAGTAAGTAATTGGTTAGGGTTATAGGAATTGGATGAGAGTTGAAAGTGTGTGGAATGTGATAACTTAGTGGAACCCTTGGGGGTTCATTATGTAGGCAGTGAAACCCTAATGGGCTGTCACTGATGCTTCGGCCCCAAGGAAAGGATAATCACCAGATTTGGATTGATTATTACCTTCTAATTATGGTGAGTGAATATCCTCTCCTTTGGGATAAATCCTAATCATAGTAGGAGTATGATTCTGTCTAACCATGCACCAGGCGTGCCGGGCCGTGGGCCGCACATGTGTGTGCGGTTACTGTTCATCCAAGCCCATAAGCTCAAAGAACAGTATTCCCACCCATATATGATGGGCCGGATATGGGTAGTACCCGTGGGCCGGGTCCATGACCCGGCTAGGGACTGTACATCATCACCCCTCAACTATTGTAAACCTTGCAATTAGGTTATAACTTTGAAATGGGTATAAAAAGGCAATTAGGGTCTCTTTCATTTTTCATGCTAAACCTAACCCTAAAACACTTTCTCCATCTAAAATGGCAGCCGCCACCATTGTAGGCCGCCACCACCACTGCCATGGTGGCACCAGCCGCCATCAATCCACAATCGTAGCCCCTCCTCCTTGCTGCCATGATCATCTCATCCGCCACTTTGAGGGTGGTTGTCTCGAATATTATACTCTAGCCGCCACATGCAAACATCACCATCATCACGGCTGTGACCTCCTAGCCACCATGTAGCCACATCCGTGGCACCATCATCATCAAACCCCATGCAGTTGTGATCTCCAACCGTAGTAGCCACCATCCCACCTCTGCTACTACATGCAACCGTGAACTCACAGCCATCCCACCTTAATGCCGCCATCATCACCAACACGTGCTCCATCTGCCAGCTTCGCTGCTACCCACCAGCAGCCGTCCTCCATCGCAGCCCCTGCTGCCAATCATCCTCGCAACCATAGGCTGCTGCCTTCCACCCTACATCCAGCCACCATGCAGCCACAACCGTGGCCACCAGCCACGCAGCCACCATCCTCCACAGCCGCAGCCCCTGCTGCCAACCCCATCGCAGCCTCCTGCTGCTTTCCATCCGCCAGCCGCCACCAACCGTCCCATCTTAGATCCACCTCAGCCCCGCCACCACCTTCCTATACTCCATCCGTGACTCCACCACCAGATCCGAAGGCCACCATCTGCCACCAACCATAGCACCACTTGTGCACCACCAATCACAGCCTTGGAGGGTGTTTGTTGCTATATTCACGAACCCATCAGGGGTGTTTGGATCTACGGATTACAACAAAGATAAGGGGGTGTTTGGTTTTAGGGAAGAAAACAAATAAGGGTGCATTCGGTTAGCCTAGATCCGTACGGATCTATACGGATCTGTATTGATTTACTGTCGGAAGCGACATGCATGGCGTGGGGATCAAAGATCTGCTGTTAAGCAGCTTCGGGGGCGTTTGGATCTGCTGATAAGGGGGTGTTTGGGACTGCAGAAGGTTTAAAGGGCTGTTTGGGACTGCTGATAACATGCACGCTAATAAGGGAGCGTTTGGGACTACTGGCTGACTTTAGAGGGCGCTAGGGGTCGCTGATGACGATAAGGATGCGTTAGCTTACGAGGTTATAGCTTAGGGATATGCTTATGATATAATATAGACATGCATGTAGTATATTTCCACCGCTAGTGTATTAGTTTCCACTGTTAGTATATATATACCAACTTACCATTTAAAACTTGCCACTGATAGTATTAACTACCAAAAGTACCCACTGATAGCCTAACAGTTCCCACCGTTAGCTTTACAGTTTCCACTGTTAAGCTTAACAGTTCCCACTGATAGCTATTCTGTTACCACTACTAGACTAACCTAACCACTGTCTACATATTATTCCCACTGTCCTTATAAAATAGCCATTGTTGGTACACGAAAACTATTTTAGAATAAAATTATTATATATTTTTATCAACATGTTATAAACCAAGATTAAATTAATAATAATTTATTTATTATTTTTGGAATCTAATAAATTATTTAATAAGATTGATAATTTATTTTAAAGACTATAATGTCGTACACATTTTATTAACAACGGGAATACACGGAAACAGTGGATAAACAACATGCACACTTAACCATCTTCATAACAATATATTTAATAATTAAATATACTTTGATATATATTGATAACCAGAATAAGCTTATGACCTATTAGACTACATGCATTTATTAATTATGCATATACTGAGACATACTTAATTGCTTAGGTATTTGATGTACTGTGTGCTTAGCGATTATATACTTGATCATCCTCGAGCTGTATTATACAGGTGAGTTCATAGCCTCGTTTTAAATCTTTTATGATTTTTCAAACCCGCGAGGGGGAGACATGGTATTAAATAACTGCGACTTGTCTTGACAATATGACTATAATTTAATTATAAAATGTAAATTGAACTGTAACCTGTTTTGACTATATGGTTGATAGATATTTATTCTATAGAACGCAAATTGAATGATACTCTTAATTACGATTGTCTATTATAGAAACTGTTAAATTGTTGTGAATGCCCGAATGTTATAAATAGATCTATTTGGGATTGACAATCCCCATCTGAGTGAGTAGCGCTCACTGTGCCTTGGCCGGGACAACAGATGTATACCATGATGGAACTAGGTTTGGCGCCTTTTTGTAAGGCCCCGGGTTCTCATCTGTTGAGAACTATGGAAGGTTAAGCTTCAGTTTCGATTAATATAGTAATTATCTTTTGTATATATGCTTTGTGCATTTCTACTATCTATAAGGTTTGCGTTACTAAACTTAATCATATACTACTTAGCAAGCACTAAAATGGGAATAATGGAAATGCTTGACTTGGTTACTTTACACTGCTTAGTAAAACTTACTAAACTTGATTATTTTACACTGTGTAGTAAAATACTGTAACGGTAGTATTAGATATACTAAACTTGATCATTTTACACTACTTAGTAAAATACTGTAATGGTAGTATTAGATATACTAAACTTGATTATTTTACACTACTTAGTAAAATACGGTAATGAAAATATTGGATATGTTAAACTTGATTATTTCACACTACCTTGTAAAATACTGAAATGGAAATATAGGAAGTACTAAACCTAGTCTTGCTCTGCTTAGTAACACTTACTGAACTTGATTTTATACTGCTTAGTACATTAAGGAATGCAATAATTGGAAACTTTAAATTTGACTTTTATATCAAATACTAAACAATACCATGTAGGACAACTTAAAATCCTATACTATGATTTTACAAAACTCTATGAATTCACCAACTTTATGTTGACTGTTTTAAGCATGTTTTTTCCAGGTTATTTAGCAAGATTATTTGAGCATGGATTGAGCATCATTTAGGAGCATAAAAATGACGGGGGATTATCTTTTACTGGGATATTCATAAAAAATGTTATTCAATGATTTAAACGATTGTACCAAATCAATGTTTACATCAATTGTATTTCAAAAATCATATAATTATGATATGTGCTTTGTAAGCTATTTGCTCATCGATCCACCATTGTGATACCCGGTCTGGGGGTGTTACACTTAAGGAATTGAACAGACAGATTCTTCTGGGTCGATGACGCTGCCTTTCCCTTCCACTTTCCGTTCTTGACCCCTCACACCGTGAGGAAGGACCCCCTACCCGGCCCTGACTCCTACAACGCTGCAGATGCGGAGACTCTGAACAACAACCGCATTCCCGTGCAACCCTATCCAGAGAGTGTGTTAGTCACTCTTGGCCTAAGCCGCGCAGTCATCTATGGCGAGCATATGGTAATAGCGTTCCGCAGAGAGAGTGGCCAGGGTTAGTGGTCCTTCCCGCCTTCATCATAACGTTTTGTAAGTACCATCGCATATTAGAAGACTAAAATATGTTTCCCTGTTTTCTGTTTGCTTCCTTTCGCAGTTATGGATGTTCTTGACCTTGTCCGTGGTGCGTTTCCCGAAAATTTGCTGGTGTACTCTCGCCCTCAACAGGAAAATGAAGAATCAATCCGTGATCGTGCGCAGAAGAATACCATGGACTTAGATATTGAGGAGACATCTATCGCCCAAGGGAGCGAAGGCACTGGCGCTGACCAACCACCGTCATCTCCACCAGTTCAACAGTTGGAACAGCAGCCACCCGTACAACAACAACCACCACCCTTTCTTAGCTCCTCACTGTCTTCAGATGAGTATACTGATACTCGTTTTGGGTATAGTCGTTTTGTCTCGATATCGTGTCGAATTGATTTTACTTTTTCTCGTTAAGACTTTATTTGTTTTTGGTTAATAAAAGGATATTTGGGATCTATACTACTTTTGACAAAATTATAACGTAAAATATAAATGCACGGAAAACGAGAATTAAAAGTATTATTATATTCTATTTTATTATTATACTATTTTACTACTAAAATAAAATGAAACTAAAAGAAAATGGAAGGAATTTAGAAATGTAAATCAAATTTAAGCTAACAAATCCAAATGGTGGAATTCTCATCAAAATGGCCCATCTAAGAAGAAACTAGCCCATTTAAAATTCGTTGGCAAACTAACAGATCCTAGCCTATCTAACTGAACTAACGGGCAAGAACTAACTGTTACAAAATAGGACTGAATGCGATAACCGTAACTAACGTAATGGGCTAACAGTGAAACTATAAACCAAACAGAAAGCTAACGAACCTAACCGTGGACCGTAAGTGCAATGATAAGATACAAAGTAAAGGTCTGAATGTGTACATAGACTAAACTTGATACAAAAAGATTTTTAGAAACAGGAGGTTTAATACTACATGAAACTAGCTGAACTAAGCTTATTCCAAGGCTTATTGCTTTTGTTCTAATAAGCTACATATTAAGAAACTTAAAAACAGTAAATCTCTGATATTCAAAGTTTGTAAATCACTAAAGCGCTCATCCTAATTCCTAATGTGCACAAAGAAGTTGCTACTCAAAGATTGCCAAAAAAAACTGTCCGAAACTGATTTTCTTATATACTTAAAATGTTTGACTATTGAAACTGATGAATTACTTGTAAAACGCTATGTTTGGGTTGTCTAAGGCCCCTCAAACAAACATACATTCATTCCTACAATTAACAGCTTCAACGAAACTCGAATAGATGCTGATCCAAACATCCTACTACATCTATTTTGCAAGAAATTTAAAAGTTGAAATACGGAACAATAAAGAAGGCACTAAAACAGATCATAAACAATTATCAAGCAGGTAAATCAAGCGGAAAGCAGTATCTAAGCAAATTTACACTACTTTATGGCAGAAAAATATAAATGAGATCACTCGCCCTTCCAGGCCTCCGTTGATGTCGTTGCTACTGAACGTGAACATAAAACTAGCTGAAATCGGAGCTACGAACTGATCTCGAACTGATCTCAAAACTTGAAGCGATATATATTTGGAACAAAAACTCTTTAGCTACACGATGCTGCCGACTGCTGGCTACACCGAACCAAACTCAACCAAACGAAACTGATGCCGAATCTGAAACGCTTACGACGAATCCAAAAATCATCTATAATCAAACAAGATTAAACCGATTCAAAAACTCGGCCTTCAACATAAGCATCGAAATCTATCGGAACTGAAACTTTGAGTCTATATAAATCTGAAGCGAAACTTTTATAACCGAATCACAATGAAGAACAGGAAGTAGTTGTGATAATTCTATATAAATGCAAATTTGACTGAACATTGAGAACAATACGAAGATGTAAAGAAAATTTTGAATATAAATCTAAACTAAATCTATCTTTACTGCTTGAAAAGAAAAAGAAACGAAATAAAGACAGAAAGATGTATTGTTGAAGCTGCGTGATGTCTTTTTCTATATCTATGGTGCCTCCAAAAATAAAGGGAAAGGTAATATATAAATTGGAGGCTGCGTAAGATCTCAGCTACTTCCCCATCTGATCTGATTATCTTCTTTTTTTCTTTTTGGGCCTGTGCTATGATGGGCTGGCAGGCTGTTGGGCTAAAAGATGTATTAATGGGTCGGCTCGACCCATTTAAGTGGTGTCGGGTCGGCCCAATAAAACATGAAGGCACCGTTGGACTCGATTTTCCGTGCTCTTTCCGTTTCTCGTGTCCGTTTTGGCTCTTTTGCTTTATTTCTTGTGATTTCTTTAATATCCGTACCTGCACACGCACAAATGACAAAACAAGCATATACAAGGCAAAATTGATGATTATTTGAACATTTTAAGCACGTTTTACAAGGAAATATGATGTGTAATTAGAGTCACATCACACCCCCCTACTAAACCATTGTCGTGTCCTCACGCAATGCTAGAATAAAGTATAAAGCAACTCCGTTTTTAATTTATTAAAAGATTTATTCATTTTATTAATAATATATGTGTAAATGACATAATGTATCGCTTTAATTATTGAAAAATAACTTTTAGGATCACAAAATTCAAATAGATTCATCGTCCTCGACTTTTCACTCTTTCCATGCCAAGCTCAAAAACAAGATCATTGTTAACAATAAGTTCTAGTGTTAAGACTACTTATATAAGACATTTGTGTAGAACTCCTTCTCCATTATTCCTAAGTTGTATCTCTAGATTTTAAGGATTGTCATTCACCCGTAGGCTTATTTGACTTATTTAATAACTATTAGTCCAAAAATGAAGGCAAAACGGTGTAAACCCGACACTTAGAACCTAACATCATCCTCAAAAACCGTTGCCACTAAAGAAAGCCCACATCAAGGATAATTTAACACGATTTAGGGAATCTCTTGTATTGACGACCTCGACATCTCAACTACGAGACCAGAAGCGGAAGTCTAAGATCATCCCGGACCCAAAATTTGGCTTATTTATAACAAAAACTTTATTTATATACATACATAAAAAATGATATTCCTTGGTCTTTTATTAGTCCTTATAATCTAGAACCCCCCCACCGTCAAGTAGCCGTCGGAGTAGGCGACCTTCGGAACTTTTATTACGACCTTGGATAATATTCCTCCACCTTAGGATCTAGAACCCCCTCGCTGTCAAGTCGGCATCGAAGTAGTCGACCTTTATCGGTTTTGGATTGTATACTTATACTTTTGGCATTTTTTTGCCTTATTCACAATACTTTAGCACATTTGTGTTTTATTTATTTTTTTAAACATATAGTATGCCAAATTTCGAAATCCCGTGGTCTGAATACCTCCTACTTAGTGGTTATGAGCCACCTTAGTCGGAAGTCCACGACGCTGACACCCTCAATGTGTTCTTGCTTTAATTACAAGGTAATAAAAGAGTTGGTTAAGAGCTAAAATATCGAACCTAAACCGCAAAAATCTTCATTTATTAAGCAATTAAATATACAAGCGGGGAGAAAGAGCCACAAAAACTCATATAAGGAAGAATTAACCTTAAAACTTATTATCAACTCTATCATCTCTCGTTCTCCAAAATTTAACATCTCAAATAATGAGACTCGTGGATGCTTAGCCTAATAAACCGAATAAACAATTTACATGGTTAAGGAATGAGCTAAGGTAAACCGGTCGAGTCAAAAACTATTCTTATTTTCACCAACGGAAAGATTACATTCGTGTCAAAAACACTTATTAAAATATGGAAAAAAAATTAAAATTTATGCAATTTTAAGCACATTTTTGAAAAACGGAGTACGTGAAGACAACGAACAAAAGGAAAAGCACATCGATAGGTACCCCCCATACTAAAACCAAACATTGTCCTCAATGTTTCAACTCGAAGGGTATAATACCCCCCTACTAGAGACAAAGAGTCGAATGCAAAATTCTAGGATGAAAAGGGTATGAGGCAAATAATTAAAAGTCGTTTATCAATTATGCCAATAAAAATAAGCGTTAGTAAAGGATATAATCATCGGATATCAGATGTCTCAAATGAAGTATCGAAACTCGAGTGATACGTGATGAAAACGAACACGAGAGTCTTCGATATATGAGAAACCTAAAATCACATCACAAACGAAACACGAGAAACAAACGAAGAGCACAAGCCCTTCACATTAGAAATTAGAAAGAAGATAAAATGATAAGCATGGGAATCTCCCCCACGAGGCACCTCGTTTTTGGTAACCGAGTCATGAGCTCGACTTGATCCCCGAATTAAATTGTCCTTATGGAAACGATCATGGAGAGAAAAAGATTTACCCGTAAAAGAAAAACTCTCCATGATAAAGTGAAATAAACTCCCAAATAAGGAAAACCCCATAAAAGTCCACCCGGGTCAAATACATGGTTTCCATATCTAAAAGAAATAAACCCCAAGGTGGCAATAGCAAATAAGTATAAGAAAGATGGGTTTCCTTTAAGCAAAAGTTTCTTTCAATTAAGCGTATAGTAAGAAGGTAATGATCCCAATTTTTCAAAAATTTTCCTTTTGATTTCATCATTAAGATATTGAGATTGCTCAATAATGTGTATACCCGGATCAAATACCGTTCCCTTTATGGGAAAATAGCAAGACAACTCGGTGTCAACCATAAAAGAATCACCCTCAAATGTGAAATCAACAAGAGACACCGGGGGTGAAAAAGTAGGTGTCAAAACACTAATAGTCGGAACCCTCAGGTCTTTGTTCTCTTTGGCATCATGAATGGGTAGGTCGGGAGGGATAGAAGGTATAGTGTCATCGTGTAATAAATCCACTAGAAAAAGTATATCTCCCTCCACATCAAAATACCCGGATATGTACTCCACAGGTGTATCAATATCAAGAAACTCATCGATCTCGGGAATGTGAAAACCATCATCACTAAGGAGTGAAGTATCCGAAAAATCATTAGTATCATTAGCATGTTGTTCAAAAGTCGGTTTTTGTAAAATAGGAGAGTCATCCTCATCCGAGCTCGATAAAGAATTAAAAGTATAGTCAGAATCATAAGATAACACATCCATATCCAGATAACTACTATGAGGAGTAGTATCATTTGGAGGAGTAGGTGAAGGAGTCATAAAAGGAACGAGGTCAAATGTAGGCTCAAGTATAATCTCAGGAATTTCCTCACAAGATGAGGAAGGAGAGCTAAATGTATCTGTGGGTGTCAACACCGGAGGGGGAGTAAAACTCATGATAATCTCCGGGCCTTGTCTCTCCTTTATTGGCGGAGAGATGAAAGGATCCACAGTGGGAACATCACTACTAGTAGTGGTGTTAGCCTCAACATGAGCTGTCAAAGCTTCTAAAAGTTAATATGTAAGACTTTGGTTTTATTCATGAAGATCATTTATCATCCTCTTTTGTTCCTCAAATATTTCGACTATTTTGTCCATTTGTGAAGGTTGAATTTGAAAATCCCCTTGATTATTACTTTGAAAATTGTTATGATTTTGAAAATCTTCTTGAATTTGAAAGCTTTGATTTTGAAAATCCCCATAACACCCTTCATTAATTTGTGGTGGGTCGGGAGTCAACTCAACCGTGAGTCGCTCAATAACTACTTCTTCCTCAAAATCCGGAGGAGAAGAGTCACTAGTCACATGAGAAAGTGGACTAGAAGAATCATCAAAAATAGGGTCATCCGAATCAACAAATGGCTCATCACTAACTCTCGGAGTATATGATAAAAGAGGGCCACTCCTAATGATAACCGTATTACCGGATACTTCGGCCTTGCTCCATACGTGAGACTTGTTCTCAATAATCATTAAAGCCTCACTAGTACTCCGAGAGTAAAGATTTCCGCTTGCAGCCGTGTTAAGAGAATCTTGATCGTATTGGGTCAACCCGTGATAAAACGAATCAATCAAATGCAAGGCGGAAAATCCATGATGAGGACAACTACGCACTAAATCCTTAAATTTTTCCCAAGCCTCGGTAAACGTTTCAGTATTAGACTCTTCAAAATTAGTTATTTCCAACCGAATTTTTCTCGTTTTAGCATAAGAGTAAAATTGATTTAAGAATTTTGACTCAAGATTAGCCCATGTGAAAATAGATCGTGGTGGTTCCTTTTCAAGCCAAGTCCGGGCTTGCTCATCAAGGAAAAAGGAAAAAGGTGTAAATAGATAATGTCTTGTGTCACATTGGTGTATTTGACGGTATTGGCGTATGAACGAAAATGACGGATATGAGTGTAAGGATCGTCGTCCTCAAATCCGTAAAAAGGACGACCGGATATCAACTTAATCAAATCCGGATTAAGCTCAAAATAATTATCCTCGATATCCGGTATCACAATCGCACTCTCGAGACATCCCTCGTCATGAAACTGCAACTGCTCCAATATCGATCGATCATCCATAGCCATGTCAAAAGCACGATACTCGGGATCGGCTTGACTCGTCACGATATTAATTTTTTATAAAAGAGAATATAATATGTACGTAAAAACTAAGAAGAAACCAAGATAGAAAATATATATATACGTAGATTTTTTTTGGTGTAATACTTTAGGAAAAGTATTACTTTGTTTTTATTCTTTATTTTTTTGTTGCAAATCTTAGGAAAGAAATGCTTTTGTGAATTTTTTTTTATAGAAAATATTATAATATATAGTTAAAGAAAAATAAAATCTAAAAGAAACAATATTTTTTTTAAATAATTTTTAATTTTTTTTTTTTTAATTTTTAAATTTTTTTTTTAAAGGGTATATATAGTAAGAAAGAAAAGAATATAAAATAAGAAAATATTTTTTTGTTTTTATTGATTTTATAATTTTTTTTAACAATAAAAATAACGTTCAAAATCGAACGGATCCCAAAATCCAATCGTCCCACGAAAAAGCGTCAATCGTAACGAGCACGAACCGGCAGCGGCGCCATTTTGATACTCGTTTTGGGTATAGTCGTTTTGTCTCGATATCGTGTCGAATTGATTTTACTTTTTCTCGTTAAGACTTTATTCGTTTCTGGTTAATAAAAGGATATTTGGGATCTATACTACTTTTGATAAAATTATAACGTAAAATATAAATGCACGGAAAACGAGAATTAAAACTATTATTATATTCTATTCTATTATTATACTATTTTACTACTAAAATAAAATGAAACTAAAAGAAAATGGAAGGAATTTAGAAACGTAAATCAAATTTAAGCTAACAAATCCAAATGGTGGAATTCTCATCAAAATGGCCCATCTAAGAAGAAACTAGCCCATTTAAAATTCGTTGGCAAACTAACAGATCCTAGTCTATCTAACTGAACTAACGGGCAAGAACTAACTGTTACAAAATAGGACTGAATGTGATAACCGTAACTAACGTAATGGGCTAACAGTGAAACTATAAACCAAACAGAAAGCTAACGAACCTAACCGTGGACCGTAAGTGCAATGATAAGATACAAAGTAAATGTCTGAATGTGTACATAGACTAAACTTGATACAAAAAGATTTTTAGAAACAGGAGGTTTAATACTACATGAAACTAGCTGAACTAAGCTTATTCCAAGGCTTATTGCTTTTGTTCTAATAAGCTACATATTAAGAAACTTAAAAACAGTAAATCTCTGATATTCAAAGTTTGTAAATCACTAATGCGCTCATCCTAATTCCTAATGTGCACAAAGAAGTTGCTACTCAAAGATTGCCAAAAAAATTGTCCGAAACTGATTTTCTTATATACTTAAAATGTTTGACTATTGAAACTGATGAATTACTTGTAAAACGCTATGTTTGGGTTGTCTAAGGCCCCTCAAACAAACATACATTCATTCCTACAATTAACAGCTTCAACGAAACTCGAATAGATGCTGATCCAAACATCCTACTACAACTATGTTGCAAGAAATTTAAAAGTTGAAATACGGAACAATAAAGAAGGCACTAAAACAGATCATAAACAATTATCAAGCAGGTAAATCAAGCGGAAAGCAGTATCTAAGCAAATTTACACTACTTTATGGCAGAAAAATATAAATGAGATCACTCGCCCTTCCAGGCCTCCGTTGATGTCGTTGCTACTGAACGTGAACAGAAAACTAGCTGAAATCTGAGCTACGAACTGATCTCGAACTGATCTCAAAACTTGAAGCGATATATATTTGGAACAAAAACTCTTTAGCTACACGATGCTGCCGACTGCTGGCTACACCGAACCAAACTCAACCAAACGAAACTGATGCCGAATCTGAAACGCTTACGACGAATCCAAAAATCATCTATAATCAAACAAGATTAAACCGATTCAAAAACTCGGCCTTCAACATAAGCATCGAAATCTATCGGAACTGAAACTTTGAGTCTATATAAATCTGAAGCGAAACTTTTATAACCGAATCACAAGAACTTCTTTAACTAAAAAAAAATCAGAATCAAAGTTTTATAATAAAAAGCTGAGACAAAGTTTTATATAAATCTAAAATTGAAAACAATGAAGAACAGGAAGTAGTTGTGATAATTCTATATAAATGCAAATTTGACTGAACATTGAGAACAATACGAAGATGTAAAGAAAATTTTGAATATAAATCTAAACTAAATCTATCTTTACTGCTTGAAAAGAAAAAGAAACGAAATAAAGACAGAAAGATGTATTGTTGAAGCTGCGTGATGTCTTTTTCTATATCTATGGTGCCTCCAAAAATAAAGGGAAAGGTAATATATAAATTGGAGGCTGCGTAAGATCTCAGCTACTTCCCCATCTGATCTGATTATCTTCTTTTTTTCTTTTTGGGCCTGTGCTATGACGGGCTGGCAGGCTGTTGGGCTAAAAGATGTATTAATGGGTCGGCTCGACCCATTTAAGTGGTGTCGGGTCGACCCAATAAAACATGAAGGCACCGTTGGACTCGATTTTCCGTGCTCTTTCCGTTTCTCGTGTCCGTTTTGGCTCTTTTGCTTCATTTCTTGTGATTTCTTTAATATTCGTACCTGCACACGCACAAACGACAAAACAAGCATATACAAGGCAAAATTGATGATTATTTGAACATTTTAAGCACGTTTTACAAGGAAATATGATGTGTAATTAGAGTCACATCACATACCAGAGACGCCGAAAAAACCACGGCTGAGTTTGAGGAAGAGGACATTATCTCTTTAGGAAAAAGACGTAGAAGCCCCCCATCATCTCCACACAAATCCGCACACACCGGGACTGGTCCCTCCTGGACAGGAGTGCGCACTACAGAGGAAGAGTTTGAGGAGAACCTTGCAAAGACCCCTCCACGCACTCCTCCGGCAACCATCAATCTGAGGTAACCA
The DNA here is from genome assembly GCA_025667525.1 of Glebionis coronaria. NCBI lineage: Eukaryota > Viridiplantae > Streptophyta > Magnoliopsida > Asterales > Asteraceae > Glebionis > Glebionis coronaria. The sequence goes on along the minus strand of CM046874.1, from coordinate 471,554,611 downwards.
TTTTCTTCTATATGATAGCGTAAACTATACATTCTTCGCTGCATCTCTATGTGATTATACTTTAAACGTCCGTCTAACCATTACTTTTATACAGCAGCGACGAACAGGAAAAATCTTCTACAAAAGTCAAGATGACACCATCTCCTCACAAAGAGGCTTCATCAGCGGAAGGGGATGTGATAACTGAAAATACGTCTTTTAGGAAAAAGAACGTAATTAGGGCAAGTATTAACAAATGGTTTAGGAAAACCACAAGTAAGTGACCTAAAGTGGGGATCGTTCTCAAGGAGGCTAGTGTGTTGTGTAAGAAATGATTAATGATGTGATTATAACAAAAAAGAGATTAGAAGAGAATGACGGTTACAATTATGAATTAAACTAAGACGATAATTCGTGCACGTAAAACCGTAAAAAGTGACCAAAATTAAAAATTACCCTAAAATTCCTAGAAAATTGCAATAAATCCTAAAAAAAATAATTAGAGTTTATAAAAAATCAAAAATCACTCAAACCTTTTATTTGATTAAATAATAATTTTTTAATGATAATTAAAGCCCAAAAAATCAATTTAATTAACAAAAAGCCCAAAATTTAGATTTTTTAACTTGTAAACCTCTAAAAAGACTTAACTAAATTTAAAACCGTTTTTGAAAATTTTTAAAATTAGTTAAAACTATTTAAAAATAATTAAAAACTATTAAAACTTAAAGTAATTCTAAAAATTAATCTAATGACATTAAAATTAATCTAAAAATTGTAAAATTCCTAACTTAATGTATTTGAACTAAGAAAAACGAAAAACTTGTAAAAATCTAAATTTTAATTTTTAATAATAAAATATTAATAAAAATCCAAAATTTATAAAAAATTCTAAAAAGTTGCAAACTAGTTTATTTTAACCAAAATAAAACAAAAATAGACTTGAAATTACAAAATACCCCTATTGGGCCTTGAAATGGGCCAAAAGTCCAAACAGACCCCTTAATGTGCTTTTTATAGCCCAATAAGAAAAATGTTGTCCAAATAAGCCCAAAACTTCCTATCTGACTTAAAATTTGATTTTAAGAACAAAACTCTGAAGGCCCAAAAGCTGAAAATGTGTTTAAGCTAGCTTATCTCAAAGCAACTTATTCTTAATGGGCTTTTTGGCCCATTAAGCTATAAGCTGATGGCATAAGCTAAAATTTGACACACAATTCTTTTGAGTTACTTAAGAGATCTGTAAAAAGAAAATTTGAAAAGGCACAAGAAATAAGCCTGAAATAAGCCAAGAATCTCTTCAGAAAACGACAAAATAGTCGTTTTTGAGTTCTAGACCACCTCAAGTGCTGATTCAAGTTTCAAAAGGTTTTAAGTGACTTAATTAAGCTAAATAATCAAAAAGTTTTCCAATAAGCACAAGCAATAAGCCAGAATAAGCAGATAAGAACTTATGTAAAAGTCAACTTAATGAGTTTTCTAGTAAAAAGTCAAAGTCAAACCCTAATAAGCTCCAGATCAAATCAATGGGTCAAATAAGGAAGATCTATCACAAAAAATAAGTTGTTGCAAGTTTGGATAAGCCAAAATGGCTTATGAATAAGCTGTTTGATGTTTTACACTAGCAGGGGCTAGTTTTGGAGGTTCAACAGTAGGAAAAGTTTCCACTGCTTGACCAAATTGACTTTTTGTCTTTTGTGACTTTTTTGTGGATTCAAGTTAAGCAAAGGCACCCAAGTGATCAGTTAATCACAAGGAGTCAATATCAACAACAAAAACACAATTCCAATCAGCCAATCAATACAGTTTAATCAAAACATCACCAGATAAGCACCAGACAGGAACATAAGCAGTTATGAACTCAATAAGCACTTTTAGCAAAAATCAGCCAGCCAAACTTCACCAAATGCATACACAAGCTATAATTAATTCAAATGAACAAATATAAACATGTTTCATGCATTGATTAAAAGTCTAGATCAAGATTTAAGCAGATTAAAGTTACTGATGAGCAAAGAACATGCAAACTTTATACTTTGCTGATATACTTGACCACAAATCCAATTTTAAACACTCAAATCTTCTTAACAAGTTATATTAAGTATGTTCAATCACTTGTTATCCCTAAGCATGCATACAAACTAAGTGTTTCCAAAATCTTAGGTCAAAACAAGCTGATTTCCAACTTTTATAGCACAATCAAGATTTTGATGTTTTAAAACCAATAACTTGCAGCAATGAGCACTCAACCAATCATATAACATATACCAACTCAAACAATCAACAAACAATAACTTAATAACAACTTATGCACTTAAACAGGTTAACCCAAACACCCCTTATCTTTTTCAAATCAAGATTTAAACACTTATAAGTGTGATTCAATGTTACCCAAGCCCAATCAAACACAATAACAGATATATTATACAGTATCAAGAAAGATTAAGCCACAAAAACAACAAGAACACTAGCAGAACACAAAATCATAAAAATCAAGTATTTTGACAGATTTTGGGTTCAAGGACTCAAACCTCATGAATGTACATCCACACTTACGAATTTTTGAGCTGATGTGCTAATACAAGAGATTTTCTCGTATGAAAAAGATTCGTAGAACCAGTCTTTTCGAATTGATTACTAGTTGAAAGTGCGACTCAGTCGTTCTTGGTGGAAAAATAAAATGGTGTGATTATATATTTTAAACTAAAAGTAAAAATGAAAATATCGTTGAGTAAAAATAAAATATTTAAAAGTTAGACTAAAAATTTAAACTTAAAATAAATGGCGAAAGATTAAAACTTTAAAAAGTAAATTTTGAAAACTTAATAAAAATGAAAACTTTAAAATAAATCTATGATAAAATCAATTCAAACTAAAGTTTAAGAAAAGTGGCGGGAATAATAAAGATTTGAAAATAATTTGGAAAACCAACACTGAAATTAAGTCTGAATATGAAAATCTGGGTTTAGTTCGGAATACAAGATTACATACACAGTTCGGAATCCGTGATCATGACTTACTTCGGAATACCAATATTCACCTTAGTTCGGAATATGATAATCCTTGATGTAGTTCGGAATAACCCTCTTCTTAACCGAATTCGGGAAACGATGTTCTACACACAACTCGGAATACAATGATCCTAAACCTAACTCGGAATGCAAGAAGTTGAAGTAATTCGGAATGTTTAACAAGAACTTAGTCCGGAATCTGAAAGCGAGACTTAGTTCAAAATCTGGTGTATCCAACCTAGTTCGGAATGTGAAGTTTGGACGTAATTCGGAAAAAGAGAATTGAATGTAATTCGGAAAAAGAGAATTGAATGTAATTCGGAAGGTAACTCCCAATTAGGGGTAACCAAGACCGGTACCTTAGTTAATTTATCCTTAAGAAGATTGAAAGAGTCAATACACTCCTTAGAAAAGATAAAAGGAGTATATTTTTCCAAGAGGTGGGTCATCGGGCGAGCGATTTTATACAATCTTGAATGAATCAACGATAGAAGCCCGCATGACCAAGGAAACTTCTCACACCCTTCACGGTTGAAGGTGGAGGTAATTTAGCAATCACTTCGACTTTAGCACGGTCGACTTCAAGACCGGCTTTGGAGATTTTATGATGAAGCACAATACCTTCTTTTACCATGAAATGGCATTTTTCCCAATTAAGAACGAGACGATTGTCTTGACACCGTTTGAGCATACATTCTACATTGGCATGGAAAGTAGAGAAAGAATCACCATAGACCGAGAAATCATCCATGAAGACTTCCATAGTTTCTTCAACCATGTCATGGAAGATAGCCATCATACACCTTTGAAAGTCCCAGGAGCATTGCATAAGCCGAAAGGCATTCTTTTGTAAGCAAATGTTCCATAAGGACAAGTGAATGTGGTTTTCTCTTAGTCTTTAGGATCGATGGGAATTTGAAAATACCCGAAGAAACCATCTGAGAAGCAATAATTATCATTACCCGCTAAACACTCGAGCATTTGATCCATGAAAGGAAGAGGAAAATGATCCTTGCGAGTGGCATCATTGAGCTTGTGATAGTCTATGCAAACTCGCCAACCCGTGACAAGTCAAGTAGGAATCAACTCGTTGTTTTCATTGGGAACAACGGTTATTCCGCCTTTCTTAGGCACACAATGGACGGGACTAACCCATGGCGAATCCAAAATAGGGTAAATCATTCTGACATCTAGAAGTTTGATAACTTCTTTCTTGATGACGTCATGAATTCTAGGATTAACCCTTCTTTGGCATTGGATTGCGGGTTTAAAGTCATCTTCCATGAGAATTTTATGAGTACAAAAGTTCGGATCAATTCCGCGGATATCAGAAATTTTCCAAGCAATTGCTTTCTTATGATTCTTCAGCACGTCGATAAGTCGAGATTTTTCGTCTTCTTTCAAGTCCTTAGCGATGATGACGGGTAACTTGTTATTGTCTTCAAGGAACACGTATTCTAGATGAGACGGTAAATCTTTAAGCTCTAAATCCGGAGAATTGTCGATGGAAGGTGTAGTCAAATTCGGATCATCGATAGAGATTTCCTTAGGATATGGTGGAGAAATATGGTCCTCATTGAGAAGTTTCTCAATGGTACGAATGTCTTCTTCCCAATCGGTGGGAGAATCATCATATTGTAAATCCACATTCCCTAAAGTTGCTTCAAATTCTTTCAAAAGGAAATCACCTTCTCCAAATGGAGTCAGTGAGGGAGCAATAGAGGAAACAGCCTCAACAATGGGTAGAAAAGAGGAACCACTTTTACAAGCGTCTTTGAAATGCTCTTCACAAGCCTAATCAAGTATTTCAATGAAATTAACGCTCTCGTTTTCATAAGGTTGCTTAGAAAGTTTACCCATGTTGAAGACGATTTTATCGTCACCAACTCTCATGATTAAATCGCCCGCGGCTATATCAATGAGAGTGCGACCGATCCTCAAGAATGGACGTCCAACGATTAATGGAACACGGGGGTCCATCTCGTAGTCAACGACAACAAAATCCGCCGGAAAGGTGAATTTGTCGACATCGACGAAGACATCTTCGGCTATCCCCACTTGATAAGCAATAGTACGGTTAGCTAATTCCAATGTCATTCGTGTGGGGACTAGCTCGGGTAGAGATAATTGTTTCCAAACACTTAACAGCATTAATTTTATAATATCACCTAGATCGTCTAGGGCCATACAATTCTCTACCCCGGGGAAGTGGCAAGGAATGAGAAAACGAACCGGATCACCAAGTTTTGTTGGTAATTTCCTTAAGAGCACCGTGGAGAAATTCTCATTAAGTTGGGTCTGAGCGATATCAAGGAGTTTCTCCTTATCACTGAGAAGATCTTTAAACATTTTCGCATATTTCGGCATGTGAGCGAGAGCCTCGGCAAAGGAGATGTTGAAATTCAATTGTTTGAACATTTTAAGAAAGTTCAAAACTTGAATATCATCCTTATTCTTCAACTTCTCTTTCCTCAACCTTGAGGGATAAGGTATATTGGGTTGAGATGAAGGCTTTGAAATGGAATTCTCACTCACATCCTTGGGTGGTGGATGATGACGTATAGTCCCCAGCCGGGTCAGGAACCCGGCCCACGGGTACTACCCGTATCCGGCCCATCACGAATGGGTGGGATAATGTCATTCAAGCGTATGGGCTTGAATGAACAGTAACCGCACACATGTGTGCGGCCCACGGCCCGACGCGGCCGACATAGGGTTAGACAGAATCATATTCTGTCTAGGAATAGGTTTACCCCAAAAGAGTAGGATATCCACTACCATAATTAGAAGATAACAATCATTCTAATTATGATAGTTATCCTTTCCTTGGGGCCAAAGTATCAGTGGCAGCCCACTAGGGTTCTACTGCCTATAAAAGGAACCCCCAAGGGTTCCACAAAGGTATTACGTCTGATACTCTTAACTCACATAAACCCTAATCGATTACTTACTCTCAAGCCGGAGTCTAATCGTGGAAAACATTCCCACGGTAAGCCTAACGTGTGCTGTTTAGTGTGCAGGATCCCAACCAAACGATTCACTTGGTGCAGGAGCCGGAGCCCAGCCAACCCGAATTAAGCCTAATTCGGGTCTAGCAAGGATCATCCAACTTTTGCATCAACAAGTTGGCGCCATCCGTGGGACCATTACACTAAGCTAGAACAAAACCTCATTCTGAATTTCCAATGACAAAGGGGAATCCGCAAGCTAACCCCAGGAAGGCGAATCCCGGGAACCGGAAGTCCCAAGGGGGAAGGGATTCTCATCCCCAATCAATCACCTAGCCGCCTTGCAGGCGGGCCTGGTAACCGTGGCGGTTTTCAGTCCTTAGGGGTGACGAGAACGATCTCCGTGACACCCCCACCTACTTCAACCCTGGACAACCCTGACCCAGGGAGTGCGCCAAACCCTCCTAACATGGAACCGCGCAGACCCTCGACGGAGGAAGAAGTGGAAGTCCTACCACTCATCGAGGAGGATCTTACTCGAGTTCTCACGCAGAAATTCGATAGGATCGTCCCGGGGATCGCATCAAGGTTGAATCTGGGGAGGAACCTCCAATCCAGACTCAATTTTGGTGACACCGGACCAATCATCTCCTCCCAAAATCAGAGGAAAAGGAGAGCTCGGCCTCAGGAGCAGAGCACCTTTGAGGAAACCCCTCAACCCCGGAATGTGTTTGAGCGCATAGGAGATCGCCTCATGCAGGAACTAATGCAGTCTCGAGAAGGAGAAAAGTCGGATGGCTCACCCGAGCGACCAGATCGAGAGCTGGCCAGAACCGCACGTCACCCGAGCGTGTGGGACAGGATGAACACTGGGAAAAAGGCTTCTGGCTCATCCCAAAAAAGTGGTCCCTACCCAAAGGATGGGGCACCACCACCGTCTCCAGACCCATCAGGGGAGGACTCGGATGACCATCCGCCTAAGCGTCGCCGACCTAGGCGCACCCCTCCACCACCACCAAACAATGATGAGTATTATGGTGGTCCTTATTATCGAGATGCAGAAGCGGAGGATCTTTCGCGTCCATGGTGTGAACCATGGGATGACCCTAGGCTTACCCGCCCATGGGCGGATCCTAGGGAAGACCCGTTCACCCTCCGCATACAGAACTATTCTGATGACACCAAATGTCGCATGCTGGCGTGTATCAAGACTTATGATGGATCTGGTGATCCGGTTGATCACCTTAAAATATTTGATACGCAGGCTAAAATTGAGCGATGGCCCATGCCTATATGGTGCCAAATGTTCAATTCGACTTTGATCGGAAATGCCGGTGACTGGTTTGAGGCACTCCCTCCACGGAGCATTGATAGTTTCACGGAACTACGCACTGCGTTCGAGAACAATTATACCCAGAGGAAGAAGTATAATAGGGATCCGGTCTCATTGTCAACCGTCAAACAACGGCCGGGGGAGTCCACAGAAGCCTTCACTGAACGCTTCAATGATGAGTGCACGCGCACAAGAACAATGCCGGAGCTCCTGAAAATCTCTGACTACATGCACGCCATAACAGACAGGGAATTGATCAGGCGCCTCAATGACAAGCGTCCAAAGAGATATGATGACCTCATGGAAAGGGTCAGAAATTTCATAGAAGGAGAAACGGCGGTTGCCGCGGCTTACCCATCCAGAGGAAATGGATACCGGTCAAACGACCAGTCTCGGAGACAGTCAGGCGGCCAAGGCAATCAGAACAGTAGCAAGGGCTCGGACTATAAGAGCCAGAACAAAGGAGGACGGTCGGATGATAAGTTTACCCCCCTTAAGATGTCCTACCGGGAGATCTTGCTGACGGAAGGGGCAAACTTTCCAAGGCCTCCCCCAATGACAACTCCGCCGGAACGTCGGCAAGGAAATCGCTTCTGCGAGTTCCATAATGAAAAAGGCCATGGTACGGAGGAGTGTATCCAGCTTAAGAAGCACATTGAGTCACTGATCAAATCAGGTAAACTCAAGCACTTAGTTAAGGATTGGAAGGATGGAAAAGACAACAAGAAGTATGATAAGAAGGATCCCCAAAAGGACAAACCTTCGACTATATACATCATCCAATCCAGACAGCGCCGCACGAGGCAGAAAGTTGGCAAAAAAATTTCGCGCGGCAGGGAAATCTCATTCCCTCCCATCACAGCAAGCGATGTGATTGATGCGCCTCTCACTATTGAGATAAGCATTGGAACACACAATGTTCGTCGCATGTATGTGGATGGAGGATCGTCAGTAGAGGTACTGTATAAACACTGTTTCGTGCAGTTATGCCCATAAATAAGAAGCCAATTAGTACCGGCCACGTCGCCGCTTACTGGCTTTAGTGGAGACACTATCTGGCCGATAGGGCAATTACGTTTGCTTGTAACCATTAAGAATGAGGAACATTCCACTACGGCGTGGATGAACTTCATGGTGATACGCTCATACTCTCCGTACAATGGGATCATAGGCAGACCAGGCATTTTGGCTATACGGGCGGTACCCTCTACGGCGCACGGAATGATCAAATTCCCCGTTGAGGGGGGAATTGTTACCATTTACAACACAATCGTACCGGCATCCGAGTGTCACACCGTGACAACACCGGCTCCACCTGTTCCACCCAAGGATGGATCACCACCTCCCAATTGGAAGGTAGCCATTCACCCGGACTATCCGGAACAGGAGGTATCCATAGGAGGGGCGCTCTCGGATAGCGGCAAAAGGGACATGTGCTCTCTTTTAAGTGCAAACCTAGATATATTCGCATGGGAGCCAAAGCATATGACAGGCGTGCCACGTGCGATAGCAGAGCATAAGCTCCAGATCCGCCAAGGGTACCAACCCATCAAGCAAAAGAAGCGCGGCCAGGCGCCTGAGCGCAGCCTAGTGATATTGGAGGAAGTACGGAAACTAGTGGATGCAGGCATCATTCGCGAGGTATACTACCACGAGTAGTTATCCAATCCGGTCCTGGTCAAGAAACATGACGGAAGTTGGCGCATGTGTGTGGATTTTACGGATCTAAATAAGGCCTGCCCACAGGACTGTTACCCGTTACCGGAAATTGGCTGGAAGGTGGAGTCCCTATGTGGGTATCCTTTTAAATGCTTCTTGGACGCATATAAAGGGTATCACCAAATCCAGATGGCGGAGGAGGATGCAGAAAAAACGGCGTTCCATACGAGCCAGGGCATATATTGCTATACAAAAATGCCGTTTGGACTGAAGAACGCCGGTGCTACATATCAACGGTTGGTGGACAAAGCTTTTGAATCACAGATAGGCCGCAACTTGGAAGTCTATGTTGATGACTTGGTTATAAAAAGTCACACGGAGGAGGCACTTCTCCGGGATGTCCAAGAGACATTCGACACGCTGAGAAGGATTAACATGAAGTTAAATCCAAAGAAATGTACGTTTGGGGTAATACATAGATTTTGCTAGGGTTCTTATTAAAGTTCTCTCGATATCCTCTCGAATTGATCTCGGCCTTAAGTGGAATGATTTGTTCTTGGTTATAGAAAGGAGTTGTTTTGTTTGTCTTTTATTAAACTAATAATACTTAAATGTAAATGATGTTGAGTAAATTAAAGCTTTGGAAGATTAGACTAAATTGACAAATTAAAAATTAGAAAATTACTTTGAAAACTTAATTGAATTAATGCTTAAAAACTTGTTTTTATCGGAATAATAAAAATTATACTATCGGAATAAAATTAAAGTGACCCATCGGAATGTTGCAAATGCAGGTCCATCGGAATGTTGCCATTAATCACCATCGGATTATTCAAAATGCAAGCTGTCGAAATGAGGTCCTGTCGGAATGCAGACGATCGGAATGTACCTATCGGAAAGTTCCAGATCGGGATGTGGTAAATAAAAATTGGCCAGAGTTTCGACTAGAAAAAGGGACCTAAATCCGTCGGAATGTGCGATCGCAATATGCGATCGCAATCCCAGATCGGAATAGGGGGAACTCACAACCTATCGCAAAGTAGAACCCCTTTTGGGTTATTGCGATACCAAGTAGAAGAACCGTCGGAATGTGTTTAAAACCCTTGTGTTGCGATGGAATGAAGGAAGTTCCGAAAATGGTGGTAAGCAACAATTTCAACAAGCAAACACAAAAAGCCACCTTAACCGAAACTTTTAATAACTCCAAAAGCTTAAATTTGACAACTTTTAAAAACGTAAATCATGAACTTAATGAAATGAACTTTTGAGAGATTAAAACTTATATGAAATCCGAAATCAATAAGCTTAAACAAGCAATAAGCCAATAAGCATGGAGAGCTTATGGCTTATTCACGTAGAGCTTAAGAAGAAACAAGAAAGATCAAACTTTTAACACGAACTCATCCACTAAATACAAACCGTATGGAATGATGTAATCGGATCAAAGGTTTTGGATAAACTAAGAAAAGTAGAAAAAGATTAAAGAACTTAAAAAGCTTAACTTGAATAAGATAGATTAAATCTCCAATACAAAGATTAAAGGAAGCTTGAATCAAAAGATGAAAAACAAAGAAAAAGTTTAGTGAGAGAAAGTACAGAACTTTCTCTCTCTAGAAACTAGAGAAAAATGAAAAACTAAAGACTAGCTAAAGTAAGTGTGTGAAATTTGTGGAATGGAGTCCTATTTATAGGCGTGTATATGGGCTTGTGAATGGGCTTTGGTATCGGGATTCTTTTCTTCTTTCTTCCTTGGTCTTCCACGCTTCTTTTAAATAACCGTTTTTGACTTTGGATTTTTAGAAGTGTCGGTGAATAATTCCAACTCGTCTTATAATCTTTTGTTTAATAGACTCGAGTTCTTCGACATTTATGAATCTTCCATCTTTGGCTCTATTCTTCCATAAATCTTCAAATAGGCACAATGACTTCAAATCTTTTGCATCTCTTGGACAATAGAATTCATCTTGAGTCTTTTTCCTTGATAAAACCCGTGCAATCCCATGTTTTCATCATTATTCATCCGGTTGACTCTGAAAACATATTAAACACAAAAACCACGCATAATTCCAAACAAATGATATTAAATACGTGTTTTGGTTTTGTTTTAGCCAGAATTAAGTGGTAAAAGGATGGGTGTTTTCACACCTATCAAATCCCCTACACTTAACCATTGCCATGCCCTCATGCAATGCTTAGTGACAAAGCACATTTACACTTTTCTCATAATCAATCAGCCTTGGCCTTATTAATATACTACTAAACAAAAATGAAAGTACTAAGAGAAATTAAAACTTTAAAGTAAACAAAAGGATAGAAAATAGCTATGTGGAAATAACTTGCAAAGAGATCGAGGACTTACATTAGGGCTTCGGTGCTGCGAAGATTTATCACCCTCAAGTTTCACTTTCCCCAAACTAAGCTTAAAAACGAGATCATTGTTATTATAAGTTAGCAATTCAAACACTTACACACATGGCTTAATTAAATGCTTAAACTCCCTTATTCCTAGGTGTATCTCTTATATTTTATTTTTGTCTTAGAATGATCATGAAGATGCATTTTTGGACTTATTTCGATAGTTAGTTAGGCTGAAAGCAAAGTAGGACGATTTGATCAATAGTTAGCTAAAGGACAAAATCTCTTAAAACTGCTTCTCGGGATATCAAAAAGTTCATATCTTGGCATAACTCGGTTCGCGATTTGAGACCTTTCTCGGGCCGATGTTTGGCATGTACTTCATACTTCATATCTTCGAGAGATGTTCTTGAGATAATGGTCTTCTCATCATAATAGATTTTCTTCACTTGGAGACTTTTGAGGGGTACTCCAACTTTGTTGACCACGACTTCATGATCATTTCTTCAATCTCTAATTGGGATTTTGAGATACAACGATCCGCCTCCTTTTCGGACTTGGATCTATTTATCCTCATACCTTGTTAGGGTCTTTTCGGATAGACTTCTCCATGATCTTTATGGGAGTTGATTGCTTTTCGTCGTGAGTCTTGATCCTTCATATTGATTTTAGGAATAATGCTTTTCACATCACTTTGGATCTTCAGCAATAAAATGGAATCCTCATGCCTTGTTAGGGCCTTTTCGGACTCGCCAATCTTCGCGCCCCGCTTCATAAGTTATGCCTTGGCTATGAACTCTTATCATTACCGAGCAACTTTTAAATGATCTTGGGCTAGAAGCTAAGTAACTTTTCAAATCGTACGACCTTACTTATTGCAGATAAATTATTAGCAAGTGATGGGAGAATAGGCAAATAATTACACCAAGTGAGCTTGTGCTTGAATACCGACTTATAATTGACTCTATCATTTCTCGTCCTCCACAATTTAAAATCTCAAGTAATGAGATTCGTGGATTCTTAGCCTAATAAACCAATTAAGGTCTACATGGTTAAGGATACTACCTAGAATAAACTTGGATAAGTCTATTCGGGTTGAGTCAAAATAAGCGCAACGGGCCTAATATATCAAAGATTTCTAAACTAGCTACACCACTTATTAATATTTTTGACTTTATTGCGGGATATATACATATGAAAGCAACGATAAAAATTTTAAAATTACGACTAAATGGCCAAAGTTAATTAAAAATTTGAAAAATGTTGAAAAAGATGATTTTCTGGTTAAATGAAGGCATTTTCATGGAAAAGTCCACTTAAAACTTCGATAGAAGTCCCCCCTATACTTAAGATAAACATTGTCCTCAATGTTTAAGCATGTGGGAAAAGTATCCCCTATACTTATGACATTGTGCACGTTGGTTAACTCAAGTTAAGGAAGAGACGACTAAAGTGATCAATTTCAAATGTGAGTATGAAGAAAATTGAATCACGATAGTTGAGAGATAGAACCGGATTTCGGATAACACGGGAGCACGGTTCTTCAAAGTTTCCAAGAGTGCACTTATCCCTGTAATCACATCACCACACAAAAACAAACGACCAAAATAGGTCCTCCCCTACACTTAGGGGGTTAAAGGGATAGATACTCGGGCTGCCTCCCGAGGAGCGCTTGTTTTTGATAACCGAGTCACGAGCCTGACTCGACCCAAAATTAGTTCATGGGGAACGTGGTGAGGGATGGAATCACCTCGTGAGAGGTGTCCTCACCAAAGTACAACTTCAGACGCTGGCCATTCACCTTGAAATTGGGCCCATTTGGCTGAGAAAGCTCAATGGTCCCATAAGGAAAGACGTTGGCGATGGTGAATGGACCAGACCAGCGGCTCTTCAACTTGCCAGAGAAGATCTTCAACCGAGAGTTAAAAAGTAAGACTTGGTCACCAACGTGGAACTCTCGGTTCTTGATTTTTGCGTCATGAAGGATCTTCGTCTTCTCTTTGTAGATCAGGGAGTTCTCATAAGCTTCATTCCTCAGTTCGTTGAGCTTGTTGAGTTGAGTCTTGCGATGATCACCGGCTTTGTTGATGTCGAAGTTAGCCCACTTTAAGGCCCAATGCGCCTTATGCTCCAGTTCGATGGGAAGGTGGCATGCTTTCCCGTACACAAGACGATAAGGTGTACAACCGATCGGAGTCTTGTAAGCAGTACGGAAAGCCCACAGAGCATCATCTAACTTATCGGCCCACGCGGCGCGATGCTCTCCCACAGTACGCTCCAAAATTCGCTTCAATCCACGGTTGGATATCTCGGTCTGCCCATTGGTTTGGGGATGATAAGCGGTGGAAAGACGGTGATTGACACCATACTTAGCCATGACTCTTGCAAATTGATCGTTGCAAAAATGAGTCCCGCGGTCACTGATAATAGCACGAGGAACGCCGAATCGAGAGAACAGCGATTTCAAAAAGTTACAAACCACCCTTGCATCATTAGTAGGTAAAGCTTTGGCTTCAACCCACTTGGAGACGTAGTCAACGGCAACAAGGATGTATTTGTTTCCTTTAGATGAAGGGAATGGCCCCATAAAGTCGATACCCCAAACATACAAGATTTCACACTCTTGAATAAAATTCTGAGGCATCTCATCTTTATGTGTGATCGTGCCTTGTTTTTGGCAAGCATCACATTTTTTAACCATATCGTGAGCATCACGATAGATGGTGGGCCAATAAAATCCCGAATCAAACACTTTTTTGGCGGTGTAGTTGGGACCAAAGTGACCACCGGTGGGTCCTTTGTGGAAAGCATCAAGGATTTCAGACGCTGCCGGTCCATCAACACATCGGCGAATAATGAGGTCGGCACATTGTTTGAATAGGTAAGGGTCGTCCCAAAAGTAAGTCTTAATGTCGGTGAAGAACTTCTTCTTTTGTTGAGACGTCAACCCTTCCTTGAGAATTCCACCCGCTAAGTAGTTTGCAAAGTCCGCAAACCACGGGGTTTCATTCGGCTTCGAGTTTATAGACATTAAGGTCTCCAAGGGAAAAGAATCATTGATTTCTTTGTTCGGATGATCCCCCTGGTAAGGATCCTCAAGTCTGCTGAGATGGTCCGCGGCTAGGTTTTCTGCTCCTTTTTTATCGCGAATTTCGATTTTAAATTCCTGGAGCAGCAAAACCCAGCGAAGAAGTCTTGGTTTGGAATCTTGCTTTGTCAACAAGTACTTCAGCGCGGAATGATCGGTGTACACAATGGTGGTAGAAAGGACAAGATAGGGGCGGAACTTTTCAAAAGCATAGACAACAGCTAAAAGCTCTTTTTCGGTTGTCGTATAATGCAATTGTGCCCCCGTCATTGTCTTGCTAGCGTAATGGATCAGTTGGAAGTGTTTGTTCACTCTTTGTCCAAGAACCGCTCCAATAGCAAAATCACTAGCATCGCACATCAACTCAAAAGGCAGCTCCCAATTAGGGGTAACTAAGACGGGTGCCTTAGTTAGCTTATCCTTAAGCGAGTTAAAGGCTTCAAGACACTCTTTGGAAAAGATAAAAGGAGTATCTTTTTCCAAGAGGTGGGTCATCGGGCGAGCGATTTGAGAAAAATCTTTTATGAATCGACGGTAGAAGCCCGCATGACCCAGAAAACTTCTCACACCCTTCACGGTTGAAGGTGGAGGCAACTTTGCGATAACATCGACTTTAGCACGGTCTACTTCAAGACCGGCTTTCGAGATCTTATGTCCAAGCACGATGCCTTCTTTTACCATAAAATGGCATTTTTCCCAATTCAGAACAAGGCGAGTGTCTTCGCACCGCTTGAGCATACGTTCCAAATTGGCAAGGCAAGAAGAGAAGGAATCCCCGAAGACCGAGAAATCATCCATGAAGACTTCCATGGTTTGTTCAACCATGTCATGGAAGATAGCTAACATACACCTTTGAAAAGTCCCGGGGGCATTGCATAAGCCAAAAGGCATTCTTTTGTAAGCGAAAGTGCCATAGGGACAAGTGAATGTAGTCTTCTCTTGATCTTGGGGATCGATGGGTATTTGAAAATAACCCGAGAAACCATCAAGAAAGCAGTAATATTCATTACCCACTAATCGTTCAAGCTTTGGTCCATAAAAGGTAGAGGGAAATGATCCTTTCTCGTGGCATCATTGAGTTTGCGGTAGTCTATACAAACTCTCCACCCAGTAACGAGACGAGTGGAAATCAACTCATTGTTTTCATTGGGAACAACGGTGATTCCGCCCTTCTTGGGCACACAATGGATTGGACTAACCCATGGTGAATCCGAAATAGGGTAAATTATACCCGCATCAAGAAGTTTGATAACCTCTGTTTTGATGACTTCATGTATTTTTGGATTCACCCTTCGTTGGCTTTGAATTGTGGGCTTAAAGTCGTCCTCCATGAGAATTTTGTGTGTGCAGAAGTGAGGATCAATTCCACGAATATCCGAAATTTTCCAAGCGATAGCCTTCTTATGATCTTTCAACACGGCGACACGTCGGGCTTTCTCTTCATCTTTCAAATCCTTAGCAATGATGACTGGCGACTTCTTCTCTTCTTCGAGGAATACATACCCAAGATGGGGTGGCAACTCCTTAAGTTCCAAATCCGGAGGATTGTCGACGGGAGGCGTATTCGAAGTCGGAGTCTCGATAGCAATGACCGTGGGAGATGGAGGGGAAGGATTGTCTTCTCTGAGGAGGTTTGCAATGAAACTGAGATCGTCATCCCAAGTGGCAGTAGAATCGTCATTGTCTTGCTTCACATCTTCCAAGGTGGCTTCCAAATCTTTCCAAAGGAAATCACTTTCTCCAAATAGAGATAGTGATGAGTCGATAGAGGAAACGGTCTCAACATTGGGAAGAGAGGTAGGAATGTTTTTACAAGCATCTTTGAAATGTTCTTCACAAGCCTCATCAAGAACGTCAATAAAATTAACACTCTTGTAAGAATAAGACTGTTTAGAAAGCTTTCCCATGTTGAAGACTACTTTATCGTCACCCACTCTCATGATAAGCTCACCGGCTTCAACATCAATGAGAGTACGAACGGTCCTCAGGAATGGACGACCAACAATCAGTGGTACACGGGGGTCCATCTCGTAGTCGACGACAACAAAATCAGCAGGAAAGGTGAATTTGTCGACTCCTACAATGATGTCTTCGGCTATCCCCACTGGATAAGCAACCGTACGGTTAGCTAATTCCAAAGTCATTTTGGTGGGGACTAGCTCTGGGAGAGATAATTGCTTCCAAACACTTAGAGGCATGAGATTAATACTGGCTCCTAGATCGGCTAGGGCCATGCAATTCTCTACTCCCGGGAAATTGCAAGGGATAAGAAAACGACCCGGATCACCAAGCTTGGTTGGCAATTTCTTTAAGAGTACTGCAGAGCAATTCTCATTAAGTTGGGTGTTGGCAATATCGAGGAGCTTTTCCTTGTCGCTCAGAAGATCTTTAAACATTTTGGCATATTTGGGTATGTGAGCGAGAGCCTCAGTGAAGGAGATGTTAAAATTCAATTGTTTGAACATTTTAAGGAAGTTCGAAACCTGAATATCATCCTTGCTCGTTTGCTTCTCTTTCCTCAACCTAGATGGATAAGGTATATTGGAAGAAGAGGAAGGCTTTGGGAGAATAGGGTCACTCACAACCGCGGGTGGAGCAGGGGTAGAATGAAGAGGTGGAGGAATTGGGGAAGGAGAAGGATGAGGAATAGGCGCAGGCGACTCGTTCTCCTTCGTCACAACCACTGGTGGAGGTATAGGAAGCTCGGGTTCCTTGGTACCTTTGCCACTGCGAGTGGTGATTGCTTTCATCTCTCCTCTTGGATTCGCAACGGTATTACTCGGAAGAGTAACCGAAGAAGAGGGTTGATTACCTTGGAAAAAGCTAGCCATCATGTTCCTTAAGTCATTCGTTTGACTATCCATAGTGTGTTTCATATCAGCTCTCAGATCATTCCCTTGTTTCATCAGGTCTGCTTTCAAGTTGCGCACTTCCTGTTGGAGATTATCCACGATCACATCGTTAGTCCTCATGTAGGTTCCAATGTCTTGATGTGATGCGGGGGTTTGGTTTGAAGGAGCAGTGTATGCGGGTGGTTGATAAGCAGGTTGCTGGTAAACTTGGGTGTTTCGTTGAGGTGGTTGTTGCTGCTTGTGAGGAGGGATGTATGGTGTACGAGTTTGTTGTTGTTGAGGAGGGCGGTTGAGGTTTTGTTGTTGGTTTTGGTTGTTAGGATTAAAACCAGGTGGTGAGAGATAGTTGTTGGAACGGTAGCTAAGCAAGTTACGGTCACCTTGAGGTTTTGCTTGATAAGCAGGTTGAGTATAGGTTCCATATGCTGCATTCACATTCTCAGCAGGGTAGTCTTGGGTGGCGGTACAAGTTGTGTAAGAGTGAGGACCACCGCATATCTCACAAGGTTGGCTGACAGCGTTTACTTGAGCGTTTTTGGCGTTGTTGCTGTTGTTGTTGCTGACGGTGTGGGTGACAAGCGATTCAAGAAGCGTGGTGATTTTGTCAAGTCGCTTGTCGCTGTCATTAGTGCTAGCACTAGCGACATTGGTCCTAACACTCTTGGTTTGCACACGAGACTTATTCTCAATGATGTCCCAAGCAGCATTGGAAGTCTTAGCCAATAAATTACCCCCCGAGGCACTGTTCAGTGAATCTTGGTCACTCATGCTTAAACCATTGTAAAAAGTATTGATTTGATGTACTTTGGTAAAACCATGTTGTGGGCATTTTCGTAAAAGATCTTTAAAGCGATCCCAAGATTCACTGAATGACTCATCGTACTTTTGTTCAAAATTTATGATCTCATTCCGCAAAGCGGTAGTACGAGAGGGTGGAAAAAAATAGTTGATAAACTTTGTTTCCAAATCCGTCCACGAGAGAATACTCTGTGGCGGTTCCTTAGCAAGCCAATGCCGGGCTTGTCCCTCTAAAGAAAAGGGAAAAAGTTGTAACCTTATAACCTCTTGTGGAACGCCATTGAACTTGACCGTGTTGGTGAGTTGCAAGAATCTCTTTATATGGTCATGTGGGTCATCAATGGTTCGTCCCAAGAATGGTTGAGCGGAGACCATCTGGATAAAGCCTGATTTTAGCTCGAAATTGTTGGCGGCAATTGGAGGTATGACAATTGGATCCGTGTTGCCATCGACATGAGCTTGTAGCAATTCAATCATCGGGCGATTATCCGGAAGGGGCTCATTGTTGTTGTTATTGTTCATGTTGTTGAAAGGGGGGTTGTTGTTGTTATTATTGTTTGGAGGTGGTACACCGGCCATGTCTAAGTGATCGAGAGGCTCGGGCTCTTGATATGACGTGGATCGAGTGCGCATACACCTGCAAAAGAACGAACAAAGAAAAACAAAGCAAAAATATTTTTGGTTTTTATGGTTTTTAATGTTTTTGTATTTTTGAAAATTTTATATTTTTTACTTGTTTTTGAAAGTTTTCTTGAAAAAAGTAACGTTCACGGGGAACGGATCCCAAAATCCAAGTTCTCACAAAAAACTTTTGATCTTAACGAGAAGAGCCGGCAGCGGCGCCATTTTAATACATAGATTTTGCTAGGGTTCTTATTAAAGTTCTCTCGATATCCTCTCGAATTGATCTCGGCCTTAAGTGGAATGATTTGTTCTTGGTTATAGAAAGGAGTTGTTTTGTTTGTCTTTTATTAAACTAATAATACTTAAATGTAAATGATGTTGAGTAAATTAAAGCTTTGGAAGATTAGACTAAATTGACAAATTAAAAATTAGAAAATTACTTTGAAAACTTAATTGAATTAATGCTTAAAAACTTGTTTTTATCGGAATAATAAAAATTATACTATCGGAATAAAATTAAAGTGACCCATCGGAATGTTGCAAATGCAGGTCCATCGGAATGTTGCCATTAATCACCATCGGATTATTCAAAATGCAAGCTGTCGAAATGAGGTCCTGTCGGAATGCAGACGATCGGAATGTACCTATCGGAAAGTTCCAGATCGGGATGTGGTAAATAAAAATTGGCCAGAGTTTCGACTAGAAAAAGGGACCTAAATCCGTCGGAATGTGCGATCGCAATATGCGATCGCAATCCCAGATCGGAATAGGGGGAACTCACAACCTATCGCAAAGTAAAACCCCTTTTGGGTTATTGCGATACCAAGTAGAAGAACCGTCGGAATGTGTTTAAAACCCTTGTGTTGCGATGGAATGAAGGAAGTTCCGAAAATGGTGGTAAGCAACAATTTCAACAAGCAAACACAAAAAGCCACCTTAACCGAAACTTTTAATAACTCCAAAAGCTTAAATTTGACAACTTTTAAAAACGTAAATCATGAACTTAATGAAATGAACTTTTGAGAGATTAAAACTTATATGAAATCCGAAATCAATAAGCTTAAACAAGCAATAAGCCAATAAGCATGGAGAGCTTATGGCTTATTCACGTAGAGCTTAAGAAGAAACAAGAAAGATCAAACTTTTAACACGAACTCATCCACTAAATACAAACTGTATGGAATGATGTAATCGGATCAAAGGTTTTGGATAAACTAAGAAAAGTAGAAAAAGATTAAAGAACTTAAAAAGCTTAACTTGAATAAGATAGATTAAATCTCCAATACAAAGATTAAAGGAAGCTTGAATCAAAAGATGAAAAACAAAGAAAAAGTTTAGTGAGAGAAAGTACGGAACTTTCTCTCTCTAGAAACTAGAGAAAAATGAAAAACTAAAGACTAGCTAAAGTAAGTGTGTGAAATTTGTGGAATGGAGTCCTATTTATAGGCGTGTATATGGGCTTGTGAATGGGCTTTGGTATCGGGCTTCTTTTCTTCTTTCTTCCTTGGTCTTCCACGCTTCTTTTAAATAACCGTTTTCGACTTTGGATTTTTAGAAGTGTCGGTGAATAATTCCAACTCGTCTTATAATCTTTTGTTTAATAGACTCGAGTTCTTCGACATTTATGAATCTTCCATCTTTGGCTCTATTCTTCGATAAATCTTCAAATAGGCACAATGACTTCAAATCTTTTGCATCTCTTGGACAATAGAATTCATCTTGAGTCTTTTTCCTTGATAAAACCCGTGCAATCCCATGTTTTCATCATTATTCATCCGGTTGACTCTGAAAACATAATAAACACAAAAACCACGCATAATTCCAAACAAATGATATTAAATACGTGTTTTGGTTTTGTTTTAGCCAGAATTAAGTGGTAAAAGGATGGGTGTTTTCACACCTATCATGGGGCAACGGAGGGAATGTTCCTTGGATATTTGATTGATCCAAACGGCATCAAACCTTGCCCAGAGAAGACGGACGCAGTGATACAACTACCATCCACTCAGACACGGAAGGAGGTGCAATCCTTAAATGGGAAGCTAGCCGGGCTGAATATGTTCCTATCTAAATCCGCAGAGAAGTCATTACCCCTATTTAAGACACTCAAGAAGTGCATTAGAAAGGGAGACTTCCGGTGGACGAAGGAAGCCGATGAAGCCTTCGGCCAACTCAAGCAGCATCTTGCATCCCTCCCTATGCTAGTAGCTCCCCAGCCAAAGGAGGAACTCATTATGTATCTCTCAGCCACTCATGGCGCAATAAGCGCGGTACTTATGACAGATAGAGATACAGTGCAAACTACGGTCTACTTTATAAGTAGAACACTACAAGGGTCGGAGCTGAATTACTCTTCTATGGAAAAACTGGTGCTAGCACTAGTGTTTGCTACAAAGTGGCTGCGCTGATACTTTCAGGCTCACCCAATTGTGGTCATTACGGATCAGCCAATTAAGCAGGTTATTTCTAGACTGGACGTAGCAGGGAGGCTACAAAAATGGAGCATCCTATTGGGGGAGCACAATATATCTTACAGGCCAAAGACGGCTGTGAAAGGCCAGATCTTGGCAGATTTCCTGATCGAGAAGCCGGATGAGGAAGGGCCAATCGTTAAACAAGACGAGATCCCAACAGAACCATGGGTGTTATTCATGGACGGATCTTCGTGTACGGATGGGTCCAGAGCAGGTCTCATCCTCACAAATCCAGAAGGAATGGAATTCACGTACGCCCTCCGTTTTGAGTTCACGGCCACCAACAACGAAGCGGAATATGAAGCATTATTGCGGGTTTAAAAATCGCCGCTAGAATGGGAGTCCGCAACCTTGAGGCCTACGTGGACTCACGGCTTGTTACGAACCATATTCTAGGTGGATATGTGGCTAAGGAAGACAACATGGTCAGGTACTTGGATAAAATCAAGTCGCTAATCGCGACTTTCAGTAAGTTTTCCATCAAGCAGGTGCCAATGGGCGAGAACAAGAAGGCGGACGCTCTTAGCAAGATCGCATCCACAAGCTTCGCTCACTTGTCTAAACAAGTCTTGGTGGAAATACTCAAGGAGAAATCTATAACGGAGGGGGAGGTTGCTGCTATAGTTGAGGAGGATGGACCTACATGGATGACCCCGATTATCAACTATTTGACTAGTGAGACCCTTCCAGACGAGGAAAAAGCAGCACGGCGCATCAGAAGGAAGTCACAGCATTTCGAACTTCGAGAAGGCATCCTTTACAAGCGCTCTTTCTTGCAGCCATGGCTGCGGTGTGTGGGACCACGTCAAGCCGCATACGTAATCAGTGACATACATGAAGGATTGTGCGGCATGCATGCAGGTCCACGGTCCGTGGTAGCTAGAGCCTAACGGACAGGATACTATTGGCCTACCATGCACAGAGACGCGCGCGACATGATTCGCAAGTGTAGTGATTGCCAAGTGCATAGGCCAGTGCCGCGCCACCCGCAGCAAGAGCTTACACCTATCACGTCCCCATGGCCATTCTACAAGTGGGGAATCGACATTGCAGGACCATTTCCTGTAGCTGCGGGGGGAGTTAAATTCTTGATTGTTGCGATGGACTACTTCACACGATGGATAGAGGCCAAGGCAGTCAAGTCTATCACAGGCAAACAAGTTAAGAAGTTTGTTTGGGAACATATTGTGTACCGCTTTGTTCTACCGGGAGAAATCATCTCGGACAACGGCAAGCAGTTCACGGACAACCCATTCAAAGATTGGTGTGCATCATCGAACATCAAGCGGCGCTTCCCATCTGTTAAGCATCCGCAGACAAATGGCCTTGTCGAACGGGCAAATAGAAGCTTGGGGAATGGCATCAAGGCGCATCTGGTTGAACGAAGTGGCAAATGGGTCGATGAGTTATCACATGTTCTATGGGCGCATAGAACTATGATCAAAACAGCCAACGGAGATACTCCATTTGCATTGGCTTACGGCACTGAAGCTGTTATACCAGCAGAAATAGGAATGCCTACCATCCGCACGGCGGAGGTTAATTTCGTCACGAACGATGAACAGCTGCGAATCAACCTGGATCCGTTGGAAGAAAAAAGGGAAATAGTAGCCATCAATGAGCCTAAGTCCAAGGCTAAGATGAAGGCTTATTATGATGCCAAGGTCAAGGGTGTTTCTTTTCGACCGGGAGACTACGTCTATCGTGCTAACGAAGCAAGTCGAGCGGAGAATACAGGAAAGCTGGGCCCTAAGTGGGAAGGACCATATGAAGTCACTGAAGCCTTGGGACGAGGCGCGTACAAGTTACGTGACATGGATGGCCGCGACCTAGAGCGCACATGGAACATTTCCAATCTTAAAAGGTGCTATCTTTGAAAGCTACGGCTTCCGCAAGGGTACTTCGCTATATGTGGTCTTAATAAAGAACCATGCGGTCTATCTGTTTTGTTTTTCTTATGTTTGTTTATTTTCTTTTCTTGTTTTTTAGGACTTGTCATTATTGCTCAAACAAAAGTGTAAACGTTCTAATAAAATGCCGTGGTGCCTAGCTAGCCCCACTGCTTGTTTCGTGCAAATCATTTTTTAGATTTTTTGTTAATCGTATGAATTTTACTTATATTATAATATGCCATGTTTCATTCATATGCATTCTTTCAAATACTGTACATGTACTATACGCTTCCAGGTGGGGTAAGAGGATTAAGTGAACCTACTAATTCAACTTGCCGCGTAAGAGGGATGCAACCCCAGCCGCACGGATCATGTATCCTTACTAGACACCTTACTCACAAGACGTTGGGGTAAGTTTCATATGCCGTGGTCACACAGTGCTCCGCATAGTAAAGAAGCACGTCGCATGTCTAGTAAATTATAGACTTGTATGTATTTTCTTTCTTTGTGTGTAAGACGTGATATATCATGTAGTATTGATGTACAATATTCAACACAATCAAAGTACTCAAGTTTCAACAGTAAATAAACAAAACGACCGTGGACATCATGAACTTCAAAATAAAAGACAAGTTATTTCACATATGTCTTAGCCGTGTACATACACGGGCGAATAAAATTATAAATTACAAATGTTCACAAATGATAAATTACAAGGGGGGTAGGAATTCCCCTATCTCTTTCTTCCCTTCCTTGATTAAATCACGGAGGACCTCCCCACGAGCATCCTTCCCATCCCGGGCTTTGGTCGCAATAGCATCCAATGCTTCTATAAGCCGTTTCTCGCCTTTCATGGTTTTGGATGCAGAATCATAAGTGGCCAATGTCAAAGGAATGGGATCAGCACTCAGCCGGGACATTATTTTCTCGTTCGGAGCATCCTTCAGTGCCTCAAGCTCGTCTAGGAGAGGGTGTTAGATTTCCGCTAAGGCATTCATGGACGCGGTCATATTATCCGCGGCGCAGGGGTTGTGATAAGGATGCTGTGTGATATCTTCATTTTTCCCTATCATTTCCGCAGCTTTGACCAGGCCTTCATATCTACCACGGTCGATTCCATCGGATACGACCCCGGCAAACGCCTGCAATAGGTGTGGAGCGTCCAATGGCCTACTCACAGCAAGTCGCAGTCCTTGCCCGATAATCCACCTGCGACCGGCATTAGCGGTTAGTAGGGGAGGACATATCATCTCAGCACAACTTACAACCATCTTGCTTAACTCCTCATCAGCGGAGACAGCCTGCTCTTCAAGGTTGGTCTGGGTCCGCGTCAACTCATCCTTCAGCACTTCACGCTCCTGGGCGATGTTGACGGATTGCACGGTCACAGCCTTGGTACCAGCTTCGGCCGCAGACACCTGCATATAAAATTTGGAGTTATTACAAGGATATATACTTCTCTTGGGTTAAATGCATACCCATAGTTCGAGTGTGTAAAAAATTTCGAAAGTTTACCTTCTCGTTTGATGCGGCTACGAGGGCTTCGAGCTCAGCAATGCGCTTCTCTCTGGTGTCGGCGTGATGCGCCTGCTCCTTCACCGTCGCCTCGGCAGTCAATAACGCCGCCTGCAATGATGCGATGGTCTTCTCGTTCTTCACGACCATCGCCTCACGACGTGCTATCCTCTTATCTGCCCGATTCACATTGTTGAGGGCCTTGATTAGACGGCGTCTTAATGCGGCTCCCACCGTCACCTGGTGTGCGGACGACACGTCAAACTGCTTAATAAGAGCCTCATGATCTAATTCATCTAGATCTTGTGCGAGGACAGGCGGGGTTATGTGTTTAATGAATTCTGATCACTCGGATTCTGCCTCCAGCCTTGTCAAACTTGATAGGTTCCATGCTAAGCGCAGGCTTTCTTCTGGCCCCTCGGGGTGCGGATCCTTGGCATGTGTGGCAGCAAGGGGATGGGGGCTTGTTGGTTGGTGCGGGGATGGATTCCTCCCCACTTCTTCCTCCTGCGCTACGACTGCCGGATTGGCCCTGTTATGTAACATAACGATATTAGTCTATGCATCATACAAAGACATGAGTAATACTCAGAAGGGTACTTACGAGGTGCCAATGGCAGGGTCTGGGCCGGTAGGAGCTACGGCGCTCACAGGGGTGACTCGCAAGGCTGGCCCTCTCATGTTCGGGGTGGGGTCGGCCTGGGCGGTCGCAGTACCACTCCCTTCTTGGTACTGCGGATGGTCCTTCCTCAGCTTCTTGGGAGGAGCATTCGCGGCTCCGGCCTCGTCCCCCATTTTCTTTGCCACCCGCCTGGTGGTCTTTCTCTTTCTAGAGGTGAGCGGGGCGGACCCGGAGGCCTGAGTAGTATCTTCGTTGGGGTCATTCTCCTCTTCCTGATTGGTGGTGCCCCCCTCTAGCAATGGTTCTTCGCCATCTTCATTAAGGAAATCCAATGGGGATTTCTCGATGACGGGCTCTTCTTCGTCTGATCTAGGCTCGGATGTTTCTTCGAGCGGCATCGTACGGTCGGCTAGCGCTTCTAGCAAGGGGAGCTCATTCGGCTTCAGCGGCCGGAATCCTTCCGCTACCTTCATTGGGTCGCCCTGGCGTATTAGTCCGTGAAGGTTCATCTCTGCAAAAATTTTTACAAGTATATGGCTTAGTAGAGTTCTACACATATGCGTGACAAATCAAATCTACAACATATAAATTAGACCTACCCTCTCCCTGTTCCATTAGGAAGCACGGGTATAAGTCATCCCTCCCAAAGTAACGGCGGCTTATCCCTACTAAGCACAAAAAGTGTTCCGGCAACCCTCTATGGAATTCTGTGCGGTGGGTATCTAGTATTTTCAGGTCCCTGCTGCTATAATCTTTGGATTTGGGCGGATAGTCTTTGGGGGCTTTGGTTTTGAGTACGAAGGGGGTAGGGAACACCTTCTCATCTACAAAGAAGTAATGGTCATACCAGTTCTTAAGGGAGTCTAGAGGCTTCCTATACGTCATAGGGGCATTCCCGGGTCGTTTCTTAAACGACAGCCACCCATTCACTAGCTGAGGAAAATAGAAAGCCCTAAAAAGGTTCACGGTGGGGGTTACTCCGCAGGTATGGCATGTAATTTCAAACTGGTTGATTTTACACGCCCCTATGCAGTGAAGCTGGGTTATGTGGAAGTCATAATATAACAGCAGGTCTACCAAGAACTTGGATAAGGGTATACGGTAGTTGGCCGAGTCAAACAGGCGTGTGTATATGCCTATTTTCCCCGCCGGTGCATCCGTAATCGCTTCACCATCACCTGGATAGGTGGGGTGTACGCTTTCGGGTACATAATACTTCGACAGGAAGTCGAGGTATTTTTCCGCAGAAGGTGGATGAATTAGAGAAGGGGACTCGTTTTCCTTTGTCATAATCACCAGTGTAGGTATAGGAATCTCGGGTTCCTTTAAACCTTTGCCACTTCGGGTGGTGATTGCTTTCATCCCCCCTCTTGGATTAGCAACGGTGTTACTCGGGAAAGAACCCGAACTAGAGGCTTGATTACTTTGGAAAAAACTAGCCATCATATCCCTTAAGTCATTCGTTTGACTGGTCAAAGAGTTTCGCATACCGGCTCGAAGATCATTCCCTTGTTTCGCCATATCTCCTTTCAAGTTGATGATTTGACGCTGAAGATTCTGCACCAGCGCGTCATTAGTCCTCATGTAAGTTTTAACGTTGTGATTAAATGCGGCGGGTTGGTTGGAAGGAGGAGCATGGTAGGCAGGTGGTTGATAAGCGGATTGTTGGTAAACTTGGTTATTGCCTTGAGGTGGATATGGGTTTCTTTGGGTTGGATATTGGTTAGGAGCTCGAGTTTGGTTTTGATTGTTGCGGTTGAAATTGTTTTCGTTTTGAGGAGGAAAACCTGGTGGTGAAAGGAAGTTGTTTGAACGATAACTGAGCAAATTGCGGTCACCTTGAGGACGTGCTTGATAGCCTCCCGTAGAAAAGTTACCGTTAGCAGCATACACATTTTCCGGATTGTCATGAGTCGAAGTACAATCGGTATATGAATGAGAACCTTCGCATATTTCACATGACTGACTCAAAGCATTAACTTGTGCATTGTTGTTTTTGGCATTGTTAGCGGTTTGTAGAGCAAGTGCTTCAACAATCGAAGTAAGCTTATCAATTCTTTTGTCGGCATCACTAGTACTAGCACTAGCCACATTATCCCGAACACTCTTAGTTTGCACTCTAGACTTATTCTCAATAATATCCCACGCGGCATTAGAAGACTTAACCAAAATGTTACCCCCCGAGGCACTATTTAGTGAATCTTGGTCATTCATGCTTAAACCATTGTAAAAAGTATTAATTGGAAGCACTTTTGTAAAACCATGTTGTGGACACTTTCTTAAAAGTTCCTTAAAACGGTCCCAAGATTCACTAAATGTCTCACCGTACTTTTGTTCAAAGTTAATGATTTCATTCCGCAAAGCGGTAGTACGTGAGGGTGGGAAAAAGTAGTTGATGAATTTGGTCTCTAAATCCGACCACGTAAGAATACTTTGTGGCGGTTCCTTATCAAGCCAATGCCGGGCTTGTCCCTCTAAGGAGAAAGGAAAAAGTTGCAAGCGAATTACCTCTTGTGAAACCCCATTATACTTGACCGTATTAGTGAGTTGAAGGAACCTTTTGATAGGGCCATGAGGATCATCAAGTGTACGCCCCAAGAATGGTTGAGCAGAGACCATTTGAATGAAGCCGGATTTGATCTCAAAGTTGTTGGCTCCAATCTCGGGTATGACAATATCATCGGTGTTGCCCTCTACGTGCGCTTGCAAAACTCGATCATTAGTCGATTGTCCATGGCGACAATAGGTGGATTTTCAACTTCGGCTTGAGTTGCTTTCTTCTTACGAGCACGGGTACGCATACACACCTACAAAAGGAAAAGAAAGATAGACAAGAAATATTTTTGGTTTTTTTATGTTTTTCTATTTTTTTGGATTTTTGAAAATTTTATATTTTTTTGGAGTTTTGAAAATTTTTAAGCAAGAAAAATAACGTTAAAAAATGAACGAATCCCAAAATCCGACGCGTCTCTCACAGAAAATCGTTAATATTTACGAAAAGAGCCGGCAGCGGCGCCATTTAATACAAGAGATTTTCTCGTATGAAAAAGATTCGTAGAACCAGTCTTTTCGAATTGATTACTAGTTGAAAGTGCGACTCGGTCGTTCTTGGTGGAAAAATAAAATGGTGTGATTATCTATTTAAAACTAGAAGTAAAAATGAAAATGTCGCTGAGTAAAAATAAAAGCTTTAAAAGTTAGCCTAAAAATTTAAACTTAAAATAAACGACGAAAGATTAAAACTTTAAAAAGTAAATTTTGAAAACTAAATAAAAATGAAAACATTAAAATAATTCTATGATAAAAACATATCAAACTAAAGTTTAAGAAAAGTGGCGGGAAAAATAAAGATTTGAAAATAATTTGGAAAACCAATACTGAAATTAAGTCTGAATATGGAAATCTGGGTTTAGTTCGGAATACAAGATTACATACACAGTTCGGAATCCGTGATCATGACTTACTTCGGAATACCAATCTTCACCTTAGTTCGGAATATGATAATCCTTGATGTAGTTCGGAATAACCCTCTTCTTAACCTAATTCGGGAAACGATGTTCTACACACAACTCGGAATACAACGATCCTAAACCTAACTCGAAATACAGGATGTTGAAGTAATTCGGAATGCTTAACAAGAACTTAGTTCGGGAATCTGAAAGCGAGACTTAGTTCAGAATCTGGTGTATCCAACCTAGTTCGGAATGTGAAGTTTGGACGTAATTCGGAAAAAGAGAATTGAATGTAATTCGGAAAAATAGAAACTTGAAGTAGTTCAGAATATGGTTCCAGTACTTAACTCGGAATACTCAACTACGACCTAATTCGGAATAATCAACAAAGAACTTAATCAGGAAACAAAAATCCCACTTAATTTGGAATGGACATTTCTGATGTAATTCGGAATCCCAATTTTCTGATGTAATTCGGAATGGAGTAGAACATGTAGTTTGGAATACAACTTAGTATTTAATTCGGAACATGCCAGTTTTGTACTTAGTTCGGAATAAGCTGGTACAAGATTTAGTTTGGAAAAATAGGGTTTCTAAAACCCGAATTAAGACAAATAAGCAAAATCACAATAAGCACTTACCAAAACTTTTACCAAATCAATTTTTATAAAAAGCTAATAAGCCATAATTTAAAAACTTTTAAAAATACTAAATAATGAAAATATTTAAAATCAACTTTTTATAAAAATATTAAACCATCAAAATCAACTTTTTTAAAAATTTATAAAACATAAAAATTAAGCAAATAAGCACCTTAATCTAAAAACTCTAAACACACCAACTCAATAAGCACAATCAAATAAGAAAAACAATCATATCATCAACAAAACTAAACCAAATACATGATTAATTAAGCAAAAAAATAGATTATTAAGAAAGGTAGAATGGGATATTTTAAATAAACTTGATTAAATTGAAGATTAAGATCAAAGATTACCAGATTAAGATGAAGGTTTGAAAAGCTTGAAAGAAAAACTAGAGAGAAGAAGAATAAAACACACTTAAAAATAAAACTAGAAAATTAAAGACTAAAAATTAACTAACTCCTCTAATTACACATTAGAAGACTATTTATAGGGGAGGAGGTAAGTGCTTGTTTCTTCTCTTTTCTTCTCGTCTTTCTCGACTCAGTCTCGGGATTAGTCGAATGATAACTTGAACTCGTCTTATGTTTTTCTTCTTTTTGTAGACTTGGTTCTTCGACTTCGTTAAACTTCCGTCTTTAGACTTTTTCTTCGATAAATATTCAGAATAGGCCTTTGACTTCCGTTCTTCTTGCATTTTTGACCTTTTAACTTCGTCTTTTGTCTCTTTCTTCGATAAAAGCCCATGATAGCCCATGTTTTCTCCCTTTTTCATATTTTTATCCTGAAACACTATAAAAACACAAACCACGCATAATTCCGACTTTTACGACATAAAATACACGTTTTGGTCTTGTTATTATTGGAAATAAGCGGTAAAAGGATAAGTGTTTTCACACTTATTATGTTCCTAGCAAAACAAGGCACAAGCTTCCACAAACAAGCTGCTAAGATTCAACAAGGTTAGAACAATAATATGAAAATCAAAAAAGTGACAAAGCTTTGATTAATGCAACCTTTGTACCCACTTCTTGATTATCCCCAAACCACAAGCTCCCAATACCTTGATAATCTTCTTATCAGGGTATTTGGATCACTTGCAGCCCAAAAATTCCAAGATTGTACCAAAGACTTAGCAAAATATCAAGATTTTTGGAAAATATGCAATTTCTTACAGAAACTTTAAAAATAGGTTTTAGGATTCAAGATTCATAAACATTAAACATAAACAAGCAGATAATAAGATTGGCACTTGGGTTTTCTTCACAAATTCAAACTCTATTTCATAAATTGAAAGTAGGATTTACAGAAAAGTGAACAATGGAAAAACCAAGAGCAGGGCTCAATGTGGATACCCTAATGCCTTATATAGACTACAAATGTTCTATGAAAGCTGAAAAATACATAAACCCTAATGTGTAAAGTTCCCAATGTGCCCTTGTCGATTTTCAATACTTGGAATCATGTGATGGAATTTTGGCTGTTTGTGTGAGTTGTAAAGGTTGAAATTGCATCTAAAGGCTCATATTGAAGCTTAGGAATGAAGCTAAACATGGTGTGTTAATTCTCTGGCAAGTTTTGGCAGTTTCTCCCAAAACCGTGTACAAGGTTGGTAACATGTGAATATGGGGTGATGTGGCATGCAAGGTGAGAGTTGGGATGTGTTTAGTGTCACCCTAATCATCATTCTGGAAGAGATTAGGGCTTAATTACAAGTAACTTGAGAAAACCCAATTTTGCTAAGAACACCAAGAACACAGGTTTTGATCTTTGTTTTAGGTTTAAAAAGTGTTTAGCGCGTGTTTTTAATATTAATTAACGTTTGAAAAGTTAATTAAATATTAAACGGTGAGTGGATAGTGAGGTGGAAGCAGGGTTGGTTTTGATTGGTGGATTTTGGTGAGTGGGGCACGTGGCAAGATGCCACTGGTCTAGGTAAGTTTCTTGTCGCCCATGTTTAACCCCTCCTTTCTTCTTTCTTTGTCATTTGAAGTTTAAACAAGCCAAAACTAGATTCCTTTGTTATTGAAGTTTCATTTTTCATACTTTTGCCCGAAATAGTTTGGCAAAGTATTTTCAAGGGTACCTTTTTGCCATTTCTTGATATTTGAAGTGCCAAACTTGTTCTTTCTTGTATCCTGAAGGTCTTCATGGCATGTTTAACTTTGAGGAGGACTGATATTGAAAATTTAGTTTTGTTGTGGGACTAAACTTGCCAATTCTTCAAAGTGGAGGGACCTTTTTGTAATTTTGACAAACTTTAAGGACCAAACTTGTAATTATGAATAAACAAGGGTTTAAAGTGTCAATTCTTCAATATTGGAGGACCCTTCTTGTACAATCTTCATTTCTTCAAGGGTATTTCTTAGAAAATCAATACTAGGGCTTGGTTCATTGTGCGACTTCATTTCCCGTGTTCGTTTTTGCTTGTTATTGTGATCTTTTTTCATTTTCTCAATATCCATACCTAAAATACACAAATAACAAACACAAGCATATATTTGGCATTTTTCATGATATTTAATGCATTTAAAGTCCGTTTTAGACGATAAGACTATGTATAAAAGTAGTCTCATCACTCCCCCATACTAAACCATTGTCGTGCCCTCACGCAATGCTAGAATAAAGTATCCTAGCACCTCCAAAATTCATTTTTATTCACTTTTATTGCATGATAAACTAGCTACACTACTACTATTACTTCTACTTGCGTTCTAGACATAATGTATGATTTTCATCGCAAAATTGGACGTTTAGGTTCATAGAATAAGAACATGTGAATGCTTCGTTAGAAATAATTTCATCGTCTTCGATTTCCACCCCAATTCCATGCTAAGCGTACAACGAGATCATTGTCATTATAAGTTAGTAATGCTAACACTACTCATATGCCCTAATCACGTACTTATCCTCCCATTTTCCTAAGTTGTATCTCTTATATTTTATTTTGTCTTGAATGTTTCACGAGGATATATTGTTTGACTTATGCGATGATAGAGACTTAGGTCTAAAAATAGAGTTATAACGGTGTAACCAAGACCATCGAATTATTAACCCCTCCTAATAGACTATGATGTCAAAAAATTAAGTCAACAAGAAGGATCGATAAACACGGTTTTATAACAGTTTTGAACATGAGACTTATTACCAAGACTTTTAGACGCCCCCTACCGGATGGGCCTTATTATTATAGGTTTACCTCCATCTTTTATTCAACTTCGCCATTAAGCTTTTATTATGACTTTGGTCTTGCCTTGCCTTTTATTTAACCTCGTCATGAGGTGTTTATTATGGCCAAAGACGTATATCCTCACGCTAAAAGCGAATTTTAGATCTTTAAAGCTTCAAAGATTAAGGCTTGATTCACTTTCGACTTTCGCATAGATTTTTCGGCCTTGTGAGCTTCAAATTGTTTGCTTGATTTAGGTGAGCACTTGAAATCTTATTATTAGGTGAAGCTTTCGATTATTCGGGTTGCCAATACTTCAAAACCGTGACGCTGGCTATACCTTAATGTCTTCCTAATTTAATTACATGGAAGCTACTAGAAAAGACTAGAAACCAACAATCATGAATAAACCACTAAGTCAATATTTATTAAGCAAAAAATATTTACAAGTGAAGGGAGAATAAGCAAACAACGAGAACACATGAGTTTTTGAAAGAATACGAGTACTCTACGTTTAGCATAATAACTTATAATTAACTCTATCATTTCTCGTCCTCACTTAAGAGACTTAGCCTAATATAAAGTTAAGGAATCGAAGCTAAGTGCTCAACACGTACGGTCGAGTAAAAAATTACTCTTATTCTCGCCATCGGAAAATCTACATTCGTGTCTTCAAACACTTATAAAACATGTGAAAATTTTAAAATTTGTCCATTTTAGCCTTATTTTGCAACAAAACGTTAAACAAAAAGATACACTTTGGAAAGCGTGAAGGTTTGGTAAGGCAAGTATGTATTCACCCTCCCCCCCCCCCCCCCCATACTAAAGTTAAACATTGTCCTTAATGTTTCGAGTATAAGGGTTGGAAACCCCCATACTTGAGACGTAGTCGAATGCTTAATCTAGCATGGAAAGTAATAAGTGTGAAAACACTTATCTTTTTACCACTTATTTCCAGTAATAACAAGACCAAAACGTGTGATTTATGTCGTAAAATTCGGAATTATGCGTGGTTTGTGTTTTTATTATGTTTTAGGACCAAAATATGAAAAAGGAAGAAAACACGGGTTTTCACGGGCTTTTATCGAAGGAAACGGGAAAAGACGAAGTCAAAAGATCAAGAGTGCAAAAAGAACGGAAGTCCAAGGCCTATTCTGAAGATTTATCGAAGAAAAAGTCTAAAGACGGAAGTTTAACGAAGTCGAAGAACTTGAGTCAAATAGAAGAAGAAAATTAAAAGACAAGTTCAAATCCCGAGACGACATCGAGAAAAGACAAAGAATTAAAGTCGAGTCGAGAAGAAAAAGAAAGAAGAAAGAACCACACATGCCTCCCACTCCCCTATAAATACCCTCCTAATCACATTAGGAGGGGAGTTAGCTAGTTTTTATTTTTCTTAGTTTTCTTTCTAGTTTTTAGAGAGAGAAAGTTCTAAACTTTCTCTCACTAAGCTTTTCATTTTTCCTTTCTTTCAAACCTTCATTAATCTTTGTATTTGAGTTCAATTTAATCAAGAATAAGCTTTGTGTTCTTTAATCTCCTTCTACATTTCTTGGTTACTTTATCTTTGATCCGAATTACACATCTCATTCGTATGACTTGATGTTTTCGTGAGTAAAGGATTAATCTTCTTGGTTTACACATAAGTTCTTACACGTATAAGCCATAAGCTCGTAATGCTTATTGGCTTATTTTCGAGTTTAGCTTATTGATTTTCGTATTTTGCAAAAGTTTTAGTAATTTTAAAGTTCATTCCATAAAGTTTCTAATCTTTCATGTTTTGGAAGTGATCGAATCTAAGATTTTTGAATTGTTTGAGGGTCGGGTATAATAGCTTATTGCATTTGCTTATTGAGTTTTATGATCTCCACCAATTTCGGATTAAGTTACCTTCCATCGAAATCTTGGGGTTTTTGCACATTCCAACAGGTTCCTACACATTCCGATAGACTTTAGTGTTTTGATCGCAATAACCCATTAGGGCTTTACTTTGCGATCGGGTGGCTATATCCCCTTATTCCGATCTGGGTTGTGATCGCTCATTGCGATCGCACATTCCGACGGGATCAAGGTCTTTGCTAAGACGAAGTGCTGCCCAATTTTACTTTACAACATTCTGATCTGAACCATTTTGCGATCTAAGAACATTCCGACGAGTATCATTGCGATAAGTAGTTTTCACAACATTCCGATGGGAAGTAAGTTTAACATTCCGATGGACCTTGTATTCAATATTCCGATGGTTGTGATTTTGGTGTGTTTCCGATGGACATGAATTGTTTTATTCCGATTAACTAAGATTTTAAGTTTAAAAGTTTTTTTTAGTTTTAAGTTTCAAGTATTTTCATAAATTAACTTTTAGTTTAGTTTTGTCGAAGTTTCTACTTTACTAAACGACACTTTAATTACTTGCTATTAGTTTAAATTAGACAAACAAACCAAACCATTCTCTTGATTCACCAAAAGACAATTGAGTCGCACTTTAGACCGGTTTTCAATTCGAAAGGATTCGGACGATAAGATTTTATACCTAGCCAAAAGCGAAGTATTAAATGGCGCCGCTGCCGGCTCTTTTCGTTACGATTAACGGTTTCTAGTGAGAGACGCATTGAATTTTGGGATCCGTTCTTTGAACGTTATTTTCCTTGCTTAAAAATCTTCAAAAATCCTAAAAAATATAAAACTTTTCAAAAATACAAAAACATTAAAAAATCATAAAAAGCAATTCTTTTCAAAAGGTTTTGCACCAAAAAGATTATATAGATATTCTCTTTGTGTATATTTTTCTTCTGCAGGTGTATGCGTACTAGATCTTCGAACTATTCTGAGCCCGAGACTCGTGAAGATTTAGATATGGCTGGTGTTAATAACAACAATAATAAACCACCTCAACCCAATTTGAATAATAACAACAACAACAACAACAATGTCCACCTACCTGATTTACGAACGATGCAGGAATTGTGTCAACCCACCATGAACGGACGCGGAGGCCCGATTGCGCCAATGCACGTCACGGATCAGGAGTTTTCGTTGAAGCATCACTTGATCCAACAAGTGCAAACGAACCCATTTCGTGGAATTCTAGATGATGATGCCAACAAACACCTCGACAAATTCATTACCATTACCCAAAGCATGAAGTGCTCCGGTGTTTCTATGGATGACCTTCGCCTTCAACTCTTTCCCCACTCGCTTTCTCACCATGCCGAAAAATGGTTTGACCGTCTTTCTAAGAATTCTATTCATACGTGGAATGACATGACTCAACGCTTTTTATCGCGCTACTTTCCCCCATCCATGGTCACTAGCCTTCGTAACCAAATCAGTGGATTCATGCAAGAAAATGATGAATCAATTTTCGATGCTTGGGAACGATACAATGATTTGATCGACCGCTGTCCAAATCACAATATGATCCCCGTCACTCTCATTGACACCTTCTACAATGGTCTCACTTTTCGTGATCGTGACACGATCAATGCCGCCGCCGGTGGTACCTTTATGAAAAGGAGACCGGAGGAGTGTCGAGAGTTGATCGAAAACATGACTACTCACCACAAGAATTGGGATTCATCCGCATCCTCAAGATCTAACTCGAGAGTCAATGTTTCTTCTACTACTTCCAATCCCGAGATATCCGAACTTTCCCGACAAATCGCGAATATGCACAAAGATTTCATGTCCATAGCCACAAACACCTTTCAACAAGCTAAAGCCGTTGCTATTTCTTGTGACACATGTGGTGACCCTCATTCTTATAATGATTGTCCTTATACCGAAGGCAATTATTCTGAAAACGTTAACGCAGCTTACGACACTTATCCCACAGGAGGCTATCAAGCCCGCCCTCAAGGAGACCGTGGCTTACTAAGTTATCGTTCCAACAATTATCTTGCTCCTCCCGGTTTCCCCCCTGCAAACCAAAACCAACAACAAAGCTACAACCAATCCCAACCTCGTGCAAACAATCAATATCAATCCCAACGAAACCCATACCCACCTCAAGGAAATTCTCAAGCCTACCAAGCTCCACCTCTCAATCAACCGATGGTAGTGAGTCCAGATGTCGAGACATTCATGAAGACTAATCGGGAGATGGTGACGAATCTTCAGAGTCAAGTCCGCAACTTGAAGGGTGAAATGGCAAAACAAGGGAACGATATTCGAGCCGAGCTACGGAATGACATGGCCAAACACAGCAATGAAATTAATGCAAACATGCAAAATTCTTTTAATAATCAAGCGGTTCACCTTCGTGATATGATTGGTTCGCTCATCCAAGGTAATCAACCCTCTTCTTCGGGTACTCTTCCGAGTAATACCGTTGCGAATCAAAGAGGGGAGATGAAAGCAATCACCACTCGTAGTGGAAAAGGTTATATGGAACCCGAGCTTCCTACACCTTCACCCGTGATTGTGAACAAGGAAAAAGAGCAACTTTCCCTACCTCCTTCACCTTCTATCCCCATTTCCCCACCACCCGTGGTTGTGAGTAATCCTACTCCCTTAAAGCCTTCTACTTCATCCAATATACCTTATCCTTCAAGGTTGAGGAAAGAGAAGCAAAAGAGCAAGGATGATATTCAGGTTTCAAACTTTCTAAAAATGTTTAAACAATTGAATTTTAACATCTCCTTTGCCGAGGCTCTCGCTCATATGCCCAAATACGCTAAGATGTTTAAAGATCTTCTAAGTGATAAGGAAAAGCTTCTTGACATCGCTCAGACCCAACTTAATGAGAACTGCTCCGCAGTGCTCTTAAGGAAATTACCCACCAAACTTGGTGATTCGGGTCGCTTCTTGATTCCTTGCAACTTCCCGGGAGTAGAGAATTGCATGGCCCTAGCCGATCTAGGTGCCAGTATAAACTTAATGCCTTTAAGTGTTTAGAAGCAATTATCTCTCCCCGAGCTAGTCCCTACCAAAATGACTTTGGAATTAGCCAACCGTACGGTTGCTAATCCAGTGGGGATAGCCGAAGATGTCTTTGTTGGCGTTGACAAATTCACCTTCCCGGCGGATTTTGTTGTCGTTGACTACGAGATGGACCCTCGTGTTCCATTAATCGTTGGACGTCCATTCCTGAGGACCGGTCGCACACTTATTGATGTAGCTGCGGGCAAAATAATCATGAGAGTTGGTGACGATAAAATTGTCTTCAACATGGGTAAGATTTCTAAGCAACCTTATTCATATGAGAGTGTTAATGCTATTTATGTTCTCGATGAGGCTTGTGAAGAACATTTTCATGATGCTTGCAAAAGTACTCTTTCTTCTCTACCCAATGTTGAGACCGTTGCCTCAATTGCTCCGGCATTGACTCCTTTTGGAGAAAGTGACTTGGATGATTTCGAAGCTAGCTTGGGTCCTCTCGATATTAAGTATGATAATTTGTCCACCAATTGGGATGAAGACATTCGTACTATTGAGAGACTCCTCAATGAGGACCCGTTTTCTCCTCCTGCTCCTAAAGAGGTGACTAATGATGATCCATCGTTAGTTTCACCATCTATTGAGGATCCTCCCACTCTCGAGCTTAAGGACCTACCTCCTCATCTAGAGTACGTTTTCCTGGAAGACAACGAGAAGTTACCGGTCATCATCGCAAAGGATCTGAAAGATGACGAAAAAGTCCGACTTGTCGCCGTGTTGAAGAAGCATAAAAGAGCTATCGCTTGGAAAATCTCCGACATCCGTGGAATTGATTCTCACTTCTGCACACATAAAATTCTCATGGAGGACGACTTTAAGCCCACAATTCAAAGCCAACGAAGGGTGAATCCTAAAATCCATGAAGTCATCAAAAAAGAGGTTATCAAACTTCTTGATGCGGGTATGATTTACCCTATTTCGGATTCACCATGGGTTAGTCCAGTCCATTGTGTGCCTAAGAAAGGCGGTATCACCGTTGTGCCCAATGCAAACAACGAGTTGATTCCTACCCGTCTCGTTACTGGGTGGAGAGTTTGTATAGACTACCGCAAACTCAATGATGCCACGAGAAAGGATCATTTCCCTCTACCTTTTATGGACCAAATGCTTGAACGTTTAGCGGGTAATGAATATTACTGCTTTCTTGATGGTTTCTCGGGTTATTTTCAAATACCCATCGATCCCCAAGATCAAGAGAAGACGACATTCACTTGTCCCTATGGCACATTTGCTTATAAAAGAATGCCTTTTGGCTTATGCAATGCCCCCGGGACTTTCCAAAGGTGCATGTTGGCTATCTTCCATTATATGGTTGAGCAAACCATGGAAGTCTTCATGGATGATTTCTCGGTCTTTGGGGATTCCTTCTCTTCTTGCCTTGCCAATTTGGAACGTATGCTTAAGCGGTGCGAAGACACTCGCCTTGTTCTAAATTGGGAAAAATGCCATTTTATGGTAAAAGAAGGCATTGTGCTAGGACACAAAACTTCAAAAGCCGGTCTTGAAGTCGACCGTGCTAAAGTTGATGTCATAGCCAAATTACCTCCACCTTCAACCGTGAAGGGTGTGAGAAGTTTTCTGGGTCATGCGGGCTTCTATCGTCGATTCATTCAAGATTTCTCTAAAATCGCTCGCCCGATGACCCACCTCTTGGAAAAAGATACTCCTTTTATCTTTTCTAAAGAGTGTCTCGAAGCCTTCAATCTTCTTAAGGATAAGCTAACTATGGCACCGGTCTTGGTTACCCCTAATTGGGAGCTGCCTTTTGAGTTGATGTGCGATGCTAGCGACTTTGCAATTGGTGCGGTTTTGGGCCAACGAGTGAATAAACACTTCCAACCAATCCACTATGCTAGCAAAACAATGACGGGGGCTCAATTGCATTATACGACAACCGAAAAAGAGCTTTTAGCTGTTGTCTATGCTTTTGAGAAATTTCGCCCCTATCTTGTTTTATCCCCTACCATTGTATACACGGACCATTCCGCGTTGAATTACTTGATGACTAAGCATGATTCTAAGCCAAGACTTCTTTGCTGGGTATTACTCCTTCAAGAATTCAACATTGAAATTCGTGACAAGAAGGGAGCCGAAAACCTGGCCGCGGATCATCTGAGCAGACTTGAGGATCCATATCAAAGGGATCATCCGAACAAAGAGATCAATGACTCTTTCCCCCTTAAGACCTTAATGTCTATAAATCTCAATCTTGATGGCACCCCGTGGTTTGCGGACATTGCAAACTACTTAGCGGGTGGTATTCTCATCAAAGGGTTAACATCCCAACAAAAGAAGAAGTTCTTGAATGATGTTAAGACTTACTTTTTGGGATGACCCTTTTCTATTCAAACAATGTGCTGATCTGATCATTCGTCGATGTGTTGACGGACCGGCAGCTTTTGACATTCTCCAAGCTTGCCACAAAGGACCCACCGGTGGTCACTTTGGTCCCAACTACACCGCTAAGAAAGTGTTTGATTCTGGATTCTACTGGCCCACCATTTATCGTGACGCTCACGAAATGGTTAAACATTGTAATGCTTGCCAACGCCAAGGCAAGATCAAACAAAAGGATGAGATGCCTCAAAATTTCATACAGGAATGTAAAATCTTTGATGTATGGGGCATCGACTTTATGGGGCCATTTCCATCATCCAAAGGGAACAAGTACATCCTCGTCGCCGTCGACTACGTTTCTAAATGGGTTGAAGCTAAGGCTCTTCCTACGAATGATGCGAGGGTGGTTGTGAACTTTTTGAAGCAGCTTTTCGCTCGATTTGGCGTTCCTCGTGCTATTATCAGTGACCGCGGGACTCATTTTTGCAACGATCAACTTGCAAGAGTCATGGCTAAGTATGGTGTCAATCACCGTCTTTCCACCGCCTATCATCCCCAAACCAATGGGCAAGCCGAGATATCCAACCGTGGATTGAAGCGAATTTTGGAGCGTACTGTGGGAGAGCATCGCGCCGCGTGGGCCGATAAATTAGATGATGCTCTGTGGGCTTTCCGTACTGCTTACAAGACCCCGATCGGTTGTACACCTTATCGTCTTGTGTACGGGAAAGCATGCCACCTCCCCATCGAGCTGGAACACAAGGCGCACTGGGCCTTGAAGTGGGCGAACTTCGACATCAACAAAGCCGGTGATCATCGCAAGATTCAACTCAACGAGCTCAATGAACTGCGGAATGAAGCTTATGAGAACTCGCTGATCTACAAGGAGAAGACCAAGATCATTCATGACGCTAAAATCAAGAACCAAGAGTTCCACGTTGGTGATCAAGTCTTACTTTTTAACTCTCGGTTGAAGATCTTCTCTGGCAAGTTGAAGAGCCGCTGGTCTGGTCCATTCACCGTCGCCAACGTCTTTCCATATGGGACCATTGAGCTTTCTCAGCCGAATTGGCCCAATTTCAAGGTGAATGGCCAGCGTCTGAAGCTGTACTTTGGTGAGGACATCTCTCAAGAGATGATTCCATCCCTCACCACGTTCCCCATGAACTAAAAATTGATTCGAGTCAGGCTCATGACTCGGTGAACAAAAACAAGCGCTTCTCGGGAGGCAACCCGTGTTCTATCCTTTACTGCTTTCATAATAAGTGTAGGGGAGAGCCCCGTATGTGTTTGTTGTCTTGTTTCTTGTGCTAGGCAGGGATTAAAGCTTCAGAGAGCATCTTGATGACTTTTGACGAACCGTGATACCGTGTTCCCATCTTCCCGATTCTATCCTAAACTCTTATGATTCAATATTTCTTATTTCATATGTTCACATTGAATTCACTTTAGTTGTCCTTTCCTTAGCAAGATTTAAACAAAGTGCACAATGTCTTAAGTGTAGGGGAGCTTACTCCCACATGCTCAAACATTGAGGACAATGTTTATCTCAAGTGTAGGGGGACTTCTATCGAAGTAAGTGGTCTTTTCCATGAATTTGCCCTCATTTTAACCGGAAAATTTGATTTTTCAACATTTTTCAAAATTTTTAATCTATTTTGGCCTAGTTGTATAGTTGTACTTTCCTTTATTATAGTTATTTTCTTTCCATTCTTCAATAAAGTGGTTTTAGATTTTTCTTAGTCGTGAATATTTTGACTCAACCCGAGTTTACTTACCTAAGTTTACTCTAGCTAGTATCCTTAACGTGTTTAAGTCAAGTTTTGCTAGGCTTTTATATAGGGAGCTATAAAACGCGAAAGTCTTAACTCTCACGGGTTAAGAACAAGAACTTTTCGCAAGTTCTTATAATTGATCCTAGAGAGTCGTTTATCAAGGGAACTTTAAAATGCGAATTCTAAACTTGAAAAAGTCTAAGAATTTGCAAGATCCTATAGGCGACTCGAAAACCCAAAACTTTGATTTAATAGGCTAAGCATCCAAGAGTCTCATTCCTTGAGATTTTAAACTGTGGAGAACGAGAGATGATAGGGTCAATTATAAGTTCGGTATTCTTTCGTGAATTTATGTGAGTTAATTATAAGCCTATTCTCCCTTCGCTTGTTAATAAATTTATCTGCAATAAATAAGGTTGTACGATTTAAAAGGTTACTTAGCTTCTAGCCCCAGATCGTTTAAAAGTTGCTCGGTACGGATTAGAGTTCATAGCCAAGGCATAACTTATTGAAGCGGGATGCGAAGATTGGCGAGTCCGAAAAGGCCCTAACAAGGCATGAGGGCTATATTTTGTTACTAAAGATCCAAAAGTGATGTGAAGAATCATTTATAAAAAATCTATATGAAGGATCGAGACACACGACGAAAAGCAAGTACTCCCAAAAGATCATGGAGAAGTCTATCCAAAAAGACCCTAACAAGGTATGAGGATAAATAGATCCAAGTCCTAAAAGGAGGCGGATCATTGTATATCAAAGTCCAAAATAAAGATTGGAGAAAAATGAAGAAGTCGTGGTCCAAAGATGAAGAATCTCTCAAAACTTCATGTGAAGAAATTCCTATTATGAAGATAAGGCCATTATTTCATGAACGTCTCTCAAGATTCGAAGTATGAAGTCGCTGCCAAATATCGGTCCGAGAAAGGTCTCAAATCGTGAAGCGAGTTATGCCAAGATATGAACTTTATGAGGTCCCGAGAAGCAGTTTTAAAAGATTTGGTCCTTTAGCTAATTATTGATTAAATTGTTCACTTTATTTTAGGACTAAATAATTATCGAAATAAGTCAAACAATGCATCCTCGTGATCATTCAAGACAAAAAAATAAAATATAAGAGATACACCTAGGAATAAGGGAGTCTAAGTGAGTAATTGGCCCACATGAGTTCGTGATAGTTTGCTAACTTATAATAACAATGATCTCGTTTTTAAGCTTGGTATGGGGAACGTGAAACTTGAGGATGATAAACGTTCATGGCTGCCAAAACCAATGTAAGTTTTTAATTTCTTTACTTGTTTCTATCTTTTTATGTTTAGTATTTAATAAAGGTCAAAGTGGGTTATTTATGATGGAAAATGTCAACCGTGCTTTAAAATTAATGCATTGCATGAGGGCATTGCAATGGTCAAGTGTAGGGGATTTAATAAGTGTGAAAACACTTAACTTTTTACCACTTATTTCCAATAATAACAAGACCAAAACGTGTGATTTATGTCGTAAAAGTCGGAATTATGCGTGGTTTGTGTTTTTATTGTGTTTTAGGACCAAAATATGAAAAAGGAAGAAAACACGGGTTTTCACGGGCTTTTATCGAAGGAAACGGGAAAAGACGAAGTCAAAAGATCAAGAGTGCAAAAAGAACAGAAGTCCAAGGCCTATTCTGAAGATTTATCGAAGAAAAAGTCTAAAGACGGAAGTTTAACGAAGTCGAAGAACTTGAGTCTAATAGAAGAAGAAAATTAAAAGACAAGTTCAAATCCCGAGACGACATCGAGAAAAGACAAAGAATTAAAGTCGAATCGAGAAGAAAAAGAAAGAAGAAAGCACCACACATGCCTCCCACTCCCCTATAAATACCCTCCTAATCACATTAGGAGGGGAGTTAGCTAGTTTTTATTTTTCTTAGTTTTCTTTCTAGTTTTTAGAGAGAGAAAGTTCTAAACTTTCTCTCACTAAGCTTTTCATTTTTCCTTTCTTTCAAACCTTCATTAATCTTTGTATTTGAGTTCAATTTAATCAAGAG
This sequence comes from Glebionis coronaria, assembly GCA_025667525.1. NCBI lineage: Eukaryota > Viridiplantae > Streptophyta > Magnoliopsida > Asterales > Asteraceae > Glebionis > Glebionis coronaria. The sequence continues at coordinate 471,511,126 of CM046874.1, read as the reverse complement.
TAAGTCCTGTGTTCTTTAATCTCCTTCTACATTTCTTGGTTACTTTATCTTTGATCCGAATTACACATCTCATTCGTATGACTTGATGTTTTCGTGAGTAAAGGATTAATCTTCTTGGTTTACACATAAGTTCTTACACGTTTAAGCCATAAGCTCGTAATGCTTATTGGCTTTTTTTCGAGTTTAGCTTATTGATTTTCAGATTTTGCAAAAGTTTTAGTAATTTTAAATTTCATTCCATAAAGTTTCTAATCTTTCATGTTTTGGGAGTGATCGAATCTAAGCTTTTTGAATTGTTTGAGGGTCGCGTATAATAGCTTATTGCATTTGCTTATTGAGTTTTATGATCTCCACCAATTTCGGATTAAGTTACCTTCCATCGAAATCTTGGGGTTTTTGCACATTCCGACAGGTTCCTACACATTCCGATAGACTTTAGTGTTTTGATCGCAATAACCCATTAGGGTTTTACTTTGCGATCGGGTGGCTATATCCCCTTATTCCGATCTGGGTTGTGATCGCTCATTGCGATCGCACATTCCGACGGGATCAAGGTCTTTGCTAAGACGAAGTGCTGCCCAATTTTACTTTACAACATTCCGATCTGAACCATTTTGCGATCTAAGAACATTTCGACGAGTATCATTGCGATAAGTAGTTTTTACAACATTGCGATGGGAAGTAAGTTTAACATTCCGATGGACCTTGTATTGAATATTCCGATGGTTGTGATTTTGGTGTGTTTCCGATGGACATGAATTGTTTTATTCTGATTAACTAAGATTTTAAGTTTAAAAGTTTTTTTTAGTTTTAAGTTTCAAGTATTTTCATAAATTAACTTTTAGTTTAGTTTTGTCGAAGTTTCTACTTTACTAAACGACACTTTAATTACTTGCTATTAGTTTAAATTAGACAAACAAACCAAACCATTCTCTTGATTCACCAAAAGACAATTGAGTCACACTTTAGACCGGTTTTCAATTCGAAAGGATTCGGACGATAAGATTTTATACCTAGCCAAAAGCGAAGTATTAGAAAGGGTGTAACCGTTAAATTTAAAGCAGTTTATGGAGTGTGCTATAAACCTAAGGTTAGAACATAAAAGGATATATCATGGATATTGAGAAAGTTTTCAAACACTTACGATCGAGTGCTCCCATAAAACGAACACGAGAGGCTCCAATCGTGAAGATCATGATCATCTAAAAACCACATATCATAAACAACCATGGAACAAAGGTTAGAAGGGCACAAATCCCCACACGTTACTACATTAGAAAACGATAATATGTACATAGGATAAGCATGGGACTCTCCCACGAGGCACCTCGTTTTTGATTACCGAGTCATGAGCTCGACTCGATCCCCTCAATACTAATTATCATTGGGGAAGGTGATTAGGTCGAGCTAGTTCAAGGATGGAACTTCCCCGCCAAAGTAGTGCTTCAACCTATTTCCATTCACCTTGAAATTGGGGCCATCATTTTGAGCTAGCTCGATGGTCCCATAAGGAAAAACTTGAGTCACGGTGAATGGACCGGACCAACGGGATTTCAACTTGCCGGAAAATATTTTCAAACGAGAGTTAAAAAACAACACTTGATCTCCAATGTTAAAAAACCGGTTTTTAATTTTTGAGTCATGAAACTTTTTAGTTTTTTCTTTATAAATCAATGAATTTTCATAAGCAATGTCTCTCAATTCATCCAATTCATTTAATTGCATTTTCCAGTGTTTTCCTGCGGTCTCCATATCATCATTACAATGCTTAAGGGCCCAATAAGCTTTATGTTCGAGTTCAATTGGCAAATGACAATTCTTCCCATACACAAGCTTATAAGGAGTGCACTTGATGGGTGTCTTCTGAGCGGTCCTAAAGGCCCATAAAGCATCGTCCAACTTATCCGACCAAGATTGTCGGTTTTCCCCAATAGATCTCTCCAAGATCCTCTTCAACGCTCGGTTTAAAAGCTCGACTTGCCCACTCGTTTGTGGGTGATAAGCCGTAGAAAGCCGATGTGTAACTCCATATTTCCTTAAGACCCTTTCAAATTGGTCGTTACAATAATGGGTTCCACGATCGCTTACGATCGCACGAGGGGTTCTAAACTGAGAAAACAAGCTTTTCAAAAACTTGACTACCACATGAGCATCGTTGATGGGCAAAGCCTTAGCTTCCACCCACTTAGATAGGTAGTCAACGGCGACAAGGATGTACTTATTACCACGAGATGATGGGAACGGCCCCATAAAGTCAATGCCCCAAACGTCAAAGATCTCACACACTTGGATGATATTTTGTGGCATTTAATCGTGTTGTGAGGCTTTTCCTTGTCGTTGGCATGAGTCACACGACTTCACAAGTGCATGTGCATCTCGGTAAATAGTAGGCCAAAAGAAACCGGCATCAAAGACCTTCTTAGTCGTGAGATTATCACCATGGTGACCACCCGTGGGTCCCTCATGGCAAGCTCTAAGGATGTTAGAAGCTTTGGTACCAAAGACACAATGTCTAATAAATCCGCACAAGTCCGAAACAAGTAAGGGTCGTTCCAAAAATAGAACTTGACTTCACGAAAGAATTTTCGTTTTTGGTTGAGTCGTCATACCCTTGATGATGAAGTTCCCCGCATGGTAATTTGCGATGTCCGCAAACCATAGGGTAGATGAATCGAGCTTAGAATTCACTACACCAAGTGTCTCGAGAGGAAATGTTTCGGTGATTTCCTTTGGCTCGTAAACACTTTGGTGAGGATCTTCCAAACGAGAAACATGATCGACCGCTATATTCTCGTCTCCTTTTTTTCAAGTATTTTGTGATCAAATTCTTGTAGGAGGAGAATCCAACGAAGTAATCTCGGCTTTGCATCTTGTTTAGCCATAAGATACTTGATAGCCGAATGATTCGTATACACTATGCATTTAGTCAAGACGAGATAAGGTCGAAATTCCTCAAATGCATACACCACGGCAAGGAATTCCTTCACCTTTGTAGTGTATTTTAGTTGCCTCGGTCATCGTCTTGCTAGCATAGTAAATAGGAAAGAAGTGTTTTTCATGACGTTGCCCCAAAACAGCCCCAATAGCGTAGTCACTAGCATCACACATGAGCTCAAAGGGGAGGTTCCAATTGGGAGCAACAAGAATGGGGCTTCGGTAAGTTTCCTCTTAAGGATTTCAAAGGCTCATACACAATCTTCGTTAAAGACAAAAGGTGCATCTTTTTTGATGAGATGTGTAATAGGTCCAGAAATCTTTGAAAAATCCTTGATGAATCGACGATAAAAGCCCGCGTGGCCTAGGAAACTCCTAACTCCTTAACGGTTTTGGGATGAGGTAATTTGGCGATGACGTCTACCTTAGCTTGTTCTACCTCAATCCCCGCTTTCGAAATGTTGTGCCCTAAGACGATTCCACTTTTAACCATAAAATGACATTTTTTCCAATTTAGCACAAGGTTGGTTTCCTCACAACGCTTCAACATTCTATTAAGATTCGACAAACACGAAGTGAACGAACAACCAAATACGGAAAAGTCATCCATGAAGACTTCCTTCGTCTTCTCGATCATATCATGAAAAATAGCCATCGTGCACCTTTGAAAGGTTCCCGGTGTATTGCAAAGTCCGAATGGCATTCTACGATAGGCAAACGTTCCACATGGAAACGTAAACGTAGATTTCTCTTGATCACGAGGATCGATGGGGATTTGGAAGTAACCGTAAAAACCATCTAAAAAACAATAGAAATCGTTTCCCGCAAGACGCTCCAACATTTGGTCCATGAAGGGAAAGGGAAAATGGTCTTTTCGAGTGGCGTCATTCAACTTACGATAGTCAATGCACACTCTCCATCCGGTCACGAGTCTAGTTGGAATTAACTCGTTGGCATCGTTTGGCAAAATGATCATTCCTCCCTTCTTAGGGACACAATGAATAGGAATCACCCATGGGCTATCGGAAATAGGGTAAATCATTCTCGCGTCAAGGAGTTTTAGGACTTCCTTTTTGATGACGCCGTGAATTTTGGGGTTCACCCTCCTTTGACATTGGATTGTGGGTTTGTAATCTTCTTCCATTAAGATTTTGTGGGTACAAAATTTGGGATCGATCCCCTTAATGTCGGATAACTTCCATGCAATTTCCCCTTTGTGATCCTTTAGAACATCGATAAGTGCGGTTTTTTCATCATTCGAAAGATCTTTCGCAATAATAACCGACAACTTGTCGTCCTCCTCCAAAAATACATATTCAAGATGAGGAGGTAAATCTTTCAACTCTAGGATTGGTGGTTCCTCAATTGAAGATTTGGGCTCGATACTCATAACCTCCTCGTGTGGAGGAAATCGGAAAATCGTTAAGAAAATCCTTGATAATCGAGAAGTCCTCATCATTGTCGAGGTCTTCGTCACAAGTACGTGGAACATCGAATTCTTCCAACGTAAAACCACCACCTTCAAATGGAGTGAAGGTTGGTGTCGAGTTATCAAGAATGGGATCAAGCATAGTGGGATTGCCACTATTTTCATTATCACCAAAACCTAGAACTTCTTGCGAAATTTCCTTGCAAACAACGTCGATCATTTCAACGAGGTTTATGGTAGCAACGGAATAAACATGAGAAATTCGAGAATTTTGAGTTGCATTTATAACAAGTTCCTCGTCGTTGAAACGTAAGGTGATCTTTCTAGCATGCACATCAATTAAAGCCATAGACGTATCTAAAAACGAACGACCTAAAATGAGAGGAACTTGAGGATCCGTGGGAATATCGACAACGATAAAGTCTACCGGATAATAGAACTTTCCTACTCTCACAAAAACGTCTTCCGCCAATCCACATGCGGGAATCGTGGAATGATCGGCCAATTCGATAGACATTAGCGAAGGAATAAGATTAGGAAGATTGAGCGACTTAAAGACTGCAAGAGGCATCAAGTTAATACTAGCACCACGATCGGCCAAGGCATAGCATTCTTCCATATCTTGGATTGCACAAGGAATCAAGAATTTATCGGGATCACCGACTTTTTTTGGTATGCGGTTAAGATAAACCGATGAACAACTAGACAATTGTTGCAATTTCTCCTTGTTGTTCAACATACTCTTGAAGTTAGCGGCTGATATGTGTGTAAACACACATCTTTTCTACCACTTAATTACAATAATAACCGGACCAAAACGTGTATTTTATGTCTTTTATGTCGGAATTATGCGTGTTTTGTGTTTTTGTTGTGATTTAGGACGAAAAGGTGAAAAGTGGAGAAAATACGGACATTCACGGGCATTTACGGACTTTTATTGAAGAAAAAGATGAAAGACGAAGTCAAGAAGTCAAGAGTGCAAAAAGAACGGAAGTCCAAGACCAATTCTGAAGATTTATCGAAGAAAAAGTCAAAAGACGGAAGTTTATCAAAAGCCGAAGAATTAAAGTCTATTTTATTGAAGAATTTAAAGACGAGTTCAAAGAAATCCCGAAGCCAAAAGTCCTTTAAGTCCAAGTTTAAAGAAGATTAGAAGAAAAGGACTAATGATGCAATTAATGAAGATTAAAAGAAGGAGGGACTTAATCTCGCAATTAAGAAGAAATGAAGGAGGGGAGGAAGCTTCCTTAATCCTCCCCTATAAATAGTCATTAGTTGTTAATCATTTTCCTTGTTGGCTAACTTGACAAATTAGCTCTTCCACATTTATTTTCTTGCACATTAAATACTTGTCCAATTTAATTACCTTGTCTTGCACATTAAATTCCTTTAATTTCAAGTAAGCTTCCATTTAATTCTTGTCAATCTTTAATTTATCTTGTTAATCTCTCATCTACCTTTCTTAATCTTTGATTTTTATGTTTATGTTTGTGTTCATGTTCATGTTCTTATTTTGATTAAGTGGGTTTTTGATTATTGTGGTTAAATTTGTTAGTTTAATTGATATAGATTGCTTATTTATGATTGTTTGTTGTTTCGTTATTAGTTTAGTTAAATTGTTTGGTTGATTTTGGTTAAATTTGTGTTTAGATCATTGTTACTGTTTTCCCTTGTTCTTCGGGGAGTTTGTTTCTGTTTCTTTGTTCCCAGGAAAACTTCCGACTCAAGAGGGAGGGAGTTTGTTCATTTGGAACTTCAAAGTTCCGGATCAAGGGTTTCATCCGGAAGTCTTCTGAATCTAGAGTTGTTCATTCGGAACTCCAAAAGTTCCGAACCAAGTTAGCTTCATCCGGAAGTCCAAAAAGTTCCGGATCAGAAAGGTTTCATTCGGAACTTTAAAAGTTCCGGATCAAGCAATTCATTCGGAACTCCAAAACTTCCGGATCAGAGAGGGTTCATTCGGAACTTTCAAAGTTCCGAGTCAAGTCTTCCGAACGAAAACTTCCGGATCAACAAAAGTTCTGGATCAATATCTTCCGAACGAAGTTCCGGATCAAGGGAAGGAAAAAGTTCCGGATCAACACCAAAACTTCCGAGTCAAGATTGTTTCATTCGGAACTCAAAAAGTTCCGAGTCAAGCTAGTTCATTCGGAAGTTTTGAACTTCCGAATCAAGGGTTTCTTGTCAGGTTCTTTTTGGTTTTTCTTTTTAAATTTCAGTCTTTTATTTTCAAGCTTTATTTTTCCTGCCTTTATTTTAATTTCACTTTAAGTTTATTTGCCTTAGTTAAATTTTAGTCTTGCCTTAGTTTAAGTTTTAGGTGCGTTTTAAAATTTCCTTAGATAGATTTAAGTTTGCGTTATTTACTTTAGTGCCTTTTAATTTTAGTCACGCTTTTAAATACTTGCACCATTATTTTAATTAGACTTAGATTTACTTTAATTGCACTTTTACTTTAAAGTTTTGCACATTTATTTAAAAACAACCAAAAATATTTGTTTCACCAAAAACAATAGAGTCACATAGGGAACCTAGATCAATTCGTTAAGATACCGAGAACAACAATTGAACCTAGCAAAAACTAAACATTAAAATGGCGCCGCTGCCGGATCTTTTCGTAAAGATTAACGGTTTTCTGTGAGAGACGCGTCGCTTTTTGGGATCCGTTCACTTGTGAGCGTTATTTTCTTGCATAAAAAATTCAAAAAACCATAAAAATTAAAAAAATTGATAAAAATCCATAAAAATTAAAAATTTCAAAAATCCAAAAAGATTTTATCTTTCTTGTGTATATATATTGTTTTTGTGTTTGGTTTCTTTTTCTTTTGTCTTTGTAGGTGCATGCATACTAGATCTGCTAATTATCAAGAGCCCGAGCCTCAAGAAGATTTAGCTATGTCTGGTGTTAACAATAATAATCCACCGCACCCTAATAATAACAACAATGTTCTTCCACAGCCCGATCTTCGGACCATGGAGGAACTTTGTCAACCAACTATGTTTGGACGAGGAGGACCGATTGCACCGACGCAAATCAACGCTCCTGAGTTTTCGTTGAAGCACCACATGATTCAGCAAGTACAAACAAACCCATTCCGTGGATTGCCTAATGATGATGCCAACAAACACCTCGACAAGTTCATTACAATCACCCAAAGCATGAAGTTGGCCGGTGCCACAATGGATGAACTTCGCCTACAACTCTTTCCACATACTTTATTACATCATGCCGAGAAATGGTTTGATCGTCTCCCGAGAATTCAATTCACAATTGGGATGACATGACTCAACGCTTTTTGTCACGCTACTTTCCACCATCCATGGTCACGAGCCTTCGCAATTAGATCAGCGGTTTCATGCAAGACCCTGATGAATCTCTTTTTGATGCTTGGGAGCGATATAATGTCTTGATCGATAGATGTCCAAACCACAACATGCTCCCTGTAACCTTAATAGATACTTTCTACAACGGTTTGACTTATCGAGATCGTGATACGATTAATGCAGCCGCCGGTGGCACATTCATGAAAAGGAGACCCGAGGAGTGTAGAGAGCTAATTGAGAACATGACTACTCATCATAAAAACTGGGATTCCTCTGCTTCTTCAAGGAACAACCCGAGAGTCAATGTTCCCTCTACTTCAGCAAACCCTGAGATGACCGAACTCACCCGCATGATGACTGAAATGAGCAAAAGTATTACGCTTCTCGCTTCAAACCAACAACAACAACAAGTTAAAGCGGTTGCTAATCCTTGTGAAACATGTGGCGGTCCTCACTCATACACCGATTGTCCTTCTACACAAGGAAATCCGGAAAATGTGTATGCAGCTTATGGTAATTATTCACCGGAAAATTACCAAGCTCGACAACAAGGGGATAGAAATCTGCTAAGTTACCGTTCCAACAACTACCTTTCACCCGGTTTTTCTCCTCAAAACCAAAACCCCGCCAACAACTACAATAGAAGCAACCAAATCCCACCAAGAGCTTCTAATCCTTATCACCCACCCGCTCAACAAACCCCACCCATTAACCCCGATGTTGAAGCCACAATGAGAACCCAAGGTGAGCAAATCAAGAATCTGCAAAGCCAAATTATCAATCTTAGAGGAGATATCACGAAGCAAGGAAATGAGATAAGGTCCGAGGTTCGTGATAATATTCAATCCTCCTTCAGCACTCAAACGACTAAATTAAAGAATCTGTTGGCTAGTTTCTTGCCCACAGCTCAACCTTCTACTTCAAGTTCTCTACCTTCAAACACCGTCACTAATCCGCGAGCTAATATGAGTGCTATTACTACTCGTAGTGGAGTCACCATCGTAGGACCACCAATCCCGCCCCCATCATCTACACCTCCTCCACCACCATGTATCCCTACTCCTCCTACACCTAGTATTAGTACACCATTACCGTCTCCGCCTCGTAATGACGATGTATCTCGAAAGGACCCTTCAACATCTCAACCTTTACCAACTACACCTTCACCTTCCACCTATAAACCCAAAATCCCATACCCTTCTCGCTTAGGCAAGACCAACGATCTAACAAAGGAGGACTCTCAAGTGACAAAATATATCAATATGATTTCTCAAATGGGCTTCAGCATTAGTTTTCTTGAAGCACTTGTCCACATGCCCAAATTTGTTAAAGCATTTAAGGAATTGCTTAACAAGAAGGAGAAGTTGATTGAACTCGCCAACACACGCTTAAATGAAAACTGCTCTGCAGTTATTCTTAAAGAACTTCCGGAAAAGCTAGGAGATCCCGATCGTTTTATGTTGCCTTGCGTGTTCAACAAAACTGAAGAATTTACTGCCCTTGCTGATCTCGGGGCCAGTATTAATTTGATGCTACTGAGTGTTTGGAAAACACTATCATTACTCGACCTCACTCCAACAAAGATGACTCTTGAACTTTCAAATCACACTCTCGCTTACCCCGTTGGTATAGCCGAAGACGTGTTCATTAAAGTTGGCGCATTTACTTTCCCGGTCGATTTTGTCGTAGTTGATTATGAAATGGACCCTCGTATTCCTTTAATACTTGGTCGGCCATTCTTGAGAACCGGACGTGCTTTAGTAGATGTTGCCGAAGGTGAGTTAATCTTAAGAGTCGGGAATGATTCACAAATTTTTAAAATGGGGAAGCTTACAGGCAAATACTATGGACGAGAATCAGTGAATATGATTAATGTGCTCGATGACTTTACCGTCTATGACAATCCTCTATTCGATTCTTCCATCGATAATCCACTCTTTGAAGATAATGTGGATGATTCTCGCTCCACTTTGGACGCTTCTCCCATTTATGATTCTCCACCGGTCTTTGATGCTTATGATGATGATGATTCTAGCTCAGATTCGAACGATTTTGATTGTACTTCTGAGTACCCCGAGCTGCCCACTTTAGATGATTTTGATGAGGCTGATACTCTTTCGAGCGATTCTTCACATGATGAAGATCCTCCACCATCACTCGATCCTACTTTGGACGATTACTCATTTGAGGAAGACTTCTCTGAATTTCTCAACACTTACTTCCCTCATGAGAGTGATGCTCCTCCTTATGACTTTGAAGATTATCGTCTTGATCCTACTTTGGATTTGAAGAACATTCTGTCAAAGGAGAAGAAACCGGTTGACACCAATATCCGTTGCACATATGATTTGACACCTCTTTGTCCCCCTTCTGAGGACGAGGTTGTGCTTCTTTGCGGATCTTCTTCACACTCGGCTGAGCCTAAGTGCTATTTTCCCCTAAAGGAAAAGGTGTTCGATCCCGATATTGCAATCTTTGAGCCATCTCAGTATCCACCTGATGAAATAAAAGGAAAAATCTTTGGAAATTTTGAAGACATGCTTGCACTTCACCCTTGCTTCCACCGTGCTCCATCACTGCTTAAGGGAACCCTGCCACTTCTTCTTTGGCTTGCCTTGTTCACCTTAAGCTTGTGCTTATTGATGGACAAAAACTATGTCTTTGATCCTGGTGGATATGTTTCATGCTTCTTCCGTTGATGATCAAGGTCGAGTCTGGCTCATGACTCGGTTAACAAAAATCAAGCGCTTCTTGGGAGGCAACCCATGCATCTATCTTTTCGCTTTCTTTATCATAAGTGTAGGGGAGACCCGTTGGTTTGCTATTTCATCTCCTCACTTCTTAATCAGGGATTCGAGCTTCAACGATCCACTCTTGATGATTCTTGACGACCCGTGATTACGTGTTCTACTTTTTCCCGGTTCTATCCTAAACTCTTTTCGATTCACTATTTTATATTTTCTCAATATTAAAATAGGAATCTCTTTAGTTGTCTTTTCCTTAGCGAGATTTAAACAACGTGCACAATGTCCTAAGTGTAGGGGAGTTTACTCCCATATGCTTAAACATTGAGGACAATGTTTATCTTAAGTGTAGGGGGGACTTCTATCGAAGCTAAGTGGTCTTTTCCTTGTATTTGTCCTCATTTTAACCGGAAAATCAATTTTTCGACATTTTTCAAAATTTTTGATCTATTTTGGCCTATTAGTTTTTATCTTTGTATAGTTATTTTCTTTCTTTGCTAGAATAAATGTTTAATAAAGTGGTTTTAATTTTCAAAACGTTGTGAATCTTTTGACTCAACCCGAGTTTACTTATCTAAGTTACTCTAGCTAGTATCCTTAACGTGTTTAAGTCAAGTTTTGCTAGGCTTTTATATAGGGAGCTATAAAACGCGAAAGTCTTAACTCTCACGGGTTAAGAACAAGAACTTTTTGCAAGTTCCTATAATTGATCCTAGAGAGTCGTTTATCAAGGGAACTTTAAAACGCGATTTCTAAACTTGAAAAAGTCTAAGAATTTGCAAGATCCTATAGGCGACTCGAAAACCCAAAACTTTAATTTAATAGGCTAAGCATCCACGAGTCTCATTCCTTGAGATTTTAAACTGTGGAGAACGAGAGATGATAGAGCCAATTATAAGTTCGGTATTCTTTCGTGAATTTATGTGAGTTAATTATAAGCCTATTCTCCCATCGCTTGCTAATAATTTATCTGCTAATAAATAAGGTTGTACGATTTGAAAAGTTACTTAGCTTCTAGCCCAAGATCGTTTAAAAGTTGCTTGGTATAGATTAGAGTTCATAGCCAAGGCATAACTTATTGAAGCGGGACGCGAAGATTGGCGAGTCCAAAAAGGCCCTAACAAGGCATGAGGGCTATATTTTGTTGCTAAAGATCCAAAGTGATGTGAAGAATCATTTATCGAAAATCAATATGAAGGATCGAGACACACGACGAAAAGCAAATACTCCCCAAAAGTCATGGAGAAGTGTATCCGAAAAGACCCTAACAAGGTATGAGGACAAATAGATCCAAGTCATAAAAGGAGGCGGATCGTTGTATATCAAAGTCCAAAATAAAGATTGGAGAAAAATGAAGAAGTCGTGGTCCAAGTGTGAATCTCTCAAAACTTCAAGTGAAGAAATTCCTATTATGAAGAGAAGACCATTATTTCATAAACGTCTCTCAAGGTTTGAAGTATGAAGTCGCTGCCAAATATCGGTCCGAGAAAGGTCTCAAATCGCGAAGCGAGTTATGCCAAGATATGAACTTTATGAGGTCCCGAGAAGCAGTTTTAAAAGATTTTGTCCTTTAGCTAACTATTGATTAAATCGTTCACTTTATTTTCAGACTAAATAACTATCGAAATAAGTCAAAAATGCATCCTCGTGATCATTCAAGACAAATAATAAAATATAAGAGATACACCTAGGAATAAGGGAGTCTAATTGAATAATTGGCCCACATGAGTTCGTGATAGTTTACTAACTTATAATAACAATGATCTCGTTTTTAAGCTTGGTTTGGAGAAAGTGAAAACTTGAGGATGATGATTATTCATGACATTTCCAAAACCCAAGGTATGCTTTTGATTTCTTTATTTTGTATGTTTTTAATTTTCTATTTCTTTAATAAAGGCCAACGTGGATTAATTATGATGAAAAGTGTAAACGTGCTTTGTAACTAATGCATTGCATGAGGACATTGCAATGGTCAAGTGTAGGGGATTTGATATGTGTGTAAACACACATCTTTTCTACCACTTAATTACAATAATAACCAGACCAAAACGTGTATTTTATGTCTTTTATGCCGGAATTATGCGTGGTTTGTGTTTTTGTTGTGATTTAGGACGAAAAGGTGAAAAGTGGAGAAAACACGGACATTCACGGGCATTTACGAACTTTTATTGAAGAAAAAGATGAAAGACGAAGTCAAGAAGTCAAGAGTGTAAAAAGAACGGAAGTCCAAGACCAATTCTGAAGATTTATCGAAGAAAAAGTCAAAAGACGGAAGTTTATCAAAAGCCGAAGAATTCAAGTCTATTTTATTGAAGAATTTAAAGACGAGTTCAAAGAAATCCCGAAGCCAAAAGTCCTTTAAGTCCAAGTTTAAAGAAGATTAGAAGAAAAGGACTAATGATGCAATTAATGAAGATTAAAAGAAGGAGGGACTTAATCTCGCAATTAAGAAGAAATGAAGGAGGGGAGGAAGCTTCCTTAATCCTCCCCTATAAATAGTCATTAGTTGTTAATCATTTTCCTTGTTGGCTAACTTGACAAATTAGCTCTTCCACATTTATTTTCTTGCACATTTAAATACTTGTCCAATTTAATTACCTTGTCTTTCACATTAAATTCCTTTAATTTCAAGTAAGCTTCCATTTAATTCTTGTCAATCTTTACTTTATCTTGTTAATCTCTCATCTACCTTTCTTAATCTTTGATTTTTATGTTTATGTTTGTGTTCATGTTCATGTTCTTATTTTGATTAAGTGGGTTTTTGATTATTGTGGTTAAATTTGTTAGTTTAATTGATATAGATTGCTTATTTATGATTGTTTGTTGTTTCGTTATTAGTTTAGTTAAATCGTTTGGTTGATTTTGGTTAAATTTGTGTTTAGATCATTGTTACTGTTTTCCCTTGTTCTTCGGGGAGTTTTTTTCTGTTTCTTTGTTCCCAGGAAAACTTCCGACTCAAGAGGGAGGGAGTTTGTTCATTTGGAACTTCAAAGTTCCGGATCAAGGGCTTCATCCGGATGTCTTCTGAATCTAGAGTTTTTCATTCGGAACTGCAAAAGTTCCGAACCAAGCTAGCTTCATCCGGAAGTCCAAAAAGTTCCGGATCAGAAAGGTTTCATTCGGAACTTTAAAAGTTTCGGATCAAGCAATTCATTCGGAACTCCAAAACTTCCGGATCAGAGAGGGTTCATTCGGAACTTTCAAAGTTCCGAGTCAAGTCTTCCGAACGAAAACTTCCGGATCAACAAAAGTTCTGGATCAATATCTTCCGAACGAAGTTCCGGATCAACACCAAAACTTCCGATTCAAGACTGTTTCATTCGGAACACAAAAAGTTCCGAGTCAAGCTAGTTCATTCGGAAGTTTTGAACTTCCGAATCAAGGGTTTCTTGTCAGGTTCTTTTTGGTTTTTCTTTTTAAATTTCAATCTTTTATTTTCAAGCTTTATTTTTCCTGCCTTTATTTTAATTGCACTTTAAGTTTATTTGCCTTAGTTAAATTTTAGTCTTGCCTTAGTTTAAGTTTAAGGTGCGTTTTAAAAGTGCCTTAGATAGATTTAAGTTTGCGTTATTTACTTTAGTGCCTTTTAATTTTAGTCACGCTTTTAAATACTTGCACCATTATTTTAATTAGACTTAGATTTACTTTAATTGCACTTTTACTTTAAAGTTTTGCACATTTATTTAAAAACAACCAAAAATATTTGTTTCACCAAAAACAATAGAGTCACATAGGGAACCTAGATCAATTCGTTAAGATACCGAGAACAACAATTGAACCTAGCAAAAACTAAACATTAGCGGCAAATCGAGGCATCATGACCAAAGCATCGGCAAAACTCACATTAAAATGAACGTCACGAAAAAATTTCATAAAAAGCTCAACTTCGTAGTTATCGCGCTCTTGACATTTCTCCTTTCTAAGTCTCGATGGATAGGGCAAAGGTGGTGTGGGTTGAGGCATAGGCATAGCCTTTAGAATCTCGGGTTCCAATGATGGTAATGGGTCAACCGTAGGTGTGGCATGAGCGGTACTTCATGGGATTGGGACATTCTCCTTTTTGACCATCACCTCGGGTTCTTCCTCAGTTGCTTCCTCCGTAGGAGCAATTGGTTGAGGAGTCGGTTCCTTAAGTGTCTTACCACTTCGTGTGGTAATCACGTTCATCTCTCCCTTAGGGTTCGATATGGTATTGCTAGGAAGACTACTCGAAGACGGTTTACACATTATATGTCACACCCCACCATGGCGGAATATGGGACGCGACGTATGGATATCATCACAACAATAGCGTGTCTATAGAGTTAACTAAATGAAATAGAAATGTCATAAAAAGGTGACACAATGTCATGACAATATCTCAAACAATGTAGGCGTCTAGGTAAGTAGGTAACAGGCCTACCTCTTACCAAAGACATACAAATAAACAAACATCGAACATATAGGTACCATAAAGTCTACTTAATTAAAGACAAAATAAAATCTAAGAAGAAAGGGATTCCTCCTAATGCAATCCTAGAAGCCTCTATACTCTAGCCACTTCTAACATCATCTTGCACAACTACCTCACCTGAAAATGACACTAAAATCTGTCAACATAAAGTTGGTGCTAACATAGGTTTAAGTTATCAAAATATCTTAAGAAACCTTGTCAACCGTTGTAAATAAGTTGAAGAGAACAAGTTAAAGCAATGGACCATAATGTGATAATCATGTTACATACAATTACAATCAAAGCACAATTATAACAATCAAGAACATACAATAAGAAAAATGCACCACACTATTAACAATCAAGAAGTATCCCGTCACACACACAAGAACACACCAGACTATCCGGATCTTTCCCACACCACCTGTGGAAGACGAACTATATCCCCGTCGAGGTATCTTGCCTCCGAAGAGGCGATGCACAAGTACTCAGGACGGATCGTGCCCCACGAAACAAGAACCCAGAACTAAGAACTCAGGACGGATCGTGCCCCACACTCCACACACATCACAACTGGTCCCATAGACGCCCATACTTCTAAGTACCAAAGCCAATCACAACACAAACAAGATTCACATAGCAGAACACATATCAAATCACATATGAGAACACATCAGCACGCATGTCACACGATAACACATCTATGTCCAAACATTTATAAAAATGTAGTACCAAAAGACTTTAGGATACCACAAGTGTGATCTCCATCCCATACTAGAAGAAAACATTTAAAAACTTAGTTAAAATGGGACTATGAACTCACCTGAATGCTTCTTCACAAGTCCTCGCACTAGCAACAAACTAACAAACCAAAAACACGCAATCAATACATGAACCAATCACTAAGATGGCTCATCAACCTATGATGGACATCTAGCCCATTCCCATATAAATACCTCATTGATAAGCTCTAATCACCTCATTACTCTTCCTTAACAAGTCCTTAACTTGGTTAAGTTTAATAACTATCCCGTTCATATTTTACACAAAATAGTCCCAGTTTTTAGGTCTCAAAACTTTAAGTCAAACGTCCACTTAAACATACCCATGGTTTCTGTAAAAGGAATATTCATACCCTTACATATGTTAGCTAAAACCTCCCACTTTCCCTAACCTTAAAGCTATTGTTAAGGCCCCGATATATATATATATATATATATATATATATATATATATATATATATATATATATATATATATATATATATATATATATATATATATATATATATATATATATATATATATATATATAGACTTTTGTCATTCTAGATTTCTTGATTTTAAACATACTAAAAGTTTGTTACAATTAAGGGGTCTTACCCTAAACCATAACCTTAGCCCAAGTGCAGATACTTAATACAATATATAAACCATCTCTCATGTTCGTGAGAAGATCCCAATGCAACCCTAAGTACCCCAAACAACCCAAAACTTAAAAAGAAAACTGGCTGACTTCAAAACTGTTTTGACCTCCGACTGTTGTAACCTGTTTTTGACCCACTTCCAGACCTCCAATTTAATTCTAGTTTCTTGCATTGGAAAGCCACTTCAATTACCTTTTCAGGGATACTTGGATCGCATCTTGAATGTTCCTAGAACTCCCGATATGATCAAAACAATTGACTCAAAATTCTGCCCATTTTTTAAAAACGGGTTTAATCAAATCAACCTCATTAATTAACCCTAATCCCACATAAATAACAAGCCCTAATTTATGTAATTATTATAACCCCATTAATATAACATTAATTTACTGTTTATAAATTAACCCTAACCTAAATCCATCATAAGATGATCAATTAAACATAAAAACAATTTAATTAAAAAGGTTTAAGAAGGTTTTTACCTTTAATTCAATGGAAGATGAAAAACTATGAAAACCCCTAAAAAAACTCTTCTAGCCGTCGCCTATGAAGTTCCAGGAGAGAAAAATATGGTTTTTGATTTATTAGAAAACCTTATATAGTGTGTTCACAAATCCTAGTCCAAGTAGAAGCCCACTTTCCATTTTTTTCCCTTCCTTTTCTTTTGATTCGTCCAAACCGACCCATATGCCACTAATTTCCTTTTTTTATATTTTATTATTAATATATGTATTAATAACATTACCTTAATTTTCCTTAATTTATTTCAGCTCCTAAAGCCTCCAAAACCTCAAAACCGTAAAACTAGTCAGTTTTTACGCGTTTTACCGTAAAAGACGTAAATATACACTTTTATAAAAAATCTCAAATTTTGAAATAAACTTTATAAGTAAGTCCTAAATGACTTAAAACCATCCCGAAAAATATCCATATGACTAATTACCTCATCCGAGACCTCTAAATGCTAAACCGTAAATCGTAAAAAAAATACTATTACTATAATACTTATACGTATACATAAAAACCAAAATATCACCATTTTCATTTCATAGTCACCACTTGTGAGCTCATGAACATGAAATAACCGTTCCTCGATTTACTTATGAGTAATTCTATACTCATAAACGATAACCACACCAACCTTAATCACTCAAAATAAACACGTAATCACACAAATTAAGTAAGCACACACAAAATAACCTAAAAGTAAGACCAAGTGACAAATCCAAAACCTAGGGTTGTCACATCACTCCCTCCTAATAGAAATCTCGTCCCGATATTTACTCCCAACCTCAAACTTATTCTCAGCAAACAAACGAGGATACATATCCCTGATAAAACCTTACGTTCAAACGTGAACCCAGTTTAAACTAAAATATTTTCAACCAACAACACATGAGCCTTAACCGTCTGCGAGGAAACATATTAAAACCTAATTTTATGTAACCAACCTAACTAAATCTCGCAACTCATCAAACAAGAACTGTCTTGAAATCAAGTTAGGAGACATTACATAACTCGACGAGTTTAAAACTGTCACCCCGATTTCGGTCTTACTCATAAATACCATAAATCAAAACTCATCAAGATATAACCATGTGCTTTAATGTCTAAATAAATCTCAAATTCTATCCCAACTCATCTCTATGTTAACCCTCCAAGTGTTCATTACCCCAAAATAACTAAAACACAAGTTTAAACCATGTTGTCCGAAAATTAACCTTGAACTCGACACTTGTACAATTAATTCGACCAAGCTACTGACTTCCAATTACCAAACTTTCTGAATATATGAAAAGTACGTTCCGAGTACATAATTTAGGCTTTTGAATCACTCAAAAACCTTTAAAACGAATAAGTTATGACCAAAACGATTTTAAACCAAAAAAAAACCCGTTATTAATTACAAAATTCAAGGTCTAATTTATTTTAATTCCAAAAAATTTAAACTCTCACCCATCATATGATTAATACATGATTTTAACATATTTAAGTTAATAAGAACAAAAATTCTAACTAAAGAACAATAACTTTAGGTGATCAAAACCAAAATATTTTAAAATAAACAAGCCATGCTTATATGTTAAAAAAAATTTATATTCCACCTTATTTCAAACACGTTTTCGACACTTTACCCTCATTTTATCGACTACCAACAACTATTTTTATTTTACTATTTGCAAGTTTTTTTTACCATGTAAGACTCAAAACAAAAGATATCGTTATTCCAAAATAAATCTCCACCCTCTCAATAGCTTCTACACCAAAAGTACCGTACAAAAAAACACGTGAAATGAGGACTCGATAAATGCGCTACTACAGAAGTTGAACATCCCAAAGAGAAAAGAACTAGCAAACCATCCTAAGAATACAACCGATAAGTAGAAGGGAATTGTTCATAGGCATATGCATACGTACACTCAAATTCATCCAGCATATACTATAAACAAGCATGTATTAACCCTCTTTCATGCAACCATATTTAGGAATCCATTGATGTCTTGGTACTTGTATAACTATGTTGGCCACCATACTTATACAAGTCCCCTTTCACCAATGCACTCCCTCCTATGATGACACTTATAAGAATTAATACTACACATAACACATCGGTCTACCAACTCAAATAAGCAAATAGATCCTACAACTCATATAAGCACATAATCCACAACATAACATAAGGTCCAAAATCACATGTATTAAAATAACATAGCCAATGCATGAAATAAATAAACTCGTGATCCAACTGAACCACCGTAGACAAAATTCGAAATGTATAAAGAACATGAAAACGTAATTAAAGGAAATCCAACAACGACTAGCGTATACGACTATAGTTCAACCCGCACTATTCAAAACTCGAAAAGAAAATAACATGTAGCTAAGAATGAACTTACTATGGTTCAATTCATACTAGTCAAAACATCGCAATAAATAACATCCAAACACATCCATTAATATAAAATGCACACATAGTCCTATGACGCCTATATGCGTGGACCCTTAAGCTATAGACTAGGCTACGCGACTAGGCAACCTAATTCTCTATAACCATTGTCTCTGATACCATTCTGTCACACCCTACCATGGCGGAATATGGGGCGCGACATATGGATATCATCACAACAATAGCGTGTCTATAGAGTTAACTAAATGAAATAGAAATGTCATAAAAAGGTGACACAATGTCATGACAATATCTCAAACAATGCAGGCGTTTAGGTAAGTAGGTAACAGGCCTAACTCTTACCAAAGACATACAAATAAACAAACATCGAACATATAGGTACCATAAAGTCTACTTAATTAAAGACAAAATAAAATCTAAGAGGAAAGGGATTCCTCCTAATGCAATCCTAGCAGCCTCTATACTATAGCCACTTCTAACATCATCTTGCACAACTACCTCACCTGAAAATGACACTAAAATCTATCAACATAAAGTTTGTGAGAACATAGGTTTAAGTTATCAAAATATCTTAAGAAACTTTGTCAACCGCTGTAAATAAGTTGAAGAGAACAAGTTAAAGCAATGGACCATAATGTGATAATCATGTTACATACAACTACAATCAAAGCACAATTATAACAATCAAGAACACACAATAAGAACAATGCACCACACTATTAACAATCAAGAAGTATCCCGTCACACACACAAGAACACACCACACTATCCGGATCTTTCACACACCACCTGTGGAAGATGAACTGTATCCCCGTTGAGATATCTTGCCTCCGAAGAGACGACGCACAAGTACTCAGGACGGATCGTGCCCCACGAACCAAGAACTCCGAACCAAGAACTCAGGACGGATCGTGCCCCACGCTCCACACACATCACAACTGGTCTTATAGACGCCCATACATCTATGTACCAAAGCCAATCACAACACAAACAACATTCACATAGCAGAACACATATCAAAGCACATATGAGAACACATCAGCACGCATGTCACACGATAACACATATATGTCCAAACATTTATAACAATATAGTACCAAAAGATTTTAAGAACACCACAAGTGTCATCTCCATCCCATACTAGAAGAAAACGTTTAAAAACTTAGTTAAAATGGGACTATGAACTCACCTGAATGTTTCTTCACAAGTCCTCGCACTAGCAACAAACTAACAAACCAAAAACACGCAATCAATACATGAACCAATCACTAAGATGGCTCATCAACCTATGATGGACATCTAGCCTATTCCCATATAAATACCTCATTGATAAGCTCTAATCACCTCATTACCCTTCCTTAACAAGTTCTTAACTTGGTTAAGTTTAATAACTATCCCGTTCATATTTTACACAAAACAGTCCCAGTTTTTAGGTCTCAAAACTTTAAGTCAAACGTCCACTTAAACATACCCATGGTTTCTGTAAAGTAATATTCATACCCTTATATATGTTAGCTAAAACCTCCCACTTTCCCTAACCTTAAAGTTACTGCTAAGGACCCGATATATATATATATATATACTTTTGTCATTCCAGATTTCCTAATTTTAAACATACTAAACGTTTGTTACAATTAAGGGGTCTTACCCTAAACCACAACCTTAGCCCAAGTGCAGATACTTAATACAATATATATACCATCTCTCATGTTCGTGAGAAGATCCCAATGCAACCCTAAGTACCCCAAACAACCCAAAACTTAAAACGAAAACAGGCTGACTTCAAAACGGTTTTGACCTCCGACTGTTGTAACCTGTTTTTGAGCCACTTCCCCACCTCCAATTTAGTTATAGTTTCTTGCATTGGAAAGCCACTTAAATTACCTTTTCAGGGATACTTGGATCGCATCTTGAGTGTTCCTAGAACTCCCGATATGATCAAAACAATTGACTCAAAATTCTGCCCAGTTTTTAAAAACGGGTTTAATCAAATCAACCTCATTAATTATCCCTAATCCCTCTAATTACAAGCCCTAATTTATGTTATCATTATAACCCCATTAATATAACATTAATGTTTTTAAATTAACCCTAACCTAAATCCATCATAAGATGATCAATTAAACATAAAAACAATTTAATTAAAAAGGTTTAAGAAGGTTTTTACCTTTAATTCAATGGAAGATGAAAAACTATGAAAACCCCTAAAAAACTCTTCTAGCCGTCGCCTATGAAGTTCCAGGAGAGAAAAATATGGTTTTTGATTTATTAAAAAACCTTATATAGTCTGTTCACAAATCCTAGTCCAAGTAGAAGCCCACTTTCCATTTTTTTCCCTTCCTTTTCTTTTGATTCGTCCAAACCGACCCATATGCCCCTAATTTCGTTTTTTTATATTTTATTATTAATATATGTATTAATAACATTACCTTAATTTTCCTTAATTTATTTCAGCTCCTAAAGCCTCCAAAACCTCAAAACCGTAAAACTAGTCAGTTTTTACGCATTTTACCGTAAAAGACGTAAAATATACACTTTTATAAAAAATCTCAAATTTTGAAATAAAATTTATAACTAAGTCCTAAATGACTTAAAACCATCCCGAAAAATATCCATATGACTAATTACCTCATCCGAGACCTCTAAATGCTAAACCGTAAATCGTAAAAGAAATACTATTACTATAATACTTATACGTATACGTAAACACCAAAATATCACCATTTTCATTTCATAGTCACCACTTGTGAGCTCATGAACATGAAATAACCGTTCCTCGATTTACTTATGAGTACTTCTATACTCATAAACGATAACCAAACCAACCTTAATCACTCAAAATAAACACGTAATCACACAAATTAAGTAAGCACACATAAAATAACCTAAAAGTAAGACCAAGTGACAAATCCAAAACCTAGGGTTGTCACATTATAGCCTCAACTATTGATGAAATTTTATCCTCAAACATAGATTGCCTCTTCTCGGCCTTAATCATCTCTTGTTTTATTTCATGTTGCCCTTGTTCCATTTTTTGTAGGTTTTGTTGTAACCTTGTTACATTTCCCTCCATTTTTTTTGTATGGATTTTAAGCTCATTTGCTAACTCGTTTTTCAACTCTTTCTTTAAGTCATTCTTAAACTCGGATCTTAGGCTAATGATCTCTCTTTGAATATTGTCAAACCTATCATCGTTTCCATTTGCGTATTCAACAAATTCATTTGGAAGGTCTTTCAAAGTTTGCAAACCTTTGTTGTTGTTTTGAAAATCATTGTTTTGATTTTTGTTTGAAACTTGATTGTTACTAGCCCCTTGATTCCCATAGTTTCCTTTGTAATTGTTTTTGAAATCAACTTGATTGTTTCGATAGTTGTTGTTAGCATTTTGATTGGGAGCAAAACCCGGTGGAGTCAATTGATTAGAGCGGGTAACTTGACCGTTTTGGTTGTAAGTTCTTGTGGCCGCGTAGGCACTCGAAGTGTTACCACCGTTGGTAATGCACTCAGATAAATCATGACCTCCACCACAATACATACATGAAACCTCAACCGCTTTAGCCGTAGCGGGATCACTTTGTTCACCAACTTTGAATTAAATTAAAAGTCCTTTAAGCTTATCAAAGATTTTGTTTTCCAAGTTCGCCTCAATTTGGCAAGCATCGATGGTATTGGACAATGAAGGTGAAGCCGAAGACGAAGCCTTACGAACACTCGATGTGTTACGAGGACTATACACCTTAGATCTATTCTCAATTATCAACAACGCTTCCTCAACCGTTTTACACAAAAAATTACCACCCGCGGCGGCATTAAGATAATCCCTTTCATGATCTTTTAAACCATTGTAAAACGTGTCAATTTGATGCAAGTCGGAAAAACCGTGATGAGGAAAATCATGTAACATTTCCTTAAACCTATTCCCAGCCGTTGAAAAACTCTTATTAAATTCTTGTGAAAATTTTGAATTCTCGTTTTTCAAATGCGTAGTGTTAGAGGGCGGAAAAAATTGGTTCACAAACTTTGAAACGAGATCCTTCCATGTCAATATAGAATTGGGTGGCTCTTTCTCTAACCAAATTTTAGCGGGCCCCGCTAAGGAATACGGAGAAAGCATCATCTTAATCGAATCATTAGCAACATCCTTAAATTTGCAAGTGGCGGTAAGACGATTGAATTGGCGGATATGGTTGTGCCGGTTGTCCTTTTCATCACCACGGAATTTGTTGTTTTGGATCATCGACAACAAACCCGTTTTCACTTCAAAATTCTCCGCAAGGATAGCGGGAATAAGATAGCCTCTCCATAATCCTTGGTGGGTGCTTGAAATAACTCCATCATAGTTCGATTCGCCATGGTTGGTTCTTCTTCTACGATAGGTTCGTCAATAGGAGACTCCTCACTAGAAAGATTAGGAGTAGGTGTTGACTCCTTTCGGTTTTTTCGTTTACATGCACGTCTTGCTTGATTACGAGTAACCATAAACGTCACGTACAACGTGGGGATGAGCAAAGAAGATTCTTTTTGGTGTTTTTAATTTTTCCAATTTTTTTTGTGGTTTTTTATTGTTTTTACTTTTTTTGAATTTTTTGATTGTATCAGGTAGACAAAAATCTACAAATCTCATCCTTAATCAAATCTCGCGATTAAAGAAGCCTCAAGGAATGAAAACGATCACGTGAATTGAACGCCTTCGATGACTTTAGAACGTTGGTGGAACACCAAAACGTTCAAGAGGGTTTAATCAAATGAAACCAAGAAAATATATATGATACTTAGATAATACTTTGGTTGGCAAACCCTCGATTAGCCCTTTTTATTTAAACACGCACAAGCAAGCGGGGAAACGGGGCGGCGCCAAGCACTTAAGAGCCTTTTTCCTTAGGGTATATTTTATAATACCCGCCTTATACCCGCCTTATAGTTTGTGTTTTTCAAAAATAAGCTTCACGAAAGTATTTATCTATTTTGCCTTTTCTTTCTTGTTTGAGATTCGCATACAATGATTGAGTAATGACCTCCCAATCAAGGTTGTGTTTTCACACTTTTGGAGTACTTGTGAATTTATTGTTCTACGTATACAATCTAGTAATATTCACACAAAAAAACGAAAACCGATAATACGTATTAGTAGAGTGCTACTAATACAAATAAATATTATGGCTATATAAAAACAACAATTGTTCAAATCAAAACACAACACGCCTCCTCGGCAGCCACACCAAAATGATAATTGTAAAATACGTCTTTTAGGAAAAAGAACGTAATTAGGGCAAGTATTAACAAATGGTTTAGGAAAACCACAAGTAAGTGACCCAAAGTGGGGATCGTTCTCAAGGAGGCTAGTGTGTTGTATAAGAAATGATTAACGATGTGATTATGATTATGAGAAAAGGAAAATAGAAAAGAGATTAGAAGAGAATGACGGTTACGATTATGAATTAAACTAAGACGATAAGTCGTGCACGTAAAACCGTAAAAAGTGACCAAAATTAAAAATTAACCTAAACATTCCTAGAAAATTGCAATAAATCCTAAAAAGTATAATTAGAGTTTACAAAAAATCAAAAATCACTCAAACCTTTTATTTAATTAAATAATAATTTTTTAATGATAATTAAAGCCCAAAAAATCAATTTAATTAACAAAAAGCCCAAAATGAGATTTTTTAACTTGTAAACCTCTAAAATGACATAATTAAATTTAAAAGTATTTTTGAAAATTTTTAAAATTAATTAAAACTATTTAAAAACAATTAGAAACTATTAAAACTTAAAATAATTCTAAAAATTAATCTAATGACAATAAAATTAATCTAAAAACTGTAAAATTCCCAACATAATGTATTTGAACTAAGAAAAGTGAAAAACTTGTAAAAATCTAAATTTTAATTTTTAATAATAAAATAATAATAAAATATTAATAAAAATCCAAAATTTATAAACAGTTTTAAAAAGTTGCAAACTAGTTTATTTTAACCTAAATAAAACAAAAATGGACTTGAAATTACAAAAATACCCCTATTAGGCCTTGAAATGGGCCAAAAGTCCAAACAGACCCCTTAATGGGCTTTTTATGGCCCAATAAGAAAAACGTTGTCCAAATAAGCCCAAAACTTCATATCATACTTAAAATTTGATTTTAAGAACAAAACTCTGAAGGCCCAAAAGCTGAAAATGTGTTTAAGCTAGCTTATTTCAAAGCAGCTTATTCTTAATGGCTTTTTGGCCCATTAAGCTATAAGCTGATGCCATAAGCTAAAAATTGACACACAATCTTCTTTTGAGTTACTTAAGAGATCTATGAAAAGAAAAATTATAAAAAGCACAAGAAATAAGCCTAAAATAAGCCAAGACTCTCTTCACAAAACGAAAAATAGTCGTTTTTGAGTTCTAGACCACCTAAAGTGTTGATTCAAGTTTCAAAAGGTTTTAAATGACTTAATTAAGCAAAATAATCAAAAAGTTTTCCAATAAGCACAAGCAATAAGCCAGAATAAGCGGATAAGCACTTATGTAAAAGTCAACTTAATGAGTTTTCTAGTAAAAAGTCAAAGTCAAACCCTAATAAGCTCCAGATCAAATCAATGGGTCAAATAAGGAAGATCTATCATAAAAAATAATTTGTTGCAAGTCCGGATAAGCAAAATGGCTTATGAATAAGCTATTTGATGTTTTACACAAGCAGGGGCTAGTTTTGGAGGTTCAGCAGTGGGAAAAATTTCCACTGCTTGACCAAATTGACTTTTTGTGTTTTGTGACTTTTTTGTGGATTCAGGTTAAGCAATGGCACCCAAGTGATCATTTAATCACAAGGAGTCAATATCAACAACAAAAACACAATTCCAATCAGCCAATCAATACAGTTTAATCAAAACATCACTAGATAAGCACCAGACATGAACAAGCTATAATTAATTCACCAAATGCATACACAAGCTATAATTAATTCAAATGAACAAATATAAACAGGTTTCATGCATTGATTCAAAGTCTAGATCAAGATTCAAGAAGATTAAAGTTACCGATGAATAAAGAACATGCAAACTTTATACTTTGTTGATATACTTGACCACAAATCCAATTTCAAACACTCAAATCTTCTTAACAAGTTATATTAAGTATGTTTAATCACTTGGTATCCCTAAGAATGCATACAAACTAAGTGTTTCCAAAATCTTAGGGCAAAACAAGCAGATTTCCAACTTTTATAGCACAATCAAGATTTTGATGTTTTAAAACCAATAACTTGCAGCAATGAGCACTTAACCAAGCATATAACAGATACCAACTCAAACAATCAACAAACAACAAGTCAATAACAACTTAAGCAATTAAACAGGTTAACCCAAACTCCCCTTATCTTTTTCCAATTAATATTTAAACAAGTATAAGTGTGATTCAATGTTACCCAAGCCCAATCAAACACAATGACATATATATTATGCAGTATCAAGCAAGATTAAGCCACAAAAACAACAAGAACACTAGCAGAACAAAAAATCATAAAAATCAACTATTTTGATAGATTTTGGGTTCAAGGACTCAAACCTCATGAATGTACATCCACACTCACAAATTTTTGAGTTGATGTGCCTAGCAAAACAAGGCACAAGCTTCCACAAACAAGCTGCTAAGATTCAACAAGGTTAGGACAATAATATGAAAATCAGAAAAGTGACAAAGCTTTGATTATTGCAACCTTTGTACCCACTTCTTGATTATCCCCAAACCACAAGCTCCCAATACCTTGATAATCTTCTTATCAGGGTATTTAGATCACTTGCAGCTCAAAAAGTCCAAGAGTGTACCAAAGACTTAGCAAAATATCAAGATTTTTGGAAAATATGCAATTTCTTGCACAAACTTTAAAAACAGGCTTTAGGATTCAAGATTCATAAACATTAAACATAAACAAGCAGATAATAAGATTGGCACTTGGGTTTTCTTCACAAATTCAAACTCTATTTCATAAACTGAAAGTAGAATTTACAAAAAAGTGAACAATGGTAAAACCAAGAGCAGGGCGCAATGTGGATACCCTAATGCCTTATATAGGCTACAAATGTTCTATGAATGCTGAAAAATACATAAACCCTAATGTGTAAAGTTCCCAATGTGCCCTTGTCGATTTTGAATACTTGGAATCATGTGATGGAATTTTGGCTGTTTGTGTGAGTTGTAAAGGTTGAAATTGTATCCAAAGGCTCATATTGAAGCTTAGGAATGAAGCTAAACATGGTGTGTTGATTCTCTGGTAAGTTTTGGGAGTTTCTCCCAAAACCGTGTACAAGGTTGGTAACATGTGAATATGGGGTGATGTGGCATGCAAGGTGAGAGTTGGGATGTGTCTAGTGTCACCCTAATCATCATTCTGAAAGAGATTAGGGCTTAATTACAAGTAACTTGAGAAAACCCAATTTTCCTAAGAACACCAAGAACACAGGTTTTAATCTTTGTTTTAGGTTTAAAAAGTGTTTAGCGCGTGTTTTTAATATTAATTAACGTTTGAAAAGTTAATTAAATATTAAACGGTGAGTGGATGGTGAGGTGGAAGCAGGGTGGGTTTTGATTGGTGGATTTTGGTGAGTGGGGCACGTGGCAAGCTGCCTACTGTCTAGGTAAGTTTCTTGTCGCCCATGTTTAACCCCTCCTTTCTTCTTTCTTTGTCATTTGAAGTTTAAACAAGCCAAAACCGGATTCCTTTGTTATGAAAGTTTTCTTTTTCATACTTTCTCCCCAAATAGTTTAGCAAAGTATTTTTAGGGGTACTTTTTGCCATTTCTTGATATTTGAAGGACCAAACTTGTTCCTTCTTATATCTTGAAGGTCTTCATGGCATGTTTGACTTTGAGGAGGACTAATATTGACGATTTAGTTTTGTTGAGGGACTAAACTTGCTAATTCTTCAAAGTGGAGGACCCTTTTTGTAATTTTGACAAACTTTAAGGACCAAACTTGTAGTTATGAATAAACAAGGGTTTAAAGAGTCAATTCTTCAATATTGGAGGACCCTTCTTGTAAAATCTTAATTTCTTCAAGGTTATTTCTTAGAAAATCAACACTAAGGCTTGGTTCATTGTGCGACTTCATTTCCCGTGTTCGTTTTTGCTTGTTCTTGTGATCTTTTGTCATTTTCTCAATATGCAAACCTAAAATACACAAATAACAAACACAAGCATATATTTGGCATTTTTCATGATATTTAATGCATTTAAAGCCCGTTTTGGACGATGATACCATGTATAAAAGCAGTCTCATCAGGATGCGTTCGCCCAGGATCCTACCTTCGCCCCTGATTGGGAGCTCCCTACATCCTCTTACCTAACGAGTACATTTGACTACGCAAGATTTTTAGACAACATCATGCCCCCTAGCCGAGAGGTAGTGCTTGAAGGGATGAGTGATTCTATGTTGGCCGATGAAGCAAGTTATCTGGCAGCGTAACAGGTGACACTGACATCACACCTCAAGAAGAGATACCTGGGGTTGTCTGCCAAGCTCCATACGACAGAGGAAAAGCTGAGGCAGGTTACTGAAGAAAAATCCTCCGCTCTCGGCGATATGCAAGAAAAAATAGACCAAGAGGCCGAGAGAGGAATAAAATATGTCGCCCTCCTCCATTACTTAACAGAAGAAAGGAACAGGTTATCTGCCGCTCTAGATGAAGAGCACATCCAACTTTACCAGATAAAGGCCTCCAACCTTGTTGCTATGGGGGCCTTTGAGGAGGGGAAGAATAGGTTTGTTGTTGATGTTGATGCTCTAGGTGCGAAGGTAAAGGAAGATGTAAGCGATCTCAGCTGTCAATTAAAGAGGCTGAGTATCGAACTGGATGAGGGTACTTCAAGAGGCTTGGTGACAGCGCACAAGGGGAAGTTACTGAACAAAGAACTATCAGAGGTGCCTTTTTATGATCCGAAGGCTGACGCCAAACTCACCGTAGCCATGAAAGAAATGAGTGTGTGTCCGATTCCCTCTGGCTTGGAAGACAAGGATCATGAAGTGCCCATTGAAGTGTTAATGGAGGGCCTCACCTTGGCGCGCCATAAGGCAGAGGGTGCAGAAGCTTTGGCAGACTTTCATCTAAAACCATTTATGGAGCAATTGACCGTGCCAGTATTCGCGCATCCCATGGATATTCTTGATCTCTTCAAGATTGAGAAGGAAGTGCCACTATCTGAGGTCCTTGCAGCGCACGAGAGTCGCACTGTTGCCAAGAAAGCCCTGCTGAACATAGAAGCAGCGCCCTCCGTTGGTGCGGCCCACCTTGCTCCTACCATCCCTGTGTTGCCGTTACCATTGCCATTGCTGGAGAGGGATTCGCGCCTGCTAGACCGGATGGAAAAAAGTCTGAAGGATCATCGCACTATTTCTTACTGCCCTCCTTTGCTAAAACTGAAGAGATCCTCCTCTGAGACCCATTTGCTCTCCAATCGCCTTAGAGATTTGTAAATATATATTGTATTTGTTATCTACAAATGTTTGATTTTTCAATAAACACTATCCTTCTTTTTGTTATAGGAAGTCTCTTTAATTTTTATAGTGCAATTTTGCATAATAAGCTAATGTAGACTTATAAATGGTCCATATGGGTTTGAGAAGCTCATTACGTGCGGTATACCGCTACTACCATAAGGACGATCAGGTGAGGCTGACCCATTGTTAGGTGTGCACAAGTGTGTCTTAACAGTCTCAGAGTTTACTGGCTGCATAACTTGCTACGACGTCATTAATAGCAAGGGGCCTAACAAGGATACGCGATCCATGGTCGAAGGGGTGCATCCCACTTACTTGGCGAGTCTAATTAGTAGCGTAGGCTCATTTCTCTTATTTCTCTTAGAAACGTTGTGAAAGCGTACGCCAATAGGCAAGATATAATAAGAAAAAAGTATGTATGACATAAAGAAAGAATTTTGAGAATGCGTCGTGGAACTAGCTGGGACCACGACTGTTTTATTAATACGTGCAAGATTTTAAACACACAAAATAAAAGAAAAAACAATACATTCACTTAGGAAGTTTTTCCCTTAAAGGTATCACTTCTTTAGATGGCATATGTTCCAAGGTCTTTGTACGTCACGACAACCATATCGCGTAGCCGGTACGCACCATTTCCAAGTGCATCTGTCACTATGTAGGGTCCCTCCCATTTTGGTCCAAGCTTCCCCGTATTCTCAGCGCGACTGGCTGCATTTGAGTGATACATAAAGTCACTTGGCCTGAAGGAGGTCTTGCGCACCCTAGCATCATAGTAGCCTTTCATTTTTTCTTTTGACTTAGCTTCGCGGATTTCTGCTAACTCTCCTCGCTCCTCGATTATGTATAGGTTCAATCGCAGCTCATCATCGTTAGTGACCATGTCTACCTCTGCTGTGCGGAGTGTTTGCAGTCCTATCTCAGCTGGAAGGACTGCTTCTGTCCCATATGTTAGGGCGAAGGGGGTATCACCTGTGGCTGTCTTGATCATCGTGCGATGCGCCCACAAAACATGTGACAACTCATCGACCCACTTCTTATTATGCTCCCCCAACCGTGCTTTTATGCCATCGCCCAAACTCCTGATTGCTCTCTCCACAAGTCCATTTGTTTGTGGGTGGGCGACCGATGTGAAGCGTTGATGTATCCTATTCTTCGCGCACCAATCCTTGAATGGGTTCTCTGCGAACTGCTTTCCATTATCCGAGACTATTTCACCGTCCAGCCCGAAACGACATACTATGTTTTCCTATACGAACCTTTTCACCTGATTCCCCGTGACCGTTGCGACTGCCTTCGCCTCAATCCATCTTGTGAAGTAATCCATCGTGACTATGAGGAACTTAACCCCCCCCCCCCTCGCAGCTACGGGAAAGGGTCCCGCGATATCGATTCCCCATTTGAAGAATGGCCAAGGGGAGGTAATTGGCGTGAGCTCCTCCGGAGGCTGCCTGGGTACTGGGCTGTGCACCAGGCACTCATTGCATTTATTAATGAGTGTTCGCGCGTCTGTATGCATATTTGGCCAGTAGTACCCACTGCGCAACGCTGTTGCAACCACGGACCTTGATCCTGCTTGCATTCCGCATGACCCCTCATGTATTTCGCTAATGATGTACTAAACTTGTCGTGGTCCTACGCATCTTAACCATGGTTGGAGAAATGATCGCTTGTAAAGGACCCCACCTCTGACCTCAAATTGCCTCTAACGTCTTCGCACTTGCCGTGACTCATTTTCGTCATGCGGGAGTGAGTCATTTGTCAAATAATCTATAATCGGTGTCATCCATGTAGGGCCTTCTTCCTCCACGACCGACGCGACCAATTGCTCTTTGATTGACTTTTCCTTGAGGATTTCTACCAGGAATTGCTTCGACAAGTGAGCAAAACTAGTGGAAGCTATCTTGCTAAGTGCGTCTGCTTTCTTGTTCTCCCCCCTGGGTACTTGGCGTATCTGGAACCTATGGAACCCCTCGATCAAAGCTTTGGCTTTTTGTAAGTACTGCACCATATTATCCTCTTTTGCTTCATAATCACCAAGTATATGGTTAGCTACCAGCCGAGAATCTACATTTGCTTAGAGATTGCGCACTCCCATTCTTGCTGTGATTCTTAGCCCTGCTATCAACGCTTCATACTCTGCCTCATTATTTGTGGCCGTGAATTCAAAACGCAATGCGTATGTGAACTCCATTCTTTCTGGATTGGTGAGTATGAGTCCCGCGCCTGATCCATCAGTGCAGGATGACCAATCTGTGAACAAGATCCACGGGGCTTGGTATTCTTCCTTTCGATCTAGCCCCTAAGATCCCTCTTTTGGCTTTTCAATAATAAAATCTGCCAGAATTTGGCATTTCACTGCATTGCGCGGCCTGTAGGTAAGGTTGTGTTCCTGTAGTAGAACACTCCATTTTTGGAACCTGCCTTCGACATCTTGTTTTGAGATCACCTGCTTTATGGGTTGATTCGTTATCACCACTATTGGGTGCGATTGGAAATATCTGTGCAACCTCTTTGCTGTGAACACTAGCGCGAGCACTAATTTCTCATTTGTGGTGTAATTTAGCTCCGAGCTCTATAATGCTCTACTTATAAAGTACACTGGTGTTTGCACATTTTCCCTATCCGTTATTAGCACCGCGCTAATCGCTCCATGTGTTGTGGATAAATATATTATCAGTTCTTCTTTAGGTCGTGGCGCGACTAACATGGGGAGCGAAGCTAAATGCACTTTTAATCCCTCGAAGGCCTTTTCTGCTTCCTTCGTCCAATTGAAGTCCCCTTTCTTAATGCACTTTTAAGTGTTTTAAATAAGGGGAGCGACTTCGCTGCTGACTTGGATAGGAACCTGTTCAATCCCGCGAGCTTCCCAATTAGCGTTTGCACTTCCTTTTTCGTTTTTGGGCTCTGGAGTTGAATGACCGCGTCTGTTTTCTCCGGACAGGGTTTGATTCCATTGGGGTCAATCATGTATTCTGGGAACATGCCTTTTGTCGCCCCAAAGGTGCACTTCTTTGGATTTAACTTCATGTTTATCCTTCTGAGGGTAGAGAATGTTTCCTCTATATCCCGAATAAGCCCGCTCTCCGTATGACTCTTTATTACCAGGTCATCGACATACACCTCCAAATTCACCCTATTTGGCCTTCAAATGCCTTATCAACCAGTCTTTAATATGTGGCCCCTGCGTTCTTTAGTCCAAACGGCATTTTTGTATAATAGTACACACCCTGGCTAGTGTGGAATACTGTTTTTTCCTCATCTTCTTCTGCCATTTACCAGATAAAGGCCTCCAACCTTGTTGCTAAGGGGTATCCGCACAATGATTCCACCTTCCAATCTATTTCTGGGAGTGGGTAGCAATCTTGGAGACAAGCTTTATGGAGGTTTGTGAAATCAACGCTCATGCGCCAGCTGTCATCATGTTTCTTTACCATTACCGGGTTAGCGAGCCAGTCGTGATAGTAAACTTCCCTCATGATTCCTTCGTCAACCAGCTTTTTTACCTCGTCCAATATTGCTTTGTTGCGCTCTGGGGCCTGTCCTCTTTCCTTTTACCTAACCGGAGGGTATCCTTCGTGGATCTGAAGCTTGTGTTTGGCTATCGACCTTGGCACCCCTGTCATATCTTTGGGTTCCCATGCGAAGACGTCCATATTATCCTTTAAAAGGCGACACATGTCTGTCTTTTCTTTGTCAGATAATGTCCCTCGTTATCTCTTGATCCAGGTACTACGGTTGCACTTCTACCTTCAAGTTTGGTGGTGAGTTCACCTTTGGTTCCATCGTAATCCTAGGTGGTTCTGTGACCGCGTTGCATTCTGGGGGTCTTAATGTCATGTTGAATATCGTTACGATCCCTCCATCAACTGGAAATTTCATCATGCCGTGAGCCATAGAAGGTACCGCTCGCATTGCTAGTATAGTTGGTCGCCCTATGATCCCGTTATATTGTGATGGCGACCGTATGATCAAAAAATTAATTGGAACCTCCGTCGATTGCTCATCATTTCCCACTCTTACTACTAACTCTAGTTGGCTCAAGGGCCATACCGCTTCTCCGCTGAATCCAATGAGTGGGGAAGTCGCGAGCTTCATTTGGCTCTTTATTTTTGCGCTAAGCTTTAGAAAGTAGTGCTCGTACATTATTTCTGCTGATGAACCTCCATCCACATACATGCGATGAATGATGTGCTGACCAATGCTTATTTCTATAACTAGCGGGCCGTCTGTGATGTTCCTTGCATTAAGTGAGGGGAAAGAAATGTCTTTTCCCTTCGAGAATTTTTGGCTCACCCTCTGCCTTGTCCTTCGTTTCCACGACTCCACCATGTAAATGTTCTCGCTAGCGACTTTTTGTCTATCATCCTTCGTGGATTCCTTAACAAGGTGTCTTACCTCGCCTTTCTTTACTCTATTCTCGATATAGTTTTGCAGCTGAATACATTCGTTCGTAGCGTGCCCTCTTTCATTGTGGTATTCACAGTATCTATTACTGGAGCGTTTTTCGACCGGGGTGGTCATTGGCGTTGGCCTTGTGAAACTCGCGCCTTCTGACACAAGGATTTCTCTTGGGGTTAACTTAAGGGGGGTAAACTTTGAGTTATAAGCTCGTCCCTCTCTTCTCCTTCCTGTGTAATCAAGGCCTAGAGACCTGCCTTGCTTGTTGGGTTCTTCATTGGGTATGCAGATAGATCCGTGATCATAAGTGCCACGCGTTATTTCTGAAGCCTTTGATTCTCCTTGTATGAAAGACCTTACCCGCCTTAGTACGACATTGAAGGTTTCGGGTGTTCTTTCATTAAGCTTCTTTATTAGGTCGATGTTTCGTATGCCCGCCATGAAGCAAGATACTTTCAAAATTTCTGGGCAGTCCTTTATTGGAAGACACTCGCTCTTGAAACGTTCCAGAAAGTCTTCCAAGTATTCGCCTTGGTTCTGTTTTACCCGGGCGAGCGATACAACACTCCTATCATGTCTTTTTTGTTGCACATAATTTCTTTTGAACGCTTTTTGCAACACTTCGTACCCGTTGACTGTTCGCGGTGGGAGCCTATCGAACCACGTCTACGCGTTCCCTATAAATGTGGAGTTAAACATGTTACACCATACGAGCTCTGGCCATTGTTAGATACCTGCATGAGATTCAAAGACTTTCAAGTGGTCTTCTGGATCCGTCATGCCATCATAAGTTTTCACGTTTGATGGCATGCGACGCTTCCTAGTGTCTCCATAATGCTTTATGCGCCACGTAAAAGCGTTTTTCCTGGCTCTCCTCCAAGGTTGTGAAAATATTTGTTCCTCCGAGGAATAATTTGTGCGTATACGTTTTTCAGATGGATTATTACTTGATCCTGGTAGATTTCCTTCTAGGGGTGAGGCATGCTTTGCGCGCTTTGCTTCCTTTACTATCTTTTAATGCTTAGCCACCAAAGGGATGAGCGCTTGTAGGTTATGTGCTACGTACTCATCCATCATGCGTGCCTTTATGGCGGTGACTTCCCCTCTCTTTTCTTGGGGCGTCTTCCTTTTTTGTTTATTGGGAGGAGGCTGAGTTGACTCCCGTTTGATGCCTTTTTCCCCCGCGGCGAGTAGGGGAGTTGAGAATAGTCCTCATGCTCTTATAACTGGGGGATTGTTCACGTCCCGAGTGTTTGCCTCACTGGAAGATCCAGGGGTAACATTTACTGATGTGATACGGCCATCTACCGTTGAGGATCCTTGACGGCCTTCATTCTTACCGCTTTTCGTCATTAGTTAGAGCTTAGTGTGGGTCCCACGGATGGCGCCAACTTATTGATGCAAAAGTTGGGGTAGACTGAGCTTAACCCAATTAGGCTTAATTTGGGGTCTTGTGTACTCCGGCTCTCTCACCAAGTGAAACTTGCTTTAGGACCCTACGCACTAAACAGACACCGTTAGGCTTACCGTGGGTTTGTAACCCACGATTAGACTCCGGCGTGAGAGTAAGTAATCGGTTTGAGTATATTAGTGTTTAGGGTATTGTGTGTATCGTAACTTTGTGGAACCGAAGGGGTTCCTTTTATACTCGAGAGAGTCCAGGATGGGCTCTCTGTTCTTGCAGCCTAAGGAAGAGATAATGACTCAAAATAGCTTGATCTTCATTATCCAACTAAGGAAAGTGTATATCCCTTTTCCTTGGGCGAATATAACTATAATATAAGTTATATTCGGTCTAATCCTGTCGCACTGTGACGAGGACTTAGCTAAGTAATCAACCGCTTGTGCGACAGCGGCTTACCGAGCTTTATGGGCTATGTGCGCACATCGCACAAGTATCCAATCCACTCCTGACGGATGCGGGTAGTATCCGTGAGTCGGACTATCCAGCCCGACTAGGGACTATACGCCATTTGTAAATCCGACTCCTAAGTTTAAAAGTAGACTCAAAATGTTAATTTTAGGGCCTCAGATCAGCCTCTAACCATTTTTAGAACTCAACTTATAGTCCCTGAGATTTGACCTAATATCGACTACAATTTCGTATTGTGTCGATATGCATCTCCCGGTACACGAAAAATTCAAAATATCATAACTTTTGACTCGTTTGGAGTTAAAAGCTCTACCTTATACCGAGTCGAAGGTAGAAAGAAGCTCTAAAACTACATTCTATAATGAAGACCTGGACTTCAACTTAAAACCATGAAAACAACCTTAACATTCTGTTTGAAAATGACACCTTAAAACTCATAACAAATCATCATTCCAATCACTCCCATTGATTCCTAGGCCTATTATATCACCATATCATCAATCTAAAACATCCTAAACATCTCTAATCACTTGTATGAACAATCTTCAATAAAACCCATTTCATAAATAATAAAAGTAAAATCAAACAATCAAAATATTTAAATAAACCCAATAACACGAAATAGGAACCTTACCCATCACAATTAGAATCAAACACTCAAGAACACCCAAATCCCCATAAAATTCGTGGGTTTTAGTGTTGTAGAACGCCAAGGACATAAATTCACATCTTGTTTAATTGATTATCTTCACTCCTAAACACAAGATTTAAACATGCATTAAGAAAAATTAGATCAAAACCCACTTGTTCATATGAATAAAGTTTTGTAAAAATTAAATGGATGCATATTTATTTTTGTTGGATTAAAACACTTACAAGATGAAATTAGAGATGGGTCTTTGATTATTTTCTTCCAAAAAACTAGAAAAATCAAATGGTGGTGGTGTATGGTGGTGGTGGTGGCGACGACTAATGGAGAGAGGGGAAACCCTAATTTTTTTGAAATGAAAAATGGGAGTGTATGTGCATACATTTTCTTTTTGTAAAAATTGGGAGGGTTAGTTTTGACAAGTTGGCTATCTTTTGGCCTTAGGAATAAACGACCATTTTAAAGAGCGGGAATCGACTCACTAGTCGGTTTTGAATTTTTACGGGAGTCGGGATTCGTCCTAGCTTCTTAAAACATATTCATAAGCCTATACTCACACCAAATAAGATAAAAATGGTTCTGACTCGACTTAACACATAAATAAAAATAAAAACTTCGAAAAAAACTCAAATATCGATCAATCGATAATAAAAGATAAATTTTGGGCATCCGTCGGTATCGTAGTCATCATTGGTTCTTCTTAAATCGTCAAAATATTTAATAAAGCCTCAATCACCGGTTTCAACTTAAACCGTCAAATATAATAATTAAATTTCTAATTTTTTTTTAAATCGGTCGCAAAATTAGGATTAAATAATGACGTTAGGTTCGAGGTGTCACATTCTCCCCTCCTTAAGGGAGCGACGTCCCGGCACTCTCAGCTTCTTATACTCGCACTTCATACTACCAGAAAGATAAGGGTACTTCTTCCTAAAGAAGTCTTTACGTTCCTCGTGAACTCCGGTCCACGTATCGAATTCCATCACACCTTCACAATGGGTATTTTACCAACGACAAGTGTCGATCTCATATACTACCAAAATCATTCACACATGCTCGGAGCAGGTCTTTCAACATCCGAATCGTCCTTTCACTTGGTCCATCAATCTCATAAAGATAATTGCTCACAAATAAAATCACACGGGTCGCACATAACCCTATCGAAAACGTTCAGAATATACAAGACGAAGTAATCAATACTAGTCGTACAAAATCACCTTATTAAAACATTACGTACACACAAACCTAGTTCGTCAAAAACGAATTCATCGATACGAAAATAATTCACGTATACATAACTCTCTCGAAGACATCACAATCCAATCACACACAAAAGCTATTATAAAGCACATACAACCACATTACGACATTTTTGTAAAATAACCAAACCATGCCAAGTAAATAAGTTCAATCAAGTTAACTCATGCTTGCTAATCAGCTAAGCCATCATAAAATAAGAAATATTGACATGATTCTCGGATGAGTCTAGTCAAAAGAAAGTTACAAGTTAAATCAGGTTCACGGCTTGCCAGCTATGGATGCATATCCAAAAAGAAAGAAAATACATACATATGTCATCGCAGGGTGCTCACACACGGATCCATACCCAAAAAAATATTACAAGAACACCATCTCATTTCCGTCCTAAGCGTGGTCAAAATCTCAATAAGCATCATCGTTGAAGGTTAAAAAGATATTACATAGTACATGTTCTCCATAATCGTACGTCATTGAACAATGTCGTCTCAAGTTCTCACAACTTACGATCACTCGAATACATTACATACCACATAAATACCTAAAAGGCAAGGGTTTACCACAAAAACAACAACTATGTCTATCTGTCATTTAACCATCGATGATCAAAGAAAATCGAGTCAATCAAGGAGGATTCCTCACTTTAATAAACGAAGACAGAAAATGGAATTGTCTTCCAACTACCGATGCACAGTTGGTAAACTTCAACAGTTTATCGCGTGTCGTTGACCTGTCAAAAGAACGAGAAAAGAAAATAACTAAAGTACGATACATACAGCACACAAGAAAAACATTTTTCCAAAATTAGTCGGTCAAGGTGACTTACTAAGCCAACGCCATACGAAAAGAAAAATTTCAAGGAACACGAGAAAATTCAAAATTTGTCTTTTGGAATCAAAGAGAACACGATCACTTGCATAAGGATCCACCATTTCAAAAGAGTTCTTATCCAAACATTTATCAAAAACACTACCAGTTTAAAGATGACCAATTGATTTGAAACCACATTGCCCTTCCTAAACTATGCATAATTAGTTATCATCTTGTTATTTTGAATATGTAATCTTGTATTTTCTTCATTTATGTATATGTATATGATGATGAATTATGATCAAAATATTATGTGGGGATTTGGTGTTGATAAATTTGGTTAAAAAGATTAAAAGCTACATGAAAAGATGTTAAAATCATGGCTAGAATTGTAGGCTGTATAAAACAGTAAAGAACCATATGATAACTTGTTAAAATGACTTGGATAATTTAATATACATAAGGTATATGACTTTTACATATGTGAGAGTTGGACACTCAATGGAATCCATAAAATGAGTGAGATATGATCAAAACATTATTAAGGTTCAAATCTGTATAGTCTGTCTTGGATGAATTATTAGAGACATTTAGAGGATGAATGAGCAGTAGCTAAAATAGGAGTTAATTGTAGCACATATTATGTAGTTTGTGCTACCCAAAAATGAACTTCTATCTCCTTTTAGAATTCAAGATATGGTAACAATGGTGAAAGTGAGTTTCATAATCAGATTTGTAAAATAAAAGTATATATTATAAAATTAGCACTCAAGTAAAACTAATATAAAATGTATACCTAAAACCCAATAACTTATATAATAATTATAAATAAGTATATAATTTGATAAGTAAATGTAACATTTTATAAAATTACAAATTAATATGTTTTATAAGTTATAAAACTATACATATAAGTTTTACGTCTTTTCGGCTAAAATAGAAAGATTAACGTTTTCGTCAAATAAAACTTAGACGGTCGGACCCGTCTAATATAAAAATTTTATAACTTATCAACTAATGTATAAGTACATTTGACAAGTAAAAACCGATAAAACCCAAGCTTTATAACTTATGGACATTAACGGGCCAAAGTAGCCTTATTGGACTATTAACCCAACTAGATTGGCTAAACACTAATGGACTTACTCATAGGCTTAACCCACTTGGGCCCAACATATGAGTATAGGCCTGGTATTAAAAAGATAAATGGACTAATAAAATGATATTAGACTTTAATGGGCTTATTGGGCCTTAATATGGAATTAGATTGAAACTAGTATAACTAGTCTAAATTTGACTAACACATAACACTATAATGTGTATGAAGAGATAAAATCCCACTTGATCATCATCATACTTATAATGTCATCATATATATGCATAGCCATTGTTTTATAAAGTCATTTGAAAAGAGTCTAAGACGAGTATTATTTATCTAGGTTTCCGTGATTGAAGCACGTACCGTACATCCGAATCGCCGATA
This sequence comes from Glebionis coronaria, assembly GCA_025667525.1. Lineage (NCBI taxonomy): Eukaryota > Viridiplantae > Streptophyta > Magnoliopsida > Asterales > Asteraceae > Glebionis > Glebionis coronaria. Next base: position 471,470,980 of record CM046874.1, on the reverse strand, counting down.
ACCCGCCTTCCCACACCAATGTGAGTTCATTGCCTCACACTCTTTTAAATGTTTTATGAAATGTTTTATAAACCCGCGAGGGAGATAACATGTTAGTTTTAATAAAATAGGAGACCAGTATCCCGATTGTTTGCTTATTGATATGGACCCGAATGATTATATGACCCGATGAATGATTATATGACTCGATGAATGAAATGAAATGGATTATTATAGTTAGGTTATGTCACTAAAAGTCCCATTAGCATAAATTGTGAACTATCGGGATTTGGTAGACACTTATGCATATAATAGTACTATTTGGGGAAGATCACCCCAGTTCGCGCCTTGACGGTTGATCCCCGTCGTGCCACATTGATTGGTAAGCGAATTTATTTATACGAAGATTTATATAAGCGTGATTATTGTGACGACACGCTGTTTTAGATGGGCAAAGGAATTTCGGGTTATCTACCCGTTGTTAGTTATAGTAAGGTAGCAATGTCATGCGGCTTATAATAATCCAATATTGAAACTACTGATGTACGAATTGAATTATAATATATTGCTTGACTAGCAATACGGGGTCTTATTACTGATGTTATGTTCGTGTTTTGGATATATATAACGGTTTTTATTAAACTCTATACAACGTTATAAAACGTATAGTATGATGTTTTTACATCATTGGTTCGTATAATAGTTTTGAAGGCAAAAGCCTATATTATGATTTACAACAAATATTTGTACAAAATGATTTTGGGTAATAAATATATACCGATGATATATTAATGGTTTTATTAAACTCTATGAATTCACTCGGGGTTTTCGCTGACCTTTTCTTTTAACATGTTTTATCTCAGGTACTTGAAGGTAATTCTCGAGAAGACGACAAGAATTCATGGCGCGCACTTAAATAACAATTTCCATTCAAATGTTTTGTAAATTTGTATGAATTACTATGACTTGGGACCTATGTAAATTTGATATTTATGAATGGAAAATGCTTTATTATTAAACGACGCGATTTTTAAGCGTTGTCTATGATTTGAGTAATGTGCTATCAAGTAACTCCAACGACTCTTCCGCTGAACTGAAGTATGAATATTTGGAGGTGTTACAGTTTGGTACCAGAGCTCTCGTTATAGAGAACGAAATATTTTTAAAACCAAGCTTTTGAATAAAACTTTAACACCCCCAAATTGACACGCAGCGGAATACATCTTTGGGTGCTAAACAATGATACTACAACACATAATTTATAAAGAACGACTCAAAAAGAGACGTTTTAGATTTATCGTTCCTAAAACATTTGTCAGAGTAGCGTAGTCCCAAGTAATCGTTACCGAAAGATAAGTTAAAACAACATATTAGTTTGTGTTAAAGACGGAACGATAAATAAATCAAAGAGTTTGAACAACATAGCAGTCCACAACTTCATTCTCGTGACCTCCAAGCTTCCACTTCTTGATTACCTGAAATACATGTGAGTAAAACAATCAGCAAAAATGCCGAGTGAATCTATAGGTTTATGTAATCAATTTGAACACAAGCAAAGATTATAAGTTTGTGGCATGCTTATAAGCATCAAATAATAATTTGCATCAACAATGATAAATGTATATAGCATAAATTGCAATAAGCTCATGGAACCGAGCCCTTAAACACTCCTTTTAGAGGTCTGATAAGACAGGAGATTTATTAATTGTTGGTTACCTCTAGATTTTTGGTACATTGTCGTATACCTGACTTCTCAATACAATATGTCCAAACAATGCGGAAGTCGGTCCTAAGCTTCTATGACAAGTCCACACAAACTGAAACGGGGCGGCTTCCCCCATAGATCTATTAATTGTACTAGCGGCTAGCCCATCATAAGCTAGTTAACGGTCCATAATTGAGGCTTTAACAAAGGCAATCACTTAATGCAATTTAAAGGCAACCACGGGTCCATTCATAGAGGGACAAAGCATACCATAAAAATCTTGTGTTCTAAGTTTATAAAAACATGTATTCCCCCTCGCGGGTTTAAAATCATTTAATAACTAGTATAAAGCGAGGCTATAGACTCACCTTAAATGCAGACATCAGCAGAATATAAGTATCACACCACACAGCATCACATATATATACGGCTTGATTCCAATAGTCGTAATACACCATAATAAATAATCATGTAGCGTCAACAAATATCTTTCCGCGGTTGTAAATAATTCCACAGCTATGCTCCAATCGTTTGGTGAGGTTTATGTTTTGGTGTTTTCCTGATGGATGGTTACATCAACTCGACACAAAATAAATTAATAAAATTTAGCTCGTAAAACTTTGGTGGTTGGCCAAATAAAATAAAATGATAAAACAAATCATATAATATATCCAATATATATTTTAGATGTGAAAATGACGCACATAAATCATGTCGTAAGTTACTATTTATAATAACATATAAAAATGTATTTCTTAAATTATATACTATATCCTTCGGTTGTAATAGTGTATACAAAGTTATTTTTATATAATTCAACACTCGTTCGAAAATTATTATGTAACTCATTAAAATATATTTACCATCAATAAACGTTAAATGTCATATTACTTGGAATAGTACTTTTCCAAAATTATTATATAACGTAGTTATTCGTTAACTATTTCTATTATAAACTTATACATTTTTTGAAAATTTCGGAATGACCTTGTCGTTTTTATAACGTTTCCATGTATATAAAATACATAATTTTTCACTTTTCTAAATTAATATCCCAATTAATACTTTCCTCAATCAATATAATTATTATATTAAATATATATTCTCACCATTAATATTTTAATTACCTTCCATATCTCTTAAACTAATTACTTTCCATTTTTAATCAATACCTTAATTAATATATTAATTATCCCCATCAATATTTTAATTACTTTCCATATATCATTAAATAATTTTATATTTTAATATACCATTTATTAATAATAATATTGATAACAACACTCTTTTAAATATTTATTTATTTATTATTTTATTTTTTTATAAGTCCTCAAATATAATAATTATTATTATTATATTTTCAGATTTCTTACACTCTATTATTTTATTATACCATTTTATTTATTATAATCCATATCTCCTTAAATATTACTTATAAAACCAAATATATTTATATTTATTTATTATAGTACACCCCTTTTTACATAATAATAACAGTAATAAAAATAACTCATTAAATAATTGATTATAATTTTATTTATTCCTTTATTCATTACACTTTTATTTATTTATTTTCTTTTACACATTATAATTAAAATTTAATTATATATAAAAATATATAGATCTAGAATCAACCACCAATACATAATTTATCAAAATAATAATCAAGGGTATCACCACCACAAGCCGACACCACCATGGCGCGGCCGTGGTGGCTGTGATGAAGTCCGGCCGCCACCACAGTGGTGGTTTGGCGGCGGCAACCCCCTTTTTCGGTCAAAAATCAAGATAAACAACCACCATTAAAAATAAATTAAAGAACTTGTCAAAAACATTATGTAACCACCATGCATGTGTAGATCGGGATTAAATCCGGGGTTTTTTGAGGGTTTTTAAGGTATACCCATGTGTTAAAATGATAAATCCACCTTCCACACACCACCATACGGCGGCGGCGGCGGCAACCCACCACAAAAGGGGGGGCAGCGGCGGTTTGGGGGATAAAAGGAGGAGGAGAGATGATTTTTAAGGTGTTAGAACAAGGGGTATCTTGGATTATATATAAAAAAAATATACGCCGGAAAAAATGGAGGTCCGCCGGAAAACTCGCCGGAAAAGTTTTCCGGCGGCGGCACACAGTTGGCAGCCATGGGAGGATATTTGAGAGCTTGTGTGTGTTTGTTTTGTGTAAGAAATGAATGAAATGGGTTTAAAATTTTATTTATACTGAAAATTATAAAATGTAACTAGCAAGTATATAATAATCTAGGGTATATTTCGTAAATACTTTATTTACTTTCGTAAAGTAAGCGTTCGAGGCTCGTTTGGACGACTTAACGGACGATTCAAGACACAAGACTTGCGTCATCGTTTTTAAAATCATTTTTCCAATAAATATGAGTCCTTACTTTGTCGAGTTTCGATAACATTTGCTATTATTTATTTAATTGCTCGTTTTATCATTTATAGATATCTCGGTTAGATTTCACCGTAAAAATAAAATGTAAATTTTATTACTCACGTTATTAGCAACGTTTTAGGATATAATGAAAAATAATATTCCTTCATATTTTCAAAGTTTTCGTTTTGAATCGTTTCAACTAATATTTTTTTTTATTAGTTTTGCTAAGTCCGTTCTTTAAAACATCGATAAATATTACAAGTAATTAAAAATAAATATTTAATTTTACGAAACGTGAACGTAAAAATTTTAAATTTCTCAGTTCATAAACTAAAAGAAAATATTCAAACTAAATTTGAATTTTAGCTAACACGATCTTCGTTAAATTATCGAAAATAAATAACAAGTTTCGTAAATGTTCGAAAAATCTTATTTTAAACTTTGGTCAAAATTTTCGGGTTGTTATATCATCCACTCCTTTAGGAAGCGACGTCCCGGCGCTTAATTCGCATACGATAGTCTTCAGTCTAACAGTGAAGAGTGAAAAACAGGCAAGTCATCATCTAAGTTCCAAAGAAAGTCAAAAGATATTATATGGTACACGTTCTCCATGATCGGACGTCATTGGACAATGCCGTCTGAAGTTCTCACAACTTACGATCATTCGACTAGATCACATGCCACATAAGTATCTAAAAGCAAAAGTCAAACATAAATATCAAATACAGATTTCCGCCGTTTGTCATCGAGTAGGAAAATGAGAGCGAAGAATAAATTATACATTATCATTAAAATAACATTTGTCACAATTATCCGTCCCGGATTTGGTATTACCTTAAAACTCAGTTGAGGTACTTTCTCGATAAAGATGATACATAAAAAATAGAAGTAAAATAGTTTCAAACTTTATTTGGTCGTCTTAAGAAACTTTGAAGGAATGACGTAAATTTATTAATTAAACTCATACTGATGGTTACAATTAGAGAATATAATTTCCAAATTAAATCACTATTAGGAATATAAATTAAACTGGCAATTTCATTACATTAAAAGTAAAGTATGATAAGTCAATTAGTTCAAAAGGTAGAACATAATTTTATTTTAAACATTAGTTTTAGATATACAAAATATGGTGTATAAATTTTACCTTTTACTTGTGATGGTTATTTCGATGACTGAAAATCATTAGAAAATGTAGACAAGTTCCATAAAAAAAAATTATAATACTTTGTAGGAATACATAAAGGTGTTTATCATTCCAAAATAAATATGGGTTACATTCGGGTTTTCGAAATGTGACAAGATAACAAACGAATACGAATGGAAATAATAGTCAACAATTAGTACGAAATCAATGGTACAAAAGGGACGAAGCAAATGTCGTATGAATTCTTAAAGAGAATAATAAAATAAAGGCATTGATGGTATGACGATAAGAAATAATAGATTAAACAAGTTGTCAAATTTGGTTAGTGCGGTTGATGGTTCACCAATATCAGCTCGTTAACTTAGCGGTGGTCGATACATGATCGGAAAGAGGATCCATACAAAAATTTTAATAAATAAAATTCCTAATAATCACTTGTAATTAAAACAAATCAAATGAACGATGTTAGTGTTTAAAGAGAGAAGTCAAAGCACGGTTCACAAGAGTGGATTTCGAGACAAACGAGAGTGACGGACGTCATCTCGGATATACGGAAATCACTCTAGTGATAATTCATTATTCACGTGCGGAGACATTCAAAAGATCTACCCAGTCGCATAAAGAAGATTGGACGAGAAGGAAGGATAAAACATTGAGACTTTCAAGTCATTTATCAACAGTAAGTAATTAGACGAATGGTCAAAAGAAATCAGTTATAAGACAAAATGAAGTAACAAGTGGAAAAACGATTGTCGAGTAAAAACGTATTCGTAAGCGCGTAATTCGTTCAAGAAAAGCTAAGAAAACATATGCGGATGCATAGAAATTGCGCTACTTGCATGAAATATAAAGGTTTTTAAAACTACTTTTCATTTTATTTCATTTTATTTATCTTTATCATAAATACTTGTAAAAAGTTGATTATTATCAGGATTTTTAAGTGGACTACTATTCAGCCTAGCATGGCTCCATCTAAATTAGACATAGGTGATCAGGCCATGTATAATTTAGGAATAGCAATGCAGTGCTCAGTTTCGTCGAAAAGTATTACGTTTCTTATGTTTATATATAAACCATGCCATCTGTAAAATGGAATTTAAAAATAGTTTATAAATTTATAGGATACAAGTAATTTGTGAGATACTTAATAAGCAACTTTTAATCTTACGAAAAGTATTTTATAAGACCAAAGTAAAAATAATTGGTGAAAATAATCATAAAACAATATCATATTTATTTATAATATGACATTATGACAACGTATAAAGTAGTCAAAGTTTTGCAAAAAGTGGCAAATAGTAGCTCATAAAACAACCAATGAAATGGTTACAAGTTGTTAAGGTTTCAAAAGGTTATAAGGTTAAACGAAAACGCCATGAGACACGCGATAAAGATATCGACGAAGAATGTGAAGACAAAACTTCAAAACTCAACCCAAATCAGTGGAAGGTTAGAAGAAAAATAAAAATAATATCGAATGACAAAAGAGTCATATATATAAAAAGAATAAAACAATCCAAATGTGTACTCATCGTAAGCTACACGATACATACATGCTTTTAAGAAAATATATTATTCGTTTTCAAATTACACCATTAATCTGGTAATTGCTAATCCTGTACTGTTTTTATTTTTAAATATTTTCACATGCAACTAGTATTCGTTAGTTGTAAAATAATATTTGTTAAAATTTTATGATCTCAAATGAAATCAAAACAGCTTAGAAACATTTAAAACTCATGTTCTGAATTTTCTATCAGATTTAACTTTTAAATATGAGCCGATTAATTGACCCGATAAACGACATCTCCAAGACTCGGAGTCTAAAGCATTTTGATGCAAAACGACGTTTCAGACGACTTTCTAGTTTTACCCGAGACCTGAAAACCAATTTAAAATGACCAAAATACCCCTGCAAGTTCTGTGCAGGTTTGACTATTTTATTTTAAAAACCCAGGTTTTACTTTTAAGTTTTGACCTGTTTATACTGCCCCTACAGTTTCTGCATGAAGTGTATTTTTTGACACTTCTTAACGGCTCAAAATATTTACATATATACACACATGTCTTGTGGATTTTATAACAACGAAAAATAAATCTCGTAATGAGCATCAAATAAAATATAGCATGATGAATGACAGAAAATGCTTCAAGGTATTCAACACGAAATTTACGAAGCAAGACGGTGAAAGACGTTCGTAATTTAGATTTCAAAATGCAATGTAGGCAAATCTCCTTGGTGCCATGATTGTCAAAAACACAAAACATAACAAGAAAAGAATGGAACATTAACATGCTACACTCCGGGAGCGAGAAGGTTAATGAAAAACAAATGATACAATTTTATATAAGTAAAATCGTATTCCAATTCTAGCGCCATAATCTAGACGATGATTTATAAAATGACGATGACGTTACCGAGATATAAGTGAACAATACACTTCGGAGTCGATACATATAAATGTCAATAAATAGCGGTTAGTCTATTCCAAGGACACATTGAGCTACACAATGGTCTAGAAATTACGTTTCAAGACGTCTAAACACAAACAGTCGGAAGACGATTTGGATATCTATATAGATATCTCAAAGGGTTAAGCAATAAAAGTAACGCGCGCAGATGAAGGTATGTAAGGTCATAATATAAAATTTTTGCAATAAAAGCAATTTAAATACTTCAAAAATAAATACAGAAAGATCATGAAATTCATTGTATTTATTTAAGTTAATCATTAATAAATGATAAACTTTTATCGAAAAGTTTAACGACATAAATATATATATATCGATTAAAGGAATCCTAGATATAAATATATATCCATAAATGGATCATAGTATTTATTTATAAATACTTGGCTATAAAAGGGTACGTAATAACGCATACTAAAATTGTAATCTCAGAAGTAGCTTGAACCTGAAGTCACGCGAAGTCCTGTGCACTGACTCTTTGAAAAATAAAAACTAACAGTTATAGTTTAGGTTTTTAGAAAAAGGCCTAGTTCTCTATAACTCATGGCTCTGGTACCAATCTTTAACACCCCCAAATTGACACGTAGCGAAATACATCTTTGGGTGCTAAACAATGATACTACAACACATAATTTATAAAGAACGACTCAAAAAGAGACGTTTTAGATTTATCGTTCCTAAAACATTTGTTAGAGTAGCGTAGTCCCAAGTAATCGTTACCGAAAGATAAGTTAAAACAACATATTAGTTTGTGTTAAAAACGGAACGATAAATAAATCAAAGAGTTTGAACAACATAGCAGTGCACAACTTCATTCTCGTGACCTCCAAGCTTCCACTTCTTGATTACCTGAAATACATGTGAGTAAAACAATCAGCAAAAATGCCGAGTGAATCTATAGGTTTATGTAATCAATTTGAACACAAGCAAAGATTATAAGTTTGTGGCATGCTTATAAGCATCAAATAATAATTTGCATCAACAATGATAATTGTATATAGCATAAATTGCAATAAGCTCATGGAACCGAGCCCTTAAATACTCCTTTTAGAGGTCTGACAAGACAGGAGATTTATTAATTGTCGGTTACCTCTAGATTTTTGGTACAGTGTCGTATACCTGACTTCTCAATACAATATGTCCAAACAGTGCGGAGGTCGGGCCTAAGCTTCTATGACAAGTCCACACAAACTGAAACGGGGCGGCTTCCCCCATAGATCTATTAATTGTACTAGCGGCTAGCCCATCATAAGCTAGTTAACGGTCCATAATTGAGGCTTTAACAAAGGCAATCACTTAATGCAATTTAAAGGCAACCACGGGTCCATTCATAGAGGGACAAAGCATACCATAAAAATCTTGTGTTCTAAGTTTATAAAAACCTGTATTCCCCCTCGCGGGTTTAAAATCATTTAATAACTAGTATAAAGCGAGGCTATAGACTCACCTTAAATGCAGACATCAGCAGAATATAAGTATCACACCACACAGCATCACATATATATACGGCTTGATTCCAATAGTCGTAATACACCATAATAAATAATCATGTAGCGTCAACAAATATCTTTCCGCGGTTGTAAATAATTCCACAGCTATGCTCCAATCGTTTGGTGAGGTTTATGTTTTGGTGTTTTCCTGATGGATGGTTACATCAACTCGACACAAAATAAATTAATAAAATTTAGCTCGTAAAACTTTGGTGGTTGGCCAAATAAAATAAAATGATAAAACAAATCATATAATATATCCAATATATATTTTAGATGTGAAAATGACGCACATAAATCATGTCGTAAGTTACTATTTATAATAACATATAAAAATGTATTTCTTAAATTATATACTACATCCTTCGGTTGTAATAGTGTATACAAAGTTACTTTTATATAATTCAACACTCGTTCGAAAATTATTATGTAACTCATTAAAATATATTTACCATCTATAAACGTTAAATGTCATATTACTTGGAATAGTACTTTTCAAAAATTATTATATAACGTATTTATTCGTTAACTATTTCTATTATAAACTTATACATTTTTAGAAAATTTCGGAATGACCTTGTCGTTTTTATACCGTTTCCATGTATATAAAATACATAATTTTTCACTTTTCTAAATTAATATCCCAATTAATACTTTCCTCAATCAATATAATTATTATATTAAATATATATTCTCACCATTAATATTTTAATTACCTTACATATCTCTTAAACTAATTACTTTCCATTTTTAATCAATACCTTAATTAATATATTAATTATCCCCATCAATATTTTAACTACTTTCCATATATCATTAAATAATTTTAGATTTTAATATACCATTTATTAATAATAATATTGATAACAACACTCTTTTAAATATGTATTTATTTATTATTTATTTATTTTTTTATAAGTCCTCAAATAATTATATATCTCATTTTATCAAATAATAATAATTATTATTATTATATTTTCAGACTTCTTACACTCTATTATTTTATTATACCATTTTATTTATTATAATCCATATCTCCTTAAATATTACTTATAAAACCAAATATATTTATATTTATTTATTATAGTACACCCCTTTTTACATAATAATAACAGTAATAAAAATAACTCATTAAATAATTGATTATAATTTTATTTATTCCTTTATTCATTACACTTTTATTTATTTATTTTCTTTTACACATTATAATTAAAATTTAATTATATATAAAAATATATAGATCTAGAATCAACCACCAATACATAATTTATCAACAAAAATAATCAAGGGTATCACCACCACAACCCGACACCACCATGGCGCGGCCGTGGTGGCTGTGATGAAGTCCGACCGCCACCACAGTGGTGGTTTGGCGGCGGCAACCCCCTTTTTCGGTCAAAAATCAAGATAAACAACCACCATTAAAAATAATTTAAAGAACTTGTCAAAAACATTATGTAACCACCATGCATGTGTAGATCGGGATTAAATCCGGGGTTTTTGAGGGTTTTTAAGGTATACCCATGTGTTAAAATGATAAATCCACCTTCCACACACCACCATACGGCGGCGGCGGCAACCCACCACAAAAGGGGGGCAGCGGCAGTTTGGGGGATAAAAGGAGGAGGAGAGATGATTTTTGGTGTGTTAGAACACGAGGTATCTCGGATTATATATAAAAAAAATATACGCCGGAAAAAATGGAGGTCCGCCGGAAAACTCGCCGGAAAAGTTTTCCGGCGGCGGCACACAGTTGGCAGCCATGGGAGGATATTTGAGAGCTTGTGTGTGTTTGTTTTGTGTAAGAAATGAATGAAATGGGTTTAAAATTTTATTTATACTGAAAATTATAAAATGTAACTAGCAAGTATATAATAATCTAGGGTATATTTCATAAATACTTTATTTACTTTCATAAAGTAAGCGTTCGAGGCTCGTTTGGACGACTTAACGGACGATTCAAGACACGAGACTTGCGCCATCGTTTTTAAAATCATTTTTCCAATAAATATGAGTCCTTACTTTGTAGAGTTTCGAAAACATTTGCTATTATTTATTTAATTGCTCGTTTAATCATTTATAGATATTTCGGTTAGATTTCACCGTAAAAATAAAATGTAAATTTTATTACTCACGTTATTAGCAACGTTTCAGGATATAATGAAAAATAATATTCCTTCACATTTTCAAAGTTTTCGTTTTGAATCGTTTCAACTATTATTATTATTTTTTTTATTAGTTTTATTCAGTCCGTTGTTTAAAACGTCGATAAATATTACAAGTAATTAAAAATAAATATTTAATTTTACGAAACGTAAACGTAAAAATTTTAAATTTCTCAGTTCATAAACTAAAAGAAAATATTCAAACTAAATTTGAATTTTAGCTAACACGATCTTCGTTAAATTATCGAAAATAAATAACAAGTTTCGTAAATGTTCGAAAAATCTTATTTTAAACTTTGGTCAAAATTTTCGGGTTGTTATAAAAACATTTCAAAATCTTTTAACTATAAACATTTTTCTTAAAATGTCTAAAAATCTTTTGACTATAACGGTGCCGAAGAATTCCCGAGTTACCGTCAAGCCAGATTGAGAAGTGTTATTTTAATATATATATATATATATATATATATATATATATATATATATATATATATATATATATATATATATATATATATATATATATATATATATATATATATATATATATATATATATATATATATATATATATATATATATATATATATATATATATATATATATATACATATATATATATATATATATATATATATATATATATATATATATATATAAAACTTGGATTTTATATATATATATATATATATATATATATATATATATATATATATATATATATATATATATATATATATATATATATATATATATATATATATATATGTTGTAATTTGATTACATGATTGCCTGATGATTATTTTAATACTTATACGAGATATTTATACGATGTAGATTGTCACAAGAAATCCTAACTCCCCTAGCAAATTAATAGAAGCTATCTGTAGGAAATTCTAGCTATTCCAGATCTAAACCAAGTTGTGGATATGTATGATCCAAAAAAAATGATTGATATTCGTAGAAATGTTGGTATTAGTTGATTGAAATTTTAGGGAAGAATTGGAGAGATTAAATCTGATATCAATGTCATGACGATCTTTCCGTATAGAGTGGAGTTTGACAAAACCTTACCACATAGAAAGGTGTCATCTGATTCGGTGTCACCCAATTCTTAATTTGAAATCGAAAAGGTAAATGTTGCACTTGAGGCTGTCATTGGAACCATTACCCAAAAGCCTCATGCCACTAGTATCTTTCCGAGAAGTCTAATTGAATGTGTGAGTCATTTCATACTAGTGACTCATTTGATAACTATTGTTGTAAGAGCTATAGGACTATAAATTAAGTGTTGTTCATGTTGAGATTTTATTTCCCTTTCAAGGTCTAAGAATAAGGTTGAAATTATTGAAGAATGAGGTAGGATGTCGCATTGAGTATAAGTTGATTGAAACTTGAATAAAGTAAAATTTAACTTGTATGGAATATGAGATTGTTAAGAGGAAGACGTTAAGTGCTGTGATTGAATTATAAGGTTTTAAATGATTGTTGGTTCGTGTTAAGGGTTGTTCCTAGGCCATTGTCCAATGACGAGGATGCCCAGTGTCCAGGAAATAAATTGAAGAAATCTTCTTCTGAATAGGGACCGATGGATCTTCCAGGACAGGTGGAACACCTAATGACTCTTGTAGATTAGTATTCATTGTGGTATCTTTTAAAATCCCTAACTTAACTGAGACATCAGTTGGTAGGATGAGTTTTTGGAATTGTATGACATGGCAACACGTAATGTGTTACGGTACAATTTTAACTTGTTTGTGATTAATGAAAAGACTACCTTTGATTGCTAAATCCTACATGTATTGATGTTATATATATTTTCTTGTTTCTTCCTAATGTTCGCATTGGGGATGCAACCCTTGAACAAGTACTCATCTCGATTTGAGTTACGTTGTGGATTATTCTCTTTGTATTCCTGAGTACCATCGAGGTCATGAACCTCATGATTAATTGGCTAAGCTCATTCCCTATCATATTGTAGTTAGTTCTTGGTGAACAACTTTTCATTACTCTTTTGCAGATCACTCATTGTTTTTATAAGTTAAAATAGTATTCCTTGAGAAAAATTAAATTTTCATCACCATATGGATTATTTAAAGTGAGACTTATAAATAATCATTATCAAAATAAAGTTGTTTATGAAACACCTTGGAAAACTTAATTGTTTCCATAACAAAGAACATCTCTCTAAATTCATTTTGATTCTTATTTCAGAATTAAGCATGAAAATATGTATATTTTAAACATGATGACAAAGTTTAGACGAACTGAGTATTGCATCGTTAATCTAAAAATTGTATATAGTTGCGCGCCGACATACAATTTGGAAGGGAACATGCAAGGCTGATTAGTAGTCACCATGAAATTGTTACTAAAATTTACATTTTCTTTGTAATTGTGAAAGATTGAATTTTTACGAGATCTGCAAGAAGTGCAAAATAGGGACATATTGTTAAAGACACCTACATATGTGCCCGTACCATTTATTTTTCTGAATTGAATTTACTCATCTGTGGATATTGTCTTAATTGACAATTGATATTCCCTTTTTGTCCAATTCTCTCGTAGTGAGATTCTTTGGAAAAGTATCTAATTACCGAGTGTTGATACCCGACTGCGTGTATCGACGTTCCTATCATTTCTTTTGATTAGATTTCATTTGAATGACCTGGGTAACGATCCGAGGAGCTTTCAAATACGTACTCAAATCATGAAAACACGGGATATATTCATATTCGTTAGTGTTTTCGTCTTTATCTGATTTGAAATTCTCTCGTGTAGATTATGCGTAGACCTTACTCTTTTAATGTTAGTTATGTCTCCAGATATCCTTGAATTTGTGAAGGATTGTGAGTTACTAATAATCTTTTGAGAAGTTCACATCTTATCAACGATAATAAAACTAGAAAGTTGGTAGTGCCATTAAAATGGATTGATTGATTATGACCTAATGTCATTGTCTTCATTGATGGGAACCCGTGTAGAATTCTCCTAAAAAATAAGATGTTGATTATCAAAAGTGATCTAAATAATTCTTGATGGATGACCATATCCCGCATTTAAACTTGAAATTATACCTTGAATGGTTATGAACTAGTCATAGATCTTGTAATCTAGAAAGAACTTAAATTAAATTTGTTAAAAGATGTTTCTGTTATCTGAAACTTTAGGAGGTATTTGCTGATTAATTACCTAGATTTCCGCCAATAAGGCAAGTTGAATTTGGTATTGATTATATTTCTGGTGCTGCACCTGTAGCGTGTGCACTGTACGTCAGCACCATCTGAATTAAAAGAATTACCGTACAACTAAGAGAGTTGTCGGAGAAAACTTTTATTCTACCAAGCTCGTCATTATGAAGAGCTATGGTGTTATCATTCCTTATATTTGTTGATTACCTGAACTAGGTAAATTGACGATCAAAATCTATATCTACTACCCAAGATAATAGATTTGTTCGATCATTTACAAGGTTCTAGCGTATATTCAAAATTTAATCTACGGCATGGTTATCATCAACTTCGCGTCCGCGAAAAAGATTATCTATTCTAATCACTACATCCAGAACTTGTATGTACATTATGAGTTTCATGTTATGTCGTTTGGATTGACCAATGCACATGTAGCATCCATAAATTTGGTGAATCACGTGTGTAGGCTGTAATTTGATAAATTCATGCTTGTGATCATTAAGGACCATTTGTTTGTTTATCAGAATAAGAAGGAATTAATAATTATTTATAGACTGCCCTGAGTTGACCGAGCAATGAAAACTTGTACCTTGAGTATTTAACATATGATTTAAGGCTTAATCCTTTATTTGACCGTGTGATTAATAGATAATGGAATCTACATTGACTCTTCAAAGATTAGAGCCATTTAAGACATTGGGTTATACCAAAAAGAAAGTGCAAATATATTTTAAAAAATATTTATCAAAGGATTTTTAAGGAATCTTTCCCTTATACCCAGGCTATTTAACTAAACTCCTTTAGGGGTAAATGTTTGTGCATAACTCAAGACAACTTAAGAGGGATTGAGGAAACCATTTAAACCATGACTTGAAATTTGAAACGACAATTTTTGCTATTCAACTAAGAAAATTTTGACCAAAGTATAAACGAAGAATTTTTGAACATTTACAGATCTTATTAATTATTTTAAATAAATCAACAAGGATCGTGATAATTAAATTCAAACTTTATTTTGAACATTTTCCTATAATTGGACGAATTGAGAAATTTAAAATTTTTTACGTTTACGTTTCATAAAAATTAAATATTTATTATTTAATTACTTGTAATAATTATCGATGCTTTAAACGTCGGATTAAGCAAAAATGATAAAGATAATAGTTGAGATGGAACTAAAACTTAGAAAATATGAAGAAAGAATTTTTGAATAAATACGGTCATGATATTTATTTCATCAAGGAAGGTGAATATAGTTGCTGACATATTATGTGGAAAGGATAAAGAATCAAATAGGATGTGTTCCTTAGTAATGACTGTGCAAAATAAATTGCCGAGCAATTTAAAAATAGCCGATGCTTGTAAAAAAAAGATAATCTAAATAGTAAACGGTTTCGCGGCTAATGAGAACCAGTAGAAATGAGAGCCGATGGCGTTAAATGTTTAAAAGGGCACTTGTGGTTGCCTAAATATGGAGATTTTGAGATTTAGTCATGTTAGAATCTCATAAGATTAAGTATAAATTCATGCCATTTCTGATTTAATGTATCCATATTTGAAGAAGTTGTACTGATGGTAAATTATGAAGTCAGACATCGCCTCATACATTAGTAAACGTCTAACTATTGCAAAGGACATCATCTGAATCTGATTTGATTTGGGTCATCGTCGACAGACTGACCAAATCTACTAATAACATTCCCGTTAATGATAAATTCTCGATGAATAAATTGACTCTTTGTAATTAAAGGAGTTGTGTAAACATGGTGTGCCTGTATCGATCATCTCTATCAAGATCCTCGCTTCGCATCGAATCTCTAGAGATTTGCTCAGAAGTCATTGGGAACGAACCTTGATGAGAGTACTGTTTACCACCCCAATCGGAGGGACGAGGTAAAGTAATGATACAAAACACTAGAAGTGTTGTTTTATGCTTGAATAATTGACCTTTGGTAATAAACCGTATAATCGTTTTTCTTTGGAGAGATTATCATTGATAATTATCGTATTAGGATCTAGATCGAATCTTGCGAGGATCTAAATATGAGAGCATCTATAGGTAGGAGTTGGGATGAAGATACCCGACATACACCCATTGTGAGTTGGACATGTCTTTTAGGTTTAAGTTTGCCTATGATGACAAACCTAACCTTACAAAATACCCGACCCGCGAGACCTGAAATGATTGTTGAAATTAGGATCTGATTATTGACTGTCGGTAGTGGGCAGGAGGTTATGTGAATATGAAATGTAGATCTTGAAGTGCAGGATGGGTAGCGAAGTTATGCCAAAAATTTTAACCTTGGAAAAATGAATTGATTATCTAAAATATCATGGGAAATAAGTCCCCGTTGTATGGGACCATGGAGATAATGTAAAAGTTGGTTTGAAAGGCATATAAGCTGGATCTACCCTAGGACTTCAAGGGCTGCGTGAATTAAGTTTCGTATATCGGACTTGATAAAATGTCTATCAAGTGAAAATATGATTATTTCTTAATGAAGTTTGGATCGGCAAAAAGTTGCATTCATCAAAAACCCATGAACATCATGGATAGAGAAAGTAAGTCAACTCAAGCCTGATCGTCTTTCCGTAGTTATGATTTGATGAAACTCGCGTATTGGAATGAATTACACTCGTGAGAAAAGACTGAATGTGGAGGAAATACCCATATGGCTTTAACTCTATAAGAAGCGAGTAGTAAAATAAATTGATCTTTGAGGACAAAGATCCTGTTTAGGGGTAAATGCTGTGACAATCTGTCAATTTATGGTCGATATTTTATTCTCAGGTATTATTTAAAAACATTATTTTGATGTTATATTATGAACTCACTCATTTTTGGGAAGAAATTTGAGTTTACATCTTAAAGTAGCATCGACTACGTCTAAACTGGAGGACTCTATGTTACGTGCTTCCGTTTACATACACCGTTTTTGGTGACAGTCCAACTTTTCAGAAATTAAATTTATCCTTGAATATTATTTTGGAATTTTAATTTGTGTTGGTCCATAAACTCACAAATTTACGAGAAGAGATTAGAGCTTACGTGAATAATTTAACGTCTTTTACGATTAAACCGAAACCCTAGGTTTACGTATTTATGTTTTTGAACTCTGTTTTTGATGAGACAATTTTTATTAGATTCGTTTTGTGCCGTTGATTCATAATTTATAGAAACATTTTTCGTAAAACGACCCGAGGGCACGCAAATCGAGGAAACTAGAATCAAGGAGTACCCGTAAATTAGTGGGATGAGACAAGTTTACACTTGCCACACCCCACAAATGGGACGGCCAACATACCACCAACACACTTGGTATGTGTCAAGTTTATAGTCATAAACTAGGACACTTGTCCTAGTTTACACATTAAAACCATTTTACACAAAAACCACCAACACTAAACTAGCACCACCATTATTTTACATGCAAACAACTCATTCTCTCTCTATACTCCATCTTTGTCGTCCACTCTCTCCCAAAAACACCCCCATTTGATCCAAATTCAACCACAAATCTTATGTTAATCTTGCATAAGATGATGTCCTTTTGAAACCTTGTTGATTGGAGGTAATCATAACATCTATAAAGGAGTTTACATGGAGTTCAAGGGCTGATTTCATAGAGGTGTTCATCTATTTGAAGGACACAAGAAGTTGTCTTGCTAAAGTTGAAGATTTGGTAACAAGAACCAAGCCTTGTTCATCAAAATCCCATCTTTTCATCATCTTGATTGGTATAGGGATCAATCTCTTCCTATCATCTTGTTATTTTGAATATGTAATCTTGTATTTTCGTCATTTATGTATATGTATATGATGATGAATGATGATCAAAATATTATATGGGGATTTGGTGTTGATAAATTTTGGTTAAAAAGATTAAAAGCTACATGAAAAGATGTTAAAATCATGGCTAGAATTGTAGGCTGTATAAAACAGTAAAGAACCATATGATAACTTGTTAAAATGACTTGGATAATTTAATATACAGTAAGGTATATGACTTTTACATATGTGAGAGTTGGCCACTCAATGGAATCCATAAAATGATTAAAATATGATCAAAACATTATTAAGGTTCAAATCTGTATAGTCTGTCTTGGACAAATTATTAGACACATTTAGAGGATGAATTATGTCGACGTACAGTCGGTAATGGGCCAGGCTCATGGCCCATACACACCTTACTTATCCTACAAGAAACCCTAAGCCTATATAAACAGGGGGTAGGGGTGTCATTATAGACAGGTTGTCACTCTCATCTACACCTCTTATACAACTTATCGTCCCGATACTAACTTGACCGTCGGAGGTGGACCCTGGGGCTCCGGCCTCGGGTCGACTTCTAACCGGTTTACCTTTGTTTGCAGCATTACACAGCACCCGGGAAGACGATTAACGGCCCAGGAGAGTCGTCGAACCGGCCCAGCCAAACTATGCTCCAACAAATTGGCGTCATCCGTAGGACCACGACTAAACCGTGTTTCGTGTTCTCATGTTATCGAAAAGCGAAGATTCATATCGAAAATTGGTAATTCTATCACTTTTGTACTTTGTTTTTCACCGCTATGCATTATTTCCGCCAAGCAAATATGTTTGCTTTATATATGTCAGATCTGATTATTTGTCAGATGTACATACCGGGTGTGGTTACATATTTTTAGATCACTTTTTTTTTAAAAAGTGTCATGTTCTCATATTCCAAAAAGCAATAATTAAATGTTTAATGGGGTAACTACAAAACCTTTTGCATTAATGTCTTCTATTCATCACATTCTGCATAAAAAAACAAAAGTTACGGTATGTGCAAACTTTGCAATTTTTTATGCATGCGAGAATCATTACTTTTTTGTACAAATTCGACTGATATTGTATATCGTTAAGCTATCGTCAAACCATTATATTTAATCAAAGATGAAAATTCGACGGATTTGGTGCCTCATAGGATTTCATGGTCGAATAAACTAATATGTTTTTCTTTTATCCCTGTTTTTCGTCTACTACATTATATTTCCCGCACTTTAGTTCCGAAAAACATGCAACTTTTAGATCTATTTTTTGCGGCTATGTATAATTTGATTTAGCAATATAATAATTGAATTCTGTAGATCAATAATAAAAGATTACATGACAAAAAGTGTATATCTCACCAAGTTCATGATCTCAGGTTTATTTGCTATTTATATTCATTTAGATATAAAACATATATTCTATATTAAAAGAATATATTATTAATACTTTTTATGTTAAAAAATATATTATTTATATATTTTTAATAAAAGATATTACATATATCTTCTAAATTGGAAAACGTATATTCATGTATTTTTTTAAACAGAAGATATTACCTATATCTTTTATATTAAAAAATATTATCGATATTTTTATTTTATTTTTCAGTATCATGTATATCTCTCAAGTTAGTAGCAGGATATTAGATATATCTTTTAACTTTATGCGGATTTCTTTTATTATGATAAATGTTCGCATCTTTTAATATATACGTAGATAAATATGTGCACGTCTAATATTAAGTGACTGTTTATGATACGTATATATATATATATATATATATATATATATATATATATATATATATATATATATATATATATATATATATATATATATATATATATATATATATATATATATATATATATATATATATATATATATATATATATATATATATATATATATATATGTATGTATATATATATATATATATATATATATATATATATATATATATATATATATATATATATATATATATGCTAGTCCATACATTTGGATATCTTTTAGCCTACGGGCGTACATGTACACATCGGTCCCAATCGGAATAAGAGGATTGAATGAACCTAATAATTCAACTTGTCGTGTAAGAGGGTTGCAAACCCAACGACCACGGATCATGTATCCTTGTTAGAAACCTTGCTATCAAGATGTTGTAGTAAGTTACGCAAACCACATGACTCATTGTGGACTTGCAAAAGACACACTGTGCACGTGTAACAAAATTTTGTCAAAACTTTGACCGTCCTTATAGAATTAGCGGTACGCCGCACGTAATGGCATAGCTCATCCCATAAGTTAGTTAAGATACGTCTTATACGATGTGACAATTCGCGGTTATGGCACGACCCATCCGCGTTGGTTCGCACGTTCAAACCCAGTTTCTATCTTTCGTACGCGGCTAAGGTACGTCCATTCACGCTGGTCTACGTGATCGTAATTTTTTGAATACTTGATTAAGTTTAATACTACTAATCGAGTGTAGCACCATTAAAATTGGGGGGCTACTAGGGTATAATAATACCACTATTTATGTGCATGTCACACAAATATATTTGGATATAGTTCTTTGCCGCAGAAGTCCGCCTTCTACCGGTTTATTCCTTTTCTATTGAAGTATCTCTTACATTGGCTTATTCCTTCGTCACGAAAGTACTCCTTCCGCGCGCGTTTATTTCTTTGCCATTGAAGTATCTCTTCCGTTGGCTTATTCCTTCGTCGCGGAAGTACTCCTTCCGCGCGCGTTTATTCCTTTGCCATAGAAGTGTCTCTTTCATTGGCTTATTCCTTCGGCGCGGAAGTACTCCTTCCGCGCGCTTGTTTCTTCGCCATAGACGTATTTCTTCCAGTGGCTTATTCCTTTGCCACGGAAGTATCTCTTCCGTTGACTTATTCATGCTCTGTGGAATTATTCTTCCACGTGCTCGTTATCTTTCGCCGTGGACGTATACTTCCACGTGCTCATCATTTTTCGCCGTGGAAGTACTCTTCCACGTGCTCATTATGTTCGTCGTGGAAGTATTCCTTCCACGTGCTTATTATCTTCGCCGTGGAAGTAATTCTTCCACTGGTGTATTATCTTTGTCGTGGAAGTATCTCTTCCACGTGCTCATTATCCTTCACAGTGGAAGTATCTCTTCCACATGCTTATTGTCTTCGCCGTGGAAGTCCTCCTTCCACTGGCTTATTGTCTTCGCCGTGTAAATACTCCTTCCACTGGCTTATTGTCTTCGCCGTGGAAGTACTCCTTCCATTGGCTTATTGTCTTCGCCGTGGAAGTATTCCTTCCACGTGCTTATTATCTTCGACGTGGAAGTAATTCTTCCACTAGCGTATTATCTTTACCGTGGAAGTATCTCTTCCACGTGCTCATTATCCTTCGCCGTGGAAGTATATCTTCCACGTGCTTATTGTCTTCGCTGTGTAAGTCCTCCTTCCACTGGCTTATTGTCTTCGCTGTAGAAGTATTCCTTCCACGTGCTTATTATCTTCGCCCTGGAAGTAATTCTTCCACTAGCGTATTATCTTTGCCGTGGAAGTATCTCTTCCACGTGCTCATTATCATTCGCCGTGGAAGTCCTCCTTCCACTTGCTTATTGTCTTCGCCGTGGAAGTATTACTTCCACGTGCTCATTATCTTCACCGTGGAAGTAATTCTTCCACAAGCGTATTATCTTTGCTGTAGAAGTATCTCTTCCACGTGCTCATTATCCTTCGCCGTGGAAGTATCACTTCCACGTGCTTAGTGTCTTCGCCGTGGAAGTACTCCTTCCACTGGCTTATTGTCTTCGCCGTGGAACTGTTCCTTCCACGTGCTTATTATCTTCGTTGTGGAAGTAATTCTTCCACTAGCGTATTATCTTTGCCGTGGAAGTATCTCTTCCACGTGCTCATTATCCTTCGCCGTGGATGTACTGCTTCCACTTGTGCATTCTTTTCGCAACGAAGTACTCCTTCCGTTGGCTCATTATCCTTCGTAGTGGAAGTACTCCTTCCACAGGTGCATTCTTTTCGTAACGGAAGTACTCCTTCCGTTGGCTCATTATCTTTGCCGTGGAAGTACTGTTGATGCAAAAGTTGGGTGATCCTTGCTTGACCCGAATTAGGCTTAATTCGGGTTGGCTGGGCTTCGGCTCTTGTACCAAGTGAATCGTTTGGTTGGGATCCTGCACACTAAACAACACGCGTTAGGCTTACCGTGGGAGTTTTTCCCACGATTAGACTCCGGCGTGAGAGTAAGTAATCGGTTAGGGTTTTATGTGAGTTGAGAGTATAGAACGTAATACCTTTGTGGAACCCTTGGGGGTTCCTTTTATAGGCAGTGGAACCCTAGTGGGCTGCCACTAATACTTCGGCCCCAAGGAAAGGATAACTATCAGAATTAGAATGATTGTCATCTTCTAATTATAGTAGTGAATATCCTCGACTTATGGGGTAAACCTATTCCTAGACAGAATATGATTATGTCTAACCCTATGTAGGCCGCACCGGGCCATGGGCCGCACACATGTGTGCGGTTACTGTTCATCCAAGCCCATAAGCCTGAATGAAATCATCCCACCCATCTGTGATGGGCCAGATACGGGTAGTACCCGTGGGCCGGGTTCCTGACCCTGCTGGGGACTATACGTCATCATGTCCCCCCAGTCTAGTTGTTACAGCCATAGGCGTAACCTCTAGACTATCAAGGTGCCCCCTGGACAT
Source organism: Glebionis coronaria (assembly GCA_025667525.1). NCBI lineage: Eukaryota > Viridiplantae > Streptophyta > Magnoliopsida > Asterales > Asteraceae > Glebionis > Glebionis coronaria. Next base: position 471,447,927 of record CM046874.1, on the reverse strand, counting down.
ACCAAGAAAGACCTGGGGAATGAAAAATATTAAAAATTATGTTCCGGCCGCACGTGGCGAACATCCACGTTACCTCGGAAACCGAGGCAACCCTATATAAGAGTTGGTACATGTGTTTGTTACACACACAACTCACCCCTTCTTTCGCCATTGTTAATCTCAAGCTTCTACCTCCAAAACTTTGCTTCTTTTTCACGGATTTCCTCCGCTGCAGGTTAGATCATCACGCCCTTTAAAACCTTTTTATAAAACATGGTAAAGGACAACCCACTTATCACGGACGTCCTTAACGTGATGTCGGCGGAAAAATACATCGACTTTTTGTCGAAGTATTATATTCCCGAAAGCGTACACCCCACCTATCCAGGTGAAGGTGAAGCGATTACGGATGCACCGGCGGGGAAAATAGGCGTATACACGCGCCTGTTTGACTCGGCCAACTACCGTATCCCCCTATCCAAGTTCTTGGTAGAACTCCTATTATATTATGACTTCCACATAACCCAACTTCACTGCATAGGGGCGTGTAAAATCAACCAGTTTGAAATTACATGCCATACCTGCGGAGTAACCCCAACCGTGAACCTTTTTAGGGCCTTTTATTTCCCTCAGCTAGTGAATGGGTGGCTGTCATTTAAAAAACGACCCGGGAATGCCCCTATGACGTATAGGAAGCCTCTAGACTCCCTTAAGAACGGGTACGACCATTACTTCTTTGTAGATGAGAAGGTGTTCCCTACTCCTTTCGTACTCAAAACCAAAGCCCCCAAAGACTATCCGCCCAAAGCCAAAGATTATAGCAGCAAGGACTTAAAAATACTAGATACCCACCGCACAGAATTCCATAGAGGGTTGCCGGAACACTTTTTGTGCTTAGTAGGGATAATCCGCCGCTATTTGGGAGGGATGACTTATACCCATGCTTCCTGACGGAACAGGGAGAGGGTAGGTCTATTTATATGTTGTAGATTTGAATTGTCATGCATATTTGTAGAACTTTACTAACCCATATACGTGTAAATGTACGCAGAAATGAACCTACACGGACTAATCCGCCAGGGCGACCCAATGAGGGTGGCCGAAGGGTTCCGGCCTCTGAAGGAGAATGAGCTCCCCCTTCTAGAGGCGACCACTGACCGCACCATGCCGCTGGAAGAGACGTCCGAGCCCAGAGCGAATGAAGAAGAGCCCGCCATTGAGAAATCCCCATTGGATTTCCTTAATGAAGATGGCGAAGAACCACTGTTGGAGGGGGGCACCACCAACCAGGAAGAGGAGAATGACCCTAATGAAGACACTACTCAGGCATCCGGGTCCACCCCGCTCACCTCTAGGAAGAGAAAGACCACCAGAAGGGTGGCAAAGAAGATAGGGGACGAGGCCGGAGCCGCGAATGCACCCCCAAAGAAACTGAGGAAGGATCATCCGTAGTACCAAGAGGGAAGTGGTACTACGACCGATCAGGCCGACCCCACCCCGAACATGGGAGGGCCAATCTTGCGAGTCACTCCCGTGAGTACCGTAGCTCCTACCTGCCCAGACCCTGCCATTGATACCTCGTAAGTACCCTTCGAACATGATTCATGCCACTATATAATGCGTAGACTAATATTGCCATGTCAAATATCAGGGATAATCCGGCGGCCGTAGCGCAGGAGGAAGAAGTGGGGAGGAATCCATCCCCCGCACCAACTAACAAACCCCCATCCCCTGATGCAACACACGCCAAGGAGCCACACCCCGAGGGGCCAGAAGAAAGCCTGTGCCTAGCATGGAACCTGTCAAGTTTGACAAGGCTGGAGGCAGAATCTGAGTGCTCAGAATTCATTGAGCACATCACCCCGCCCGTCCTCGCACAAGATCTAGACGAGTTGGATCATGAGGCCCTCCTTGAGCAATTGACGTGTCATCCGCACACCAAGTGACGGTGGGAGCCGCGTTGAGACGCCGTTTAATCAAGTCCCTCACAAATGTGAATCGGGCAGATAAGAAGATAGCCCGTCGTGAGGCGATGGTCGTGAAGAACGAGAAGACCATCGCATCCTTACAGGCAGCGCTGGTGACAGCGGAGGCGACGGTAAAAGAGCAAGCTCATCACGCCGACACCCGAGAGAAGCGCATTGCCGAGCTCGAAGCCCTTGTAGCCGCATCAAACGAGAAGGTATACTTTCGAAATTTTTGTACATATACTCAAACCTTGGGTATTCATTTGACCCAAGAAAAGTATATATCCTTGTACTAACTCCAAATTTTATATGCAGGTGTCTGCGGCCGAAGCTGCTACCAAGGCCGTGACCGTGCAATCCTTCAACATCGCCCAGGAGCGTGATGCGCTGAAGGATGAGTTGACACGGGCCCAGACCAACCTTGAAGAGCAGGCTGCCTCAGCTGATGAGAAGCTAAGCAAGATGGCCGTAAGTTATGCCGAGAGACTATTTCCTCCCCTGCTATCCGCTATAGCTGGATGCAGGTGGGTAATCGGGCAAGGACTGCGACTTGCTGTGAGCAGGGCACTGGAAGCTCTACACCTATTGCAGGCATTCGCCAGGGTCGTATCCGATGGGATCGACCGTGGTAGACATGAGGGCTTGGTCAAAGCTGCAGAACTGATAGGAAAAAATGAAGACATCATGCAGCATCCCTATCACAACCCCTCAGCTGCGGATAATATGACCGCGTCCATGAATGCCTTGGCGGAAATTCAACACCCTCTCCTGGATGAGCTTGAGACACTTAGGGACGCTCCAAACGAGGCAATAATGTCCCGGCTGACTGCGGATCCCATTCCTTTGACCTTGGCCACTTATGATTCCGTATCCAAAACAATGAAAGGCGAGAAACTTCTTGAAGAAGCATTGGATGCTATTGCGGTCAAAGCCCAGGATGGGAAGGATGCTCGTGGGGAGGTCCTCCGTGCTCTAATTGAAGAAGGGAAGGACATAGAAGAATTCCTACCCCCTTGTAATTTATCAGTTGTAAACACTTGTAATTTTATTCGTCCGTGTATGTACACGGCTAAGACATATGTGAAATGACTGCCTTTTATATAGAAGTCCGTGATGACCACGGCCATTTTGTTATTTATTTTTGAAACTTGTGTATTTTCATTTTGTTTGAACATTATATGCCAATACCGCATGACATGGCACGTCTTACACAAAAAAGGGAAAATACCTACAAGCCTATAATCTACTAGACATGCGACGTGCGTCTTTACTATGCGGAGCACTGCGTGAGTACGGCATACGAAACTTACCACAACGTCTTGTAAGTAAGGTGCCTAGTAAGGATACATGATCCGTGCGGCTGGGGTTGCATCCCTCTTACGCGGCAAGTTGAATTAGTAGGTTCACTTAATCCTCTTACCCCGCCTGGAGGCGTATAGTACATGTACAGTAGTTTGAATGAATGCATATGAATGAAACATGGCATATTATAATATAAGTAAAATTCATACGACTAACTAAAACATGATTTGCACGAAACAAGCCGTGGAGCTAGCTAGGCACCACGGCATTTTATTAGAACGTTTACACTTTTTGTTTGAACAATAATGACAAGTCCTAGAAAACAAGAAAGGAAACTAAACAAACATAAGAAGAAAAACAGATAGACCGCATGGTTCTTCATTAAATCCACTTATAGCAAAGCACCCATGCGGAAGCCGTAGCTTTCAAAGATAGCACCTTTTGAGATTGGAAACGTTCCATGTGCGTTCGAGGTCGCGACCATCCATGTCACGTAACTTGTACGCGCCTCGCCCTAAGGCTTCCGTGACTTCATACGGTCCTTCCCACTTAGGACCCAGCTTTCCTATATTTTCCGCTCGACTTGCTTCGTTAGCACGATAGACATAATCTCCTGGCCGAAAAGAAACACCTTTGACCTTGGCATCATAATAAGCCTTCGTTTTAGCCTTGGACTTAGCCTCATTGATGGCTGCTATCTCCCTTTTTTCTTCCAACAGATCCAGGTTGATTCGCAGCTGCTCGTTGTTCGTGACGACATTAACCTCCGCCGTGCGGATGGTAGGCATTCCTATTTCTGCTGGTATAACAGCTTCAGTGCCGTAGGCCAATGCAAATGGAGTGTCTCCGTTGGCTGTTTTGATCATAGTTCTATGCGCCCATAGCACATGTGGTAACTCATCGACCCATTTGCCACTTCGTTCATCCAAACACGCCTTGATGCCATTTCCCAAGCTTCTATTTGCTCGTTCGACGAGGCCATTTGTCTGCGGATGCTTAACCGATGCGAAGCGCCGCTTGATGTTCAATGATGCACACCAGTCTTTGAATGGATTGTCCGTAAACTATTTACCGTTATCCGAGATGATTTCTCCTGTTAGGCCAAAACGACACACAATATGTTCCCAAACAAACTTTTTAACTTGCTTGCCTGTGATAGACTTGACTGCCTTGGCCTCTATCCATCGTGTGAAGTAGTCCATCGCGACAATCAAGAATTTAACTCCCCCCGCAGCTATAGGAATTGGTCCTGCAATGTCGATTCCCCACTTATAGAATGGCCATGGGGACGTGATAGGTGTAAGCTCCTGCTGCGGGTGTCGCGGCACTGGCCTATGCACTTGGCAATCACTACACTTGCGAATCATGTCGCGCGCGTCACTGTGCATGGTAGGCCAATAATATCATGTCCGTAAGGCTCTAGCTACCATGGATCGTGGACCTGCATGCATGTCGCACAACCCTTCATGTATGTCACTGATTACGTAAGCGGCCTGACGTGGTCCAACACACCGCAGCCACGGCTGCAAGAAAGAGCGCTTGTAAAGGATGCCTTCTCGAAGTTCGAAGTGTTGCGACTTCCTCCTGATGCGCCGTGCTGCTTTTTCCTCGTCTGGAAGGGTCTCACTAGTCAAATAGTTGATAATCGGGGTCATCCATGTAGGTCCATCCTCCTCAACTATAGTAGCGACCTCCCCTTCCGTTATAGATTTCTCCTTGAGTATTTCCACCAAGACTTGTTTAGACAAGTGAGCGAAGCTTGTGGATGCGATCTTGCTAAGAGCGTCCGCCTTCTTGTTTTCGCCTCTTGGTACCTGTTTGATGGAAAACTTACTGAAAGCCGCGATTAGTGACTTGACTTTTTCTAAGTACCTGACCATGTTGTCCTCCTTAGCCACATATCCACCTAGAATATGGTTCGCGACAAGCCATGAGTCCACGTAGGCCTCAAGGTTGCGGACTCCCATTCTAGCGGCGATTTTTAAACCCGAAATTAATGCTTCATATTCCGCTACGTTGTTGGTGGCCGTGAACTCAAAACGGAGGGCGTACGTGAATTCCATTCCTTCCGGATTTGTGAGGATGAGACCAGCTCCGGACCCATCCGTACACGAAGATCCGTCCGTGAATAACACCCATGGTTCTGTTGGAGTCTCGTCTTGTTTAATGATTGGCCCTTCCTCATCCGGCTTCTCAATCAGGAAATCTGCCAAGATCTGGCCTTTCACAGCCGTCCTTGGCCTATAAGATATATTGTGCTCCCCCAATAAGATGCTCCATTTTTGTAGCCTCCCTGTCACATCCGGTCTAGAAATGACCTGCTTGATTGGCTGGTCCGTAATAACTACAATTGGGTGCGCCTGAAAGTACCGGCGCAACCGCTTTGTAGCAAACACTAGTGCTAACACCAAATTTTCCATAGAGGAGTAATTCAGCTCCGGCACTTGTAATGTTCTACTTATAAAGTAGACCGGAGTTTTCACTGTATCTCTATCTGTCATGAGTACCGCGCTTATTGCGCCATGAGTGGCTGAGAGATACATAATGAGTTTCTCCTTTGGCCGGGGAGCTACTAGCATAGGGAGAGATGCAAGATGCTGCTTGAGTTGGCCAAAAGCTTCATCGGCTTCCTTCGTCCACCGTAATTCTCCCTTCCTAATGCACTTCTTGAGTGTCTTAAATAGGGGTAATGACTTCTCTGCGGATTTGGATTGGAACCTGTTCAGCCTGGCTAGTTTCCCATTTAAAGATTGCACCTCCTTCCGCATCTGAGGGGATGACAGCTGTATCACTGCGTCCATTTTCTCTGGGCAAGGTTTGATGCCGTTTGGATCGATCAAATATCCAAGGAACATTCCCTCCGTTGCCCCAAACGTGCATTTCTTTGGGTTTAGCTTCATGTTAATCCTCCTCAGTGTGTGGAATATCTCTTGGACATCCCGGAGAAGTGCATCCTCCGTATGACTTTTTATAACCAAGTCATCCACATAGACTTCCAAGTTGCGGCCTATCTGTGATTCAAAATCTTTGTCCACCAGCCGCTGGTATGTAGCACCGGCGTTCTTTAGTCCAAACGGCATTTTCGTATAGCAATATACACCCTGGCTTGTATGGAACGCCGTTTTTTCTGCATCTTCCTCCGCCATCTGGATCTGGTGATACCCTTTATATGCGTCTAAGAAGCATTTAAAAGGATATCCACATAAGGATTCTACCTTCCAGTCTATTTCCGATAACGGGTAACAATCCTATGGACAGGCTTTGTTCAGATCCGTAAAATCCACACACATGCGCCAACTTCCGTCATGTTTTTTGACCATGACCGGATTGGATAACCACTCGTGGTAGTATACCTCGCGCATGATACCTGCGTCCACTAGTTACCGTACTTCCTCCAATATCACTGGGCTGCGCTCAGGCGCCTGGCCGCGCTTCTTTTGCTTGACGGGTTGGTACCCTTGGCGGATCTGGAGCTTATGCTCTGCTATCGCACGTGGCACGCCTGTCATATGCTTTGGCTCCCATGCGAATATATCTAAGTTTGCACTTAAAAGAGAGCACATTGCCCTTTTGCCGCTATCCGAGAGCGCCCCTCCTATGGATATCTCCTGTTCCGGGTAGTCAGGATGAATTTCCACCTTCCAATTGGGTGGCGGTGATCCATCCTTGGGTGGAACCGGTGGAGCCGGTGTTGTCACGGTATGACACTCGGATGCTGGTACGATTGTGTTGTAAATGGTGACGATTCCTCCATCAACGGGAATTTGATCATTCCGTGTGCCGTGGAGGGTACCGCCCGTATAGCCAGAATACCTGGTCTGCCTATGATCCCATTGTACGGAGAATGTGAGCGTATCACCATGAAGTTCATCCATGCCGTAGTGGAGTGTTCTTCGTTTCCAATGGTTACAAGCAGACGTAGTTGCCCTATCGGCCATATAGTGTCTCCACTAAAGCCAGTGAGCGGCGCCGTGGCCGGTACTAATTGGCTTCTGATTTCTGGGCGTAACTACACAAAACAGTGTTCATACAGTACCTCTGCTGACGACCCTCCATCCACATACATGCGACGAACATTGTGTGTTCCAATTCATATCTCAATGGTGAGAGGAGCATCGATCACATCGCTTGCTGTGATGGGAGGGAATGAGATTTCCCTGCCGCGTGAAAATTTTTGGCCAACTTTCTGCCTCGTGCGGCGTTGTCTGGATTGGATCATGTATATAGTCGAAGGTTTGTCATTTTGGGGATCCTTCTTATCATACTTTTTGTTGTCTTTTCCATCCTTCCAATCCTTAACTAAGTGCTTGAGTTTACCTGATTTGATCAGTGACTCAATTTGCTTCTTGAGTTGGATGCACTCCTCCGTACCATGGCCCTTGTCGTTATGGAATTCGCAGAAGCGATTTCCTTGCCGAAGTTCCGGCGGAGTTGTCATTGGGGGCGGCCTTGGAAAGTTTTCCCCTTCCGCCAGCAAGATCTCCCGGTAGGACATCTTTAGGGGGTAATCTTATCGTCCGGCCGTCCTCCTTTGTTTTGGCTCTTATAGTCTGAGCCCTTACTATTGTTCTGGTTGACTTGACCCCCCGACTGTCTCCGAGACTGGTCGTTTGACCGGTACCCATTTCCTCTGGATGGGTAAGCCGCGGCCACAGCTGTTTCTCCTTCTATGAAATTTCTGACCCTTTCCATGAGGTCATCATATCTCTCTGGACGCTTGTCATTGAGGCGCCTGATCAATTCCCTGTCTGTTATGGCATGCATGTAGTCAGAGATTTTCAGGAGTTCCGGCATTGTTTTTGTGCGCGTGCACTCATCATTAAAGAGTTCAGTGAAGGCTTCTGTGGACTCCCCCGGCCGTTGTTTGACAGTCGCCAATGAGACCGGATCCCTATTATACTTCTTCCTCTGAGTATAATTGTTCTTGAACGCAATGCGTAGTTCCGTGAAACTATCAATGCTCCGTGGAGGGAGTCCCTCAAACCAGTCACGGGCATTTCTGATCAGAGTTGAATTGAACATTTGGCACCATATAGGCATGTGCCATCGTTCAATTTTAGCCTGTGTATCAAATATTTTAAGGTGATCATCCGGATCACCAGTTCCATCATAGGTTTTGACACACGCCGGCATGCGGCGTTTGGTGTCTTCGGAATAGTTCCGTATGCGGAGGGTGAATGGGTCTTCCCTGGGATCCGCCCATGGCCAGGTGAGCCTAGGGTCATCCTACGGTTCACACCACGGGCGGGAAAGATCCTCCGCTTCTGTATCTCGATAATACGGGCCACCATAATACTCATCATTGTTTGGTGGTGGTGGAGGGGTACGCCTAGGTCGGCGACGCTTAGGCGGATGGTCATCTGAGTCCTCCCCTGACGGGTCTTGAGACGGCGGTGGTGCCCCATCCTTTGGGTAGGGACCACTTTTTTGGGATGAACCAAGAGCCTTTTTCCCAGTGTTCATCCTGTCCCACACGCTCGTGCGGCGAGCGGTTCTGGCCAGTTCTCGATCTGGTCGCTCGGGTGAACCATCAGACTTATCTCCTCCTTCTCGAGACTGCATTAGTTCCTGTATGAGGCGATCTCCTATGCGCTCAAACACATTCCTAGGTTGAGGGGTTTCCTCAAAGATGCTCTGCTCCTAAGGCCGAGCTCTTCTTTTCCCCTGATTTTGGGAAGAGGTGATTGGTCCGGTGTCACCAAAGTTGAGTCTGGATTGGAGGTTCCTCCCTAGATTCAAACTTGATGCAATCCCCGGGACGATCCTATCAAAGTTCTGCGTGAGAACTCAAGTGAGATACTCCTCGCTGAGTGGTAGGACTTCTACTTCCTCCTCCGCTGACGGTCTGCGCGGCTCCTTGTTAGGAGGGTTGGGCGCACTCCCTGGGTCAGGGCTGTCCAGGGTTGAAGTATGTGGGGATGTTATGGAGATCGTGCTTGTCACCCCCAAGGGCTGAAAACCGCCACGGTTACCAGGTCCGCCTGCAAGGCGGCTAGGTGATTGATTGGGGATGAGTATCCCTTCCCCTTGGGACTTCTGATTTCCAGGATTCGTGTTCCTGGGGTTGGCTTGCGGATGCCCCTTCGTCATCGGAAATTCAGAATGAGGTTTTGTTCTAGCTTAGTGTATTGGGTCCCACAGATGGCGCCAACTTGTTGATGCAAAAGTTGGGTGATCCTTGCTTGACCCGAATTAGGCTTAATTCGGGTTGGTTAGGCTCCGGCTCCTGCACCAAGTGAATCGTTTGGTTGGGATCCTGCACACTAAACAACACGCGTTAGGCTTACCGTGGGAGTGTTTCCCACGATTAGACTCCAGCGTGAGAGTAAGTAATCGGTTAGGGTTTTATGTGAGTTGAGAGTATAGAACGTAATACATTTGTGGAACCCTTGGGGGTTCCTTTTATAGGCAGTGGAACCCTAGTGGGCTGCCACTGATACTTCGGCCCCAAGGAAAGGATAACTATCAGAATTAGAATGATTGTCATCTTCTAATTATTGTAGTGAATATCCTCCACTTTTGGGGTAAACCTATTCCTAGACAGAATATGATTCTGTCTAACCCTATGTCGGCCGCACCGGGCCGTGGGTCGCACACATGTGTGCGGTTACTGTTCATCCAAGCCCATAAGCCTGAATGACATTATCCCACCCATCTGTGATGGGCCGGATACGGGTAGTACCCGTGGGCCGGGTTCCTGACCCGGCTGGGGACTATACGTCATCAAGTACTCCTTCCATTGGCTCATTATCATTCGTCATGGAAGTACTCCTTCTATTGGCTCGTTGTCTTCGCCGCGTAAGTACGTCTTTCACCGGCTCGTTATTCATGTCACAGAAGTACGTCTTCCGTTGGCTCTTATATTTTCTACGGAAATACACCTTTCGCGACGAATTTCTTTGCCCAGCCATTTAAGTGACTTTTCCAAAGTTGAGATTGTTTGACCGTAATTAGACGGAGTCTGATCAACTACGTTTTCGTTCGGGAAAAGACGTAAAGAATTTTGGAAAATCATTGTCAAATGTGGTGGCTGCAAGACGGATATAATATCCGCATAAACATGCCACAGAAGTACGTCTTCTGTTGGCCTTAAGACGAATGAAATATTCGCGCTATGCTGCATCATTAGTGGGTATAAGAAGTACGCCTTCAAATGTTCACGATGCAACATACGGGTTCCACCTCCACCTTCACAAAACCTTCTTATCGTCCTCAAGTTAGAGATGAATAAGAATGATACCTTGCCAATGCTAGTGTTACCCCGGCTATAGAACAAGTTTTCTTCTTTGGGGGTCCTTACCGTCTAATCACGGGAAACCAAGCATTCGAGCACACCCACCCGTCTTACGTACATGGGTTCCCCATTTCCTTCGACGTAGATACGCTTACAGGTAGCGGATATGGAGTAAAGTCTAGTAACCTTGGTGACAACCACACATACTAGACTGGGGGGACATGATGACGTATAGTGGCTTCGCTCACTATTAGCAACCCCAACCCATCATCTTTTTGCTAAAGGTAGCCCATTTACGAGTGGAGCCATATGTTACGGATGACCTATGAGGATGTCCTAAGCAACAAGCCGCACGCGGTTGTTAGTGAGCGTGATACACGAATGAGTCTAGCATAACATGATCATGGACAATATTATATTATACTGGGGGAAATGTCGAGGTACAGTCGGTAATGGGCCAGGCCCACGGCCCATACACATCTTACTTATCCTACAAGAAACCCTAAGCTTATATAAACAGGGGTAGGGGTCTCATTATAGACAAGTTGTCACTCTCATCTACACCTCTTATACAACTTATCGTCCCGATACTAACTTGACCGTCGGAGGTGGACCCCGGGGCTCCGGCCTCAGTTCCACGTCTAGCCGGTTTACCTTTGTTTGCAGCATTACTCAGCACCTAGGAAGACGATTAACGGCTCAGGAGAGTCGTCGAACCGGCCCAGCCAAACTATGCTCCAACAAATGAGCAGTACCTAAAAAGGAGTTAATTGTAGCACATATTATTTAGTTTGTTCTGCCCAAAAATGAGCTTCTATCTCCTTGTAGAACTCAAGATATGGTAAAAATGGTGAAAGTGAGTTTCATAATCAGATTTGTAAAATAAAAGTATATATTATAAAATTAGCACTCAAGTAAAACTAATATAAAATGTATACCTAAAACCCACTAACTTATATAATACTTATAAATAAGTATATACTTTGATAACTAAATTTAACTTTTTATAAAATTACAAATTGATATGTTTTATAAGTTATAAAACTATATATATAAGTTTTACGTCTTTTCGGCTAAAACCGAAAGATTAACGTTTTCGTCAAATAAAACATAGATGGTCGGACCCGTCTAATGTAAACTTTCTATAACTTATCAACTGATGTATAAGTACATTTGACAAGTAAAAACCGATAAAACCCGAGCTTTATAACTTATGGACATTAACGGGCCAAAGTAGCCTTATTGGACTATTAACCCAACTAGATTGGCTAAACACTAATGGACTTACTCATGGGCTTAACCCACTTGGGCCCAACATATGAGTATAGGCCTGGTATTAAAAAGATAAATGGACTAGTAAAATGATATTAGACTTTAATGGGCTTATTGGGCCTTAATATGTAATTGGATTGAAACTAGTATAACTAGTCTAAATTTGACTAACACATAACACTATAATGTGTATGAAGAGATAAAATCCCACTTGATCATCATCATACTTATAATGTCATCATATATATATTGTTTTATAAAGTCATTGGACAAGAGTCTAAGACGAGTATTATTTGTCTAGGTTCCCGTGATTGAAGCACGTACCGTACATCCGAATCGCCGATTACCCGCCTTCCCACACCAATGTGAGTTCATAGCCTCACACTCTTTTAAATGTTTTATGAAATGTTTTATAAACCCGAGTGTGTGATAACATGTTAGTTTTAATAAAATAGGACACCAGTTGTCCCAATTGTTTGCTTATTGATATGGACCTGAATTATTATATGACCCGATGAATGATTATATGACTCGATGAATGAAATGAAATGTATTATTATAGCTAGGTTATGTCAATCAATGTCCCATTAGCATGAATTGTGAACTAACGGGATTTGGTAGACGCTTATGCATATAATAATACTATTTGGGGAAGATCACCCCAGTTCGCGCCTTGACGGTTGATCCCCGTTGTGCCACATTTATTGGTAAGCGAATTTATGTATGAGAAGATTTATATAAGCGTGATTATTGTGATGACACGTTGTTTTAGATGGGCAAAGGAATTTCGGGTTAGCTACCCGTTGTTTGTTATAGTAAGGTAGCAATGTCATGCGGCTTATTATAATCCAATATTGAAACTACTAATGTACGAATTGAATTATAATATATTGCTTGACTAGCAATACGGGGTCTTATTACTGATGTTATGTTCGTGTTTTGGATTTATATAACGGTTTTTATTAAACTCTATACAACGTTATAAAACGTATAGTATGATGTTTTTACGACAATGGTTCGTATAATGGTTTTGAAGGCAAATGCCAATATTATGATTTACAACAAATATTTGTACAAAATGATTTTCGGTAATAATTATATACCGATGATATATTAATGGTTTTATTAAACTCTATGAATTCACTCGGCGTTTTCGCTGACCTTTTCTTTTAACATGTTTTATCTCAGGTACTTGAAGGTAATTCTCGGGAAGACGACATGAATTCATGGTTCACACTTAAATAACAATTTCCATTCAAATGTTTTGTAAAATTGTATGAATTACTATGACTTGGGACCTATGTAAATTTGATATTTATGAATGGAAAATGCTTTATTATTAAACGACGCGATTTTTATGCGTTGTCTATGATTTGAGTAATGTGCTATCCCGTAACACCAACGACTCTTCCGCTGAACTAAAGTATGAATATTTGGGGGTGTTACACCAAAAATAGGACAAAGATCATAATTCCCATCATCTCGAGTTACACATACATTCAACCAATTTAGGTTCCATTAACCGTAAGAAGAAAAGTTACAGCGTCCATGAAGAGGACAAAAATACACCGGGTGACATACCCTTATTAGTGAAGTAGCAATTCAAAAATAAATAATGGTCTCATACCATGGACAATATTAAAACAAAAAATCACAGGACTACCCAAGTTCAGATATAGACTCACAAAATCAAAGAAGCGATGCCGTGCGATCGAACCATCGTGACTCAAAACATTAGATATACATCTTTATAAAATAATATACAAGTAGGCGTGTGTTGGGTAATCCATTTTCATATCCTAATTAATGTTACCTTGTATATTGTAAAACCGGACATTTGCACATTTTTAATTTGTGTTACACCATTAAAGAATTTATACCTTTTATTTTTCAACTTACAAAGTTTTCATTTCTGAAATGTCACAATCTCAAGAAAAATTACTAACGTTAGTAGGTTCGGTGACTCGGTTATCATAATCGATAAAATTATTAGGTTTGAAAATCTCCATACTTGTGTCAAAATCTCAATAATATTCCTATCTTAAGTACCAAAAACGTACATAGTAAGAATTTTCAAAGTTTCATATTATTATTACGACATATCTTATTACGTATATACAAATATCCAGCATAACTCGAGTTTGTCCAATTGACTCTTAAAAATCAACTTTGACTTTTTATTATACATAAGTCTTCCATAAAACTGGTATGCTATATTTTATTCACGCGACTCGAGTCAGACGTTAAAGATGTTTCACGTAGTATTATGTTGGATAAATTATTGATTTTAGTCGAGACTTGAATCTCGATAATAATAATAAAATAAATAATTAAAATGCTTATTTCAGTAATTCTAAAATGTAGAAAATTCCAATTTTAAATCTTTAGCCAATTGTCGAGTGATTTTAAAATTAACACATCTCGCAGCGGAATAAAATGACGTTCCATCAATATTTAATAATTTATTTCAAGCGTTAGAATTTCTCACTTAAGGTGTATCTTTTGATTTTATCCCAGTTTATTCACTATTAGGAGTTATAAGTTCCAGTCAATACCAATGCAATCGTAAATATAACTTGACCTTATGTTTAAAATTAAAACCAGTTTTACAAAGTCTCTAGCTCCAAAACACATGAACAATTTTTGTACTCATGTTCTATATTACAAAATACGGCAAAAGTTTTCTATATTGACCCAAAATTATTTCATACCAAGCCAAAAGCTACATATACTCAATAGTCATTTCGTTAATTTTTATTAATAACTCCTATTTCAAATTATATTAGGCAAATTTTGACAGTTCCATCACAAGCTTTTAGTATCAAATTATTAATGTATGAAAGCAAAGACTTTACGAGTAATATAAATTACTTATTATGATTTACCAACGAAGTTTGAAGGAAAAATAATTTCACTTTGTCCACTTATTCTCTACACATATTTTACATGTTACAAGACGCCTCATACATCATTTTTAGCCAAAATTTTCATTTACCATACATTTAATATGTAAAACACTTTATATTTAAATCATTCACTCAACAAAGTTTAATGCTTAGTTAACTGGCATAAGTGTCAGACCTCATCACATATAATATCAAATTCAAAATAATGAGACAACAAGACAAATGAAATAAACGAAACGAGAATACATATGTCAACTCTATAAATGTTAGTATCGGCTTCGGGTGGGTCACAAAATCGTAGACAATAAAATGAACACAAACCAACCAAACTTCAAGTTATCGCGCTTGATCACAACGCTAGTCTATTTTAAAACACATCTTTGAATTCGAGTAGAATGGTAAACAACAATTAAATGGCGACACGCGTCAACCACGTTTTATAATGTACACATATGATTCGTCACTAAAATGAACGCATCGTTGATTAAACTTCGTCTATGTTATAGTTACGCAAACTAATATATCAAACCCATAAGGAATAAAGGAAATAAAATAGTACGTAAGTAAATTACGTTTCAAAAGTAGGGGTGTTCAGTGTTTGGTTTGACACCGAACAAACCGAAAAATAAACCAGATCAAAACCGAACCAAGAAATTTAAATGGTGTATGGTTTGGTTTGAAACCAAACCGAAGTATTTAACTTGTGTCTGGTTTGGTTATGGTTTGAGAAAAAATAAAATCAAACCAAACCAAAAAAACCGAATAACTTTATACACATTAAATTTTAAACTATATATACATATATTATTATCCTAAGTAGTTGTCTTTTAAACTAATCATTCACGGACTAAAAATTGATGTATATCCCAGCAACTTAGCTACAATTTTCCTACTTGATTCATATAAATTCTCATATATAGAGTGAGTTTGAAGTTACACTTGTATCTGGATGCGTAGAGATGGACTATTCAAGTTAATGATAATTCTAAACACTTTCTTCAAAGAAAATTTTACCTCATTTCGTTTCTATTTATTTATATAAAGTTCTAACCCTTTAGGGTTCTTTAAAAGATTTAGATTTACTTAAGAGTTTATAATTTATTATTTTTACTTGAAAAATTAGGTTTTTGTTTGTGACTTCTAAATTATATATTAGAGTTTATTTGAATTTGGTTTTCTTTGTTTAAACCGAAACGAAACCGAAATCTAACTTGGTTTATGGTTTGGTTATATCAGTACTATAATTGGTTTGGTTTGGTTTTGATTTTAAATTTAAAAATTTCAAAACCGATTAACCCGAACCATACAACTCACAAACCTAAAAACGAAACCGATGAACACCCCTATTCAAAAGAAGATGTCCTAAAATGACACATCACGGTGCGATAACGACAATCGAGATCAATCTAGTCGATATACAATACGTTACGAAGCATTATTTACGTATCTAGAGTATCAAATGAGGTTCACACTCGGTTATTCGAACAATAAATTAATTATCAAGATTGATAATTGGCGGTGAGGCCGAATTCTCAACAAAACCAAATTTTGAAATGTACGATAACCACGCAAGGACCATTGATTCGCGTGCAATGCCTCCAAATACCATAGTATATACATACCTATACATACAATCATTCCTACATACACATAGGATCACAACGCATTGTTGCCATGCAATGCAACGTAGCACATATGCCAATTACATGCAACCTATAAAATAGTCTTACAAGAATTTGCAATTACGATGATAAGTACTCGACGTACACAACAATATATCTCAATATATTATCATAGTATTTACTTACTAAATACTAGGGAATTAATATCAGTTTTGGGGGATACATCTAAATCATAAAGTAATGCTAAAAGAAATCTTACCGGAGCCATGCGGAATAGTTGCGTGTTTTAAAAACTTTTTACGACACACCAAAAGTTATAGTTTAGGTTTTTCAAAAATCGACCTAGTTCTCTATAACTTGTGGCTCTGATTACCAATCTATAACACCCCCAAATTACCACGCAGCGGAATGTCCACATTGGGCGTTATTTCATAGCACATCACACACAATCATAGAAAACGACCTCAAAAGAGACGTTTAAAATAAACATTAAAGAATCTTTATAACCATTGTCTAAAACATTTACAACCCAAAATAAAGTTTTTATCAGAGTAGCGTTACTTGTCCCCAAAGATCTTAACCAAAACATAACAACTTTTTACCACAATATGACCATAATTAATTTGATAAAAAGGGAAGGAAATCCATAAGTTTAGACAAACAAGCACCAACTCCCTCCATGCATGATCCGCTGCTATCAATCTTGATTATCTGAAAACATGCTTAAAATCGTCAACACAACGGTTGAGCGAATCTATAGGTTTACCAAATCATTAGTTGAACACAAGAGAAAAATCAATCATAATCATTTAATAGAATTGTGCGCGTACAATCTATTATTCAAGTATTTCATATTTAGCAAAGCTAATTGATTGTATTTAAGCTCATGACACCGACCCGTTAACTTAATCACCCGCGCCACATTTGCCGGCATGATCAAAGTGAAACCATTTCCCCTCTTAAGGTATTCGTTGCCAGATTTATACCTTACCTCTTATAACAAGTTATCCGTCCGCAGAGGGTACTCAACGTACTAGCTCTCGTCTCGGATAGGGTCGTCAACCCCATAGTACTATCAATTGTATAAGAGGCTATTTCCAACCCACACAAGGGCATGACAATATGTAAAATCCATGATTTTACCGTGATTAAATATAATAAATTTCCACATATTAATCCTAGAACACAAACTCATGTGTTTTATTTCTATGGGTTATGTGTGAACTTGTCAAACATGTACATATACTTTTACATACACACTTGTTGTAATAAGGTTCATAATGTAAACCTTGTACATAAGACTAAGTAAAACAAGTAATAAAATGTATAACCAACATTTGATTAGACAACACTTAACAAAAATGAGAAAATATGTTACATCATGTAATTATAGCCGTGTAGATATACATGCATATTAAGGGCATGCTTAGACTTTCTTGGACTAGCTCAAAGTTATGTATTCCTTATGCTTTAGCCCAACTTAGGCCCAACACAAGCCCACCCTCCTTTTTCTTTTAGCTTAACACGGCACCCCACCTTAGGTGGAAGGAGAAGAGTTGCCTTGGAAAGGCAAGAGGTGACACTTGACATAATATGCCTTACCAAGGTATATGTGGAAGATGAAGGGATGCTTTGGAAACACAAGTGTCAACACTTGGCACAAATGTTCCTACCTAGGTAATCCCACATTGCCTTGCCTTCTCTCTCTCCTCTTTTTAGCCGAAATCCTCCTTCTCTCACTCTTCACATTCTCTCATCCTAGATAATCTCACTTCTCTCTTCTTCCTTCTCTTCCAAACAATTCGGCTATAAGCCACCAAAAATCAAAGTTTGTTCACTAAATCTACTAGATCTTTGTCCCATAGTAATCACAAATCAATTGGTATCATTATCATAATCTTTGGAAGGATTATACCAAGCCCTAGCCGAATCTATAGGCCACGGCTTGGCTTATGTTTAGGATTTTCTTCATCAACTAGATTAGATATCTAATTTCCTAGTGCATATAGATCTTCCTTGATAACATTTAGGCAAGAAAGGTATACACATCATATTCTTTCATTCTTTCATGCATGCATCATCATACACATATAAACACAAGAAATAACATGTTAAAATCAAGATTTGGTAAGGCTATGAACCTTATAGGTCACGGCATATTTATGCAAATCATGTTCATGATTTAAAAATCTTTTAATAAGAAACTTATGACTTATATGTTATGTTGAAACTTGATTTAAAAACCATATGAAACCTTTTATAAATCTAGACATTGCATGAGATACAAATCTTGTTTTATGGGACTTTGGTTAGCTAATAACCATAGATCTCATGAAATGAACTTGTGCAACTAAAAGATCAAGAAAACCATGACCTTAAAGGTCACGACTGAATTAAGTGGAGACTATATGATTGGTTTTCTAAGTTTTGAATAATGGAATATGAAATTTAACATGTTAAATGGAATATTAAAAATATCAAAGTAACTTATGTGAATATTTGTAGCCGTGGGTTATATATGACCCTAAATGGGTTATATGTACATGCATGTTATTATACAACCTAGATCTAGTAATAAGTGTTAACTTAACATGATAAATATGAAATAAGCTTATAGATCTTATGGTAATATTGGGAGAAAACAATATAGTCGTGGGCTATACATTGTTTCTTGGAATAATAGTAGCCTTGGGAACATGCATGTAACCTAGATAATCATGATGTGTTTTTGTAAATATTTACAAGACTTAAAAACTAGTTAAAGTGACATCTTGGAAATACAAAGATCTAAAAATATAGTCGTGAACTATATATGAGTAAACATGGATCTATGATTGATTTTTAGGTCTAGACATAATTTAGATCTCATTTTGGACTTATGACTTGTTTACTTGATTTGTACATAGATAGATCTAATTTGGAACATCACATAAAACAAGTATAAGTTTTATTCTTCTATTTTAGATTTAAAACTAAATATGAATAAACTAAAAATAAGTGTATAATAATATCCTAAGTAAAACTTACATAAAATGTAAAGTAGTGGTAATGGACTATTTAAGCCCATGAAATATTAATCCAAAACTTAATGGACCTAATAAGCCCATTTAATAAATACTAGTAACTTAATAGACTTACGATTACACGTAGGCCCATTTAACTAATTAAAGGACTTAAAAATGTATTTAAGCCCAATAAATGATTTAAAGGCCCATTTAAATAAATTAGTGGACTTGAGATATATTTAAGCCCACTAAAATAGCCCATTAGATGTTTAGCCCATTTAATGAGCCCATATAAAGTTTGAATGTTAAAATAAATGTTTTTATAATAAAATATAACTTATAAAAACTTTTTGAATGAAAATGACAATTTATAAAACTTAAGGACTAAAACCGTAACTTATGAAACTTGGTTTGATAAACTAGTAAACACAAGGACCGAAAATGTAAATATCCAAAAGTCTAGGGTTTAATAAATATTATCCGTGGAAAATTAAACCCTAGGGACCATTTTGGGAAGTTTCTAAAAGTTATTTTGTCATTTTATAACCCTAAGGACTATTCTTGTAAATTGCCGAAACTTAAAGAAGCCCTAAGGGCTGTTTTTGTAATTTTAGTAAAGTTACAAAACCTAGATATAACTAGGGGGACTAAAGCTGCCATAAGCCGTAACATTAAACAAGCCCTAGGTACTAACTATGTAAAATCCGAAAGTTATACTTGTTTAAAAATATGGAGGGACTAGTTTTGCCATATTCCGAAACATTAACAAGCCCTAACCCTCAAAAATATTTTAATTATAATAAAACATAATTAAAATACTTAGACCATAAGAATTAAGGTATAAATTCTTAAGTTTAAATTATTTTATAAATCTTAAAATAATTTATGGAAACTTTAAAGTTAAATAAAATATTATATTTATTTTTCAAAATAAAATATTTATATTTACTTTAGGAAATAATTGTATAAACAATTATGAATATGTATTACTCAAACCTAAACTCATATACTTTTTGAAAATAAACTTTATATGAACGTTGGATTAATTGAATGCTAATATGTAAGTAAAACATCTTACGTTTACTTAAAACATGAAACTTAATAATAAGTTTAAATGAGTGATTATAATACATGAACTACCAACATGAACTAATATTAAGTAGAATTTTTATGTTTACTTAATAATGAAACGTAGTAATAAATGAATGATTATAATGCATGAATGGAGAATGTAAACTAATATTTTAAGTAGAACATTATATGTCTACTTAAATAAGAAACTTATTTGTAAGTTGAATGGTTATTACTAATACATGTATTACGAATGCTAACTGATATTAATAGTTAAACATTTTTATGTTTACTTAGAAATGAAACTTATATAAATAAGTTAAATGAATATTGATGATACTTGAACTACGGATAATAAATACCGCAGCATAAATGAACTGACTAAAATATGTATAAGCATACATATATGTTCTTTGTACTATCTATTAAGATTGTACAATATGATTAGGCATAACCTTGGCGTGAGCTTTAATTGGATATTCATATTAAACAGCAATTGCCTACTCCCAGGTGAGTTTACAGCCCCATTTAAACTTTGATAAAACTTTCCCTTTTGGGAAAGAAAATATGCAAACATATATTGGACATGACTGGATTGTATAAACTAGTTTATGATTGCTTACTATTGAAACTGTTAAATTGTTGTAAATCGCCCGAATGTTATAAATAGATCTATTAGGGATTGACCTTCCCCGTCTGGGTGAGTCATGCTTACTGTGCCTTGGCCGGGACAACAGACGTATACCATGTTGGAACAGGAATGTGTGTCTTTTTGTAAGACACTACGTCCTCATCTGTTGAGGACTATGGGGTTAAGCTTCAGTTTCTAATAATAAACAAATGTTATTTACATTTTAGTAAGAATGCTTTGTGTATTATTACTTCTATGATTATTGTATGTCTAAACAAATTAATTGTTAAAATCTGTAAATTCACCAACTTTATGTTGACCCGTTAGTATGTTTTGCACAGGAATATGAAGTTAGTACGTGATGTGTGCATGGTCTCCAGCATCTTAGTAATCTGCATTGTAGGACTCGTCCGGGGTTCGATTTGGGAAAAGTAAACAATCAACTTCTGTCGTGTTTAAGACAATTTTTAATTTATTGTTATCAAATATGTAATATGATTTAAATAATCTTTATCTTATGCTCTAGGGACTATATGCTATCAATCCACCCTTGTGACGTCTCCGGGGATATGTTCCGCATATTTTGACCATACCCGGGGTGTCACAGAGAATGGTATCAGAGCATTAGTTATAGAGTACCAGATAAATTTTTAAATAAAATAAAAATAAAATGATTTTTCTTTTATATAAAACTGGACTATAACTTATAAAAATATTTTTGGGATTTTATTTTGGGACCGTATTAGTTAAGCATATAGATCTTAGGGCATTTTATGCTATGTGAACTAATTGTATATATATATATATATACATATATATATATATATATATATATATATATATATATATATATATATATATATATATATATATATATATATATATATATATATATATATATATATATATATATATATATATATATATATATATATATATATATATATATATATATATATATATATATATATATATATATATATGTATTTTGTAGGGGTACTTCCCCCACCTAGGCAACCCTAAACCTGAAAAGCACATCCAACTCACAATGAGTGTACTTTGTAGGGCTATATTCGACATCCCCCATAAGGTAATGATGAATGTCCTATGTTTTGGACACTCCTCTTTCCTCTTCGGGTCCAATTAGTTCGACAATACCATCATCCACTCGACACTGGGAGATGAGAATTCCTCTCTTTAGAAGTCAAAATTTGTACAAATTTTGAACCAATAATAGTGAATGTATGACCCTTGTTACGGCATCCTGCAAGGCGCGCATTTCTTTATTCTTGGTATCTTCTTTTATTTCCACCATTTGAGGTACTTTTTTTCTGTCCCCTCTCACTCAGCCTCACGGCAAAGGAAGCAGATTCTTTGTAACTTCTTACGCAAACGCCATCGACAACAATCTTAACCTCTTTGTTGGGTAGAAACATTAGTACCATTAACTAATGTTTGTACCCCGCTGGCTTGAGGTAAAGATTGTAAGTCTTTTCTTAAAGCTGTTAATATAGGAGGGGTTAAAGTTAAACATGTTTGTTTTACCTTCAATCCCTAATTTTTCATCCGCATGTATGGAGATATAACTTGTATCTCACCCATGAAAATGATGTAGAAATAGTGCATCCCCATATTCCCCAGTGTATGAAATATGTTGGCGTGTCCTCCTCATATTAGAAACCATTTGCAATGGATTTGTCCTCCTAACTAAATCCAAAACACCATTGGTTTTCTCCCAGATCCTGGAAGGGTATAGCTACGACCCTGATAAGCTTTCCTCGCCTACCCATCTACAGCAACAGTCTCCTTTACTGCTCAATCGGATGTGTAGTGCGATCCAGATAAATATCTCTTTCCATTCCTCGCCTACCCATCCACAGCAGCAGTCTCCTTACTGCTTAATCAGATGTATAGTGCGGTCCAGATAAAGATCTCTTTGCATTCCTCGCCTACCCATCCACAGCAGCGGTCTCCTTTACTGCTCAATCGGATGTATAGTGTGATTCGGATAAAGATCTCTTTACATTGCCCCTATCCGACCACAGCAGTAATCTCTTCTACTGCTTAATCGGATGAATAGTACAATCTGGAAAAAAAAATCTCTTCGCATTCTCTTTTGTTCACTTATAATGATGGAAGCTTCCATTAATGCCATATCAGGCGAATAAGAATAACCTAGGTGTAGACCACTTCACATTCATGCCGCAATCCGTACTTGAGAGAGAGAACCTGAAACGGATCATACTTAGAACATCTTCACTTAAGAGATAACTACATTTTTAGTAGCTTTGAGGACAAAGCTAAAATAATGGGGTGGTGCTGTAAAATCCATGATTTTACCATGATTAAATATAATAAATTCCCACATATTAATCCTAGAACACAAACTCATGTGTTTTATTTCAATGGGTCATGTGTGAACTTATCTAACATGTACATATACTTTTACATACACACTTGTTGTAATAAGGTTCATAATGTAAACCTTGTACATAAGACTAAGGAAAACAAGTAATAAAATGTATAACCAACATTTGATTAGACAACACTTAAAAAAATAAGAAAATATGTTACATCATGTAATTATAGCCGTGTATATATACATGCATATTAAGGGCATGCTTAGACTTTCTTGGAATAGCCCAAAGTTATGTATTCCTTATGCTTTAGCCCAACTTAGGCCCAACACAAGCCCACCCTCCTTTTTCTTTTAGCTTAACACGGCACCCCACCTTAGGTGGAAGGAGAAGAGTTGCCTTGGAAAGGCAAGAGGTGACACTTGGCATAATATGCCTTACCAAGGTGTATGTGGAAGATGAAGGGATGCTTTGGAAACACAAGTGTCAACACTTGGCACAAATGTTCCTACCTAGGTAATCCCACTCTGCCTTGCCTTCTCTCTCTCCTCTTTTTAGCCGAAATCCTCCTTCTCTCATCCTAGATAATCTCACTTCTCTCTTAATCCTTCTCTTCCAATCAATTCGGCTATAAGCCACCAAAAATCCAAGTTTGTTCACTAAATCTACTAGATCTTTGTCCCAGAGTAATCACAAATCAATTGATAGCATTATCATCATCTTTGGAAGGATTATACCAAGCCCTAGCCGAATCTATAGGCCACGGCTTGGCTTATGTTTAGGATTTTCTTCATCAACTAGATTAGATCTCTAATCTCATAGTGCATATAGATCTTCTTTGATAACATTTAGGCAAGAAAGGTATACACATCATATTATTTCATTCTTTCATGCATGCATTATCATACACATATAAACACAACTAAATAACATGTTAAAATCAAGATTTGGTACGGCTATGACCCTTATAGGTCACGACATATTTATGCAAATCAAGTTCATGATATAAAAATCTTTTAATAAGAAACTTATGACTTATATGTTATGTTTAAACTTGATTTAAAAACCATATGAAACCTTTTATAAATCTAGACATTGCATGAGTTACAAATCTTGTTTTATGGGACCTTGGTTAGCTAATAACCATAGATCTCATGAAATGAACTTGTGCAACTTAAATATCAAGAAAACCATGACCTTAAAGGTCACGGCTAAATTAAGTGGAGACTATATGATTGGTTTTCTAAGTTTTGAATAATGGAATATGAAATGTAACATGTTAAATGGAATATTAAAAATCATCAAAGTAACTTATGTGAATATTTGTAGCCGTGGGTTATATATGACCCTAAATGGGTTAGATGTACATGCATGTTATTATACAACCTAGATCTAGTAATAAGTGTTAACTTAACATGATAAACATGAAATAAGCTTATATATCTTATTGGAATATTGGGAGAAAACAATATAGCCGTGGGCTATACATTGTTTCTTGGAATAATAGTAGCCTTGGGAACGTGCATGTAACCTAGATAATCATGATGTGTTTTTGTAAATATTTACAAGACTTAAAAACTAGTTAAAGTGACATCTTGGAAATACCAAGATCTAAAAATATAACCGTGAACTATATATGAGTAAACATGGATATATGATTGATTTTTAGGTCTAGACATAATTTAGATCTCATTTTGGACTTATGACTTGTTTACTTGGTTTGTACATAGATAAATCTAATTTGGAACATCACATAAAACAAGTATAAGTTTCATTCTTCTATTTTAGATTTAAAACTAAATATGAATAAACTAAAAATAAGTGTATAAGAATATCCTAAGTAAAACTTACATAAAATGTAAAGTAGTGGTAATGGACTATTTAAGCCCATGAAATATTAATCCAAAACTTAATGGACCCAATAAGCCCATTTAATAAATACTAGTAACTTAATGGACTTACGATTACACTTAGGCCCATTTAACTAATTAAAAGACTTAAAAATGTATTTAAGCCCAATAAATGATTTAAAGGCCCATTTAAATAAATTAGTGGACTTGAGATATATTTAAGCCCACTAAAATAGCCCATTAGATGTTTAGCCCATTTAATGAGCCCATATAAAGTTTGAATGTTAAAATAAAAGTTTTTATAATAAAATATAACTTATAAAAACTTTTTGAATGAAAATGACAATTTATAAAACTTAAGGACTAAAACCGTAACTTATGAAACTTGTTTTGATAAACTAGTAAACACAAGGACTGAAAATGTAAATATCCAAAAGTCTAGGGTTTAATAAATATTATCCGTGGAAAATTAAACCCTAGGGACCATTTTGGGAAGTTTCTAAAAGTTATTTTGTCATTTTATAACCCTAAGGACTATTCTTGTAAATTGCCGAAACTTAAAGAAGCCCTAGGGGTTGTTTTTGTAATTTTAGTAAAGTTACAAAACCTAGATATAACTAGGGGGACTAAAGCTGCCATAAGCCGAAACATTAAACAAGCCCTAGGTACTAAATATGTAAAATCCGAAAGTAATACTTGTTTAAAAATATGTAGGGACTAGTTTTTCCATATTCCGAAACATTAACAAGCCCTAACCCTCAAATCTATTTTAATTATAATAAAACATAATTAAAATATTTATACCATAAGAATTAAGGTATAAATTCTTAAGTTTAAATTATTTTATAAATGTTAAAATAATTTATGGAAACATTAAAGTTAAATAAAATATTATATTTATTTTTCAAAATAAAATATTTATATTTACTTTAGAAAATAATTGTATAAACAATTATGAATATGTATTACTCAAACCTAAACTCATATACTATTTGAAAATAAAATTTATATGAACGTTGGATAAATTGAATGCTAATATGTAAGTAAAACATCTTACGTTTACTTAAAACATGAAACTTAATAGTAAGTTTAAATGAGTGATTATAAAACATGAACTACCAACGTGAACAAATATTAAGTAGAATTTTTATGTTTACTTAATAATGAAACGTAGTAATAAATGAATGATTATAATGCATGAATGGGGAATGTAAACTAATATTTTAAGTAGAACATTATATGTCTACTTAAATAAGAAACTTATTTGTAAGTTGAATGGTTATTACTAATACATGTATTACGAATGCTAGCTGATATTAATAGTTAAACATTTTTATGTTTACTTAGAAATGAAACTTATATAAATAAGTTAAATGAATATTGATGATACTTGAACTACGGTTATTTAGATAAATACCGCAACATAAATGAACTGACTAAAATCTGTATATGTTCTTTGTACTATCTATTAAGACGGTACTATCTGATTAGGCATAACTTTGGCGTGAGCTTTAATTGGATATTCGTATTAAACAGCAATTGCCTACTCCCAAGTGAGTTTACAGCCCCATTTAAACTTTGATAAAACTTTCCCTTTTGGTAAAGAAAATATGCAAACATATATTGTACTTGACTGGATTGTATAAACTGGATTATGATTGCTTACTATTGAAACTGTTAAATTCTTGTAAATCGCCCGAATGTTATAAATAGATCTATTAGGGATTAACCATCCCCATCTGGGTGAGTCATGCTCGTTGTGCCTTGGTCGGGACAACAGACGTATACCATGTTGGAACAGGAATGGGTGTCTTTTTGTAAGACACTACGTCCTCATCTGTTAAGGACTATGGGGTTAAGCTTCAGTTTCTAATAATAAGTAAATGTTATTTACATTTTAGTAAGAATGCTTTGTGCATTATTACTTCTATGATTATTGTATGTCCAAACAAATTAATTGTTAAAATCTATAAATTCACCAACTTTATGTTGACCCGTTAGTATGTTTTGCACAGGAATATGAAGTTAGGACGTGGTGTGTGCATGGTCTCCAGCATCATAGTAATCTGCATTGTAGGACTCGTCCGGGGTTCGATTTGGGAAACGTAAACAATCAACTTCTGTCGTGTTTAAGACAATTTTTAACTTATTGTTATCAAATATGTAATCTGATTTAAATAATCTTTATCTTATGCTCTAGGGACTATATGCTATCGCTCCACCCTTGTGACGTCTCCGGGGATATGTTCCGCATATTTTGACCCTACCCGGGGTGTCACACAATAATTAACGATTCATGAAATTAGAGCCTTTAGCAACAAGGTACTCAATACAATCCAAACAACATTAGGGTCCAAACAATCATTCATGACTTGTGTTCCATTTCATTTCAAATAGAATGTATCCCCCTCGCGGGTTAAAATCATTTATAAGATAGTATAAAAGCGAGCCTATAGACTCACATTAAGTAGTAATGATAGTAGTAGTAACAAAGACGTAGACGAAGACAATCACTGACGATGAGAATGCCCCGGGAAATCAAATACAACGCCTAACAAACAACCACGAAATGAATCAACACCTTCAAGTACTGTATGTACATAATTAAGAACACTAAAAGTTCACATAGACTCACGCCAAAAATCCAAACAAGTGATATTTACTAGACACGTCCACTTTTATACTTTATTAAAACTATTACTCATTTTACAATTCTGCCAGTACATACCAAATGTACGGGCTGGTTTCCTATACTTAGACATCACCAAAAATTATGAAAAAATTTGTAAAATTCATTTACAACCTGTAGATAGCCCATATTAAATTTCATAAAATGTTCTCACTTCTAAGACCTACTGCACGTCACATTACTAAACTCAAAATTTCGGACAATTTTGTACCTTCGCGTTGTAAAATCATTTTGACCTTCTTAACCAATACCATTTGTAAATCCGATTCCTAAGTTTAAAAGTAGACTTAAAATGTTAAGTTTAGAGCCTGAGATCAGCCTCCAACCATTTTTAGAACTCAACTTATAGTCCCCGAGATTTGACCCAATATCGACTACAATTTCGTATTGTGTCGATATGCATCTCCCGGTACACGAAAAGTTCAAAATATTATAACTTTTGGCTCGTTTGGAGTTAAAAGCTCTAGCTTATACCGAATCGAAGGTAGAAAGAACCTCTAAAACTAAATTCTATAATGAAGACCTAGACATCAACTTAAAACCATGAAAACAACCTTAACATTCTGTTTGAAAATGACATCTTAAAACTCATAACAAATCATCATTTCAATCACTCCCATTGATTCCTAGACCTATTATATCACCATATCATCAATCTAAAACATCCTAAACATCCCTAATCACTTATATGAACAATATTCAATAAAACCTATTTCATAAATAATAAAAGTAAAATCAAACAATCAAAATAATTAAATAAACCTAATAACATGAAATAGGAACCTTACCCATCACAATTAGAATCAAACACTCAAGAACACCCAAATCCCCATAAGATTTTTGGGTTCTAGGGCTGTAGAACACCAATGACATAAATTCCCATCTTGTTTAATTAATTATCTTCACTTCTAAACACAAGATTTAAACATGCATTAAGAAAAATTAGATCGAAACCCACTTGTTCATATGAAAATTTTTTTGTAAAAATTAAATGGATGCATGTTTATTTTTGTTTGATTAAAACACTTACAAGATGAAATTAGAGATGGGTCTTTGATTATTTTCTTCTAAAACACTAGAAAAATCAAATGGTGGTGGTGTATGGTGGTGGTGGCGACGACTAAAGGAGAGAGAGAGGGGAAATCCTAATTTTTTTGAAATGAAAAATAGGAGTGTATGTGCATACATTTTCCTGTTGTAAAAATTGGGAGGGTTAGTTTTCACAAGTTGGCTATCTTTTGGCCTTAGGAATAAACGACCATTTTAAGAGCGGGAATCGACTCACTAGTAGGTTTTGAATTTTTGTGGGAGTCGGGATTCGTCCCGGCTTCCTAAAACATATTCATAAGCCTATACTCACACCAAATAAGATAAAAATGGTTCCGACTCAACTTAACACGTAAATTAAAATAAAAACTTCGAAAAAAACTCAAATATCGATCAATCGATAATAAAATATAAATTTTGGGCATCAGTCGGTATCGTAGTCGTCATCGGTTCTTCTTAAATCGTCAAAATATCAAATAAAGCCTCAATCACTGGTTTCAACTTAAACCGTCAAATATAATTATTAAATTTCTAAAAAAAAAAATTAAAATCGGTCGCAAAATTAGGATTAAATAATGACGTTAGGTTCAAGGTGTCATAAATTACAAGTACATGACCTAATAACCAAGATTAGCATATAAAAATCCATTTCATAATGAATTAGAGTATAATATTTTACAACTAATTATAAAACTAAACTAAGTATAATAATAAGTTAATACATTTATCTCAAGCCAAGTTATGAATTAATAAAGCATAAAGTACAAGTTATCAAAGCATAGGATCTTAAGCTCAATTAATTATCCCTGAGAAATGATTAACCTATACAAACCCTTAAAATAAGAATGTAGAAACCTTAGAAGTCATAAACATACTATATAAGATCTAGAATAATCTTACATTATGATATAAACACTAATCACCCAAAATAGAAAGTCATTAGGATTAGTAACCTAGAAACCCTTATATTGCGAAATCTACATAGAATCACTGCCTAGTCTTTTAGGACATGTCTACAAATACTTATATCATTTCAATAAGGTTATAAGATTATGTTAAGACAATGTAAAAGTATCCTTAAGCACAAGGTACAAGATTTCAATGCATGACTTGTAAATTAGGTAAAATAGGAATTCTCAAAGGTATTCTATCTGGTTTTGGCTTTCATGATCGCATGTTTTCTTGGATTAT
Source organism: Glebionis coronaria (assembly GCA_025667525.1). NCBI lineage: Eukaryota > Viridiplantae > Streptophyta > Magnoliopsida > Asterales > Asteraceae > Glebionis > Glebionis coronaria. The sequence continues at coordinate 471,417,804 of CM046874.1, read as the reverse complement.
GGAGTGTGTCTCTACTACGTCTTTCTCGATTAGTATCAATAGGTCTCTTCATGTTTACCTTAATGGGAAACAGGGTCTTCGACAGGGGGATCCTTTATCACCCTGTCTATTTACGCTTGTCAGGGAAATTTTGACGCTCATTATCCGTAGAAGAGTTAGGGAGTCGGATGAATTTACCTTTCATCGCTATTGTTCGCGGTTGGAGTTAGTAAACTTATGCTTTGCGGATGATTTGTTTCTGTTTGCGCATGGGGATGTGGATTCTGCTGAAGTTATCATGGATGCGTTAGAAGAGTTTAAAAGGGCATCAACGCTCGTTCCAAGTTTACCGAAGAGTACAACTTATTTTTGCAATGTTTTGAATCATGTCAAGAGATATATTCTTCAAGTTTTGCCATTTGAAGAGGGTAAGCTACCAGTAAAGTATTTGGGTGTTATCTTGATTTCTTCTCGTTTGGTTTTTCGAGAATGTAAGGATCTTATTAAGAAAGTGCAAGACCGTATTGATAGATTGGAAGAATAAGGCACTCTCGAAGGCTGGTAGGGTTCAACTAATTCAATCAGTCCTTGGGTCGCTTCATATGTTTTGAGCATCGGTGTTTATTCATCCTGCTCGAGTTCTGCATGATATTGAACATGTTATGTGTAATTTTTTATGGTGGCAAGGAGGATCATCTAGGGGAAAGCTATGGTTCCATGGGATATTGTTTGTCTCCCTAAATCGGAGGGTGTTGTAGGTATACGGTGTTTAGAACCGTTTAAATCAAGCGCTTATGGTGAACCATATTTGGAAGCTGATTACATCTCGTGAGTCGATTTGGGTACAGTAGATCCACGCTTACAAACTTCTCCGTAGAAGATTTTAGGATCTTCCTATACGTGGGAATATGACTTGGTGTTGGCGCAAGATCCTGCAGCTCATAATTTTCATTTGTTCCTTTATATGGCATAAAATTGGTAACAGTAATAGGACCCTCGCGTGATATGACACTTAGTGCGTTCTCAGTCCGTTGTCAAACATGGTTTCTAGTCGTGATATTCATCGCTCAGGTTATAACCAAGATTCAAAGGTCAGTGATTTGTTGATAAGTGGTAAGAAGGAATGGCCGGATGGTTGGCGTGTAAAATACCCCTTACTTGATTCTATTCTGAATCCTGACTCTCATGTTGATCGTCAAGATTGTATTCGGTGGCGGGATCGGCAAGGCGCTGTTAAAGAATCTACACAGGTTGTTTAGAATAATTTAAGGTCGCGTAATGATAAGGTGCCATGGGTGCATGATGTTTGGTTTTTGGGATGCATTCCTAAGCATGCATTCATTCTTTGGTTGGTTGTCAAACGTCGTCTTAAAACTCAAGATTGGCTGAGAGCTTGGGACTATGTTAACAGTGCCAATGTGACGTGTTCGCTTTGTGAGGAACAACCTGATTCGTACGAGCTCTTCTTTGAGTGCAGGTTTGCTTCTTGGGTTGGAATTTCAAATTCGGACCATTTATTGATGATATCCTTAGTGATATTATTCCATTTGCTAAGAGTAAAACGTTGCGAAGTGTTGTTTCTAAAATTGCTTTAGCAACGATTGTTTATTTTGTGTGGCAAGAACGCAACAATCGTATTTTTAGGGCTGAAAAAAGACCTCCTGAAAGACTCATTAATGTGGTGAAGAACGAGATTCAGCTAAAACTTATGTCGTGTCTGTAGGATTATGTAAATCTTTCTTAATCTAGAGAGAGAGAGTAGAGATAGAAATATGGTAGATCACACACACTTAGAGAGAGAAAATAGTGAAAAACACACTTTACTATGTTTAAACAAAATGTGAAGCACACCCTCTCCAACTAAGGAGAGGGTTTATATACCCAAGCCCATGAGATGGGCTTGGGCTTACAATGGGCCGCCGGCCTACACATGTTGTAGGCTTGGCTTGGCCTTATTTGTTTAATATTAAGATACAAGACTACGAGCTAGTAACTTATATATTGTCGGAGTGACCGAACCTTTCTAAATACGTAAAACGTATTTCCAACAATCTCCCCCTAAGGGAGGTCACTCTAAACAAGGGCGTTGTTGGGAATTATTTGTTAAGTGTCATGTACCGTTAGTGTATTTTAAGTACTGTCAATGTTATGTAAGTACCGTTAGTATTAACGCGGTACATAGTAAGTACTGCTACTTATAAAGTAAGTACTGCTATGTTGATTAGGACGAATATATCTTTGTATAAGATATGTCATAGTTATAGTTAGAGTATATCTTATGTGATATACTTAAATAGTTAGAATATTGATAATATATCGTATGTGATATAGTTATCTTTATAGAATATTCTAAGGTTTCTAGGGTTCCTTACTCTATAAAAGGAACATAGGTACAATGTCTTTCATGTACCGCATTCAGGTCGATTAATAAGAGAATCGAATAGTTAAAAGTAATTTTGTTCTTCTGTGCTTTATAAGTTAGATTCCGCATAACTTATTTAGTGTTAGTAAGAGTGCTCAAAGTGTTTTAGTTTGATTACAAACTATTATACTAATTCTTAACAGAATATAGATCCAACCAAAGGGATCAACAAGTAGTATCAGAGCTTGTTGAGAAACTCTGAAAAAGAAGAACACAACCTCATACACTCCACACATACCAAAACTCAATATGTCAACCAGATGGTGATGATGATCACTTGGATGATGTTCAGAACCCTGATCCTATACCACAAGGACAACCACAAGTTATGCATCCTGCACCAGTACAAGGTGTTCAAGCCGTGAATGAAGTAACTACCTCTACAACAACACCTTCTCATACTTTGTCTGCTGTTAAACTCCCAGTTATCAAAGGTGACAATTATGAGACATGGGCTATGCAGATGGAACATTACTTGAATCACACAGATCATACTGTGTGGCAAGTTATCAAGAATGGGAACACACCAAAGAAGCTACACTGGTTGCCAGACGGTACATGCTATGCTCTTCCTGCTGTGACTGCTGAGGAGGTACAAGCAGAGATCAGAGAGAGAAAAGCCAGAACTGCTTTGGCTATGGCTCTTTTTGAAGACATCCTACCAAGCTTCCATCATTATAAGGATGCTAAAGCTATCTGGGATGCTATAAAACTTAGATTTAAGGGGTAATGAAAAATCTAAGAAGATAAAAAAGATTGTTCTTAAGCAAGAATTTGATAACTGCTCAATTACCAGTATAGATGGGATACATGGTGGCTATGGAAGGTTCAGTAAGATGCTTATTCAGTTGGCAGTTTATGGACAAGTAATTCCTAATGAAGAGGCTAATTTAAAATTCTTGAGAAGTGTTCCACTAGAGTGGAAAGTAATGGCTATGCACTTCATCACAAGAGATGATTTGGAAACAATTCCTTTTGATCATCTCTACAACAATCTTAGAGCATATGAGATGGATGTGAAAGGCACTGAGGTAAAGGCATCAACTACTTCAAAGTCTAACTTGGCTTTTGTATCAGATGGGAACAACAGTACTTACTTTCACAATACCGCTAGTGGATCTAGCAGCGGTACATACTTCACAAATACCGCTGGAGGACTTACAAGCAGTACTTACCCAAAAAGTATTGAAGGCAACCCTATAGTATCTCAGAATCCACCTGGAAGGTCTTCACCATTGTTTAGTGACAATGATGCCTTCTCATTCTTCGCTGGACAAGAAAACAGGCCAAGATTAACACTCAATGACTTGTTCCAAATGGATGATGCTGATGTTGAAGATATGGATCTTAAATCGCAAGCTGCTATGGTATCAGTAAGATCTAATAGGTTCTTCAAGAAGATTGGAAGAAAAATGACTGTTGATCCTAATGAGCCATTAGGATATGACAAGTCCAAAGTTGAGTGCTATAACTGTGGAAGGAATAGACAAAGCTGAGAATAGCAATCAGAAGTCCAAGGACAGCTATAGAACCAATCCAAGAATAACTGAATACTTTCCAAAAGGAAACAGCAGGAGTCCTAAAGGAACCAAAGCATTGGTTACTATAGATGGAGTGGTGAACTGGGCAGAAGATGAATAAGAAGAAGATTTTCGTTTAATGGCTCTCTCACATTAAGATACTGAGGTACATCCTTGTTCTAAAGACTGTGTTCTTTAATTTAATAGCCTAAAAGTAGAACTAGAGGAACAGTATCAAAAGGTTAACACATGCACTATAGAATTAAATGCTTTTAAACAGGGTGTTGTTAAATTAGAAGAAAATATAGTTTTGTATAAAAAGGCTCAACAAAACTATGAAGAGAAAATAAGAATTTTGACTCTTCAAATGAGGGAAAAAGATGTGGAAATAAAAGCTTTTGAAAGGCAACTGTTAAAAATATCAACAGAAAATGAAGCTTTAAAAGCCAGTATTTATAATGAAAGGGAATTAATCATTGCCAAAAATCCTCTAAAGGATTGGGAAAATTGATTAATTCACAAATGGGGTATTATGATAAATCAGGCCTATGATATATTGAGGACCAACCTGGGATAACTTTAACTGACAGGGACTTATCAAAAGGGATTTTTGATAGTTCTAGTGAGGTAGATGATACACCTGAGAATGATATATATGCTGAAGGAATGAAATCAGTTCCTCCACCACTATCATGAATTTTTATGCCCCCTAGTAATGAAACAAGTACATAGTTAGAAGAACCTAAGGTTAAAAATACCTTAAACCCTAGTACTTTGTCCCAAGAAAAGACTGTTGTGACCAAAAATATTGTTTATCCACCTTTGATGAACAACTTTGTTTCTGGAGAATCTAAGACTATTTCTGCTCCCAAGCATGTAAAAACTCCTAGCAAGATATTGGAAAACAATGTAAAACATAATAAAGCCAAAAGGGGTGGGCTAGGTTTTGAGAAAGTTAAGTCAAAACAACCTTTTGGGTCTTCTTTAAGAAGAAAAGGATGTTATGTTTGTGGTAGTCTAAGTCATTTTATCAAAGATTGTACTTTACATGAAGATAAAATTATGAAACAAAAGGCTGCACAAAGGGTCATGAAAAACAGTAATGGAAAAAATGCACAGGTTAATAGGAATCAGAAACTTAAGAATGACAAACCTAAGTTTGATCACTCAAGGGTAGCTAAACATATTAAAAATAACTCTACCAAAAGTTTTGTTCCTAGGGAAGTACTTATGAAACAAGGTCTAGGACCTTTAAAGTCTGGTAAACCAAGTATCGGCAAGTCTAGACCTGCAAGTACTACTACACCAAACTTAAGTACTGTTGGTTTAAATTCTTTAAAACCAAAGTTCTCCAAGACTTCTAAGAATGTTTTTGAAAAAGTTAAAACACCTAGAAGTAAGGAAAAAACAAACCAGTGCAAATGTGGGTTCCTAAAAGAGATAAATCATGTGTTAAAGCAAGTACCGCTAAAGCAATACTTAAGGCAAAGAAGTCCGAGCACATAGAGTCACCCTATGTCTTTGACTACATAAATGAAACCATGAAGTATAAGAGAAAAAGTAGCATTACTGGGAATGCTTCAATACAAACTCTTAAATGTGTAGGTCCCACAAGATCCGAGCCAAATGTGGCTTGGGTCCCTGTTAAAAACTAATGAGTTTTATGTGTGTGCAGGGGCATCTAAATGATGAATTGAAAGATAAAGGTATAGTAGATAGTGGATGCTCAAGACACATCAGGAAATAAAGATTTTCTTGCTGAATTTGAAGAATTCAGAGGAGGTCCAGTAGCCTTTGGAGGTAGCAAAGGTAGAATCATTGGAAAAGGGAAAATCAACACAAGAAAGTTGGAATTTGAAGATGTGTTCTTTGTAAAAGAATTGAATGAGTTAAATCTCTTTTCTGTATCACAAATGAGTGATAAAAAGAACAAGGTGTTGTTCACAGAAAAAGACTGCTTGGTGTTGTCTAAAGACTTTGAGATGCCTAAGGAATCTCAAATACTGCTTAATGTACCCAGGCAAGAAAATATGTACACCTTTAATCTTCATACTATTACTCCAACATGTGGTATTACATGTTTGCTAGCTAAGGCTTCTTTAGATGAGTCAAATTTGTGGCATAGAAGGTTAGGTCATGTGAATTTCAAGAATCATAATAGATTAGTGAATAGGAATTTCGTTAGAGGTCTACCTAAATAATCTTTTCAAAATGATTTCACATGTGCTGCCTGTCAAAAAGGTAAACAACATAGAGCCTCTTGTAAGACCAAGACTATTAACACTGTGACAAAACCTTTGCAGCTTTTGCATATGGATTTGTTTGGTACAGTTTCTATAAGAAGCATTAGTCATAAGACCTTTTGTCTAGTCATAACTGATGATTATAGTAGATTCAGTTGGGTTTTCTTTTTAGCTCTTAAAAGTGAAACAAATGAATTACTTAAGGATTTTATCACTTTAGTTGAAAAGCAGTTAACTAAACAGGTTTTAATCATTAGGACTGATAATGGGACAAAATTCAAGAATGTTGAATTTGATGAATTCTGTAGGTTTAAAGGAATTAAGAGACAATTTAGTAATCCTAGGACTCAAAAACAAAATGGAGTAGCTGAAAGGAAGAATAGGACACTGATTGAGGCTGCTAGAACTATGCTGGCTGATTCACTTTTGCCAAATACCTTTTGGGCAGAAGCAATCAACACTGCATGTTATGTGTTAAATAGAGTCCTAGTAACCAAGCCTCAAAACAAAACACCTTATGAACTTTTGACTGGTGTAAAGCCTAACATAAGTCATTTAAGACCTTTTGGGTGTCATGTGTCTATACTAAATACTCTTGATTATTTGGGAAAGTTTGATGGAAAGTCGGATCCAGGATATCTTGTAGGATATTCAGTGCAAAGTAAAGCATATAGGGTTTATAATTTGGCAATAAGAAGGTTGAAGAAAATGATCATGTTAATTTCTTAGAAAATAAACCCAATGTCCCAGGAATAGGTTATGCTTGGATGTTTGATTTAGATTATCTAACTAACTCCATGGATTACTATTCTTTGGAAAAGGATTGTCAAACTAACAATGAAGGTGAGGAGTCAAGTGCAACTAATGCAGGTACTCAAGAAGATGTTTCTTCATCAGATGATGATGTTCATATCTATGTGCCTAATATGCCTACTGTTACTCCCATGTCTGCCACTCCCAAGAAGCAAACCATGCCATCAAAAGATGACCAAGCCTTCCAAGAGCTTCAAAGGCTTCAAGATCAAGAAAAGAATGCTACATCTACCAATAAGCATTCAGGAGAGGAATATTTTGAGTCAAAACACTCAGCAGTACATACTACACCTAGCGGTACTGTTGAATCCCAGATCTTTAGACTTAAACAGCCTAAACCGTTTTATCTAGGATGATCAATTGTACATATGGATTAACATAGCTGAATTACACAATTAATCATGAACAAGATGTTTTGACAAATATGAATAATTCCCAAAGGTTTTGTATTATTGATGATTAACACAAACCACTCTAGGCATGCATACATTGAATCCCATGCCTAGAGATCAAAGACTCTGTAGGTTACATTTGAGTAGTATGAATGAAGGAATAAAACCTACGGCTTGTTGTTCCTTTTATAACATAAGGAAACCTAGATTAAACGGAAGCTAAATATTATATTAATGAATAAATAAAAACAGAAATATTCATACTTATCACTACTTGACCAAATCTCCAGCTTTTTAGTTATGGTAGGAAAAATATCACAACAAGGGAAAGTAACATAGCAGGGGGATCTTCTTTGAATTTCTTCCGCCATCTTGAACTCTTTCCTAATGCGATATTTGGTCCTTCTAGTTTCCATGGTGATTTGACTCATCAAATTTTGACCCAACAATCTTTCCCCTAGTTGATGATGTCAAAACACTTCCCCTTAAGCATACAACACCAAAGATCAACAGGCTGAACATTCTCTGTAGACACTTCCCCTTTTTGACATGATCAAATAGGGGTCTTGTATGTAAACAACCTTGATCTCAACCACTAATAACCAATACCGTACTTCTAACCCAAGCATTCCACCTTTCAAAATATCCTCCATGAAGCACATAGGGACCAAATCCTAATAAAAAAATAATTTTGAGCAGTAGATACTTACATTAGTTATAGTAATATCAACGAGCAGTAGCATAAATCTTCACTTCAGTGTCATATGTGAATGACTAACACTTTAACAATTTAGCTTCCCCTTAAATTGTGCTAGTCATTTATGAATATTCAATTATGTAGGATTTGAAAGTAATAATCATAAGCGAAGAAAATTCAGTATCACCTATTTGATGTGGTAGTAGAAAAACCTGAATCCATGCTTTATAATGTGCATTATCCATGTGACGTCGAACGTATACCAATCATTGATGTATAGGGGGTCTACATGCCCTTGACAAATACCTCATCTTCTGGGAGACACGACCACGGTGATAGCAAATATGAGCTTAAAGCACCATAAGAAAAATCTCATACACTTGCCAATATTTATTGTCAATTCTTCGTCATATAATAAAGCACAAATAAAACACGCACTCGAACCATTCTACTTCATCTTCAAATAGCTAATATTCAATTACCTTCATGATCATGTAAACAATCAATATGAAAACCTTTTATACTTTTTCGACCAGTTGCTGTGAATAACCAAACTCCGAACCTTGCTGTCCCAAAACTCATATCTGACAGCGGGGGGAACTTTCAAAAACAGTGGGAATCTATTAATGAAAGCAGGGGGACTGTTGAAGGCAGGGGGATCGTAGCAAGAGGAACTTTTAATGAAAGCAGGGGGAACATTTTCAAAAGCAGGGGGAACTCTTAATGCCACTATTTTTGTTATTAACTGTGCCAAATCCACACAAAGTGGGAATGAATTATAACAGTGGAAATAAATAACAAAAACAGGGGAACCAAAAGAAACCTACTGTGTATCAATGCCTCTTCGCTTCCTTGACTGTAACATCACAGTCTGCTGCTTTTTGGTTGAGTACTCTCAGACGTCCCATATTAAATCTTGCCCATAGCCTGTTTATTAGAACACACCTTTTGGTCCACTTAATATAATATTCAAACAAAGACGCATGAATATATGATGAGATGGCATTTATACATGATCTCATCATTCTTTTCGGGCTTTAAATGCATAAAAATGCCATAAAATACCATATATATGCTTGTGTTTGTTTACTTGTGTATTTTAGTATGGATATCGTGAAGAAGACAAAAGATCACAAGAAACAAGGAAAACGGACACGAGAAACGAAGCCGTACAAAGAACCGGGCCCTAGTTCATGAATTATCCAACATTTATCCTTGAAGACTTGAAGATATGCAAGACTGATCCTCAAACAATGAAGAAATGACACATAAAACCCTTGTGAAATCATAATTACAAGTGTGGTCCCTTAAGTTTGTCAAAATTACACAAAAGGTCCCTCAACTTTGAAGAAATGGCAAGATTAGTCCCTTATCAAATCTAATTTGTCAATTATGGTCCCTCATGTAGTCAAAGTTACATTGAAGACCTTTGAAGATCAAGAATGTCCAAGATCAGTCCCTCAAATATCCAAAAATGGCAAAAACAACCCTTTAAACCTTTTCACCAAAGTTTTGTGGCAAAAGTATAAACTTGGAAAGTTTATTAACAAAGGAAAACGTTTTTATGGGCTAAAATTGTTGTTATACACACTTTGCCAAAGAACAAGGACCAAAGCTGCCATTTCCAAACTTTGAATACACAAACACGCGCCAAACAAACACAATCCCCAAAAATCGGATCAAAACTTACCATTGTTCACCCTCAAGAACCCAGTAACTATCCCAACTTAAACAAAGGGTAAATTTCAATTACCCTTACCCACGCTTAATTCACACGCCTAGAAACCCATCCCACACCAAAAACCCTCACTCCCACTCACCAAAGGGTCCCACACCCCAAACCGTTTCACCCATCATGTGACAACTTTCTTTCCAAGTACTGCCACGTGTCAAGATCAACAGCCAATACTCTTTGCTTCACTCCAAAGCTATTTTAAACGGTTTGGATCATTTTGGACAGCATATACCAAGGATTCGTCTAGAAGCATTTGAGGACAATTTGGGAATTTCACTTCTAGGGTTTGTGAATAGTGTTAGCTTGGCATTTGCCTATAAAAGGAGACCTCAACCTGTGAGAGTCCCTTTGTTCCAGTTTTAGGCTATCAATCTTTGTAATCCCTTTTTAAGTTAATAAAATTTGATTTTCAGAAAATTGTGAAATCTCTTTTATGTTTTGTTAAAAGTTGGTGTTAGAATAGCCTAAATCTGAGTTCCACTTTTATGTTTGAAGGTAAATGAGGCAAGGTTTTAATCCATAAGACTTTTGTTTCAAAAAAATCAGAAAGTGCTTGATATTGTTCATCACTTTGGTTTGTTCTTCTTAGCAGGTACATTGGAAGCTGGTACTTGTTCTGCTAGTACCTCAGCTCAAACAATCCAGGGCCTCGATGTAGGTCTTGTAGGTTTGCACCCTTCTCCTTTTTCAATTTTCTCTTTATTTTTCTGAATTTTGGTGATATTGCATGATTGTTGTTGAATTTGTGATTGGATGGCTGGATCTTGTTTATTTGGTATGGTTTGATGTTCTTGAGTTGATGTTAACTTGATTTGTGGTTTGAATCTGAAAAATCCTTTGAAAATTTGTCAGAACAGATTATTAAGGGGTGTTTGGGTGAACTGCATAAGCAGGATTTGTGGCTTGTTGAGTGGTTGTTTTGTGTTGTTATCTGTTGGTACTTGTTTATCTGGTATACTTGGTAACTTATTTGCAGGTTTTGTGGTTTGAAACACCCAAATCTATAAAAGGGCTATAAAATCTTTGTTACTTGATAAAATTGGCTATAGTTTAAAGGACACCTAGATCTAATCAGAGACTAGGGTTAACAAGTGGTTAAAGTAGGTTAATAACATCAGGGGAAGAGATTTGGTTGCTTGAAATTGGATCCGTGGTCAATTAGATCAGCAAACTGTGCTTATGTTCTTGTAGTTCATATCAGAAGGTTTAATTTTCTTTGATCTTGTTCCATACCTTGTTCCAGTGCTTGATTTAAGTTTGTTTGTGCTTATTCATAGTTTATATAGCTTGTGTATGCATCCTGTTGAATTTGGCTGGCTTATTCATGTTATATCTGCTTATTTGTGCATAACAGCTTATTTTCCATGTCTGTGCAATATCTGTGGACTGTTTGATTAATCTGGGCTTATTGTGTGAACCAAATTGTGATTTATTTGTTGATATTGACTCCTTGTGATTCACTGATCACAAGGGTGCCCTTGTTTCCAATTGAATCCAACTAAATCTCTCTAAAAAGCTTGGTCAAATAGTCAAAGCAGTGGGAACTCCTTTCCCCTGTTGCTAGCCACTGCTAGTGTATTTTGGGTTTCAGCTTATCAATAAGCTATAATAGCTTATTTTAACCAGCAACAACTTGGATTTTGTGATAGGGGCTCATTATTTGACCCATTTGTTCATACTGGAGCATTTGGTGGGTTGACTTTTGGGTTTGACTAGAAAACCAACTTAATTGACTTTTTCATAAGTTCTAATTGGTTCATTCTGGCTTATTGGTGTTGCTTATTGGATTTTTGTTGATTGATTTGGCTTATTGAGTTCATTTGTGACATTTTGCAAATTGAATCAAGTCCTGAGGTGCCCTAAATCTCAAACCCGACTATTTTGTCGTTTTGTGGATTTGTACTTTGCTTATTTCTGGCTTATTGAGTGTGCTTTTTCAAAATTTCTTTTTACAGATCTCTTAAGCATCCCAAAAGAAGGTTGTGTGTCAAATTAGAGCTTATGGCATTAGCTTATTGCTTAATGGGCTTATTGGCCCAATAAGGATAAGCTATTTGTTTAATAAGCTGTGATAAGCTCACTTTCAGCTTTTGGGCCTTTAGAGTTTTGTGTTTAGAATTGAATTTTGAGTCAGATTGGGCTTTTCCAAGTCAATTGGGCCAAGTTTGACTTTTTGGGCTAAAAAGCCCATTAGTGTTGACTGTTTTTGGTTTTGGCCCATTTGAGGGCCCAATAGGGGTATTTTGGTCATTTCACTTTCATTTTCTGTTTATTTAGGTTAAAATAAACTAGCTTGCAAGTTTCTAGAATTTTTTATAATTTTCGGATTTTTAATATTGTTTTAATATTATTTTATTATTATTTTTCAAAATTCACATTTTTGCACTTTTTACATTTTTCTTAGCTTAAATACATTAAAATAGGATTTTTGCAACTCTTAAATTAATTTTATCACTTTTAGATTAATTTTTATAACTATTTTAAGTTTTAATAGTTTTTAAAACATTTTAAATAGTTTTTATTAGTTTAAAATTTTCTAAAAATAGTTTTTAATCTTTTTAGGTCATTTAGAGGTTTACCAATTGAAAAATCTTTATTTGGGCTTTTTAATAACTAATTTGATTTTTAGGGCTTTAATTAGCATTTAAAAGTTGAATATTTAATTAATTAAAAGGTTTGAAAAAGTTTTGATCATTGGTAAACTCTTAGTTTATTTATTTTGATTTTTGGTGATTTTTGGTAATTTTTAGAATTAATTTTTATTTTAGCTTATTTTACGGTTTTACGTTACGTCGTTGTAGTAATTAATTTCACGTCTTCGTCATCCTCTTTTCTCATCCTCTTCTAACCAATATTAATCTCAAACCTTGCTACATTTTGGTCACACACATATACCTCCTTGGGAAACGAACTTGAACTTCATTTGGGTCATTAGTGCTTGATTTTCCTAAATCATCACTTAATGCTTACCGCATTTACGCTCTTTTTCCTAAAAAGACGTGAATAGGTACTTGCTTTGCTACGCCCTCACGCTTTCCAACTTTCAATGTTTTGTTTTGTTGCTAATAAGGCTAAAAATGTCCCAATTTTAAAATTTTTCTTAGTTTTCATAAGTGTTTTTAAGACACGAATGTATATTTTCCGATGGGTAGAATAAGAGCTAATTTTTGACTTGATGGGCATTTGGAGCCATTTACATTCCTTAACCCGCTTAATTCAAGTTTTGCTAGACTTTTATATTGGAAGCTTTAAAACGTGAAAGTCTTAGCTCATACGGGTTAAGAACAAGAACTTTTCGCAAGTTCCTATAATTGATCCTAGAAAGTCACTTATCAAGGGAACTATAAAATGCATTCTCTAAACTTGAAAAAAGTCCAAGAAAGTGCAAGATCCTATAGGTGGCTTGAAAACCCAAAACTTTAATTTGATATAGTCTTAATGAAAGCTAATCCAAATTTGGCTTAATTTTGACTTGCATGACTAAGTATTCACAAGTCTCTTTAATTAGAGGTCTTTATATAGTGAAGAACGAGAGATGATAGAGTTAGACAAGTGATCATGCTAAACGTAGAACATGAAAATGTTCTTTCAAAAACTCATATGTTTTTAATTGTGTTTTTTTCTTCCCATAAGATCAATGCATTAGGAATAAAAATAATTGCAATAAGTAAGCTCGTACGATTTGAAAGGTTACTTAGCCTCTAGCGCAAGATCGTTTAAAAGTTGCTCGGGGTTGAATAGAGTTCATAGCCAAGGCATAACTTATTGAAGCGGGACGCGAAGATTGGTGATCATCCAAAAAGGCCCTAACAAGGCATGAGGAGCTATATTTTGTTGCTAAAGATCCAAGATGATGTGAAGTATCATTATTCCTAAATCAATATGAAGGATCGAGACACACGACGAAAAGCAATTACTCCCCTAAAGATCATGGAGAAAATCTATCCAAAAACACCCTAACAAGGTATGAGGATAAATATATCCAAGTCCGAAAAGGAGGCGGATCGTTTTATATCAAAGTCCAAAATAAAGATTGACGAAAAATGATGAAGTCGTGGTCCAAATATGAAGAATCTCTCAAAAACGTCAAGTGAAGAAATTCCAAATATATAAAGAGAAGACCATAATTTCAAGAACGTCTTCCCAAGATTTGAAGTATGAAGTACATGCCAAATATCGGTCCGAGAAAGGTCTCAAATCGTGAAACGAGTTATGCCAAGATATGAACTTAAGGAGATACACGAGAAGCCGTTTTAAAAGATTTTGTCCTTCGGCTAACTATCGATTAAATCGTGCTACTTTGCTTTCGGACTAATAACTACTCAAATAAGTCAATATGAATCACTTGTGATCCATGACAAATAGTTAAAAATACTAGTAACCCATTTCCTTTTATAATAACTAGGATTGCGGGGAGAAAAAGTATTACACAATTTGGACGTATGAGTAGTGTTAGCATTGTGACTTGTACCAACAATGATCTCATTTTTGCACTTAGCATGGGATGTATGACAATCAAGGATGACGAAGTTTACTCTAAGGGACATTTACTTGTTTCTATTCTTTGACCCTAAAAGTCACATTAGTGATGAAAATCATACATTATGTCTTTACACATCTTCGTAGTATTGTTGCAAGTCTTTTACTCTTCAATAAAGGTTAATAATATTGAATTTTGGTGATGCCTAGATACTTTATTCTAGTATTGCTTGAGGGCACGGCAATGGCTTAGTATGGAGGAGTGATGAGATGGCATTTATACATGATCTCATCGTTCTTTTCGGGCTTTAAATGCATAAAAATGTCATAAAATACCATATATATGCTTGTGTTTGTTTACTTGTGTATTTTAGGTATGGATATCATGAAAAAGACAAAAGATCACAAGAAACAAGGAAAAACGGACACGAGAAACGAATCCGTACAAAGAACCGGGCCCTAGTTCATGAATTATCCAACATTTATCCTTGAAGACTTGAAGATATGCAAGATTGATCCTCAAACAATGAAGAAATGACACTTAAAACCCTTGTGAAATCATAATTACAAGTTTGGTCCCTTAAGTTTGTCAAAATTACACAAAAGGTCCCTCAACTTTGAAGAAATGGAAAGATTAGTCCCTCATCAAATCTAATTTGTCAATTATGGTCCCTCATGAAGTCAAAGTTACATTGAAGACCTTTGAAGATCAAGAATGTCCAAGATTAGTCCCTCAAATATCCAAAAATGGGAAAAAACAACCCTTTAAACCTTTTCACCAAAGTTTTGTGGCAAGAGTATAAACTTGGAAAGTTTATTAACAAAGGAAAACGTTTTTATGGGCTGAAATTCTTGTTATACACACTTTGCTAAAGAACAAGGACCAAGGCTGCCATTTCCAAACTTTGAATACACAAACACGCGCCAAACAAACACAATCCCCAAAAATCGGATCAAAACTTACCACTGTTCACCCTCAAGAACCCAGTAACTATCCCAACTTAAACAAAGGGTAAATTTCAATTACCCTGACCCACGCTTAATTCACACGCCCAGAAACCCATCCCACACCAAAAAACCCTCACTCCCACTCACCAAAGGGTCCCACACCCAAAACCGTTTCACCCATCATGTGACAACTTTCTTTCCAAGTACTGCCACGTGTCAAGATCAACAGCCAATACTCTTTGCTTCACTCTAAAGCTATTTTAAACGGTTTAGATCATTTTGGACAGCATATACAGAGGATTCGTCTAGAAGCATTTGAGGACAATTTGGGAATTTCACTTCTAGGGTTTGTGAATAGTGTTAGCTTGGCATTTGCCTATAAAAGGAGACCTCAACCTGTGAGAGACCCTTTGTTCCAGTTTTAGGCTATCAATCTTTGTAATCCCTTTTTAAGTTAATAAAATTTGATTTTAAGAAATTTGTGAAATCTCTTTTATGTTTTGTTAAAAGTTGGTGTTAGAATAGCCTAAATTTGAGTTCCACTTTTATGCTTTAAGGTTTTTGAGGCAAGGTTTTAATCCATAAGACTTGTGTTTCAAAAAACTCAGAAAGTGCTTGATATTGTTCATCACATTGGTTTGTTCTTCTTAGCAGGTACATTGGAAGCTAGTACTTGTTCTGCTAGTACCTCAGCTCAAACAATCCAGGGCCTGGATGTAGGTCTTGGAGGTTTTCACCCTTCTCCTTTTATAATTTTCTCTTTATTTTTCTGAATTTTGGTGATATTGCATGATTGTTGTTGAATCTGTGATTGGATGGTTGGATCTTGTTTATTTGGTACGGTTTGATGTTCTTGAGTTGATGTTAACTTGATTTGTGGTTTGAATCTGAAAAATCCTTTGAAAATTTGTCAAAACAGATTATTAAGGGGTGTTTGGGTTAACTGCATAAGCAGGATTTGTGGCTTGTTCAGTGGTTGTTTTGTGTTGTTATCTGTTGGTACTTGTTTATCTAGTATACTTGGTAACTTATTTGCAGGTTTTGTGGTTTGAAACACCCAAATCCATAAAAGGGCTATAAAATCTTTGTTACTTGATAAAATTGGCTATAGTTTAAGGGACACCTAGATCTAATCATAGACTAGGGTTAACAAGTGATTAAACTAGGTTAATAACATCAGGGAAAGAAATTTGGTTGCTTGAAATTGGATATGTGGTCAATTAGATCAGCAAACTGTGCTTATGTTCTTGTAGTTCATATCAGAAGGTTTAATCTGCTTTGATCTTGTTCCATACCTTGTTTCAGTGCTTGATTTAAGTTTGTTTGTGCTTATTCATAGTTTATATAGCTTGTGTATGGATCCTGTTGAATTTGGCTGGCTTATTCATGCTATATCTGCTTATTTGTGCATAACAGCTTATTTTCCCTGTCTATGCAATATCTTTGGACTGTTTGATTAATCTGGGCTTACTGTGTGAACCAAATTATGATTTCTTTGTTGATATTGACTCCTTGTGATTCAGTGATCACAAGGGTGCCCTTGTTTCCAATTGAATCCAACTAAATCTCTCTAAAAAGCTTGGTCAAATAGTCAAAGCAGTGGGAACTCCTTTCCCCTGCTGCTAGCCACTGCTAGTGTATTTTTGGTTTCAGCTTATCAATAAGCTATAATAGCTTATTTTAACCAGCAACAACTTGGATTTTGTAATAGGTGCTCATTATTTGACCCATTTGTTCATACTGGAGCATTTGGTGGGTTGACTTTAGGGTTTGACTAGAAAACCAACTTAATTGACTTTTTCATAAGTGCTTATTGGTTAACTCTGGCTTATTGGTGTTGCTTATTGGATTTTTGTTGATTGATTTGTCTTATTGAGTTCAATTGTGACATTTTGCAAGTTGAATCAAGTCCTGAGGTGCCCTAAATCTCAAACCCGACTATTTTGTCGTTTTGTGGATTTGTACTTTGCTTATTTCTGGCTTATTAAGTGTGCTTTTTCAAAATTTCTTTTTACAGATCTCTTAAGCATCCCAAAAGAAGGTTGTGTGTCAAATTAGAGCTTATGGCATTAGCTTATTGCTTAATGGGCTTATTGGCCCAATAAGGATGAGCTGTTTGTTTAATAAGCTGTGATAAGCTCACTTTCAGCTTTTGGGCCTTTAGAGTTTTGTGTTTAGATTTGAATTTTGAGTTAGATTGGGCTTTTCCAAGTCAATTGGGCCAAGTTTGACTTTTTGGGCTAAAAAGCCCATTAGTGTTGACTGTTTTTGGTTTTGGCCCATTTGAGGGCCCAATAGGGGTATTCTGGTCATTTCACTTTCATTTTCTGTTTACTTAGGTTAAAATAAACTAGTTTGCATGTTTTTATAATTTGTTATAATTTTTGGATTTTTAATATTATTTTAATATTATTTTATTATTATTTTTCAAAATTCACATTTTTGCACTTTTTACATTTTTCTTAGCTTAAATACATTAAAATAGGATTTTTGCAACTCTTAAATTAATTTTATCACTTTTATATTAATTTTTATAATTATTTTAAGTTTTAATAGTTTTTAAATCATTTTAAATAGTTTTTATTAGTTTAAAATTTTCTAAAAATAGTTTTTAATCTTTTTAGGTCATTTTAGAGGTTTACCAATTGAAAAATCTTTATTTGGGCTTTTTAATAATTAATTTGATTTTTAGGGCTTTAATTAACATTTAAAAGTTGAATATTTAATTAATTAAAAGGTTTGAAAAAGTTTTGATCATTGGTAAACTCTTAGTTTATTTATTTTGATTTTTGGTGAATTTTTGGTAATTTTTAGAATTAATTTTTATTTTAGCTTATTTTACGGTTTTACGTTAAGTCGTTGTAGTAATTAATTTCACGTCTTCGTCATCCTCTTTTCTCATCCTCTTCTAACCAATATTAATTTCAAACCTTGCTACATTTTAGTCACACACATATACCTCCTTGGGAAACGAACTTGAACTTCATTTGGGTCATTAGTGCTTGATTTTCCTAAATCATCACTTAATACTTACCGCACTTACGCTCTTTTTCCTAAAAAACGTAATTTACCACAATCATTTTGGCGCCGCTGCCGGGGAGGTGTGTCGTGATTAATTTGTCTTGTTGTTTTTAATATTAGCCATAAATAGTATTTGTATTAGTAGAACTCTACTAATACGTATTATCGGTTTTTTTTTGTTTTCTTGTGAAATTATTATTACTATATTGTATTAAGTATCACAATAAATACAAAGTATCTCCAAAAGTGTGAAAACACAACCTTAATTGGGATTTTATCTCCTAATTATTGTATTCGAATCTCAAACAAAAACAAAAAGGCAAAAATAGATAAATACTTTCGTGAAGCTCGATTTTGAAAAATACGAACTATAAGGTGGGTATAAGGCGGGTATTATAAAATATACCCTAAGGAAAAAAGCTCTTAAGTGCTTCGCGCCGCCTCGTTTCCCCGCTTGCTTGTGAGTATTGATAATGGTAGAAATACACTTGTTTAGGAAAACAAGGTAAAAGTGGTAAGTATTAACGAGTGGTTTAGGAAAACCACAAGTTATGACCCAAATGGGGATCGTTCTCTCGAGGAGGCACGTGTGTTGTGTAATGAATTGATTTGATTCATGATTTTATTAAGAAGAAAAGAGAAGAGAAAATGACGAAGACGAAAAAATAAAAATTAACAAAAACTACTACTAGAAAGTTAAGACGTAGAAACGTAGAAAACACAAAAATTAAAATTTTAACCTAAAAATTCCTAAAAATTACTAAAAATCCACAATAAAATTCTGAGAGTTTACAAAAAATCCAAACTTGCTAAAACCTTTTAATTAATTAAATAATGACTTTTTAATGCTAATTAAAGCCCTAAAAATCACAATTAATTATTAAAAAGCCCCAAACAAGATTTCATAGTTTGTAAACCTCAAAAATGACCTAATTAAGCTAAAAACTATTTTTAAAAATTTTAAAACCAAATTAAACTATTTTTAAACTCCTAAAAACTATTAAAATCTATTAAATCTTAAATTAATTCTAGAAATTAAATGAAAAGCTAAAAAAATATTTGGAAAGTGACAAAGTTCCTAATTTAATGTCTATAACCTAAGAAAAATGAAAAAAGTAGAAAAAACAAACTTTGAATTTTTGCTAATAAAATAATATTAAAATATTCCAAAAAATAAAAAGTTTAAAAATAAATTCTAAAAAATTATCAAAAATCCTGAATATTCTAACTAAGATAAAAATGCAATTAAAATTTTCTGAAACCTATTTATTAATTTTATATTAATTTTTAAAGTTGTCTAAAAACCCTAAAATCAAATAAAATTAAAAATAAGACTTTTTGAAAACTTTATGATATGTAAACCTCAAATAACTTAAATAAAACCTAAAAACTATTTTTTTGGATTTTTAAAATACTTTCTACCATTTTTAATTTACTTTCTAAAAATTAATCTAAAAATAATCCTAATAAATAAATAAATAAAGGAAAAAATCTACTTTTTAAACAGAAAAATCCTAAATGAAAAGACAAACACAAGAAAAATGGAATCTGGCCAAAAAGCTAACCAATAAGCTTGAAATAAGCTAAATAAGCTACGGCTTAATTAACAAAAGCCAACACAAACACACCTTAAGTATTTTTCAAAAGCAAACCCTAGCAGTCAAAGACCCTAGGGCGCAGTGGTGAGTGTGTTGTGTTGTGAGAGGAGTGGCGCAGGTTCGAGTCCTGGCCACGTCCTTTTTGGTCTTTTATATATTTTTTTTTTTTACTTTTAAAAACCAAATCCAGAGACCTTTTTAAACACCAAATCACAAACACAATTCAATTTAAACGAAGATTAAGCCAATTGAATCAAAAAAACGTGCCCAGTTCTCTTATGTTTCTGATGAACCAAAATACAACCAAAAGTGTATCTTCACTAGTGCATACAAATCAAGAGGAGCTTGATTTTGGATCTTTTGTGGATGTTTTGATTGGACAAAGGCACCCCTATAATCTTTGGAGTATAGGGAGTCAAGAGCAAGCAGAAAACAAGCAATAAACTTCCACAGATTCACAAAAACAAGTACAAGAAGGCAATTGAAGGTTGCTGATGCAATTAGCTAGGTCTGTGGGTATTTTTCTGATGCAATTGACACTCAAGTGGCTTTCAATGCCCACAAACTTGCACACAATAACTCCAAACAGCATACAATCAAACTACAATCCTACTTAACCCTCTTGTTTAACAGATTTCCAAGATTGGTGGTTCAAAAATTCACAAAACACACAGAAAAGTGATAATGCAGTTTTATACTATCTTTTTCAAATTTTTATCGTGCTTCAATGTTTAAAACTCATCCAAATTGAATACAAACTAGCATAAAAACTAACACAAACCCTATGAAATATATCTAACACATTTTTAAACTCACAATCTCTCAAACTCTTCCCTTAAATCACCAATCCAAACACCCCTTTAAGTTGGAAAACCAATTTTTTTTCAAACAAAACCTATTCTAATCAACTCCAAACTGAATCAAATGACTCTAATCATGCATAATCATAGCAAGTAAACTCAAATAACACACCATAAGCAACACTTAAACACTTTTCATACAAAATCACATGAACATCAATATTAAACATAAACTGAAAATGAAATGGGAATCAAGAAGCTACCTTAAGGGTCCTACATCCAGGACCCTTTGTGACAGCTATGTCACCTCCTATAGGTTGGGGCCTATGCTGGGCCTTTTACAGCAACAAGCTCCAATAATCCTGCTAAGAGAAAATGAAACAAAAACAAACAATTCTTTCTGATTTTTCTGAAACTTTCAAAACCTTGAAACCTACAAACCTTTGAAACTTTATAACACGTTTTAAAACAACTTCAATTTCAGAAAATCAAAACCAAAGTCCACTTTCACTTTCCTTGATTTAACTTTTCTGAAATTAAAAACCTTTTTTAAAACCTTTTGAAAATCCTCAAACACACAAAGTGTTCACAATATCAAATGGAACTCAGCCTAGCAATCAAACACACACCAACTTTTTAAAATCAATAAAAGGAATTAAAATTTATATAAAAAATACCAAACTTTATAAATTTATAAAAAAGGGATTACAAATGTGATTGCTAAAAACTGGAACAAGAGAAAAGGGGTCACAAGTCGACTCCCTTTTATACTAAACTAGAGAACTATCTAGAAAATAAAACCCTAGTTACTTAAATCCCTAACATGCCCTTGGAATTTGACTGAAATTGGTCAAATTATGGCATCTTGTGAGTCTTGTACTTGGCCAGCTATTGGAACCTCATCTTGGACGTTGGATGAGCTTGGAGGACAAGTAGTTGATCTTGGACGTTGGATGTGTCCCCTCCTAGGGTTTTGTGGAAAGGGACGTGAGCAGGGAGGGCCAGGGGGGTCACATGGGTTGAGTGGTGGATGGTTTTTCATGTGGGTTTAGGTGAGAAAGGGTTTAATCAACAATCTGGAAAACATGAAACAAAAACCCTTTGTTTTTGGCTTAATTGTACCTGGGGGTTTATAGGGTTTATATGGGATTATGGGGTGATTAGATCCAAATTGGGGGTAATTGTTTTTGAATTTAGTATTAAAAGGGAAATTTAAAACACTGATTTAATAAGTTAAGTAGTGTGAGTGGAAAGTAGATGTGGAGGGTGAGATGAGGTGGGGGATTGTGATTGGTGGTGGAGGGTGACATGGCAGTTTGGTAGGCTGGGGTGAGTTTGGGTGTCTTGGCAGTTTGCCCCCCCCCCCCATGTTTCATACTCCTTCCACTTTGTATAAAATGCTATCCACGCCTATTTTCCTTTTATCAACTTTTGCAAACTTGTCAAAATTGGCACAAAAGGTTTATAAACTTGAAATAAGGGCCTTTAATGCACATTCTTCATACTTCAAGGGCTGATCTTGTAATATCTTCAAACTTTAAGGATCATACTTGTACAATTGACATTTGGAGGGTCATTTGTGACAAGTTCTTCAAATATGAGGGACTAAAGTTGCCAATCTTCAATTCTTCAAGGGTCTTTTTGCAAAATTCCAAACTTGGGCCCGGTTCATTGTGCGGCTTCGTTTCCCGTGTTCGTTTTTGAATGATTCTTGTGATCTTTTGCCATTTCCTCAATATCCGTACCTAAAAATACACAAGTAACAAACACGAGCATACATTTGGTATATTTAATGATATTTTATGCATTTTAAGCCCGATTTGGACGATGAGACCATGTATAAAAGCAGTCTCATCACTCCCCCATACTAAACCATTGCCGTGCCCTCACGCAATGCTAGAATAAAGTATCATAGCATCTCCAAAATTTAATTTTATTCACTTTATTGGAATGATAAACTAGCTACACTACTACTATTACTACTACTTGCGTTTTAGACATAATGTATGATTTTCATCGCAAAATGGGACGTTTAGGTTCATAGAATAAGAACACGTGAATGCTTCGTTAGAAATAATTTCGGCGTCCTCGATTTTTACCTTAATTCCATGCCAAGCGTGCAACGAGATCATTGTCATTATAAGTTAGTAATGCTAACACTACTCATATGCCCTAATCACGTACTTATCCTCCCATTATTTCTAAGTTGTATCTCTTATATTTTATTATGTCTTAATGATCACGAGGATACATCATTGACTTATGCGATAATAGAGATTTAGGTCTAAAAATAGAGTCCTAACGGTGTAACTAAGACCATCAAATCAATAACCCCTCCTAATAGACAACGATGTTAAAAAATTAAGTTGACAAGAAGAATCGATAAACACGGTTTTATAACGGTTTTGAACATGAGACTTATTACCAAGACTTTTATACGCCCCCTAACGGAAGGGCCTTATTATCTTTGGTTTACCTCCATCTTTTATTCAACTTCGCCATGAAGCTTTTATTATGACTTCGGTCATGCCTTTCCTTTTATTATCCGCCTCATCGGTGGTTTTATTAGCCAAAGACGTATATCCTCACGCTAAAGCGAATTTTGGATCTTTAAAGCTTCGAAGATTTAGGCTTGATTCACTTTCAATTTTGCATAGATTTTAGGCCTTGTGGGGCTTCAAATTGTTTGCTAGATTTAGGTGAGCACTTGAAATCTTATTATTGGTTGAAGCTTTCGATTATTGGGGTGCCAATACTTCAAAACCGTGACGCTGGCGATACCTTAATGTCTTCCCAATTTAATTACACGGAAGCTACTAGAAAAGACTAGAAACCCAACAATCCTAACTAAACCGCTAAGTCAATATTTATTAAGCAAAAAATATTTACAAGCGAAGGGAGAATAAGCAAACAACGAGAACACATGAGTTTTTGAAAGAATACGAGTACTCTACGTTTATCATAGTAACTTATAATTAACTCTATCATTTCTCATCCTCATTTAAGAGACTTAGCCTAATGTGTAGTTAAGGAATCAAAGCTAAGTGCTCAACACGCACGGTCGAGTCAAAAATTACTCTTATTCTCGCCATCGGAAAACCTACATTCGTGTCTTCAAACACTTATAAAACATGAGAAAAATTTTAAAATTTGGCCATTTTTAGCCTTATTTTGCAACAAAAACGATAAACAAAATGATAAACTTTGGAAAGCGTGAAGGTTTGGCAAGGCAAGTATCTATTCACCCCTCCATACTAGAGACGTAGTCGAATGCCTAATCTAGCATGGAAAGGGTGTAACCAATAAGTAATAGCCGTTTATGAAGTGTGCTAAAAACCTAAGGTTAGAACATAAAAGGATATATCATATGGATATTGGGAAAGGTCTCCAAAGAAAACGATCGAGTGCTCCCATAAAACGAACACGAGAGGCTCCAATCGTGAAGATCATGATCTAAAAACCACAATGCACAAACAACCACGGAACAAAGGTTGGAAGGGCACAAATCCGCTCACATTAAGTTAACTAAAAAGCAATAATATGTACATGGATAAGCATGGGACTCCCCCACGAGGCACCTTGTTTTTGATAACCGAGTCAAAAGCTCGACTCGAATCCCCATAAATGTGATCATTTAGGGATAATCATGGTATGGTCCATTTTTGGTGGGGCTTACATGATAAACAAGGCCCAAAAGCACATGGAGTACTTTAAAAACCCGATAAACGTATACCGGGGTCAAAGATAGCGTCCTCGTTTTCATTGGAAAAACAAATCAACGCCACTTCAAGGATAGTCAACACAAACTCAAAGAGTTTCAAGAAAATAGGAGAGAAGAAATAGAAGGGTGGGACAATGGGTAAGTCATGAAAACATTGAGCTACTCGAGGTAGACTCGCACCAATCAAATGAAAAGATTTTCCATTTATTGCATCGGTGGAAGACCGAGATTTCCCTATATAAGCAATTCCAGGATCAAATATCTCGTCCTCAGTGGAGAAAGGGGAGGGAACATAAGGGGATTCCCCCACGCTAAGTTCACACAAAGCATCGTCAAAAGGAGAAGACGAGCTTGTAATTGTAGAAAAATCTTTTAAATCCAAGTTAAAATCTTTTCCTTTTTCATCTTTTACACTCTCCTTGTGAAAACCCGATTTGATTATGTCAAAAATATTTGGTGTATCTAAAACAATGTTAGTCACACTAAAAATTCTCACATTTTGAAATCTTTTTGGCTTAGGTGGTGGTAAGTTTTCAAATCTTTTGTCAACAAAGAAAACCTCCCCATCGGGATCAACGTATTCATCATCCGAAGAATCACTCGAGATTGGAAATGTAGGCTTAACACTCTTAACCTCCACCGGCGGAAGGGACGGAACTTCATTTTTATCAGCAACTCCTAAAACTCTATTTGAAATTCTTTTGCAAATTTTTTTGATGGGATTGACATTATACCAAGATGTGATGGAATACACATGAGAAAGAGTGGAGTTTTGGGTTGCATCAATGACGAGTTCTTCCTCATTGAAACGAAGAGTGATTTTTCTTGCATGCACATCGATAAGTGCTCTCGAGGTATCCAAAAAAGATCGACCTAAAATTAACAGAACTTTAGGATCGATGGGAATATCAACAACAATAAAGTCTACAGGATAGTAGAACTTTCCAACTTTCACAAAGACGTCCTCGGCAACTCCACAAGCTAGAATCGTAGAATGATCGGCCATTTCGATTATTCTTGAAGGAGTGAGATTTGGAAGATTGAGCGATTTAAAAATCTCAAGAGGCATCAAATTAATACTAGCACCAAGATCGGCCAAGGCGTAGCATTCTTCCATGTCTTGGATAGCACATGGGATTAAAAACTTTCCAGGATCACCGACTTTTTGAGGTATGCGGCTTAGAAAAACCGAAGAACAACTAGACGATTTTTGCAATTTTTCTTTGTTATTCAACATACTTTTGAAGTTCGCGGCAAATCGAGGCATCATGACTAAGGCGTCGGCAAAACTTATATTAAAATGCAAGTCACGAAACATTTTCATAAAGAGTTCAAATTGATAATTATTTCATTCTTGTGCCTTTTCCATGTCTCGTCTTGAAGGGTAGGGTAAAGGTTGTGTGGGTTGGGGCAAAGTAGGCATAGGCATCGGCCTTGGAATCTCGGGTTCCATGATTGGTATTGGTTCCACCGTAGGTGTGGTTTGAGCGGTACTTCGTGGGCTTGTAATGTGCTCCTTTTCAACCACAACCTCGGGTTCTTTCTCTTTTTCCTTATCCATAGAAGTACTTGGGCGAGAAATGGGTTCTTTGAAAGTTTTACCACTACGAGTAGTAATAACCTTCAATTCTCCTTTCGGGTTCACGATGGTATCACTAGGAAGACCACCCGAAGAAGAAGGCTTACACATGATAGCTTCAAACATTTTAGCCATACGGTCTTCAAACTTAGATTGCCTAGCATCCGCTTTTAACAATTCTTGCTTAATCTCATGTTGTCCTTGCTCCATTTTTTGTTGATTTTGTTGGAGACGTGTGACATTTCCTTCCATTTTATTAGCATGAGTTTTAAGTTCATTAGCAAGTTCGTTTTTAAGCACGTTTTTCAATTCGGACCTTAAGCTAACCATTTCACGTTGCATATTGTCAAACTTAGCATCATTAGCCTTAGCATAATTCAAAAATTCTCCTTGAAGATTTTCGGTGTGATCATTTTGAAAACCTTGGGCATTAGTTTGAAAATCACGGTTTTGGTTTTGATTAGAAATTTTCCCATTACCACTTTGATAATTACCCTTGTTATAATTCCTTTGATTTCCTTGGTAATTTCCACCTTGGTTGTTGTTGCGATAGTTATTAGCATTTTGATTTGGTGGAGCTTGATTTGAACGAGAACCTTGACCGATTTGGTTGTAAGTTCCCGTGGCTACAAAAGCATTTGAAGTGTTACCATCCGCGGTAATGCACTCGGAAAGATCATGAGTTCCACCACACGACAAACAACTCTTAGAAACCGCTTTAACCGAAGCGGAATTGGAAGCTTCTTGAGCTTTCCAATGGGACATAAGGCTAGCAAATCTATCAAAAAATCGATTTTCTTCATTTGCCTCATCATGTAATGCATTGATACTACGAGACGATGATGAGCCCATTTTGGCAACACTCGGTGTGTGACGAGGGCTATAAACCTTAGACCTATTCTCAATTATGACCAAAGCTTCTTCAACCGTTTTACACAAAAAATTACCACCCGCGGCGGCATTTAAATAATCTCTTTCATGATCATTAAGTCCATTGTAAAACGTGTCGATTTGGTGCAAATCGGAAAAACCGTGATGAGGACATTCATGTAACATCTCCTTAAACCTATTCCAAGCCGTAGAAAAACTTTCATTTGATTCTTGTGAAAATTTAGAAATCTCATTTTTCAAATGCGTAGTCTTAGAGGGCGGGAAAAATTGGTTCACGAACTTTGAAACGAGATCCTTCCACGTCAATATAGAATTGGGTGGCTCTTTCTCTAATCAAATTTTAGCGGGCCCCGCTAAGGAATACGGAAAAAGCATCATCTTAATCGAGTCATTCGAGACATCCTTAAATTTGCACGTGGCGGTAAGACGATTAAATTGGCGGATATGGTTGTGAGGATTGTCCTTCTCATCACCACGGAATTTGTTGTTTTGGATCATCGACAACAAACCCGTTTTCACCTAAAAATTCTCCACAAGGATTGTGGGAATCACAATAGCTTCTCCATAACCCTCGGTGGGTGCTTGAAGTAACTCCATCATAGTTCGATTCGCCATGGTTGGTGCTTCTCGTACAATGGGTTCGTCAATAGGAGACTCCTCACTAGAATGAGTTGGAGTGGGAGTTTTGTTCTTTCGTTTACGTGCACGTTTTGCTTGATTACGAGTGAGCATAAACGTCACGTACAACGTGGAGACGAGCAAAGAAGATTCTTTTTGGTATTTTTAATTTTTCAATTTTTTTTGTGGTTTTTGATTGTATTAACCTTTTTTTGGAAATTGGTGAATGTATTAAATAGACAAAAAGTCCACAAATCTCCTCCTTAATCAAATCTCTTGATTAAAGAAGCCTCAAGGAATGAAAACGATCACGTGGAGTGAACGCCTTCGATGACTTTAGAACGATGGTGGAACACCAAATCATTCAAGAGAGTTTAATCAAATGAAACCAAGAAAATATATATGATATGTAATAATACTTTGGGCGGCAAAACCCTCGATTCACTCTCAGAATCAAATACGCACAAGCAAGCGGAGGAAACGAGGCGACGCGAAGCACTTAAGAGCCTTTTTCCTTTAGGTCGTGAAATACAACCGCCTTATACCCACCTTATAGTTTGTATTATCAAAATTAAGCTTCACGAAAGTATTTATCTATTTTTGCCTTTTTCTTTGGTTTGAGATTCGAATACAATGATCGAGTGATGAAATCACGAATCAAGGTTGTGATTGCTCACGTATTTGGAGTACTTGTGTATTTATTGTTCTACGTATACAATATATTAATAATATTAACACAAAAACCGAAAAATGATAATACGTATTAGTAGAGTGCTACTAATACAAATACTATTATGGCTGATATAAAAAACAACAATGGTTCATTCAAAACACAACACGCCTCCCCGGCAGCGGCGCCAAAAATGATAATGGTAGAAATACACTTGTTTAGGAAAACAAGGTAAAAGTGGTAAGTATTAACGAGTGGTTTAGGAAAACCACAAGTTATGACCCAAATGGGGATCGTTCTCTCGAGGAGGCACGTGTGTTGTGTAATGAATTGATTTGATTGATGATTTTATTAAGAAGAAAAGAGAAGAGAAAATGACGAAGACGAAAAAATAAAAATTAACAAAAACTACTACTAGAAAGTTAAGACGTAGAAACGTAGAAAACACAAAAATTAAAATTTTAACCTAAAAATTCCTAAAAATTACTAAAAATCCACAATAAAATTCTGAGAGTTTACAAAAAATCCAAACTTGCTAAAACCTTTTAATTAATTAAATAATGACTTTTTAATGCTAATTAAAGCCCTAAAAATCACAATTAATTATTAAAAAGCCCCAAACAAGATTTTATAGTTTGTAAACCTCAAAAATGACCTAATTAAGCTAAAAACTATTTTTAAAAATTTTAAAACTAAATTAAACTATTTTTAAACTCCTAAAAACTATTAAAATCTATTAAATCTTAAATTAATTCTAGAAATTAAATGAAAAGCTAAAAAAATATTTGGAAAGTGACAAAGTTCCTAATTTAATGTCTATAACCTAGCAAAAATGAAAAAAGTAGAAAAAACAAACTTTGAATTTTTGCTAATAAAATAATATTAAAATATTCCAAAAAATAAAAAGTTTAAAAATAAATTCTAAAAAATTATCCAAAATCCTGAATATTCTAACTAAGATAAAAATGCAATTAAAATTTTCTGAAACCTATTTATTATTTTTATATTAATTTTTAAATTTGTCTAAAAACCCTAAAATCAAATAAAATTAAAAATAAGACTTTTTGAAAACATTATGATATGTAAACCTCAAATAACTTAAATAAAACCTAAAAACTAATTTTCTGGATTTTTTAAATACTTTCTACTATTTTTAATTTACTTTCGAAAAATTAATCTAAAAATAATCCTAATAAATAAATAAATAAAGGAAAAAATCCACTTTTTAAACAGAAAAATCCTAAATGAAAAGACAAACACAAGAAAAATGGAATCTGGCCAAAAAGCTAACCAATAAGCTTGAAATAAGCTAAATAAGCTACGGCTTAATTAACAAAAGCCAACACAAACACACCTTAAGTATTTTTCAAAAGCAAACCCTAGCAGTCAAACACCCTAGGGCGCAGTGGTGAGTGTGTTGTGTTGTGAGAGGAGTAGCGCAGGTTCGAGTCCTGGCCACGTCCTTTTTGGTCTTTTATATATTATTTTTTTTTACTTTTAAAAACCAAATCCAGAGACATTTTTAAACACCAAATCACAAACACAATTCAACTTAAACAAAGATTAAGCCAATTGAATCAAAAAAACGTGCCCAGTTCTCTTATGTTTCTGATGAACAAAAATACAACCAAAAGTGTATCTTCACTAGTGCATACAATTCAAGAGGAGCTTGATTTTGGATCTTTTGTGGATGTTTTGATTGGACAAAGGCACCCCTATACTCTTTGGAGTATAGGGAGTCAAGAGCAAGCAGAAAACAAGCAATAAACTTCCACAGATTCACAAAAACAAGTACAAGAAGGCAATTGAAGGTTGCTGATGCAATTAGCTAGGTCTGTGGGTATTTTTCTGATGCAATTGACACTCAAGTGGCTTTCAATGCCCACAAACTTTCACACAATAACTCCAAACAGCATACAATCAAACTACAATCCTACTTAACCCTCTTGTTTAACAGATTTCCAAGATTGGTGGTTCAAAAATTCACAAAACACACAGAAAAGTGATAATGCAGTTTTATACTATCTTTTTCAAATTTTTATCATGCTTCAATGTTTAAAACTCATCCAAATTGAATACAAACTAGCATAAAAACTAACACAAACCCTATGAAATATATCTAACACATTTTTAAACTCACAATCTCTCAAACTCTTCCCTTAAATCACCAATCCAAACACCCCTTTAAGTTGGAAAACCAATTTTTTTTCAAACAAAACCTATTATAATCAACTCCAAACTGAATCAAATGACTCTAATCATGCATAATCATAGCAAGTAAACTCAAATAACACACCATAAGCAACACTTAAACACTTTGCATACAAAATCACATGAACATCAATATTAAACATAAACTGAAAATGAAATGGGAATCAAGAAGCTACCTTAAGGGTCCTACATCCAGGACCCTTTGTGACAGCTATGTCACCTCCTATAGGCTGGGGCCTATGCTGGGCCTTTAACATCAACAAGCTCCAACAATCCTGCTAAGAGAAAATGAAACAAAAACAAACAATTCTTTCTGATTTTTCTGAAACTTTCAAAACCTTGAAACCTACAAACCTTTGAAACTTTATAACACGTTTTAAAACAACTTCAATTTCAGAAAATCAAAACCAAAGTCCACTTTCACTTTCCTAGATTTAACTTTTCTGAAATTAAAAACCTTTTTTAAAACCTTTTGAAAATCCTCAAACACACAAAGTGTTCACAATATCAAATGGAACTCAGCCTAGCAATCAAACACACACCAACTTTTTAAAATCAATAAAAGGAATTACAATTTATATAAAAAAATACCAAACTTTATAAATTTATAAAAAAGGGATTACAAATGTGATTGCTAAAAACTGGAACAAGAGAAAAGGGGTCACAAGTCGACACTCTTTTATACTAAACTAGAGAACAATCTAGAAAATAAAACCCTAGTTACTTAAATCCCTAACATGCCCTTGGAATTTGACT
The DNA here is from genome assembly GCA_025667525.1 of Glebionis coronaria. NCBI lineage: Eukaryota > Viridiplantae > Streptophyta > Magnoliopsida > Asterales > Asteraceae > Glebionis > Glebionis coronaria. Next base: position 471,386,711 of record CM046874.1, on the reverse strand, counting down.
GAAATTGGTCAAATTATGGCATCTTGTGAGTCTTGTACTTGGCCAGCTGTTGGAACCTCATCTTGGACGTTGGATGAGCTTGGAGGACAAGTAGTTGATCTTGGACGTTGGATGTGTCCCCCCCTAGGATTTTGTGGAAAGGGACGTGAGCAGGGAGGGCCAGGGGGGTCACATGGGTTGAGTGGTGGATGGTTTTGCATGTGGGTTTAGGTGAGAAAGGGTTTAATCAACAATCTGGAAAACATGAAACAAAAACCCTTTGTTTTTGGCTTAATTGTACCTAGGGGTTTATAGGGTTTATATGGGATTATGGGGTGATTAGATCCAAATTGGGGGTAATTGTTTTTGAAGTGTTAAGAGGGAAATTTAAAACACTGATTTAATAAGTTAAGTAGTGTGAGTGGAAAGTGGATGTGGAGGGTGAGATGAGGTGGGGGATTGTGATTGGTGGTGGAGGGTGACATGGCAGTTTGGTAGGCTGGGGTGAGTTTGGGTGTCTTGGCAGTTTGGCCCCCCCATGTTTCATACTCCTTCCACTTTGTATAAAATGCTATCCACGCCTATTTTCCTTTTATCAACTTTTGCAAACTTGTCAAAATTGGCACAAAAGGTTTATAAACTTGAAATAAGGGCCTTTAATGCACATTCTTCATACTTCAAGGGCTGATCTTGTAATATCTTCAAACTTTAAGGATCATACTTGTACAATTGACATTTGGAGGGTCATTTGTGACAAGTTCTTCAAAGATGAGGGACTAAATTTGCCTATCTTCAATTCTTCAAGGGTCTTTTTGCAAAATTCCAAACTTGGGCCCGGTTCATTGTGCGGCTTCGTTTCCCGTGTTCGTTTTTGAATGATTCTTGTGATCTTTTGCCATTTCCTCAATATCCGTACCTAAAAATACACAAGTAACAAACACGAGCATACATTTGGTATATTTAATGATATTTTATGCATTTTAAGCCCGATTTGGACGATGAGACCATGTATAAAAGCATTCTCATCAAGTATTTTGAGATTGAAGGCTAATCGAGGGTTTTTCCGCCCAAAGTATTATTACGTATAGTATATTTGCTTGGTTTTCATTGTGATTAAACCCTCTTGAACAATTTGGTTTTCACCAAAGTTCTAAAGTCATTCGAAGGCGTTCACTCCACGTGATCGTTTTCATTCCCTTGAGGCTTCTTTAATCAAGAGTTTGATTCGAGGAGAGATTTGGTAGATTGTTGTCTATGAATATACACCAAAATCCAAAAAAAAAATAAAAACAATCAAAAACACAAAGAAATTGAAAATTCACAAAACACCCAAAAGAATCTTCTTTGCTCACCTCCCATTCTTTGTGAAGTTTATGATCACTCGTAATCAAGCAAAACGAGCTCGTAAACGTCTTCAAAAGCAAGCCAATCAAGAGACGTTGATTGAAGAACAACCTCCAATTGTTTAACCTATTGTAGAACAAGAAGTCGTCATGGCTAATCGTACTATGATGGAGTTGCTACAAGCACCCACCGAGGGTTTTGGAGAGGCCATTGTGATTCCCGCTATCCTTGCGGAGAATTTCGAGATTAAGACGGGTTTAATGTCGATGTTGCAAGCTAATAAGTTTAGAGGTCATGAGAAAGACAACCCGCATTATCACATAAGGAATTTTAATCGTCTCACTGCTACTAGCAAGTTTAAGGATGTTCCACATGACGCCATTAAGATGATGTTGTTTCTATACTCGTTAGATGGACCCGCTAAAATTTGGCTTGAGAAAGAACTGCCAAATTCGATTTTGACATGGGGTGATCTCGTTTCTAAGTTTGTGAACAAGTTTTTTCCACCATCTAAACCAACACATTTGAAAAATGAGATTTCAAGATTTGTTCAAAGAAATAATGAAAGTTTTTCAATGGCACGGGAACGCTTTAAAGAAATGTTACATTAATGTCCACACCATGATTTTTTGGAATTGCATCAAATTGATACTTTTTATAATGGGCTTAATGATCATGAACGAGATTACTTGAATGCCGCCGCGGGTGGTAATTTTTTGTGCAAAACGACCGATGAGGCTTTTAAGATTATCGAGAATAGATCTAAGATTTATAGCCCTCATAACACACCGAGTGTTGCCAATTTGGGTTCGTCATCGTCTCGTAGCATTAATGCCTTACATGATGAAGCTAATGAGAAAAATCGGTTTTTTGATAGATTTGCTAATCTTATGACTCATTGGAAAGCTCAAGAAGCTTCAAATTCCGCTTCGGTTAAAGCGGTTGCTAAGAGTTGTTTGTCTTGTGGTGGAGCCCATGATCTTTCCGAGTGCATTACCGCGGATGGTAACACTTCGAGTGCTTATGTAGCAACGGGAACTTATAACCAAAACGGTCAAGGTTCCCGCCCAAATCAAGCTCCACCAAATCAAAATGCTAATAACTATCGAAACAACAACCAAGGTGGTAATTATCAAGGCAATTCACGTAACTACAACAAGGGGAATTATCAAAGTGGGAATGGACAAGTTACTAATCAAAACCAAAACCGTGATTTTCAAAACACTACACAAGGTTTTCAAAATGCTCACACTAAAAATCTTCAAGGAGAATTTTTGGATTATGCTAAAGCAAATGATGCTAAATTTGATAACATGCAACGTGAGATGATTAGCTTAAGATCCGAGTTGAAAAACAAGCTTAAAACGAACTTGCTAATGAACTTAAAACTCATGCAAATAAAATGGAAGGAAATGTTCAACGTCTTCAACAAAATCAACAAAAGATGGAACAAGGACAACATGATATTAAGCAAGAATTGTTAAAAGCGGATGCTAGGCAATCAAAATTTGTGGACCGAATGGCAAAAATGTTTGAAGCAATCATGTGTAAACCATCTTCCTCGGGTGGTCTTCCTAGTGATACCATTGCAAACCCGAAGGGAGAAATGAAGGTTATTACTACACGAAGTGGTAAAACTTTCAAGGAACCAATCTCTCGTCCAAGTACTTCTACGGAGAAGGAAATCGAGAAAGAGCCCGAGGTGGTGGTCGAAAAGGAGCATATTACAATCCCACGAAGTACCACTCAAACCACACCTACGGTTGAACCAATATCAATCATGGAACCTGAGATTCCAAGTCCGTTTCCTAATGTCCAACCTACACCACCCTTACCTTACCCTTCGAGACGAAACAAAGAGAAATTGCAAGAACGTAACAAACAACAAATCGAGCTTTTTATAAAAATGTTTCAACAAGTACATTTTGATGTGAGTTTAGCCGACGCGTTTTTATATATGCCTCGTTTCGCTTCCACTTTTAAAAGTATGATGAGCGATAAGGAAAATCTTTCAAAGCTTGCTAATTGTTCTTCAGTTTATCTTAACCGCATACCGGAAAAAGTTGGTGACCCCGGAAAGTTTCTCATTCCTTGTGACATACAAGATATGAAAGAATGCCTGGCCTTGGCCGATCTTGGTGCGAGCATTAATTTGATTCCATTTTCCATTTGGAAATCGCTTTCGCTTCCAGCTCTCATTCCTTCGAACATATCTATCGAGATGGCCGATCATTCTACGATTTTAGCATGTGGAGTAGCCGAAGATGTTTTCGTGAAAGTGGGGAAGTTCTACTATCCCGTTGATTTCATAGTAGTTGACATCCCCGCGGATCCTCAAGTTCCTCTAATTTTAGGTCGTTCATTTTTAGACACCTCGAGATCGCTTATCGACGTTCATGCAAGAACCATCACTTTGAGATTCAACGAAGAGGAACTTGTTATAAACGCTACTCTAAACTCGAAACCTTCTCATGTTTATGCAATCACTACCATCAATCACATTGACTTAGTTGATGTGGTTTGAGATGAGTTTTCACAAGAAGTGTTAGGTTTTTCCGATAGCTCGTCAAGTGGCAATCCCACTATTTTGGATCTGATTCTTGCTAATTCTACACCAAATCTCACTCCATTCCAAGGAGGCGATTTCACTTCAAATGAAATCGAAAATGAAGATGAGGTGTTGATTAGTGATGATACTTCTATTTCACCATTTCTTCCGCCGATGGAAGTTATGAGTGTTGAGCCAAAATCATCAATCGAGGAACCACCTATCCTTGAATTGAAAGATCTTCCATCTCACCTTGAATACGCATTCTTGGAAGGTGATGACAAGTTGCCGGTTATTATTGCAAGAGGTCTTGCTAATGATGAAAAAACCGAGCTCTTGAAAGTTCTTAAAGCTCATAAAGGGGCAATTGCGTGGAAAATTTCCGACATTAAAGGTATTGACCCAAAATTTTGTACTCACAAGATTTTAATGGAGGAGGACTACAAACCCACAATTCAAAGTCAAAGAAGGGTGAATCCCAAAATTCACGATGTCATTAAAAAGGAGGTTCTTAAACTCCTTGACGCGGGAATGATTTATACTATCTCCGATAGACCATGGTTGAGCCCAATCCATTGTGTCCCTAAAAAGAGAGGAATGACCGTTGTGCCTAATGAAAACAACGAGTTAATTCCCACTCGTGTTGTGACCGGTTGGAGGGTGTGTATTGACTACCGAAAGATAAATCGAGGGTTTTGCCGCCCAAAGTATTATTACGTATAATATATTTGCTTTGTTTTCTTTGTGATTTAACCCTCTTGAACAATTTGATTTTCACCAAAGTTCTAAAGTCATTCGAAGGCGTTCACTCCACGTGATCGTTTTCATTCCCTTGAGGCTTCTTTAATCAAGAGTTTGATTCGAGGAGAGATTTGGTAGATTGTTGTCTACGAAGATACACCAAAATCCAAAAAAAAATAAAAACAATAAAAAACACAAAGAAATTGAAAATTCACAAAACACCCAAAAGAATCTTCTTTGCTCACCTCCCATTATTTGTGAAGTTTATGATCACTCGTAATCAAGCAAAACGAGCTCGTAAACGTCTTCAAAAGCAAGCCAATCAAGAGACGTTGATTGAAGAACAACCTCCAATTGTTGAACCTATTGTAGAACAAGAAGTCGTCAAGGCAAATCGTACTATGATGGAGTTGCTACAAGCACCCACCAAGGGTTTTGGAGAGGCCATTGTGATTCCCGCTATCCTTGCGGAGAATTTCGAGATTAAGACGGGTTTAATGTCGATGTTGCAAGCTAATAAGTTTAGAGGTCATGAGAAAGACAACCCGCATTATCACATAAGGAATTTTAATCGTCTCACCGCTACTAGCAAGTTTAAGGATGTTCCACATGACGCCATTAAGATGATGTTGTTTCCATACTCGTTAGATGGACCCGCTAAAATTTGGCTTGAGAAAGAACTGCCAAATTCGATTTTGACATGGGGTGATCTCGTTTCTAAGTTTGTGAACAAGTTTTTTCCACCATCTAAAACAACACATTTGAAAAATGAGATTTCAAGATTTGTTCAAAGAAATAATGAAAGTTTTTCAATGGCATGGGAACGCTTTAAAGAAATGTTACATTAATGTCCACACCATGATTTTTTGGAATTGCATCAAATTGATACTTTTTATAATGGGCTTAATGATCATGAACGAGATTACTTGAATGCCGCCACGGGTGGTAATTTTTTGTGCAAAACGACCGATGAGGCTTTAAAGATTATCGAGAATAGATCTAAGGTTTATAGCCCTCGTAACACACCGAGTGTTGCCAATTTGGGTTCGTCATCGTCGTCATCGTCTCGTAGCATTAATGCCTTACATGATGAAGCTAATGAGGAAAATCGGTTTTTTGATAGATTTGCTAATCTTATGACTCAATGGAAAGCTCAAGAAGCTTCAAATTCCGCTTCGGTTAAAGCGGTTTCTAATAGTTGTTTGTCTTGTGGTGGAGCCCATGATCTTTCCGAGTGCATTACCGCGGATGGTAACACTTCGAGTGCTTATGTAGCAACGGGAACTTATAACCAAAACGGTCAAGGTTCCCGCCCAAATCAAGCTCCACCAAATCAAAATGCTAATAACTATCGAAACAACAACCAAGGTGGTAATTATCAAGGCAATTCACGTAACCACAACAAGGGGAATTATCAAAGTGGGAATGGACAAGTTACTAATCAAAACCAAAACCGTGATTTTCAAAACACTACACAAGGTTTTCAAAATGCTCACACTAAAAATCTTCAAGGAGAATTTTTGGATTATGCTAAAGCAAATGATGCTAAATTTGATAACATGCAACGTGAGATGATTAGCTTAAGATCCGAGTTGAAAAAAAAGCTTAAAAACGAACTTGCTAATGAACTTAAAACTCATGCAAATAAAATGGAAGGAAATGTTCAACGTCTTCAACAAAATCAACAAAAGATGGAACAAGGACAACATGAGATTAAGCAAGAATTGTTAAAAGCGGATGCTAGGCAATCAAAATTTGTGGACCGAATGGCAAAAATGTTTGAAGCAATCATGTGTAAACCCTCTTCCTCGGGTGGTCTTCCTAGTGATACCATTGCAAACCCGAAGGGAGAAATGAAGGTTATTACTACACGAAGTGGTAAAACTTTCAAGGAACCAATCTCTCGTCCAAGTACTTCTACGGAGAAGGAAATCGAGAAAGAGCCCGAGGTGGTGGTCGAAAAGGAGCATATTACAATCCCACGAAGTACCGCTCAAACCACACCTACGGTTGAACCAATATCAATCATGGAACCCGAGATTCGAAGGCCATTGCCTAATGTCCAACCTACACCACCCTTACCTTACCCTTCGAGACGAAACAAAGAGAAATTGCAAGAACGTAACAAAAAACAAATGGAGCTTTTTATAAAAATGTTTCAACAAGTACATATTGATGTGAGTTTAGCCGACGCGTTTTTATATATGCCTCGTTTCGCTTCAACTTTTAAAAGTATGATGAGCGATAAGGAAAATCTTTCAAAGCTTGCTAATTGTTCTTCAGTTTATCTTAACCGCATACCGGAAAAAGTTGGTGACCCCGGAAAGTTTCTCATTCCTTGTGACATACATGATATGAAAGAATGCCTCGTCTTGGCCGATCTTGGTGCGAGCATTAATTTGATGCCATTTTCCATTTGGAAATCGCTTTCGCTTCCAGCTCTCATTCCTTCGAACATGTCTATCGAGATGGCCGATCATTCTACGATTTTAGCATGTAGAGTAGCCGAAGATGTTTTCGTGAAAGTGGGGAAGTTCTACTATCCCGTTGATTTCATAGTAGTTGACATCCCCGCGGATCCTCAAGTTCCTCTAATTTTAGGTCGTTCATTTTTAGACACCTCGAGATCGCTTATCGACATTCATGCAAGAACCATCACTTTGAGATTCAACGAAGAGGAACTTGTTATAAACGCTACTCAAAACTCGAAACCTTCTCATGTTTATGCAATCTCTACCATCAATCACATTGACTTAGTTGATGTGGTTTGCGATGAGTTTTCACAAGAAGTGTTAGGTTTTTCCGATAGCTCGTCAAGTGGCAATCCCACTATTTTGGATCTGATTCTTGCTAATTCTACACCAAATCTCACTCCATTCCAAGGAGGCGATTTCACTTCAAATGAAATCTAAAATGAAGATGAGGTGTTGATTAGTGATGATACTTCTATTCCACCATTTCTTCCGCCGATGGAAGTTATGAGTGTTGAACCAAAATCATAAATCGAGGAACCACCTATCCTTGAATTGAAAGATCTTCCATCTCACCTTGAATACGCATTCTTGGAAGGTGATGAAAAGTTTCCGGTTATTATTGCAAGAGGTCTTGCTAATGATGAAAAAACCGAGCTCTTGAAAGTTCTTAAAGCTCACAAAGGGGCAATTGCGTGGAAAATTTTCGACATTAAAGGTATTGACCCAAAATTTTGTACTCACAAGATTTTAATGGAGGAGGACTACAAACCCGCAATTCAAAGTCAAAGAAGGGTGAATCCCAAAATTCACGATGTCATTAAAAAGGAGGTTCTTAAACTCCTTGACGCGGGAATGATTTATCCTATCTCCGATAGACCATGGGTGAGCCCAATCCATTGTGTCCCTAAAAAGGGAGGAATGACCGTTGTGCCTAATGAAAACAACGAGTTAATTCCCACTCGTGTTGTGACCGGTTGGAGGGTGTGTATTGACTACCGAAAGTTAAATGACGCCACACGTAAAGACCACTTTCCTTTGCCCTTCATGGATCAAATGTTGGAGCGACTCGCGGGAAATGAATTCTATTGCTTTTTAGATGGTTTTTCCGGTTACTTTCAAATCCCTATCGACCCTCGTGATCAATAGAAGACTACGTTTACGTGTCCTTATGGAACGTTTTCTTATCGTAGGATGCCTTTCGGACTTTGTAATGCACCGGGTACGTTTCAACGGTGTATGATGGTAATTTTTCACGATATGATCGAGAAGTCGATGGAAGTGTTTATGGATGACTTCTCGGTATATGGCAATTCGTTCACGTCGTGTTTATCTAATCTCGAGCAAATGTTAAAACGTTGTGAAGAAACCAATCTTGTGCTTAATTGGGAAAAATGTCATTTTATGTGTAAACAAGGAATCGTCTTAGGACATAAGGTCTCGAAAGCGGGGATTGAGGTCGATAAAGCTAAGGTAGACGTCATCGCCAAGTTACCTCATCCCAAAACCGTTAAGGGAGTTAGGAGTTTCCTAGGCCACGCGGGCTTTTATCGTCGTTTCATCAAAGACTTTTCGAATATCTCTCGACCTATGACACACCTTCTCGAGAAGGATGCTCCTTTTAACTTCAATGAGGATTGTGTTAGAGCTTTCGAAACTCTCAAAAGGAAACTTACCGAAGCTCCCATTCTTGTTGCTCCTAATTGGGAATTACCCTTTGAAATCATGTGCGATGCAAGTGATTATGCTATAGGGGCCGTCTTAGGGCAACGCTATGACAAGCATTTTCGTCCTATCTACTATGCTAGTAAGACAATGACCGAGGCTTAATTAAAGTACACCACAACGGAAAAGGAATTCCTTGTCGTGGTCTATGCTTTTGAGAAATTCCGACCTTATCTCGTCTTAACTAAAAGCATCGTGTATACCGACCATTCGGCTATCAAGTATCTCTTAGCTAAGCAAGATGCTAAGCCGAGATTGCTTCCTTGGATGCTCCTCATCCAAGAATTTGATGTCACCGTGCTTGACAAAAAAAGGAGCTGAGAATCTAGCATCCGATAATCTCTCTCGTCTAGAAGATCCTCACAAAGATGTTTTCGAGAACAAGGAAATCACCGAAACATTTCCTCTCGAGACTCTCGGTGTAGTGAATTCTAAAGTGTTAGGACCATTGTAATAGTTATATGTAATAGGTAGACTAGGAGGTATGTAGTTCCTCCTGGTCCTAGTCGTAGTAGGAGCAAGTCCTGCTCCTGGTCCTAGTCAAAGTCAAACATTGTTATTTACTTAATATTCTGTTAGGATATGCATGAGTTATATTAGGAGAAGATATGCATATCAGTTTTACACGTTTTCTTGTAAGCTGTATTAGGGTTTCCTTGTAGTATAAAAGGAACCTTAGGCAGAAGGGTTAGACATTCATTCACAAAACGTAGTTCTAGTCTTTATTAATATTAGAAATCCTTAGAAAGGATCAAGTCTTCATAGTTATTCTGTTTCTCTTGTTTATATTTATATTCTACATTCATATTGTGTATAGAGTCTCTTTGTGATTTGACTTGTGATTACAGAAGTCATTCACCGGTCCTGACAGGCTGCAAGATCTATATCTGTTAGACCCAACAAGTGGTATCAGAGCCTGGGAGGGTCTCTATACAACAAGAATCAAGTTCTCTTATTTTTAACAATCTGTTTATCATGTCTGCCTCAACTTCTACTCAAACAGGAGAAGAAGGCACTCCTAAAATTGTGCAACCTCAGCAGATCCTGGCTACGGTTTCCAACACGAATGGAAAATTCCCTCTTCTGAAGAAAGGTGAATATGACAACTGGGCAATGAAGATGGAATGGTGGATCACCAACACTGATCAAGATCTTTGGAAGATCATTCTGAATGGAAACAGCAGAAAGCTTACTGGACGAGACAAGAACGGTAATATTACTCTTCTTGACCCTAAAACTCATGAGGAAATTATCGCTATTCAGAAGGAGGTAAAAGCAAAAACAATTTTGCTTCAATCCCTTCCTGAAGATCACATGGGTGACTTCTACCATTTGGATGATGCCAGAGAGATCTGGAACGGCATAAAAGCAAGGTTTGGCGGAAATGAGGAGTCAAAGAAAATGCGAAGGTCCATGCTGAGAGATGAATTCACAGAGTTCAAAATCTCAGAAACTGAAGGCCTGAATCAAGGGTATGATAGGTTCCAGAAAATATTGAGCCAGTTGAATCAACTTCGGTCCAAGCCTGATGATGGTGATGTTAATGCAGGGTTTCTTAAAGCCCTACCCTACTCTTGGAACCAGGTGGTAATCTCTCTTAAAGCCAAAGGTGGGCTTGATTATCTCAGTTTTGATGATTTGTTTCATAGGCTCAGAACATTCGAACCTCATGTGAGAGGATATCCGAGTGACTCTTTTCCCACTCCTGCTAATTCAGCCTTTGTGAGCTCTATGGCGTCTAGTCCCATGGCATATGCAAGTAGCCAGAGTAATAATGTGTCTCCCCAGCATACTATCCAGCATACTATTCAGCATACTAGTCCCATGTCATATGCATCTAGTCCCATGTCTTCTGCTTCTGATCCCCCTGCCAAGTCTGGTAGTATGGTAGAAGCTATTCTTCATTCTTTTGTTGCTGATGTTACTGCTGAACAACAACTTGCGTTTGATGACTTCAAACAGATCGATAAGCTGGATCTGGATGAGATAGATCTTAAATGGCAGATGGCCATGCTTACTCTGAGGGTTCACAAGTTTGAGAAGAAAGCAGGAAGGAAGTTTAATTACAACCCTCGGGAGCCAGCAAGATTCGATAGAAGCAAGGTACGGTGCTATAACTGTCAGCAACAGGGTCACTTTGCTAGAGAGTGCCCTAGCAAGAATGATCAGGAGAAGAGCAGGTACTCCGCTTTCAAAGTTCAGGAGGTTAAAGATGACAAGAAAGCATTGGTATCTGTTGACTCCATGGTCAACTGGAATGATCATCAGGCTTCTACTCTGGAATCAGCGGAATCAACGACTGATGTGTTGGCAATGATTGCTGGGAATCTCTCTGATGCAGAAGAAGCAGAAGAGTTTGCTCTTATGGGCATCTCACCTCAGGTACAACATTGTCCCCTTGGTTGTCATGATAAATACACAGAACTGTTGTCCCAATTTAATGAAGTAAATGAACAAAATGATAAGTATTACTTAGAGGTACAATCCTATAAAGCTTCATTAAACACATTGGAACAACAAAAGAAGTGGTTACAAGATACACAACGTGCATATGAGGATAAAATCAGGATACTAAGCATTGATTTAGAAAACACTACAAATATGCTTAAATATACAGAAACTGAAAGAGATGCTAGTATCAATGAAAAAGAGGAGATGCAAGCTAAATTAGATGCTACAATGTTAAGATTTGACAAATGGCAAAAGGCACCTAAAAATCTTTCAAAATTAATTGATAGTAGCATGTCTGGCAGAACTAAAAGAGGCTTAGGAGTTGAAAAATATATTGATTCTGAAGATGTATTTGATTTATCTTTCTCAAGCGTCTTTGATGCCGACAAAGAGGATGAGGGCAAACCTAGTTACAATAGGTTTAAACCAGCAGCAGAAATGCATGATGTTCCTCCTCCTCTTACTGGAACTTTCATGCCTACCTCATGGAATAATGACTCGGATGGATCACAGATGCTTGAGTCCCCAACAAGTTCTACTAATTCTAACGACTTTGTCTCATGTACTTTCAGTGACAAAGCCGGTGACTCTGCATCTAATGGTTCAAGTGAAGAGTCAAGACCTACGAGTTCCAAGTCGAATGAACATGCTGCTACTGGTGCTAGGAAGTGTGAAGAAAAAGTCGCTGTCAAGTCAAGTGTGTCTGGTCCTTGTTTATTGAGTCCTAGGAAGAATGTTTTTTCTAGAACTGTGTGTAATAAAGTAGGCAGTATGAAACAGTCTCATTCTAATAAAAGGTCTTTCAAAACATGTTTTGTTTGTGGCAGTCCCTTTCATTTAATTAAAGATTGTGATTATTATGACACACATGCATCTGTTAATCATGCTTTACTTGCTCCTGGATCACCAGGAGCTGCTCCATAAACTACTAGAAGACTTAATCCTTGTGCTCCAATGTTTCATACTTCTAGAGTATCCTCTCCTTACATGTCTGATTATTGGAGAGAAAATGGATTCCAGACAACTAGTAATTATTTTCCAAATTATAATCCAAACTATGCGCATCATTTTGACCACACGTCTTTTGGTTTGGGAGATTTGGGAACTGCTGTTAAGCCCTCAGCAGGTTGTTCCTGGTCAAATAATAATACCCTTATGATGAATAGGCAACCAAGGAACAATAGTGGATCTCATCAATCTTCTTGGCATTCTACTAATGATCCACAAGGCAGGCTCAAACCTGAAAAGGTTTGGGTCCCCTTAAGCACTAACTTTTGCATTGTGATTATCTTGTTGTTGTAGGTTACTCCATACCAGGATCCTAGTCTAGGCATTGTTGATAGTGGATGCTCCAGGAGCATGACTGGCAATAAAGGCCTTCTCTCTAACTTTGTACCATTTTATGGGGGCAAGGTCTACTTTGGTGGAGGTGAAGGCAGAATCACTGGCAAGGGAACGATAAAGACTCCAAATCTCAATTTTGAGCAGGTCTACTATGTGGAAGCACTTCAACACTTCAACTTGATATCGGTCTCTCAGATTTGTGACAAGAAGCAGTTTGTACTCTTCACCGATACTGATGCACTTGTGCTCTCCAAAGATTTTAAGCTTCCGGATGACTCACAAGTTTTCTCAGAATCCCTAGAAGACACAATCTCTATAGCATCAAGTTGAATGAAGTCAACCCTACTGGTCAACGAAGAGGAACTTGTTATAAACGCTACTCAAAACTCGAAACCTTCTCATGTTTATGCAATCTCTACCATCAATCACATTGACTTAGTTGATGTGGTTTGCGATGAGTTTTCACAAGAAGTGTTAGGTTTTTCCGATAGCTCGTCAAGTGGCAATCCCACTATTTTGGATCTGATTCTTGCTAATTCTACACCAAATCTCACTCCATTCCAAGGAGGCGATTTCACTTCAAATGAAATCTAAAATGAAGATGAGGTGTTGATTAGTGATGATACTTCTATTCCACCATTTCTTCCGCCGATGGAAGTTATGAGTGTTGAACCAAAATCATAAATCGAGGAACCACCTATCCTTGAATTGAAAGATCTTCCATCTCACCTTGAATACGCATTCTTGGAAGGTGATGAAAAGTTTCCGGTTATTATTGCAAGAGGTCTTGCTAATGATGAAAAAACCGAGCTCTTGAAAGTTCTTAAAGCTCATAAAGGGGCAATTGCGTGGAAAATTTTCGACATTAAAGGTATTGACCCAAAATTTTGTACTCACAAGATTTTAATGGAGGAGGACTACAAACCCGCAATTCAAAGTCAAAGAAGGGTGAATCCCAAAATTCACGATGTCATTAAAAAGGAGGTTCTTAAACTCCTTGACGCGGGAATGATTTATCCTATCTCCGATAGACCATGGGTGAGCCCAATCCATTGTGTCCCTAAAAAGGGAGGAATGACCGTTGTGCCTAATGAAAACAACGAGTTAATTCCCACTCGTGTTGTGACCGGTTGGAGGGTGTGTATTGACTACCGAAAGTTAAATGACGCCACACGTAAAGACCACTTTCCTTTGCCCTTCATGGATCAAATGTTGGAGCGACTCGCGGGAAATGAATTCTATTGCTTTTTAGATGGTTTTTCCGGTTACTTTCAAATCCCTATCGACCCTCGTGATCAATAGAAGACTACGTTTACGTGTCCTTATGGAACGTTTTCTTATCGTAGGATGCCTTTCGGACTTTGTAATGCACCGGGTACGTTTCAACGGTGTATGATGGTAATTTTTCACGATATGATCGAGAAGTCGATGGAAGTGTTTATGGATGACTTCTCGGTATATGGCAATTCGTTCACGTCGTGTTTATCTAATCTCGAGCAAATGTTAAAACGTTGTGAAGAAACCAATCTTGTGCTTAATTGGGAAAAATGTCATTTTATGTGTAAACAAGGAATCGTCTTAGGACATAAGGTCTCGAAAGCGGGGATTGAGGTCGATAAAGCTAAGGTAGACGTCATCGCCAAGTTACCTCATCCCAAAACCGTTAAGGGAGTTAGGAGTTTCCTAGGCCACGCGGGCTTTTATCGTCGTTTCATCAAAGACTTTTCGAATATCTCTCGACCTATGACACACCTTCTCGAGAAGGATGCTCCTTTTAACTTCAATGAGGATTGTGTTAGAGCTTTCGAAACTCTCAAAAGGAAACTTACCGAAGCTCCCATTCTTGTTGCTCCTAATTGGGAATTACCCTTTGAAATCATGTGCGATGCAAGTGATTATGCTATAGGGGCCGTCTTAGGGCAACGCTATGACAAGCATTTTCGTCCTATCTACTATGCTAGTAAGACAATGACCGAGGCTTAATTAAAGTACACCACAACGGAAAAGGAATTCCTTGTCGTGGTCTATGCTTTTGAGAAATTCCGACCTTATCTCGTCTTAACTAAAAGCATCGTGTATACCGACCATTCGGCTATCAAGTATCTCTTAGCTAAGCAAGATGCTAAGCCGAGATTGCTTCCTTGGATGCTCCTCATCCAAGAATTTGATGTCACCGTGCTTGACAAAAAAAGGAGCTGAGAATCTAGCATCCGATAATCTCTCTCGTCTAGAAGATCCTCACAAAGATGTTTTCGAGAACAAGGAAATCACCGAAACATTTCCTCTCGAGACTCTCGGTGTAGTGAATTCTAAAGTGTTAGGACCATTGTAATAGTTATATGTAATAGGTAGACTAGGAGGTATGTAGTTCCTCCTGGTCCTAGTCGTAGTAGGAGCAAGTCCTGCTCCTGGTCCTAGTCAAAGTCAAACATTGTTATTTACTTAATATTCTGTTAGGATATGCATGAGTTATATTAGGAGAAGATATGCATATCAGTTTTACACGTTTTCTTGTAAGCTGTATTAGGGTTTCCTTGTAGTATAAAAGGAACCTTAGGCAGAAGGGTTAGACATTCATTCACAAAACGTAGTTCTAGTCTTTATTAATATTAGAAATCCTTAGAAAGGATCAAGTCTTCATAGTTATTCTGTTTCTCTTGTTTATATTTATATTCTACATTCATATTGTGTATAGAGTCTCTTTGTGATTTGACTTGTGATTACAGAAGTCATTCACCGGTCCTGACAGGCTGCAAGATCTATATCTGTTAGACCCAACAAGTGGTATCAGAGCCTGGGAGGGTCTCTATACAACAAGAATCAAGTTCTCTTATTTTTAACAATCTGTTTATCATGTCTGCCTCAACTTCTACTCAAACAGGAGAAGAAGGCACTCCTAAAATTGTGCAACCTCAGCAGATCCTGGCTACGGTTTCCAACACGAATGGAAAATTCCCTCTTCTGAAGAAAGGTGAATATGACAACTGGGCAATGAAGATGGAATGGTGGATCACCAACACTGATCAAGATCTTTGGAAGATCATTCTGAATGGAAACAGCAGAAAGCTTACTGGACGAGACAAGAACGGTAATATTACTCTTCTTGACCCTAAAACTCATGAGGAAATTATCGCTATTCAGAAGGAGGTAAAAGCAAAAACAATTTTGCTTCAATCCCTTCCTGAAGATCACATGGGTGACTTCTACCATTTGGATGATGCCAGAGAGATCTGGAACGGCATAAAAGCAAGGTTTGGCGGAAATGAGGAGTCAAAGAAAATGCGAAGGTCCATGCTGAGAGATGAATTCACAGAGTTCAAAATCTCAGAAACTGAAGGCCTGAATCAAGGGTATGATAGGTTCCAGAAAATATTGAGCCAGTTGAATCAACTTCGGTCCAAGCCTGATGATGGTGATGTTAATGCAGGGTTTCTTAAAGCCCTACCCTACTCTTGGAACCAGGTGGTAATCTCTCTTAAAGCCAAAGGTGGGCTTGATTATCTCAGTTTTGATGATTTGTTTCATAGGCTCAGAACATTCGAACCTCATGTGAGAGGATATCCGAGTGACTCTTTTCCCACTCCTGCTAATTCAGCCTTTGTGAGCTCTATGGCGTCTAGTCCCATGGCATATGCAAGTAGCCAGAGTAATAATGTGTCTCCCCAGCATACTATCCAGCATACTATTCAGCATACTAGTCCCATGTCATATGCATCTAGTCCCATGTCTTCTGCTTCTGATCCACCTGCCAAGTCTGGTAGTATGGTAGAAGCTATTCTTCATTCTTTTGTTGCTGATGTTACTGCTGAACAACAACTTGCGTTTGATGACTTCAAACAGATCGATAAGCTGGATCTGGATGAGATAGATCTTAAATGGCAGATGGCCATGCTTACTCTGAGGGTTCACAAGTTTGAGAAGAAAGCAGGAAGGAAGTTTAATTACAACCCTCGGGAGCCAGCAAGATTCGATAGAAGCAAGGTACGGTGCTATAACTGTCAGCAACAGGGTCACTTTGCTAGAGAGTGCCCTAGCAAGAATGATCAGGAGAAGAGCAGGTACTCCGCTTTCAAAGTTCAGGAGGTTAAAGATGACAAGAAAGCATTGGTATCTGTTGACTCCATGGTCAACTGGAATGATCATCAGGCTTCTACTCTGGAATCAGCGGAATCAACGACTGATGTGTTGGCAATGATTGCTGGGAATCTCTCTGATGCAGAAGAAGCAGAAGAGTTTGCTCTTATGGGCATCTCACCTCAGGTACAACATTGTCCCCTTGGTTGTCATGATAAATACACAGAACTGTTGTCCCAATTTAATGAAGTAAATGAACAAAATGATAAGTATTACTTAGAGGTACAATCCTATAAAGCTTCATTAAACACATTGGAACAACAAAAGAAGTGGTTACAAGATACACAACGTGCATATGAGGATAAAATCAGGATACTAAGCATTGATTTAGAAAACACTACAAATATGCTTAAATATACAGAAACTGAAAGAGATGCTAGTATCAATGAAAAAGAGGAGATGCAAGCTAAATTAGATGCTACAATGTTAAGATTTGACAAATGGCAAAAGGCACCTAAAAATCTTTCAAAATTAATTGATAGTAGCATGTCTGGCAGAACTAAAAGAGGCTTAGGAGTTGAAAAATATATTGATTCTGAAGATGTATTTGATTTATCTTTCTCAAGCGTCTTTGATGCCGACAAAGAGGATGAGGGCAAACCTAGTTACAATAGGTTTAAACCAGCAGCAGAAATGCATGATGTTCCTCCTCCTCTTACTGGAACTTTCATGCCTACCTCATGGAATAATGACTCGGATGGATCACAGATGCTTGAGTCCCCAACAAGTTCTACTAATTCTAACGACTTTGTCTCATGTACTTTCAGTGACAAAGCCGGTGACTCTGCATCTAATGGTTCAAGTGAAGAGTCAAGACCTACGAGTTCCAAGTCGAATGAACATGCTGCTACTGGTGCTAGGAAGTGTGAAGAAAAAGTCGCTGTCAAGTCAAGTGTGTCTGGTCCTTGTTTATTGAGTCCTAGGAAGAATGTTTTTTCTAGAACTGTGTGTAATAAAGTAGGCAGTATGAAACAGTCTCATTCTAATAAAAGGTCTTTCAAAACATGTTTTGTTTGTGGCAGTCCCTTTCATTTAATTAAAGATTGTGATTATTATGACACACATGCATCTGTTAATCATGCTTTACTTGCTCCTGGATCACCAGGAGCTGCTCCATAAACTACTAGAAGACTTAATCCTTGTGCTCCAATGTTTCATACTTCTAGAGTATCCTCTCCTTACATGTCTGATTATTGGAGAGAAAATGGATTCCAGACAACTAGTAATTATTTTCCAAATTATAATCCAAACTATGCGCATCATTTTGACCACACGTCTTTTGGTTTGGGAGATTTGGGAACTGCTGTTAAGCCCTCAGCAGGTTGTTCCTGGTCAAATAATAATACCCTTATGATGAATAGGCAACCAAGGAACAATAGTGGATCTCATCAATCTTCTTGGCATTCTACTAATGATCCACAAGGCAGGCTCAAACCTGAAAAGGTTTGGGTCCCCTTAAGCACTAACTTTTGCATTGTGATTATCTTGTTGTTGTAGGTTACTCCATACCAGGATCCTAGTCTAGGCATTGTTGATAGTGGATGCTCCAGGAGCATGACTGGCAATAAAGGCCTTCTCTCTAACTTTGTACCATTTTATGGGGGCAAGGTCTACTTTGGTGGAGGTGAAGGCAGAATCACTGGCAAGGGAACGATAAAGACTCCAAATCTCAATTTTGAGCAGGTCTACTATGTGGAAGCACTTCAACACTTCAACTTGATATCGGTCTCTCAGATTTGTGACAAGAAGCAGTTTGTACTCTTCACCGATACTGATGCACTTGTGCTCTCCAAAGATTTTAAGCTTCCGGATGACTCACAAGTTTTCTCAGAATCCCTAGAAGACACAATCTCTATAGCATCAAGTTGAATGAAGTCAACCCTACTGGTCAACTAGCATGTCTAGTTGCAAAAGCCTCGGAAGATGATGCCACAAAATGGCACCGAAGGATGGGACATGTGAACTTCAAGACCATTCACAAGCTTGCCAATTTGAATCTGGTCTCTGGTTTACCTCCCAAGACGTTTAGAAATGACATAAATTGTGTTGCCTGCAGCAAAGGCAAACAACATAAAGCATCCTTCAAGGCCATTACTGCTTTAAGTCTCATTACTGAACCATTGCAGCTTCTACATATGGACTTATTTGGTCCTACTTCCATCAGAAGCATAGACCACAAGCAATTCTGTTTGGTGGTGACTGATGGTTATAGCAGGTTTGCGTGGGTGTTTTTCATGGCTACCAAAAGTGAGACCTACTCAATTCTTCGAGATTTTCTTACCTTAATAGAGAATCAGTTGTCCAAGAAAGTTAAAGGTATTCGATGCGACAATGGAACCGAGTTTAAAAATAGAGACCTCATCGCACTTTGCAATGCTAAGGGCATCAAAAGAGATTATAGTGCTGCTCGGACTCCTCAACAGAATGGTGTGGCAGAAAGAAAGAACCGGACACTAATAGAAGCAGCAAGGACTATGCTTGCCGATTCCAAGCTTCCGACCATGTTCTGGACAGAAGCTGTTAATACGGCCAGTTATGTTTTGAATAGGGTGTCTATTACCAATCCACACAAGAAAACACCTTATGAGCTGCTCACGGGCAAAGTTCCCAATATTGCTCATTTGAAAACGTTTGGGTGTCCAGTCACCATTCTGAATACTAGTGACTATTTGGGGAAGTTTGATGGCAAGGCTGATGAAGGATATATTGTGGGATATTCAGCTCATTCTCGGGCGTATCGTGTCTACAATCTTCAAGCCAAACGAATAGTTGAAACTATTAATCTCCGGTATTTTGAGGAGAAGACAAACATACAAGGAACAGGTCCAGAATGGTATTTTGATCTTGATTATCTTAGTGATTCGTTAGGATATTTTCGTTTCAAAACTAACCATGATGCAGGACCACAAGTGTTTGCAACTTCTAGTACTGGTGTTCCTTCTAGTCTTTCTGATTCAGATGATGAGGATGACATTTTTGTGGTTCCATCCTATTCCACCACGGTTTCTCCTACTCCTCCTAGTGATGCAACTCCATTGGAAGTACAGGATTCCCAAGCAGCTCTTGATACTCTTCTGAAGCAACAACAAGAAGCTACTAAAGCGGCGGCTCAAGGTAGTTTTGAGTTTCCCTTGGTTGAGCCTACTGACAAAGCTGCTCCTAGTACTCCAGCTTCTGCTCCTAGTGCTAGTCACTCACCTACTGGTACTTCGGCTAGTGAGTCTGCTTCAAATACACGTTTCTTCAGTCCTTCTGATTTGGGGAATCATGAAAAGAAGTCTTCTACCAAGCTGGATGATATTCATAAACAACCAGTAGACGGGATTTTCCAACATGCTTCATATGATGCTGATTTCGTTGGTGATCTCGGTAACATGGCACCAGAAGTGGAGGTTACCTCCAATCCAGTCTTGCAATCACATAAAGACCATCCCACCACTCAAATTATTGGAGATCCTGGTTCTACCGTCAAGACACGCAGAATGCAGCAGAAGGCCTCGTCTGATCATCATGCTCTTGTGGGCTACATTGAGGATCAAAAGCGTAATAATCATACGGACTTTCAACACTGTTTGTTTGCTTGTTTTCTTTCACAGGTGGAACCTAGGTCTGTTTCTCATGCTCTTGAGGATCAAAGTTAGGTGGAGGCTATGCAGGAGGAAATGCAGCAATTCTTGTTTCAGAATGTTTGGGTTCTGGTTGACTTACCGGATGGGAAGACAGCTATCAATACCAAATGGATTCTTAAAAACAAGAAGGATGCACGGGGAATTGTGGTCAGAAATAAAGCTAGGCTTGTCGCACAAGGACACACTCAAATTGAGGGCATTGATTATACTGAAGTCTTTGCGCCTGTTGCAAGGATTGAGGCCATTCGTCTGTTTTTGGCTTTTGCTTCGTATGTTGGTTTTACGGTGTTCCAGATGGATGTCAAGAGTGCATTTCTCTATGGAAAAATTGACGAAGAAGTGTATGTTACTCAACCTAAGGGGTTTGTTGATCCACTTCATCCAAAGAAAGTCTACAAGGTGGTTAAGGCTCTCTATGGTTTACATCAGGCTCCTAGAGCTTGGTATGAGCGTCTCTCCACTTTCTTGTTAAAGAATGGCTATAGAAGAGGTACTATTGACAAAACACTATTTCTTCGGCGGAATTCCAAGGATATTATCCTTGTTCAGGTTTATGTGGACGACATTATCTTTGGTTCTACGAGGAAGGAGTGGTGTGATGAGTTTGAACACTTGATGAAAGGCGAATTTCAGATGAGTGCCATGGGAGAACTGTCATTTTTCCTTGGTCTTCAGGTCAAGCAACAATCGGATGGGATTTTCATCAGTCAAGATAAGTATGTTCATGAGATTCTTCAAAAGTTTGACATGGATCCTCTTCGACCAGCAGCAACTCCTTATGAAGTTGCTAAAATCAAACTTAAGAATGAGCCAGATCCACCCGTAAATGTTCATATGTACAGGTCTATGATTGGCTCCCTCATGTACTTGACTGCATCACGTCCGGATATTATGTTTGCAGTAAGTGCTTGTTCTAGACACCAGGTGACTCCAACGGTTTCGAACTTGAATGCAGTTAAGAAGATTTTCAAGTATATCAAGGCTCAACCTAAATTGGGTCTATGGTATCCTAGAGAATCCCCATTTGTACTTGAAGCATACAGTGATAGTGATTATGCTGGTGCTAATAATGATAGGAAGTCAACTACTGGTGGTTGTCAATTTTTGGGTCGTCGGCTTATTTCATGGCAATGTAAGAAACAGACAATAGTAGCTACTTCTTCAACATAAGCTGAATATGTGGCTGCTGCTAGTTGTTGTGGTCAAGTTTTATGGATCCAAAATCAGATGTTGGACTATGGGTTCAATTTTATGAATACCAAAATGTTTATTGACAATCAAAGCACTATTTGTATTGTGAAGAATCCTGTATTTCATCAGCGGACGAAACATATTGAGATTCGGCATCATTTTATACGCGATGCCAATGAGAAGAAGCTGATACAGGTTCTTAAAGTTCATACGGATGACAATGTTGCTGATCTGTTGACTAAAGCTTTTGATGGTCCTCGGTTTAACCACTTGGTGGTTCATATTGGGATGGTCAATCCTTGAAGTCTAGGATTGAGGGGAGGCAAAGCCTAAGGGGAGGCTTTGTGTACATATTAGGTTAGTCTAACGTATTCGTAGTATTTAACAACATACTTTCTTGGTTCTGGTGGTGTGTGGTGTTTCTAATGAAGGATTTTTGCTCTCTTCTGATGGATATGGCCTTACATGACTGGCTTCTGGTCCTAGTTGGTCAGCTTCTAGTTATGATTGGATGCCTTCTGGTGGTCTCAAATCCTTCCCAGTCTAGTGGTGTTTGGCTATGGGTGCTGGTACTGGTCTGGCTACTGTTCATTCCTTTTGTCCTTTATTAATCACGTTTTGCTCCTGGTCCGACTATTGTGCACTTTGACTTTTGGTCAACGCTTCCAATACTGATATTTACAAGTTTAAATACATCAAATAAATTGGGGGTAAGTTATTATGTTAAAAAGGGCAAGTGGTTAGTATGCCATTATGGCATAAATTTGAAAGGGCAACCCCCCATTAATAGGTGTCAATGAACAGTTACTATTTTCTTCCTATATGGTCAACATACACTCATTACAATTAACACACACACAAAAACCGCTTCTACTCCTCTCATCCCAATCTAAATCCTTCTTCAATCCATTCATCAAGATCCATGGCTGCTCTTGCTTATCAACCTGCTCATAATGGTGTTGCTTATCTGGGTGATGGTCCTAATAGTGAACATTTTGCTGATATCTTGGAGTTTATTGAAGCTTCAAACTTAAGGTATGCATTTACTGTTTGTCCTATCATATATGATAGTGTGGTACGTCAATTTTGGGCATCTGCTGAACTTGTGAATGTGGCTGGACGTTCACGAGCAATCCATGCTACCATAGATGGACGTGCTTATGTGGTCACTGAAGCATCTATTCGCTCTTCTCTTCATTTTCAAGATGAGGGGGGGTGTTGTATCACTTCCAAATTCGGAAGTTTTAGAGGGTATGGCTGCCATAGGTTATGAACATGGGGGAAGTTTAACTTCCAAAAGAATAGGTTTTCCCCTCAGTGGAAGCTTCTGGTTCACTATTTAATCCATTGTCTGAGTCCCAAGTCGGGGAGTTGGGATGCGTTCCCTACTCCTTTGGCTACTGGTCTTATATGTTTAGCCCAGGGTAGAGTGTTTAACTTTTCACATTATATCTTTGAGGGGATGGCTAGTAATTTGTCAACTGCTGGTTCTAGGAAAAAGTTCCTTATGTACCCTAGGTTTATTCAAGAAATGCTTGTTTGCATTCCACGTGATAGGGCTGAGCATGTACCATCTAAACTGACAGCGAAAGTGTATTACAACATGATGCATGGGTTTACTGGGTATTGGAGGCCCCTGACTGAAGCCATGATGGGCTTGGCTCAGGGTCCTATAGATCAGGAGGAGGAGGCTCCTGAGTTGGTTGTGTTAGATGATGACCCCATGGAGGAGGAGGAGGCTCCTGCTGGTAATGCCACTCCTGTGGTAGAGGAGGAGCTAGTTGAGGAGGTGGTGGTTGAACAACCATCCCCTCCCAAGGCTGGTCCTTCCTCGGCTCCACAAAGGTCTCCATTTGTGGAGACTCCACCTCCTAGTCCTGCCCCACACTCGACAGATATCCCCTTTGCTGCTAGTTCTCCACACGTTGACCCCAATGTTGCTTCGGGCTCCCGTGATGCTTTCCCTGATCCAAGCTCTCTTGGTGGGAAGGCAGAGGAGCCTACTACTCTGACATCTTTGCTAGATCTTATGCACAGGTACCATGAGAGGATGATTTGCTTGGAAGCTGACTTGAACCAACATCGGAAGCTCACACGGGAATTTGTTCTTCCTCTGGCCGATCGTATTAAGGTATTGGAGAATCAACAGCGTCGTCGAAAGAAGCATGTGGTTCTTTCCGAGTCTGAGGATGAGGGTTCGGAGAATGTTGAGGATGGCTTGACGTTGCTGGCAAAGGCTGCCTTTGCTGATAAAGTTTATGATGATCTGCCTGGTCCTCCAATGTCCTCCCATGCTCCTTCTTCTAGTACTGTTCCCCCTTCTATGGGTGGTGCTTCTGATGCTGCTGCTGGTTCTCATGCTGATCCCTCACATGATCCTAAGGGCAAAGCTCCAATGACTGATCCTCCATCTCCAACCCGCAAGCGCTCTCGTCGCCAGCTTGCAGAAGACAGACTTGGTGAAGAGGCTGCTCGTCGGGTTCAGGCTGAGCTTGATGCGGAGGACATTGCTGCTGAGGAAGAGCTCCGTGAAAGAAGGCGTGCGCAAATTCAGCATGATGCTATGCACTGGACTGATGGCGAATGGATGCAAGTGTTAACTGTTCTCACTCGGGATTATGCTCAGTTTAAAGATTTGTTGGGTGATGATGTTGATGAACACAACTGCATTCCGCGTGCTATGGTAATGATGCGTAAGCATCAGTTGACTCTTGCTGAGGAACTCAAGAAACAGCGTAGGAACAGACCTCTTTCTCAGGCTGAGCAGCGCCAGCAGATGCAACGTTATGTCAAATTTCAATCTGCTGCTCATTTCAATGCTCCTTGGACTTGGGCACGGGTACGGGCTTTGACTTTTGATGAGCTCAAGAAACTTTATGAGAATATGGTGAGGCGTGCGAGTCAACCTATACCGGAAAAATTTGTTTACCATCCTCGTGGTGTGACAGCTTCGATGCCTGCTACTTCTACTGTTTCTTCATCCTTGCCCATTCCTGGTTCCAATGGTAGTTCTTCTGGTTCTGGTGCTATTTCTGTTGGTCCTTCTACTACACCCTTGGTTGCGCCTATTGGTTCTACTACTGGTCCTGCTACTACTATCTTTGTGACAACCACCACCACTCATGTTTCCCCCACCACACCTGGTACTTCCACCACTTCTGTTCCTGCAAGCACTTTTGTTGATTCCACCATACCTGCTGCTGCTCCATCTGATGTGCCATCTTCATCACCACCAGTTTCTGCAACACAACCTAGTCCCATTTCTGATGCAGCTCCGAGTGGTTCTTTGGGTGGACATGTTCCTGAGTCTACTCCTACTGCTTCTCCTGCTGTTGATGAAGTTCAGGTGAAGGTTGAATCCACTCCTTCGGCTCCCACGCCTCGACGTTCCACTCGCCAGAAACTTACTCGTCGTGTTCGCCGCGGTAAATCAGTTCCTTTTGAGAAGCGTGATCCTGAAAACTTAATTGATGCAGCTTCGGATAGTGATTCTGACTTACCTTTAGGCAATGGAAGTATTACGGGTTATACGGTTGAGAGGTCTACAACACTTCCTGGTGGCGTCTCTCATCGGATTACTTTGAGTGATGGGACTGTGCGATTGGTAACGAGTTTGCAGGGTGTGTTATCATGGGCTGACCGGATGGATCTTATGGCATTGTTTGGGCTTGTTGATTCTAGTATGCCATTTGACCCAATGGCGGTGTCTTCCTGGCCTGGTATTCGTCTTTGGGCTGATCACAAGCTTATGTTGGATCCTCCTCCATCTGCTACTCCTTTGGGTGTATGGCAAGATCAAATGCAATGGGAGATTGTTCGCTAGAAGCTCTATGCTGGTTGTGGAGTCCATGTGTTGGAGTTAGGTTCTGGTCATGTGGCGTTTATGTTGACGGATGTTGTGTATCCTTTGACTATTTCTTCCATGGAAGCAATGTTGGCATGTCATTTGCAGATTTCTACTGCTCCTTCTGGGAATGAGTCGAGTATGGCCACATCTTTGGTCGAGGGTATTCAAGCACGGTTGTTGGCGGATAAGAAGGCAGCTTCTGGTATGTAAGGTGAATGGGTTGTAAGTAATTATACTTTGATTTTTCTTCTTATTTTGATTCTTTTCACCAATATGTATAGTGATTGGTGACTTTTATTCTTTATAGTTAAAAAAAAAAAAAAAAAAAAAAAAAAAAAAAAACATCTTAAAAAAAAAAAAAATATATATACATTTTATATAATATCTGCTTATACTTTAACACAGTTTAGCTTTTATACTTGTACATAATATCCCTTGGATGGTTTGAATTGTGGTTCCTGGTTTGAGATTGTTCTGGTCCTTGGTTTCACTTGGTGTTGGACGTGGTCCACACAACAAATGGTTCTCAACTTACCATGTCTCATCGACAAGAAAAAGTTGATTCACCTTGAGGGTACGGCTCCTGGTGCGATTATCAAATCCGTTGATGGTTGCCAGGTTACCTAAAACTGGATGGTTTTCACTTGCCATAGTATTGGACTGAAAAGTGGCTAATCCAAGGGGGTACGGCTCTTGGTAAAGATCTTATCAAATCCGTTGACAGCTGTAATAGCTTGCTTAAAGCTATAGGGTGTTCAACTCACCGATGCTTTATTGCTAAGAGTTGGCGAGTCCAGAGGGGTACGGCTTCTGGTAAAGACGCATCAAATCCGTTGACGGCTGTGATGGTTTGCCTAAAATCATCAGGGTACCCCCACTCACCATTGATTCACGTTCTAAGAGTTGGGCTGGGTTCTAGTCTCCCAGGGTGATGCTTATTCCACCAGAATGACTAGCTAGCCCAAGAGCGAGCAGCTACTTGGTAAAGGCTCATCAAATCTGCTCATGTTGCTGCAAAGATTCAACACGATGCTGATTTGTTCCAAGCTTTGGAGAAGCTTCTAGTAGTTCGTGCGGCTGTTCTTCTGATTCTTATCTTATTGATGTTGCTGTTTGTTTTGCTGCTACAATCCTCGGGCTTTATTTGCACGTTTTCCAGGAAACTTGAACTCAACAGGTCAAATTCAAGTTTAGGGGAGGATTGTTAGGACCATTGTAATAGTTATATGTAATAGGTAGACTAGGAGGTATGTAGTTCCTCCTGGTCCTAGTCGTAGTAGGAGCAAGTCCTGCTCCTGGTCCTAGTCAAAGTCAAACATTGTTATTTACTTAATATTCTGTTAGGATATGCATGAGTTATATTAGGAGAAGATATGCATATCAGTTTTACACGTTTTCTTGTAAGCTGTATTAGGGTTTCCTTGTAGTATAAAAGGAACCTTAGGCAGAAGGGTTAGACATTCATTCACAAAACGTAGTTCTAGTCTTTATTAATATTAGAAATCCTTAGAAAGGATCAAGTCTTCATAGTTATTCTGTTTCTCTTGTTTATATTTATATTCTACATTCATATTGTGTATAGAGTCTCTTTGTGATTTGACTTGTGATTACAGAAGTCATTCACCGGTCCTGACAGGCTGCAAGATCTATATCTGTTAGACCCAACATAAAGACACCACCCCATGGTTTGCCGACATTGCAAATTACCATGCGGGCAATTTCATAATCAAGGGTATGACGACACAACAAAAGCGAAAATTATTTCGTGACGTCAAGTTCTATTTTTGGGACGACCCTTATCTCTTTCGGGTTTGTGCGGATCAACTCGTTCGACGTTGTGTTTTTGGTGCCGAAGCTTCTAATATCCTTAGGGCTTGTCACGAGGGACCCACGGGTGGTCACCACGGTGCTAATCTCACGGCTAAGAAAGTGTTTGATGCCGGCTTCTTTTGGCCTTCTATCTATCGTGATGCACACGCACTTGTGAAGTCGTGTGATTCGTGCCAACGTCATTGAAAATCATCTCAACGTGATGAATGCCACAAAAAATAATTCAAGTGTGTGAGATTTTCAAAATATAGGGTATAGACTTTATAGGGCCGTTCCCATCGTCTCATGGTAACAAGTATATCCTCGTCGCGGTGGACTACCTGTCTAAGTGGGTGGAAGCTAAGGCTTTACCTAGTAATGAAGCTCGTGTAGTAGTGAAGTTTTTGAAGCAACTATTCTCTCGTTTCGGAACCCCTCGTGCTATTATAAGCGATCGTGGAACCCATTTTTGTAATGACCAATTCGAGAAGGTCTTAAAGAAATATGGAGTTACTCATCGTCTTTCTACGGCTTATCACCCGCAAACGAGTGGGCATGTCGAGGTTTCGAACCGTGCTTTGAAGAGCATTTTAGAGAGATCAATTAGAGAAAACCGTGCTTCATGGTCCGACAAACTCGATGACGCTTTATGGGCCTTTGACCGCTTATAAGACACCTATCGGTTGCACTCCTTATAAGTTAGTCTATGGGAAGAATTGTCATTTTCCCATTGAATTGGAGCACAAGGCATATTGGGCCCTTAAGCATGCAAACTTTGACTTGAAGACCGCGGAAAATCACCGGAAAATACAATTGAATGAATTGGATGAATTAAGAGATAATGATTATGAAAATTCATTGATTTTCAAAGAAAAGACTAAAAAGTTTCATGATGCAAAGAATAAAAACCGGGTTTTTAACGTTGGTGATCAAGTGTTAATTTTTAACTCTATACTTAAGATATTTTCCGGGAAATTGAAATCTCGTTGGTCGGGTCCTTTCACCGTTACACAAGTGTTTCCTTATGGGACCATTGAGATAGCTCAAGATGATGGTCCTAACATCAAGGTGAATGGACATAGGCTTAAGCACTACTTTGGTGGGGAAATTCCTTCAATGGTTGACCTCGACCAAGTCACATTCCCCAATGATAATTAGCATTGAGGGGATCGAGTCGAGCTCATGACTCGGTAATCAAAAACGAGGTGCCTCGTGGTGGAGATCCCATGCTTATCCTTTTATGCTTGCTAATAACTAATTAGAGGGGATTTGTGCCCTTCCAAGTCATTGTCTCGTGGTTGTTTGTGATTGTGTTATCTAGATCATCATCATCATCGACGATTGAAGACTCTCGTGTTCGTTTACGTGAGCCTCCATCGTTTGCTTGAAGAAGTTTTTCACGAATCCATGACATATCCTTTGTTGTTCTAACAATTATCTTTTAGCATACTTAATAAACGGATATAGATATATTGTTGATCACCCTTTCCATGCTAGATCCTAAGCATTCGATTCTTCGTCTCTAGTATGGGGGTGCTTCACCTTTAGAATCGAAACATTGAGGACAATGTTTACTTTTAGTATGGGGGGGGGGGGGGGTGAATAGGTACTTGCTTTGCTACGCCATCATGCTTTCCAACTTTCAGTGTTTGGTTTTGCTGCTAATAAGGCTAAAAATGGCCCAATTTTAAAATTTTTCTTTGTTTTCATAAGTGTTTTTAAGACACGAATGTATATTTTCCGATGGGTAGAATAAGAGCTGATTTTTGACTTGATGGGCATTTGGAGCCATTTACATTCCTTAACTCGCTCAATTCAAGTTTTGCTAGACTTTTATATAGGAAGCTTTAAAACGCGAAAGTCTTAGCTCATACGGGTTAAGAACAAGAACTTTTCGCAAGTTCCTATAATTGATCCTAGAAAGTCACTTATCAAGGGAACTATAAAATGCATTCTCTAAACTTGAAAAAAGTCCAAGAAAGTGCAAGATCCTATAGGTGGCTTGAAAACCCAAAACTTTGATTTGATATAGTCTTAATGAAAGCTAATCCAAATTTGGCTTAATTTTGACTTGCATGACTAAGTATTCACAAGTCTCTTTAATTAGAGGTCTTTATATAGTGAAGAACGAGAGATGATAGAGTTAGACAAGTGATCATGCTAAACGTAGAACATGAAAATGTTCTTTCAAAAACTCATATGTTTTTAATTGTGGCTTTTTCTTCCCATAAGATCAATGCATTAGGAATAAAAATAATCGCAATAAGTAAGGTCGTACGATTTGAAAGGTTACTTAGCCTCTAGCGCAGGATCGTTTAAAATTTGCTCGGGGTTGAATAGAGTTCATAGCCAAGGCATAACTTATTGAAGCGGGACGCGAAGATTGGTGATCATCCAAAAAGGCCCTAACAAGGCATGAGGAGCTATATTATGTTGCTAAAGATCCAAGATGATGTGAAGTATCATTATTCCTAAATCAATATGAAGGATCGAGACACACGACGAAAAGCAATTACGCCCCTAAAGATCATGGAGAAAATCTATCCAAAAAGACCCTAACAAGGTATGAGGATAAATATATCCAAGTCCTAAAAGGAGGCGAATCGTTGTATATCAAAGTCCAAAATAAAGATTGAAGAAAAATGATGAAGTCGTGGTCCAAATATGAAGAATCTCTCATAAACGTCAAGTGAAGAAATTCCAAATATATGAAGAGAAGACCATAATTTCAAGAACGTCTTCCCAAGATTTGAAGTATGAAGTACATGCCAAATATCGGTCCGAGAAAGGTCTCAAATCGTGAAACGAGTTATGCCAAGATATGAACTTAAGGAGATACACGAGAAGCCGTTTTAAAAGATTTTTTCCTTCGGCTAACTATCGATTAAATCGTGCTACTTTGCTTTCGGACTAATAACTACTCAAATAAGTCAATATGAATCACTTGTGATCCATGACAAATAGTTAAAAAATGCTAGTAACCCATTTCCTTTTATAATAACTAGGATTGCGGGGAGAAAAAGTATTACACAATTTGGACGTATGAGTAGTGTTAGCATTGTGACTTGTACCAACAATGATCTCGTTTTTGCACTTAGCATGGAATGTATGACAATCAAGGATGACGAAGTTTACTCTAAGGGACATTTACTTGTTTCTATTCTTTGACCCTAAAAGTCACATTAGTGATGAAAATCATACATTATGTCTTTACACATCTTCGTAGTATTGTTGCAAGTCTTTTACTCTTCAATAAAGGTTAATAAAATTGAATTTTGGTGATGCCTAGATACTTTATTCTATCATTGCGTGAGGGCACGGCAATGGCTTAGTATGGAGGAGTGATGAGATGGCATTTATAAATGATCTCATCGTTCTTTTCGGGCTTTAAATGCATAAAAATGTCATAAAATACCATATATATGCTTGTGTTTGTTTACTTGAGTATTTTAGGTATGGATATCGTAAAAAAGACAAAAGATCACAAGAAACAAGGAAAAACGGACACGAGAAACGAAGCCGTACAAAGAACCGGACCCTAGTTCATGAATTATCCAACATTTATCCTTGAAGACTTGAAGATATGCAAGATTGATCCTCAAACAATGAAGAAATGACACTTAAAACCCTTGTGAAATCATAATTACAAGTTTGGTCCCTTAAGTTTGTCAAAATTACACAAAAGGTCCCTCAACTTTGAAGAAATGGCAAGATTAGTCCCTCATCAAATCTAATTTGACAATTATGGTCCCTCATGAAGTCAAAGTTACATTGAAGACCTTTGAAGATCAAGAATGTCCAAGATCAGTCCCTCAAATATCCAAAAATGGCAAAAACAACCCTTTAAACCTTTTCACCAAAGTTTTGTGGCAAAAGTATAAACATGGAAAGTTTATTAACAAAGGAAAACGTTTTTATGGGCTGAAATTCTTGTTATACACACTTTGCCAAAGAACAAGGACCAAGGCTGCCATTTCCAAACTTTGAATACACAAACACGCGCCAAACAAACACAATCCCCAAAAATCGGATCAAAACTTACCACTGTTCACCCTGAAGAACCCAATAACTATCCCAACTTAAACAAAGGGTAAATTTCAATTACCCTTACCCACGCTTAATTCACACGCCCAGAAACCCATCCCACACCAAAAACCCTCACTCCCACTCACCAAAGGGTCCCACACCCAAAACCGTTTCACCCATCATGTGACAACTTTCTTTCCAAGTACCGCCACATGTCAAGATCAACAACCAATACTCTTTGCTTCACTCCAAAGCTATTTTAAACGGTTTGGATCATTTTGTACAGCATATACCAAGGATTCGTCTAGAAGCATTTGAGGACAATTTGGGAATTTCACTTCTAGGGTTTGTGAATAGTGTTAGCTTGGCATTTGCCTATAAAAGGAGACCTCAACCTGTGAGAGTCCCTTTGTTCCAGTTTTAGGCTATCAATCATTGTAATCCCTTTTTAAGTTAATAAAATTTGATTTTCGGAAATTTGTGAAATGCCTTTTATGTTTTGTTAAAAGTTGGTGTTAGAATAGCCTAAATCTGAGTTCCACTTTTATGTTTGAAGGTTTTTGAGGCAAGGTTTTAATCCATAAGACTTGTGTTTCAAAAAAATCAGAAAGTGCTTGATATTGTTCATCACTTTGGTTTATTCTTCTTAGCAGGTACATTGGAAGCTGGTACTTGTTCTGCTAGTACCTCAGCTCAAACAATCCAGGGCCTGGATGTAGGTCTTGGAGGTTTGCACCCTTCTCCTTTTTCAATTTCTCTTTATTTTTCTGAATTTTTGTGATATTGCATGATTGTTGTTGAATCTGTGATTGGATGGTTGGATCTTGTTTATTTGGTATGGTTTGATGTTCTTGAGTTGATGTTAACTTGATTTGTGGTTTGAATCTGAAAAATCCTTTGAAAATTTGTCAAAACAGATTATTAAGGGGTGTTTGGGTTAACTGGATAAGCAGGATTTGTGGCTTGTTGAGTGGTTGTTTTGTGTTGTTATCTGTTGGGACTTGTTTATCTGGTATACTTGGTAACAATTTTGCAAGTTTTGTGGTTTGAAACACCCAAATCCATAAAAGGGCTATAAAATCTTTGTTACTTGATAAAATTGGCTATAGTTTAAGGGACACCTAGATCTAATCATAGACTAGGGTTAACAAGTGATTAAACTAGGTTAATAACATCAGGGAAAGAGATTTGGTTGCTTGAAATTGGATTTGTGGTCAATTAGATCAGCAAACTGTGCTTAAGTTCTTGTAGTTCATATCAGAAGGTTTAATCTGCTTTGATCTTGTTCCATACCTTGTTTCAGTACTTGATTTAAGTTTGTTTGTGCTTATTCATAGTTTATATAGCTTGTGTATGCATCCTGTTGAATTTGGCTGGCTTATTCATGCTATATCTGCTTATTTGTGCATAACAACTTATTTTCCATGTCTGTGCAATATCTGTGGACTGTTTGATTAATCTGGGCTTATTGTGTGAACCAAATTATGATTTCTTTGTTGATATTGAATCCTTGTGATTCACTGATCACAAGGGTGCCCTTGTTTCCAATTGAATCCAACTAAATCTCTCTAAAAAGCTTGGTCAAATAGTCAAAGCAGTGGGAACTCCTTTCCCCTGCTGCTAGCCACTGCTAGTGTATTTTGGGTTTTAGCTTATCAATAAGCTATAATAGCTTATTTAGCCAGCAACAACTTGGATTTTGTAATAGGTGCTCATTATTTGACCCATTTGTTCATACTGGAGCATTTGGTGGGTTGACTTTAGGGTTTGACTAGAAAACCAACTTAATTGACTTTTTCATAAGTGCTTATTGGTTCATTCTGGCTTATTGGTGTTTCTTATTGGATTTTTGTTGATTGATTTGGCTCATTGAGTTCATTTGTGACATTTTGCAAGTTGAATCAAGTCCTGAGGTGCCCTAAATCTCAAACCCGACTATTTTGTCGTTTTGTGGATTTGTGCTTTGCTTATTTCTAGCTTATTGAGTGTGCTTTTTCAAAATTTCTTTTTACAGATCTCTTAAGCATCCCAAAAGAAGTTTGTTTAATAAGTTGTGATAAGCTCACTTTCAGATTTTGGGCCTTTAGAGTTTTGTGTTTAGAATTGAATTTTGAGTCAGATTGGGCTTTTCCAAGTCAATTGGGCCAAGTTTGACTTTTTGGGCTAAAAAGCCCATTAGTGTTACTGTTATTGGTTTTGGCCCATTTGAGGGCCAAATAGGGGTATTCTGGTCATTTCACTTTCATTTTCTGTTTATTTAGGTTAAAATAAACTAGTTTGCAAGTTTTTAGAATTTTTTATAATTTTTGGATTTTTAATATTATTTTAATATTATTTTATTATTATTTTTCAAAATTCACATTTTTGCACTTTTTACATTTTTGTTACCTTAAATACATTAAAATAGGATTTTTGCAACTCTTAAATTAATTTTATCACTTTTAGATTAATTTTTATAATTATTTTAAGTTTTAATAGTTTTTAAATCATTTTAAATAGTTTTTACTAGTTTAAAAATTTCTAAAAATAGTTTTTAATCTTTTTAGGTCATTTTAGAGGTATATCAATTGAAAAAAATTTATTTGGGCTTTTTAATAATTAATTTTATTTTTAGGCTTTAATTAACATTTAAAAGTTGAATATTTAATTAATTAAAAGGTTTGAAAAAGTTTTGATCATTGGTAAAATATTAGTTTATTTATTTTGATTTTTGGTGAATTTTTGGTAATTTTTAGAATTATTTTTATTTTAGCTTATTTTACGGTTTTACGTTAAGTCGTCGTATTAATTAATTTCACGTTTTCGTCATCCTCTTTTCTCATCCTCTTCTAACAAATATAAATCTCAAACCTTGCTACATTTTAGTCACACACATATACCTCTTTGGAAAACGAACTTAAACTTCATTTGGGTTATTAGTGCTTAATTTTCCTAAATCATCACTTAATACTTACCGCATTTACGCTCTTTTTCCTAAAAGACGTAATTCACCACAATCAATATAATATTCATAGATGTAACAGGATCTATGATTTAACCACACCGTAAACACGCAAACTCCTTTTTCCTTTGTTGCGTATGACACCACAAAGTAACTAATCTTTTTCGTGTGAACACCATATATTTCCTTTCAATTGATGTCCCACATAGTAGAAACGTCATTATCAATATATACTTTGTAAATTTCTTTCAACCAATCACATAAAACTTGGTCCACATCTACTGTTTTTGACGTGATGCATAGGAGACAAACAAAAGTAATTCATCTATTACTTAACAATTCACGTGAAGTATTATATTATACCTTCTCGTCACCATCATGTTTTATTTACCTTTGAACGAATCTTGACAAAACATCACGAACAGAACCTTCAAACCAAAGTAGCAACATCATCACGTCCCTACCAATTACAACATCCAATAAACACCAAATATGTTTAGGACTTTGAGGAATTAACCCTCTCAATAAACCCTAAATATTCTTCACAGCAACAAGAACATCTTGTAAATCCTAGATCAAGAGCCACCTACTCTGATACCACTTGTTGAATCCCAGATCTTTAGACTCAAACAGCCTAAACCGTTTTATCTAGGATGATCAATTGTACATATGGATTAACATAGCGGAATTGCACAATTAATCATGAACAAGATGTTTTGACAAAGATGAATAATTCCCAAATGGTTTGTATTATTGATGATTAACACAAACCACTTTAGGCATGTATACATTGAATCACATGCCTAGAGATCAAAGACTCTGTAGGTTACATTTGAGTAGTATGAATGAATGAATAAAACCTACTGCTTGGTGTTCCTTTTATAACATAAGGAAACCTAGATTATATGGAAACTAAATATTATATTAATAAATAAATCAAAACAGAAATATTCATACTTATCACTACTTGACCAAATCTCTATCTTTTTAGTTATGGTAGGTGAAATATCACAACAGGGGAAAGTAACATAGCAGGGGGATCTTCTTTGAATTTCCTCCATCAGCTTGAACTCTTTCCTAATGCCATATTTGGTCCTTCTAGTTTCCATGGTGATTTGACTCATCAACTTTTGACCCAACAGATACTTCATCTGTAAGTACTGCTATGTCAAAAACTGCCAAATCTTTTGACTCACTAGAAGAGATTTTACAAGCTATGGACGATGAAGAATTATATGCTAGTCTAGCTGAAGGAATCTTCTCCAAAGCTTCCTATGATGAGCAGGGTGCAGTAACTGATTTCAATAATTTGGAAACAGAAAATCCAGTCAGTTCTATTCCCACTCATAAAGTCAACAACAACCATCCTACTACACAGATTATTGGAGATCCCAAATCTGCTGTACAAACCAGAAGAAAACTTCAAACCAATATTGAAACTCATGCACTTATGAGTTATGTCAAACAACAGCAGAGAACAAATCATAAAGATACTCAACATTATTTGTTTGCCTGTTTCTTATCTCAAGTAGAGCCCAGAAACATTTCTCAGGCTCTTGACGAAGAATTAACACAAGTAGAGCCCAAGTAGAGCCCAAAAGCATTGTTTGTTTGCCTGTTTCTTATCTCAAGTAGAGCCCAAAAGCATTGTTTGTTTGCCTGTTTCTTATCTCATGGGTAGATGCCATGCAAGAAGAATTAACACAATTTGAGCTACAAAAAGTTTGGATTCTTGTGGATCTTCCCACAGGTAAAAGAGTAATTGGTACTAGATGGGTCTTCAGGAACACGAAGTATGAAAGAGGAGTTGTGTAACACCCCCAAATTACCACGCAGCGGAATACCACTTTGGGGCGCTACTAATAGCACATCGCACACAATCATAGACAACGACTTCAAAAGAGACGTTAAGTTAATATACAATCTTGTCCAAAAAGTTTCCCATCCCAATATATATATAAAATCAGAGTAGCGTTGGTCCCAAAAACCGTTACCAATCACAACATATTAAATGCTTAAAAGCAGTTTATTCATTTCATAGGATGGAAAAGTAAACAAAGATTTAGACAAGTAAGCACCAACTTCATCCTCACATGCTCCGCTGTTATCCATCTTGTTTACCTGAAATACATGTGTAAAATCATCAACACAAAGGTTGAGCAAGTCTATATGTTTTACAAATCATTTGAACACAAGTAAAGATTATAAGTTTGTGGCATACTTGAAGGCAACAAGAATCAAATAATAATTTGCATCTACAATAATAATTGTATATAGCATAAATTACATCAAGCTCATGGAACCGAGCCCTTAGACACTCCCTTTAGTGGTCTGACAAGACAGGAGATTTATTAATTGTCATTACCTCCAGATTATTGGTACATTGCCGTATACCTGACTTCTCAATACAATATGTTCAAATAGTGTGGAGGTCGGGCCTAAGCTTCTGTAACAAGTCCACACAAACTGAATAGGGGCGGCTTCCCCCATAGATCTATTAATTGTACTAGCGGTTAACCCATCACAGGTTAATTAATGGTCCATAATTGAGGCTTTAATAAAGGCAATCACTTAATACAATTTAAAGGCAACCACGGGTCCATTCATAGAAGGATAAGCATACCATAAAAGACTTGTGTTCTAAGTTTATGAAAAACATGTATTCCCCCTCGCGGGTTTAAAAACCATTTACAATATAGTGTAAAAGTGAGGCTATAGACTTACCTTAGATGTGATACAAAGCTAGTAGTAGTAGTGATCGCCGAAGTGAAGATGCCTCCCAAATATATACACATCAAAAGTTGTCACCTAACAAATAAGGTGCGCGCTTAGCCACATACATAAGTATTTCAAAACATACTTAATATAATAAAATCATCGACTCAAAATAGTATGTACATAGACATGACCAATCAATGCAAGTGATTCCTTCTAACTCCACGACAAGTACTAGCTTTTCAAGACTAGCACCTTCGATATTGATCCATCTCAAGATGTCAAATCAATACGGTTCAAGTATCCTAAATGGATCTCCAATCTCAGAATATAAACTCTCACACATTACTTATATGTTTTTAGAACTTTGAGAAGCTAATAGATTAGCCTCTCGTCTCAAACTATGACGCGAGGTTAAGTACCTCCCAAAAATACTCAGCCGGTACTTACCAAAAGTACACGCTGTTTTACCATACCAAATCAACTCCGTTTTCGACGAAACTTGGTGACAAACTCATTTATAATCTGTAGAAGACTCAGTTTAAATTTCATCAAATGATTCATATTTTAGAACCACCTGCTCGATACATCTTTAGACTTTATACACCGGACAGTTTTGCACACTTACATCGTAAAACCATTTTTACCTTGTTAAACATTTCCATTTACAAAATCGCCACTTGACTTTGAAAATAGACTCAAAATGATAAGTTTAGAACCTAACAACAGCCTATGATCAGTTTTAAAACTCAACTTATAGTCCCCGAGATTCGATCCAAATATTGACAACAATTTCGTATTGTGTCAATACTCGTCTCCCGCTACACGAATATTCAAACTAGCATAACTTTTGACTCGTTAGGAGTTAAAAGCTCTATCTTATATCGAAACGAGCGTCTCGACGACTACTACAACAATATCTAATAATATCAAACTTTATCCAACATTTACTGTATGAAAAACGGCCTTAAAGCTACTGATGTAAAATGACTCTTTAAAAATCATACCAAAAACCATTTTGACCCATTTTTATCAACATCAACACTTCAAATATGTTATACCCATCATCTACAACATCTCCATTCATCCCTAAATCACTTGCATGATCCATCGTTTCAAAACCCATATCAAAATATAACATACAACACTTTTAAAATCAATTATAATAATAATAACACACTACTACAACAATGAAATGGATCAAACACCATTGTTCTTGAGTAAAAATCTTTGAAAAGTAAAAGTGAATGCATGTAAGTAAAAATCATACCAATAGAATCACCATTGAATTTCAAACATGGGTCTTTGTTTAGATTAGCTTGAATCAAGCTAGAAATCAAGGATCAAAGGGTTGTTTGTTGTGCTTGGTGTCACGGCAAGAAAAAGAAAAAAGAGAGAGAGAGAAGAGTTTTGTGAAATGCATGTGATTGTGTGTGTAAAATGAGGAATAAAATTCCTTTTATATGTTGGGTGGGTAGAAATTTCAGTTGGTGCATTCTTTTGGACCAAAGTGTAAATATTAGTTAAAAAGCGGGAAATGACTTCCAGCCAATTTTATAAAGGTTTACGAGAGTCGGGTTTTGTCCCGGGTTCATAAAAATATAAATTTCGTTTGTTAAATCGATCATTTGAATAATTAAACGCACACAAAACGAAATAATAAAGTTCGACTCGACTTAATACGTAATGAAATAAAAAATTTCAAAAACACCAAATATCGAAATAATCGATACTAAAATATAATATTTGCGCATCCATTGGCATAGCGATCACTATTAGTACCTTTCAATCGTCACAATAATTAATTATAGTCACACATTATCGGTTTCAACTAAAACCGTCAAATATAATAATACTTGTTATTACTTAGAAATTAAAAATATGTTACATAGTTAGGATATAATAATGACGTCAAGTTCGGGTTATTACATCCTCACCACCTTAAAGGAGCGACGTCCCGGCGCTCACCTCGCCTCGTATTCGTATTGCGTTCCACTAGGAAATATAAGAGAATTTCTTCTAAAGAAGCTCTCATGATCCCACGCGAATCTCGATCCACTGGTTCTTCTTACAAAACACAACTTGTCATCAAGTTGTATTCACAAAAAGTGGATGAATAAATCCTTATCCACCAGTCACTCCTTCAAGCTCGACACATGAAAATTTTATGAATTACACGAAGCTTATTCGATGACAAGAACAAATGACAGGATTTTCGGGTAAGTCCAGTCAAAAGGATGGTTTCAAATTAACGGATATCCATTGGCCGGATAGCCATGGACACACATAAAAAAGAACTGACAAGAAAAACATTTTCGTCATCAGAGTGTGCTCACACTCGGATCCATACTCCAAAGATAATACAAAGACACCATCTCACTTCCGCTCACGCGCATTCAAAGTCTTAATAAACATCGTCGTTGAACGTCAAAAAGATATTACATGGTACGTGTTCTCCATGATCGGACGTCATTGGACAATGCCGTCTCAAGTTCTCACAACTTACGATCATTAGAGTAGATCACACCCCATATAAGTACATAAAAAAGGACGAACATAAACATCAGATATAGATCTCCATCGTCGATCATCGAGAAAACCTTGAACGAACCCTTGATAATACAACTTGATCTCAAAAATCTTTCCACTTGCGGTGTCGACTACAACATAATCCTTGAGTGATAACGAATTTATTAATTCCAATCATTAAGAAATTCGATCTATTGGCGAAGATTCACAACATATCGGACATACCATTAACTTCTGCTCCATTCTCAACATACAAAAGCGTCCCACTAACTTTTGCTTCAGCATTCATCATACAAAGGCGTCCCAATAATTTCTACTTCAACATTCATCATGCAAGGGAGTCCTAATAATTCCTACTTCAGTGCTCAAAGTGATGCATCATATTCCTTACTTAATTCGTTATGCCGGCCCCCAAGAGTTTCGTCGTCAAGAAAAGTCTTCGGTTACACTTCGATAGTAGCAAGTAAAATTACAAGATCTTTACATCCATGATAAGCTGCCATTGATAACTCGATCCTCAGTCAATCCACAATTACACGTATAATTCCTGGTGACGCTTAAACAAGTCGCCTATTCTCGGAACGGTCAATGGTTCTTAACAATCTGCTTATAAAGCTTGCGATCATCGAGACACATTAGAAATGGTCCATCAAAACAAATCATAACTCTAGAGAAGTCTAACGGTTTACTTATACATAGATGATAGTCAACGATCATCATAAGGACGACGACACCGAATGATTCTTACCAACGAAACACGATTTGAAGGAAGACGTACGCACACCAAACACTCACAAATCTAGCTAGCCATACATGGGCCCACTCATTTATAACTCCTTGTCTACATCAAAAGGCGTCCGCTTTCATGTATACAAGATTTTATAAACTTACGGTTCGGGATATTATAACTTTCTTGTTCAAATGAAAAGGCGTCCCAATCCATTTCAACAAAACGATTATAAGTCATCCTACTCAAGTATTACTATCTCTCAACACGATATCATATCAAAATACCATAGTAAATACAAGGTGTCAGTAAACTTATATCATGATTTACGTATTCAAACGTCCAATTCCATTTGAATAAGGAAAACACGACAATCTAAGGTCCAGTAGTTTAAATTTTTCTTATTCAAATTCCCTAATCCATTTAAATAAGACAACCTTAAACGACTCTTAGTTGGGCGAGTTAAAATCTATATATCTAAATGTCCCATTCCATTTAGATACACAGTAATAAGTCACTCAACCGAATGAATACAACGAGCATATCATTGTTGTACCCAAACTATATATATTTGATTAGGATGTTGATCCCAAACTTAGATTGATTTAGCTTTATATATGCGAGATTAGATAAAGTTATACACGTAGAGAAACCTTTGTATATGTATATGACAATCTAAGTGTTATGCGGAATTAACACTTAAACAAGAACACAAAGATGTAAACAAACTTTCACTTTGATTAATGATAACAAATTTGCTTACAATGAAAGTGTAAAACGTATGAAAACATATATTGAACAATAACCTAAAGGTCTTCTTTTATAGACATAAGAAGACTTGTACAATAATCTACGTATCAACTATTCTAGGTAAAGATAAATATAGAAAATACATTGTTGTTCCTATCTTTACTAGAAGTAATCTAGAACATAATAAACGCGTAGATCATATCCTTCCATCAGTGCTTGTCTTCAATGTGTCAACGCTTGACTTCTTCTTGTCAACGCTTGATCT
The DNA here is from genome assembly GCA_025667525.1 of Glebionis coronaria. Classification (NCBI taxonomy): domain Eukaryota; kingdom Viridiplantae; phylum Streptophyta; class Magnoliopsida; order Asterales; family Asteraceae; genus Glebionis; species Glebionis coronaria. Next base: position 471,345,545 of record CM046874.1, on the reverse strand, counting down.
GTCAGCGTTTGTTTTCTACTCAGCGTTTGTTTTTGTCAGCGTTTGTTTTCTTCCTATCAACGCTTGTTTTACTCTTGTCAGCGCTCAAGTAGACTGGCTATAATTTATTCCCAACAATCCTCCCCTAAACTTGATATCTACTCTAGTAATCAAGTTTCTGAATAAACATTAAGAACTAGGAGGAATCTTACAACACTTATCATATTGGTGATAAATAAATCTGATCAAATCTTTGGCCACGTCACTTGAATAATCAATTTCCAGCTGTGTATTCTTCATCTTCTCCAAAACTTCCTTGGACATGAAATACTGACCATCTACAAGTAGATACTCAACAAAATTTGTAGAACTCAAATAATAAACACCAACAGCTGAATAAAAACGCCATTGAAGACCACTGAGGTCATCTTCAAGTAGCAAGATCTTCATCTCTTGGTCCACACATTCTCTTGAATGTTGACCATAGTTTTATTGCATTGACTAAAGTGGGAGCTTCAGTCTCATACTTGGCCTCTAACAACCTCCATAGATCTACCAAGTCTTCTCTATCAAAACTTGCAAACAAAGATATAAGAGTGGTAAAAGTGTGAACCTCTTTTCCATACCTGCCAATCTTCCAAAACCCACATTCATCTTCTTCATAGCTTATAATAGGGTTTCTGGAATCAAGTGGTAACACTTGTACCATATCTGAAGCTTCTAATGGTGAGAGCTTGAGGCTCTTTCTTATAACAGCTTCACTTGGATGTAACCTATCCATATCTTTGGGAAACTCAAGAGGGACTCCCTTCTTCATAGGTCTGGGAACAATCAATGCCTTCTTAAGCTCCATTTCTTCTGCAAGTTCTTCTTTTCTTTCATCAGAAAGAAGTCTTAGAGTGTTTTCTTCCTGCACTCTAACCCAGATGGGATAAGCTTTGAACTCCAACTCTTCAAATGTCAATCCAAGCAATTTCTTGAAAGTCCACCCTGTTCCATGACATCTGAGTAGCATATAGTACAACTCCCTTCTATCCCTTTTCATGTTTGAGAGAACATTGCTTGCTTTGTGTTTCAGAATGACCTTGCAATCCTTTTGTACTCTGAGAAGAATCTCCAAACCCCATATCTGATCTGAAATAGTCAAATGTGGATTCTCAATAAACCTATCTTCCCAAGCATGGTACATCTGAACAACTTCTGGCATGTCAAAATCAACTTGCAATTTCAACTCATTCAACTTCTCTCTAGCCAACTCATCACCATACTCAAGTCTGAACTGGCTTCATCACTTCCTTCTTGCTCTTCTGAAGTGACAACAAAAGGTGATTCACCCACCTTCTTTCTTTCTTGTTCCACAATTTGTGCAGCCAACCTTCTATCAGACTCAATATGTGCTGCATTCTTTGGAACATCTACTTCTACCATAATACCCTTACCCTTATCTAATGGATCCAAAGTGGGTAAGAAAGATGGTAATACCTGTGAAAACACATCTTTGATGATGGATGATGACTGGAATACATCAACCTCATCTGCAGGTCTGTCAACGCTCAATTTTGCCTTGTCAGCGCCCAAGTTACTCATGTCAGCGTTCAAATCTGTCTTGTCAACGCCCAAAGTACCTGTCTCAACGCCTCTTGTGATTTCCTCCAACATGGCTGTAAATGACAAATTTAAGTTTGTAGGAGAGACTAGAGACGTATCAAAACCTGTCTGTTTCTTCAAACTTGTTAGGGCCTTAGCAACACCCAAAGATTCACCATCATGAGAGCCCTTATCACTCACATTTATCTGTTCATCCTCCCCTTTGGAAGATTCCTCCATCCCTCTCCTTGTGCTAGCATTTTCCAAGATAACAATCCTCTCCCTCAATTGCTTGAGTTCAAGGCCTTGTGTGCTGACAACTTGTACCAAGTCTGCATTTTGCTTTTACAAGCTAATGCAGACTGCCATCAATTCCATCAAAGTCATTGGTTCCAATCTGCCCTCCTCTAAAATGGGTATTTGACCTCCCAAGTTAGATTCATTGGGCATGGATGAGGTCTTAATAATGGTAGGACTGTCTTGGCCAGCTTCTAAGCCAGAACCAATAGTCCCAGCCTCATCCATAGCACCAACCACACTTATGGTGGTGTAAAACTAGGGATTTTAGTCAATTAAGTTTGTTTTTCCTCGACTCGACTCGAATTTGATTTCCAATTAACGTTTCGACTTAACTTTGTTTTTGGTGACTAAAATTTTTGGGTAATTTAAACTAAAACTATTCAATAACAAAAACAATTTAAAAATTATCTAAACAATTTTAAAAACTATTTTGAAATAAATCTAATTTAAATTTAATACTAATTTTAAACTAAAACAAACTTTTTAAATGAAATCTAGTTTTAAAAACAAATTTTAAAAAAAATAAAACTATTTGAAATAAGTAATTTTAAATCTACTTTAAAATTGTGAAAGCAAATAAAGAAAATATATTTTTGTCTTTTTGTATTTTTATAAAAGTAAACTTTAATTGAAAACTATTTTAAATCTAAAATGTAAATAAGGATTTAAAAACTTAAAAAAAACATTTATGAATTAAACGAAAAAATAATTTAAAATTCCTAAAGTAAATACAATCTAATTATATTTTTTTAACTTTTTATATTTTTTTTTCAAAACTGAAATAAAGAAAATGAAATAAAACTTTTATATAAGTTTGATTAAACTAAAATTTGATTTAATCTATTTAACTTAAATCTGCCAAAAGAAAAATCCCTATATTAATTAAACTGTATGTAATTAAACACAAACAAAGGGTCTAGATGAATGGTTGAGGCGTTCGACTGTTATGCGAGGGGTCTGGGGTTCGAATCTCACCCCAGACAGAATTTGTTAATATATTAATATTTTAGGATTTTTATTTTTTTTGACAGATAACTCTTAGGCCAAATGAGCCTGAGAGTGTAAGCAGCACAACAATTCGAAAAGCACAGATAGCAAAAAAAACAGATAGCATACAAATTCAAAGCAGACTGAATAACTAAAGATGATAACAAATAAGCTAATACACAGTCCAACCAAAATTTCCTATAAGCTAAACGAGCACTAAAAAAATAAGCAAATTAAGCAGCTATATAAAAAACGTAGTATTATAAAAACGCAATAATATAACAAAATAAGCAAAATCCAATCGAACAAATCAATAAGCAGTAATAAAAAATATGAGCAGATCCTATAAACTTGACAAACCAAACAAGCATACAAAACAAATCTTAAATAAGCAAATTAATCAGAAATTTAAATCTAAACAATCTGAACACTATTCAGTAACTTAATATAGTAAACTGTTAAGCAAATCCAGTAGACAATAACCAAACAGATAAATATCAAAATCTAACAAATACTAAACAGATCCAAAGTAAACCTTAAGCAGTTAAATTCATAAGCTAAATTAAACATAAATAAAATTAAAGAAGACAAACCTAGTGGTGAAAACCTTTGAGTAGAAGGTTGGCGCTGAGCCACCTTATGAACCGTAACAAATCGAACCAACACCACCTTCCATACCCAAAATCATCACCATGATCTTTATTCTTCAACAGTACCGAAACTTACAACTTATATTTTTTTTATATAACTTCCTAGTAGGGGAAATTATTGCTATCCTTTTAATTTAATAATTATTTAATCAAATTCAAGAATATTATGCAATAAAATCAAACGAGACACAAATTAAACAGAAACTTAAATTTTCATTAATTAAAAATTCGGATTACAATACTTTAAAAAGAAATTACATAAAGCCCTAAATCTATTTTTTTCAGAAAATAAAAATTAAACTAAAGAAAAGCACACTAAAAATTAGAGATATGAGGGGTTTTTATAGGAGAAACCCCAAGAAACCCTCTTGATAGCTTCACTTGTAAGCATTGATTCTGAGCCGTAGATTCCTTCTTTTCTTCTTTCTCTCTCTTTTCTTCTAATCAAACGGATGAGATCATCTTGCAAGCCACAGATTGCCAGGTTGGCATTGATTTGTGTTAGTTGTTTTTGTTGCAAAGTGATGTGGAATATATTGATCGGTGGGATTGGAGAGATGTGTTGTTTCCACCAATCAAATCCTTAGGAATGGTAACGTCAGTGATGAAAAGAGAGGACCACTCCAGTGTTTGCCTCCGATTCATGGGGGGTTTTATTTCTCATGGATTGAATTAACCCATAAGGGTAAAAGCCCCAATTTTTGGGTGTGTAATTTTTGGCAGTAAAGAAATTAGGGTTTGGGAAAAGTTGTGAGATTTGTGGGAAGAAGATGAAGTGGGTGAAAGCTTATTTTGTTTGTATCAAGATAATGGGGTGGGGTAAAGTCAAAAGTTTTATTTATTTAGTGTGTTGGGTGGGTTTGTAAAAGGCTACACGTGTGAGGTGTAAATGGGGGTAAACTTTGACTGGTTGTTGCGTGTGTTTGTTGGACTGAAAGGGTTGACCTGTTTGATTTACACAAAACAAATGAAAACTTCACTTATTCGTTCCTTGTTAATCTTTTTGGGTAAATTGTATGGGCGTGAGGCCCAATCATATTTTCCATCCGTCCCACAAATGATGGTAGTAATCAAATGGGCTTATCAAAATAACTTTGATCTGTTTAGTTTAATTTATCCATTCCTTAAATGGGCTTGTGGGCCCATTAAGCAAAAGTGGCACCCACAAGGCCTAAAATCTTCGAAAATGATTAATTCCACTAAAACGAGCTCGATCTTGGCTTCCTTGATTATTTCTTCAATTCCTTGTTGATTTTGACGGTTTTCGTGATCTTGGCACACTTTTGTTCTTTCGACTTTGTCTTTGTCTCTTTCTTGGGCTTTTCTTCAACATTTGACCGTGAAATCTCGTGTTTTCTCTTCTTTTGATTATTTGTACCTATTTAACAAAAACACAAAACCACGCCTAATTCCGACATTTACGATATTAAACACATGATTAGGTCTTGTTTTTCCTTGATTTTAGTGGCAAAAGGATAAGTGTTTACACACTTATTAAATCCCCTACACTTGACCATTGTAATGACCCATGCAATGCATAGTTGTAAAGCATAAAGTTACATTTTTATCATAATCAATCCATCTCGGCTTTTATTACTATTACTACTACTACTACAACGAAAAGATAAAACTTAAGAAAGAGACAAAAGTTATAACAATTATTTAACTTGGAAATTATTTGATGGAATAAACTCGTAAAGAAATCTGAGACTTAAATTAGGGCTTTGGTGTCATGAATATAAATCACCCTCAAGTTTCACGTTCCCCATACCAAGCTTAAAAACGAGATCATTGTTTACCACAAGTTAGCACAACTAACACTTACTCATGTGGTTTAATTAATCACTTAAACCCCCTTATTCCTACGGTGTATCTCTTGTATTTTATTTTTGTCTTGAATGATCACGAGGATGCATTTTTGACTTATTTCGATAATTTATTAAGGCCGAAAATAAAGTGGGACGATTTAATCAATAGTTAGCTAAAGGACAAAATCTTTTAAAACTGCTTCTCGAAACCTCATAAAGTTCATATCTTGGCATAACTCGTTTCACGATTTGAGACCTTTCTCGGACCGATATTTGGCTTGTACTTCAAACTTCAAATCATGAGAGACGATCTTGAAATTATGGTCTTCTCTTCATTTTGGTATACATCTTCATTAGGAGTGAAAGATGCTTCAAACGTTGACCACAACTTCTTCATTTATCCTCTTCTTTATTTAGGATTTTGATATATAACGATCCGCCTCCTTTTCGGACTTGGATCTATTTATCCTCATACCTTGTTAGGGTCTTTTTGGACAGACTTCTCCATGATCTTTAGGGGAGTAATTGCTTCTCGTCGTGTGTCTTGATCCATCATATTGATTTGGATTAATGATCTTCACATCATCTTTGGATCTTTAGCGAAAAGCGAATCCTCATGCCTTCTGAGGGCCTTTTTGGACTCGGATATCCTCATGCCTTGTTAGGGCCTTTTTGGATAAGCCAATCTTCGCGTCCCGCTTCAATAAGTTATGCCTTGGCTATGAACTCTAATTAATACCGAGCAACTTTTAAACGATCTTGTGCTAGAAGCTAAGTAACTTTTCAAATCGTACAACCTTATTTATTGCAAATATATTTATTAACAAGCGATGGGAGAAAAAGCTCATAACTAACTCACATAAGTTAATGAAAGAATACCAAACTTATAATTAACTCTATCATCTCTCGTTCTCCACAATTTAAAATCTCAAGGAATGAGACTCGTGGATGCTTAGCCTAATAAACCAATTAAGGTCCATATGGTTAAGGATACTAGCTAGAGTAAACTTGGATAAGTAAACTCGGGTTGAGTCAAAATATTCACGACGGGCCTAATATATCAAAGACATCTAAACTTGTTAAAACCATTTTATTCATTTATTTATTTATTACTTTATTCTTGAAATGGAAATTGTTACGATGCGATGATAAAAGGAAAGAAAATAAATAAAAATAACACTAGGCCAAAATAGATCAAAAATTTGAAAAACGTTGAAATTTTTTTAAATTTTCCGGTTAAATGGGGTCAAATTCATGGAAAAGCCCACTAAAATTCGATAGAAGTCCCCCTACACTTAATATAAACATTGTCCTCAATGTTTAAGCATGTGGGAGAATAAACTCCCCTACACTTAGGACATTGACTACGTTGTTTAAAATCGAGCTAAGGAAAGGACAACTAAAGTGATTACATTTATTTGTTTTATTTATATACAAGTATGAATCACAATAGTTTTGATAGAACCGGGTACACGGGAATACGGGGTCACGGGTCGCGTCAAAAAGTACCAAAAGTGGATCATCAAAGGACATGTCCCTACACAACATCACAACACACAAACAACCTACTTGGCTCCCCCTACACTTATTGGTGGAAATGGATGAAGGTGAAAAAGGGTGGAAAGGATGGTAAAGGTAAAAATATAACCTAGTTATACGATGCTTGATTTATTTATCACGAGTCTCTAGCTCGACTCGATTTCCCGAATTAATTCAAGGGAAATGTGAAGAGGGATGGAATCATCTCGTGAGAGATGTCCTCTCCATAGTACAACTTAACCCGTTGGCCATTCACCTTAAAGTTGGGCCCATTTGGTTGGGATAACTCAATGGTGCCATAAGGGAAAACTTGGGCCACGGTGAATGGACCGGACCAACGGCTCTTAAGTTTACCCGAAAAGATTTTCAACCGAGAGTTAAAGAGTAAAACTTGATCTCCAACATGGAACTCTCGGTTTTTAATCTTGGAATCATGAATGAGCTTAGTCTTCTCCTTGTAGATTAATTAATTTTCATAAGCCTCATTCCTAAGTTCATTAAGTTCATTGAGTTGGATTTTCCTATGATCACCGGCTTTGTTTATGTCAAAATTAGCCCATTTCAAGGCCCAATAAGTCTTATGCTCCAACTCAATGGGGAGGTGGCACGCCTTTCCGTACACAAGGTGATAAGGAGTACAACCTATAGGTGTCTTATAAGCGGTATGGAAAGCCCACAAAACATCATCTAATTTTTCGGCCCATGAGGCACGATGCTCTCCCACGGTTCGCTCTAAGATTCTCTTAAGACCACGGTTAGAAACCTCGGCTTGTCCATTAGTTTGAGGACGATACGCGGTGGAAAGTCGGTGATTGACACCATACTTAGCCATGACTCGTGCAAATTGATCATTGCAAAAATGAGTCCCGCGATCACTAATAATAGCACTAGGCACACCGAATCGAGCAAACAATTGTTTCAAGAAGTTAACAACCACACTCGCATCGTTAGTAGGTAAAGCCTTTGCTTCAACCCATTTTGATACGTAGTCAACGGCTACGAGGATGTACTTTTTTCCTTTCGATGATGGAAACGGCCCCATAAAGTCGATGCCCCATACGTCAAAGATTTCACATTCTTGGATGAAATTTTGAGGCATCTCATCTTTATGTGTGATCTTGCCTTGTCTTTGGCAAGCATCACAATGTTTAACCATTTCATGTGCATCATGATAAATGGAGGGCCAATAGAATCCGGAATCAAAGACCTTTTTAGCGGTGTAATTAGGACCAAAATGACCACCGGTGGGTCCTTTATGGCAAGCTTCAAGGATTTGTAAAGCCGCCGGCCCATCAAAACATCTACGAATGATTAAATCCGCACATTGCTTGAAAAGATAAGGGTCGTCCCAATAGTACGTTTTAACGTCCTTGAAGAATTTTTTCTTTTGTTGGGACGTTAACCCTTCGATAAGAACACCACCCGCCAAATAGTTTGCAATGTCGGAAAACCATGGGGTATCATCAAGATTGGAATTAATCGACATTAAGGTCTCAAGGGGAAAGGATTCATTAATCTCTTGATTTGGAGATTCCCCTTGATAAGGATCCTCAAGTCTACTAAGATGATCCGCGGCTAGGTTTTCCGCTCCCTTTTTATCACGAATTTCGATTTTAAATTCTTGTAGGAGCAAAACCCAACGAAGGAGTCTCGGTTTAGCATCTTGCTTGGTCAACAAGTATTTCAAGGCGGAATGGTCGGTGTAAACGATGGTGGTGGAAAGCAAAAGATAGGGGTGGAATTTCTCAAAAGCATACACTACGGCTAAAAGCTCTTTTTCGGGAGTGGTATAATGCAATTGAGCCCCTTCATTGTCTTACTAGCATAATGAATGGGTTGGAAATGTTTGTTAACTTGTTGACCTAAAACCGCTCCTACCGCGAAATCACTAGCATCGCACATGAGCTCGAAAGGTAACTTCCAATTTAGAGAGACTAAGACCGGTGCCTTTGTTAATTTACCTTTAAGAAGTTCGAAAGAGTCGAGACATTCTTGAGAGAATATGAAAGGAGCATCCTTTTCTAAGAGATGAGTCATTGGACGAGCTATTTTCGAGAAATCTTGGATGAAACGTTGATAAAATCCCGCATGGTCTAAAAAACTTCTAACTCCTTTGACGGTGGTAGGTGGAGGTAACTTAGCAATGACGTCAACTTTAGCACGGTCGACTTCGATACCGGCTTTGGAAATTTTATGACCGAGGACAATGCCTTCTTTTACCATGAAATGGCATTTTACCCAATTAAGAACGAGACGAGTTTCTTCACACCGTTGAAGCATACGTTCTAAATTAGCAAGGCAAGAAGAGAAAGAATCACCATAGACCGAGAAATCGTCCATAAAGACTTCCATAGTTTCTTCAACCATGTCATGAAATATCGCCATCATACACCTTTGGAAAGTCCCGGGAGCATTGCATAAGCCGAAAGGCATTCTTTTGTAAGCAAATGTTCCATAGGGACAAGTGAATATGGTTTTTTCTTGGTCTTTTGGATCGATAGGGATTTGAAAATATCCGGAAAAGCCATCTAAGAAGCAATAGAAATCATTACCCGCTAAACGCTCGAGCATTTGATCCATGAAAGGAAGAGGGAAATGATCCTTACGAGTGGCATCATTGAGCTTACGATAGTCGATGCAAACTCACCAACCCGTTACGAGTCGAGTAGGAATCAACTCGTTGTTTTCGTTGGGAACAACGGTGATTCCTCCTTTCTTAGGCACACAATGGACGGGACTAACCCATGGCGAATCCGAGATAGGGTAAATCATTCCGGCATCGAGAAGTTTGATAAATTCTTTCTTAATGACTTCATGAATTTTTGGATTAACCCTTCTTTGATTTTGGATTGCGGGTTTAAAGTCATCTTCCATGAGAATTTTATGAGTACAAAAATTAGGATCAATTCCGCGAATGTCGGAGATTTTCCAAGCAATTGCTTTCTTATGATTCTTAAGCACATCGATAAGTCGGGATTTTTCATCTTCTTTTAAGTCCTTAGCAATAATGACGGGCAACTTATTATCCTCCTCTAAGAAAACGTACTCTAAATGAGACGGTAAATCCTTAAGCTCTAAATCCGGCGGATTGTCAATGGAAGGCTTAGTCAAAGTAGGATCATCGTTTGTAACTTCCTTAGGAGTAGGTGGAGAAATATGGTCCTCATTGAGAAGTCTCTCAATGGTACGAATGTCTTCATCCCAATCGGTGGGAGAATTATCATACTTAAGATCGAGAGGACCCAAGCTAGCTTCAAAATCATCTAAGTCACTTTCTCCAAATGGAGTCAATGAAGGAGCAATAGAAGCTACGGTCTCAACATGAGGTAAAGGAGAAATCCCGCTCTTACCAGCCTCGTGAAAATGTTCGTCGCATGCTTCGTCGAGCACATCGATGTAATTCACGGATTCGGGCTCATCGGGAAGTTTGGAAAGTTTACCCATGTTAAAGACGATTTTGTCATCCCCGAACCTCATGATAAGTTCACCCACGGCTACATCAATTAATGTACGCCCGGTTCTCAAGAAGGGTCGTCCCACAATTAAGGGAACACGGGGATCCATCTCATAGTCGACTACAACGAAATCGGCGGGAAAAGTGAATTTGTCGACTCCTACAAAAACATCCTCGGCTATCCCCCCCGGATAAGCAACCGTACGGTTAGCTAATTCCAATGTCATACGAGTGGGGACTAGCTCGGGTAAATATAATTGCTTCCACACGGATAATGGCATAAGATTGATACTCGCTCCGAGATCCGCCAAGGCCATACAATTCTCAACACCCGGAAAATTACATGGAATAAGGAATCGACCGGGATCTCCTAACTTAACCGGTAATTTTCTCAAAAGAACCGCGGAACAGTTCTCATTCAATTGGGTATTGGCAATATCAAGCAACTTTTCCTTATCACTTAAAAGATCCTTAAACATCTTAGCGTACTTAGGCATGTGAGCGAGCGCCTCAGGAAAGGTGATATTAAAATTCAATTGTTTGAACATTTTTAGGAAGTTCGAAACTTGAATATCATCCTTATTCTTCAATTTCTCTTTCTGCAACCGTGAGGGATAAGGTATATTGGGTTGAGATGAAGGCTTTGGAGTGGATTTCTCACTCACATCCTTTGGTGGAAGAGGAGGAATAGAAATGGTAGGTGAAGGAACCGATTTTGGAACCGAAGGTGTGGTAGAAAATTTAGGTATCGGTGGAACATAAGGTGTAGACGAATGCATAACAGGAGGTATGTCACAAGTGGAAGAAGATGGAGGTTGTGTCGAAGAAGAAGGTATATCGGGTCCTTGGTTAGGTGGGGAATAGGAAGATTCTACGGTTGTCTTACCGCTCCTAGTAGTAATAGCATTAACATTAGCCCTAGGATTGGTCACGGTGTTCGAAGGGAGGGCACCTTGGGGACAAAAGGTTTGAATCATAGTTAAAAATTTCTTATCGGTCGATTCTTGCATCTCTCTCATCATTCGTTCATGGTCGGTTAATTTTTCTAGAACCAAGTCCATTTGAGGATTATGCATGTTCATTTGATTGTACCCTTGATTGTTAAAACCTTGGTTTTGATATTGATTAGAACCTTGATTAAATCCTTGATTTTGAAAACCTTGGTTATTAAATCCTTGATTACTGAACCCTTGGTTTTGCCCTTGAAAATTCCCTTGATTAAAACCCCGTTGATTATAATTTCCTTGAAAAGTACCCCGTTGAGGACCTTGGTTCCTATTTTTGGCGAGTGGGGGTGGTCTTTGTGGTGCTACAAAACCCGGGGGAGCCAAATAGTTATTAGACTTTTAAGACAAATGCTTAACATCAACATTTGGTTTGAAATGAATCTGATCATTTTCATTGTTGTTATAAGCATAAACTTCTTGTTGATTATTGTAAACCTTGTCACAATTATAGTACGAATGTGGTCCACCACAAGTTTCACACTTTTCACAAGTTTCTTTCACGGCATTTACATGTGTAGTGAGGGCGTCGGTTTTTAGAGCAAGGTTTTTCACATATGAAGTAAGCTCCTTAATTTGATTATTCACCTCATTACTACTAGTACTAGCACTTGCATAGTAGCCCTAACACTCTTGGTTTGCACTTTAGCCTTGTTTTCAATAATGGCCCAAGCCTCGTTCATGGTTTTCACAAGAATATTGTCCCCCGCGGCACTATTAAGCGAGTCTTGGTCATTTAGAGTTAAACCATTATAAAACGTGTTGATTTGATGCACTTTAGTGAAACCGTGTTGTGGACATTTTCTCAAAAGATCTTTAAATCGATCCCAAGACTCACTAAACGTTTCCCCATATTGTTGTTCAAAGGTGATGATCTCATTTCTTAAAGAAGTGGTCCGTGATGGTGGGAAAAAATAGTTTATGAACTTGGTCTCTAAGTCGATCCATGTGGTAATACTTTGGGGTGGTTCCTTATCAAGCCAAATCTGGGCTTGTCCCTCGAGGGAAAAAGGATAAAGTTGTAGGCGAACGGCCTCTTGTGGCACCCCATTGTATTTTACGGTATTAGCTAATTGGGTGAAACGATTGATATGAGCGTGTGGGTCATCATTAGTACGGCCTAAAAATGGTGTAGCGGAAACCATTTGAATAAAACCCGATTTAAGTTCAAAATGATTTGCTCCAATATTCGGCACCACAATCGCGTCATCGTTTCCTTCAACGTGAGATTGTAGAATCTCAATCATTGGTAGATTATCCGTTGCCATCGTTATGTCGAAAGCTCGATTCTCGGGATCGGCTTGAATGACGGTCTTTTTGTTTTTTTTCTTCTTCTTCTTTTTGGAAGAATTGGAAGAGTTTGGTACACCAATCGGTATGTATGTATGCGCGCGAGTGCGCATACAATTAAAACTTTGGAATGAGGTAGGTGACCTCAGTCGACTTTGAGAGGAAAAGGATTTTCCCTCTCGAGGAGCAATATGAAAAAAACTACAAAAATATATACTTAAGTACTAATTGAGTTGGCAAACCAATAGTCAGTCGTCCATCTCAATATACGCACAAGCAAGCGGGGAAACGAGGTGGCACAAAGCACTTAAAAACCTTTTTTCTTAGACGGCCTTTTATAGCGCGTCGCCTTATACCCACCTTATAGTTTGTATATGTCGAGTTCAAACGTCTTACTAGTATTTATCTATTTTGCCCTTTTTTCTTGTTATGGATGCGACTACAATAGTTAGGTGATGAAATCCCAACTAAGGCTTATTTGAAGAGTAGGTAAATTATTGTGCTACGTAATAGAGTATAGTAAAAGAAAAAACTTTTTGTATTTTTATAGAAAAATATATATTCACAAGAAAAATCGAAAGAAATCGAACTAAGAAATAACACTAATACGTAATACTTTTGGTGTAATACTTTTAGGAAAAAGTATTACTTTTGATTTTTAAAATTTTTTTTGGTGCAAATCTTAGGAAAGAGCTTTTGTTGATTTTTTAATTTTTTTGTATTTTTATATTTTTTGTTGCAAGAAACGTAACGTTCAAAGAGAACGAATCCCAAAATCCAAACGTCTTCACGAAAAACCGTCAATCGTACGAGCGAAGCGGCAGCGGCGCCATTTTCAAAACTAGGGATTTTAGTCAATTAAGTTCGTTTTTTCTCGACTCGACTCAAATTTGATTTCCAATTAACGTTTCGACTTAACTTTGTTTTTGGTGACTAAAATTTTTGGGTAATTTAAACTAAAACTATTCAATAACAAAAACAATTTAAAAATTATCTAAACAATTTTAAAAACTATTTTGAAATAAATCTAATTTGAATTTAATACTAATTTTAAACTAAAACAAACTTTTTAAATGAAATCTAATTTTAAAAACAAATTTAAAAAAAAATAAAACTATTTGAAATAAGTAATTTTAAATCTACTTTAAAATTGTGAAAGCAAATAAAGAAAATATATTTTGTTCTTTTTGTATTTTTATAAAAGTAAACTTTAATTAAAAACTATTTTAAATCTAAAATGTAAATAAGGATTTAAAAACTTAAAAAAACATTTATGAATTAAACGAAAAAATAATTTAAAATTCCTAAAGTAAATACAATCTAATTATATTTTTTTAACTTTTTATATTTTTTTTTCAAAACTGAAATAAAGAAAATGAAATAAAACTTTTATATAAGTTTAATTAAACTAAAACTTGATTTAATCTATTTAACTTAAATCTGCCAAAAGAAAAATCCCTATATTAATTAAACTGTATGTAATTAAACACAAACAAAGGGTCTAGATGAATGGTTGAGGCGTTCGACTGTTATGCGAGGGGTCTGGGGTTCGAATCTCACCCCAGACAGAATTTTTTAATATATTAATATTTTAGGATTTTTATTTTTTTACAGATAACTCTTAGGCCAAATGAGCCTGAGAGTGTAAGCAGCACAGCAATTCGAAAAGCACAGATAGCACACAAATTCAAAGCAGACTGAATAACTAAAGATGATAACAAATAAACTAATACACAGTCCAACCAAAATTTCCTATAAGCTAAACGAGCACTAATAAAATAAGCAAATTAAGCAGCTATATAAAAAACGTAGTATTATAAAAACGCAATAATATAACAAAATAAGCAAAATCCAATCGAACAAATCAATAAGCAGTAATAAAAAATATGAGCAGATCCTATAAACTTGACAAACCAAACAAGCATACAAAACAAATCTTAAATAAGCAAATTAATCAGAAACTTAAATCTAAACAATCCGAACACTATTCAGTAACTTAATATAGTAAACTGTTAAGCAAATCTAGTACACAATAACCAAACAAATAAATATCAAAATCTAACAAATACTAAACAGATCCAAAGTAAACCTTAAGCAGTTAAATTCATAAGCTAAATTAAACATAAATAAAATTAAAGAAGACAAACCTAGTGGCGAAAACCTTTGAGTAGAAGGTTGGCGCTGAGCCACCTTGTGAACCGTAACAAATCGAACCAACACCACCTTCCTTACCCAAAACTCATCACCATGATCTTTATTCTTCAACAGTAACGAAACTTACAACTTATATTTTTTTTATATAATTTCCCAATAGGGGAAATTATTGCTATCCTTTTAATTTAATAATTATTTAATCAAAAATAAATTCAAGAATATTATGCAATAAAATCAAACGAGGCACAAATTAAACAGAAACTTAAATTTTCATTAATTAAAAATTCGGATTACAATACTTTAAAAAAATTACATAAAGCCCTAAATCTATTTTTTCAGAAAATAAAAATTAAACTAAAGAAAAGCACACTAAAAAATACAGATATGAGGGGTTTTTTATAGGAGAAACCCCAAGAAATCCTCTTGATAGCTTCACTTGTAAGCATTGATTCTGAGACGTAGATTCCTTCTTTTCTTCTTTCTCTCTCTTTTCTTCTAATCAAACGGATGAGATCATCTTGCAAGCCACAGATTGCCAGGTTGGCATTGATTTGTGTTAGTTGTGTTTGTTGCAAAGTGATGTGGAATATATTGATTGGCGGGATTGGAGAGATGTGTTGTTTCCACCAATAAAATCCTTAGGAATGGCCACGTCAGTGATGAAAAGAGAGGACCACTCCAGTGTTTGCCTCCGATTCTTGGGGGGTTTTATTTCTCATGGATTGAATTAACCCATAAGGGTAAAAGCCCCAATTTTTGGGTGTGTAATTTTTGGCAGTAAAGAAATTAGGGTTTGGGAAAAGTTGCGAGATTTGTAGGAAGAAGATGAAGTGGGTGAAAGTTTATTTCGTTTGTATCAAGATAATGGGGTGGGGTAAAGTAAAAAGTTTTATTTATTTAGTGTGTTGGGTGGGTTTGTAAAAGGCTACACGTGTGAGGTGTAAATGGGGGTAAACTTTGACTGGTTGTTGCGTGTGTTTGTTGGACTGAAAGGGTTGACCTGTTTGATTTACACAAAAAAAAAATGAAAACTTCACTTATTCGTTCCTTGTTAATCTTTTTGGGTAAATTGTATGGGCTTGAGGCCCAATCATATTTTCCATCCGTCCCACAAATGATGGTAGTAATCAAATGGGCTTATCAAAATAACTTTGATCCGTTTAGTTTAATTTATCCATTCCTTAAATGGGCTTGTGGGCCCATTAAGCAAAAGTGGGACCCACAAGGCCCAAAATCTTCGAAAATGATTAATTCCACTAAAATGAGCTCGATCTTGGCTTCCTTGATTATTTCTTCAATTCCTTGTTGATTTTGACGGTTTTCATGATCTTGGCACACTTTTGTTCTTTCGACTTTGTCTTTGTCTCTTTCTTGGACTTTTCTTCAACATTTGACCGTGAAATCCTGTGTTTTCTCTTCTTTTGATTATTTGTACCTATTTAACACAAAAACACAAAACCACGTGTAATTCTGACATTTACGACATTAAACACATGATTAGGTCTTGTTTTTCCTTGATTTTAGTGGCAAAAGGATAAGTGTTTACACACTTATTATGGTGGTTCTCTCTGCTACATGGACCACTAGAGGATAGCACTCTAGTAGTCCTTTGGCGTTTTTGCAACCTATATTGAGTTGGGGGAGAAGATGATGTGGATTGGGTGGATGTGGGTTGGTTAAGGGGTGTTTGGGACTGTGAAGGATTGGTGTCAACGTTTGGAATAGGCATGTCAACGCCAATATTTAATGTGTCAGCGTCGAAGGGTTCTTGGTCAATTTGCATGTGTTGTGGTGAAGGTAATGGTTCAGGTATTGGGTCAAGTTGGGGTTGTGGGTCTGGTTGGGGTTGTGCTGCTTCAATGACAGCAATCATAGCTGGGGTTAGGGGTAAGTCACGATGTGGGGGTGAGTTCATCTTTGTAAAAATTGCTTTCTTTTGCACAGGGATCTCATAAAAATCATCATGATCCCTTGTGCAGTAACTTTGGACATCAAAAACCATTTGTAAAAATCTGGGATAAGCTAAACTTATTTTGTTCCCTTTATTTTTACACATGCCCTCAAAAATCATTTTGGAATAATTAAACTTTTTCCCAGTAGCAATGCACACAATAGCACTTGCAATAGATCTATTGATCTCATTGTGTGCAGTACACTTGGGACTCAAACATTGCAAGAGGACATGTATTAGGTACTTCCATGCTGGGGGAAACTCCTGTTTATGATATTTATTTAAAGTTCCCTCATCAGGGAAAGGATAACCCAAAGCCCTTAGTCCTTGTTCGATTTTATTTATGGGGAGGGTGGTTATACCATCAGCATCATCAAGATGCAAAGCTTGGCGTACCAAAGCTTCAGTAACCACCCATGTGCGCCCATGAACAATAGATGATAATGTAGTCACTCTATTAACTGTTGAGGAACTAAGATTGTTCCAAAACCGTTTAATATGTGTGACAGGAATGAGTGGAGCATGAGAAAGAGCATACCTAATAGGGGATGCGTTCAAATACCCCACCATTTGTGTGTATTGGGGAAACAGAGTATTATCAGCCTCAAGATATGCTATCATGTTGTGTTGACTCCTGAATCCCAATTCCAAATCACTTGGTTTGAATTTTGGTGCCATTGTTGAAAGTTGTTTGAATGATTGATAAAGATGAAGTTATAGGAGAAAATTGTGTTAGACAAGAATGATAGGTACCCTGTTTAAAATAGGAGCCAAATATATAGGAGAGAAACAAGCATGTTATTGGTCAAAAATTAGGCAACTATTTTCAAAATACAATCATGAAAATATTGAAAAGAAATAAGTTTATCTCATGCATTAAATGAAAGTTATCTGCTCCCAAAATTATGGCCCAAAAATATGTCAAAAAGTAACAACTGGGTAGGTCCCATTGAGTGTCAACGGTCAAAAATAACCCATCAACGCCCAACGGCTATATTCTTGACAACGTTTGCCAAAGCCATGTCAGCGTCTAAATTGGTCACAACAACGCTTGGAAAAATACTTGTTAGCGTCCAAAAATAAAAATATTTAAAAATGAAAAATGACCTTAACAAAGTAATTTATCCTAGAGAAGATAACCTAAAAGTTGATAATTATTATAGGGCGGCAAGCACTGTCCAGTTATGCACACTTGCTTAAACAAGATAGACATAACAGTCCTCTAGTGTCCCTTGCTAACCAAAACTCTTAACAACTAAGTTACCTTATAAAATTCCTTGTTACTCCCAGGTTAAACCCATGATAAAATCATTCCCAAGTCTCCCAACAGACCACAACCAATTCTAGTCCAAAAATGTCTTGGCAGCATGCATAGTATATCAACTTTGCATTTTACAGTGCCTCGTGATTTAGTAAAACTAACTCATACTCACCTGTGAACACAATCTAGAATTGTGATAAGAGTATCATAAGGATACCCAAAAGTCCTAAAGGTTCCTAAAACCTCCCCTTAAACTGTGATACAAATGTTGCCAAAAATATGCATGAACATAAAAATTTGTGTCAAGATAGGAATAGAAAATTCCAACCATCATCCATAAATAAAAACATGCTCAAATGCTTCTCCAATGATCCATAAGCAACTCTGTATCCAATGGTATAATGCTAACACCACCTGCACATTTAGATTGAAAACCACAAAACTAACAATGTTGCTGACAACGCCCCGATAACACTTGACAGCGTTAAGAAAAGCTTTGTCAGCGTTAGACAAATATATTGCTGACAACGTCACAATAACACTTATCAGCGTTAAAGCAACCTTTGTTAGTGTTAGAAAAATATAGTGGAAAATCTAAATCCTCAAAAAGACCAATAACAATGCATTATCCTGTACATACTTTTACAAAAAGACTCCAAAATACATATTATGTGAGATTGATCATTCCAATACTTGTTACCAAGTATTGAAACCTTCCAGCATCAAAAGGTTTAGTTAGTAAATCTGACACATTTTCTTCTGTGTTAACCCTATCTGGTTGTATTAAACCCTTTTCAAAACAATCTCTTATAAAATGGTGTCTAATTTCTATGTGTTTGGTTTTAGAATGATGTACAGGATTCTTAATAATGCATAATGTGCTTTTATTGTCAACAAATATCTTGGTATGCATGAAATTATACCCATAATCCAACAGCTGGTTCTGAATCCATTCCACAACAAGCAGCTGCAGCTACATACTCTGCTTCAGTTGTAGAATTTGCCACCACTGTTTGTTTCTTCAATTGCCAAGATATTAACCTACTCCCAAGAAACTGACATCCACCAGTTGTGGATTTCCTATCATACTTATCACCTCCATAGTCACTGTCTGAATATGCAATAAGCTCCAAAGGTGAATCTTTTGGGTACCACAAGCCAAGACTAGGATAGCATCTTAGGTACCTAAAGATTCTCTTGACAACATAAAGGTAACATTCTTTGGGAGTCACTTGATGGCGTGCACAAGCACACATAGCAAACATGATGTCAGGTCTGGAGGCTGTGAGATACATCAATGAACCAATCATTGATCTATAGTGCCTGACATCCACATCCTTTCCATCTCCAATCTTTTCCCAATGGTGTTCTCTATCCATAGGAGTAGTAGCCCTCTTTTCATTTGGAAAAAAACCAAACTTCTTCAAGATCTCTGCCACATATTTATCCTGGGAGATGAAGATACCGTCTTCTTTCTGCTGAACTTGTAACCCTAGAAAGAATTTCATCTCCTCCATAGCACTCATCTTGAATTTGTCTGTCATAAGCTTGGAGAAATCCTCACTCATTTTTGGATTAGTGGATCCAAAAATGATATCATCAACATAAACCTTAACAAGCAAAACATCTTTACCAGCCTTCTTGGTAAACAATGTCTGGTCTATGGTGCCCCTCTTGAATCCATTGTCCACCAAGTAAGTAGATAATGTGCCATACCATGCTCTTGGGGCTTGATGAAGTCCATACATAGCCTTCTTGACTCTATACACCTTGTCTGGATTCTTTGGATCTTCAAAACCAGGACGCTGCATAACATACACCTTCTCAACAATTGTTCCATAGAGGAAGGCACTCTTCACATCCATTTGATAGACAGTGAAGCCCATGCAAGAAGCATAGGCTAGAAATATCCTTATAGCTTCAATCCTTGTAACTGGTGCTAAGACCTCCTCATAGTCTATCCATTCGTCTTGTGTATATCCCTGAGCCACTAATCTTGCCTTGTTTCTGACCACAATACCTCTTTCATCTCTCTTGTTTCTTAGAACCCATCTTTTCCCAATAGGTCTGACATACCTGGGACAATCAACCAGCTCCCAAACATCCTGAATTACAAATTGGTGAAGCTCATCCTGCATTGCTTCCACCCAACTTGGTTCTTTGAGAGCATCAAAGATCTTCTTGGGTTCCTGTTGTGACAGAAAACAGGCAAACAAACTTGCTTGCATAAGAGGGGTATCAACCTTCTTGTGAATATTGGCAATAAATCCACCAAGACTTTGATGAGATCTTCTAGTCTGAACAGGAGTCATAATATCACCAATGATTTGAGAAGTGGGGTGATTCTTCATAGTAGAAGTGAGAACTCCTCCTTCAAAAAGTCTGGTGTCTTCAATCTCATTATCCATGTTGCCAATATCTTCTTCTTCAGACTCTCTTTCATCAATATGAGGATGAACCTCTTCATATAAATTGGAAGGTTCACCCTGTTCAAAAGTAGAAGAGAAAAGATGCGCAAAAGTGTTGTCAACGCCTGAACCTTGGTTGTCAGCGTTTGGGTTGTCAACTCCTGAATTGGTGTTGTCAACGTTTGATCCATCAAGGTCTGAATTCGTCCTGTCAGCGCTAGATTTGCCTTTGTCAGCGCCTGAAGGACCATGCATGTTGTTAACTGGTAGTACTTGGGGACCACCATTATCCTTTCCAGCAGCAGCAGCAGTAGCAAAAGCATCTGTCCGTATGGGAATTGTGACATACTCTTGTATAGGAGAAGACTTTTCTGCTTGTGATCCAACCTCTTCATTAACCTCTGTACCTGAAACATCAACAACTTGTTCTTCCACAACATTTGAAGTTACCTTCATAATGTCTGGATTAGTGACAGACATATAATTTAAAGTCCGAGATAGTGTTCCAAGTCAAACAACCAATTTAGACCACTTTCAGGATCACTAGGTTTACTCTCTAAAAATCTAACATGTACTCTCTCAAGAATATGTTTTTCCTTTTTAAGGTAAACCCTATATCCCTTGCTCTGCACTGAATACCCCATGAAATAGCCTTCATCACCTTTTGCACTAAATTTACCTAAGGCATCACTAGTTTCAAGAACAACTACATGACAACCAAAAGGTCTAAGAAAACCAATATTAGGTTTTCTTCCCCAAAGTAACTCATAAGGTGTTTTGTTTTGTATCTTGTTGACCAATGCTCTATTTTGAACATAGCATGCAGTATTCACAGCCTCAGCCCAAAAAGCTATGGGGAAATGAGAATCAGCCAACATAGTTCTGGCTGCTTCAATTAGGGTTCTATTCTTTCTTTCTGCAACCCCATTTTGCTGTGGGGTTCTGGCAACACTAAAATGCCTAGTAATCCCTTTCCTGGCACAAAAATCATCTAAAACTTTATTCCTAAACTCACAATCATTGTCACTTCTAAGCATTTTAACTTCATTACCAGTTTTCTTCTCTATCTGAGTAATAAAATCAATTAAAGTGTCAGCTGTATCACTCTTCATAGCTAAAATGAAAGTCCAAGTAAACCTAGAAAAGTCATCTGTGATGACAAAGTAGTATGATTTACCATTCAAACTTTCTATATTGGTTGGACCAAATAGGTCCATATGAAGCAAGTGAAGTGGTCTAGTACTAGAGTGCACCTGTTTAGACTTAAATGAGACCTTGTGCTGCTTTCCTTTAAGACATGCAACACAAGAGTGGTCATTGTGGAAAGCCTTTTCAGGCAAGCCATCAACCAAGCCAAGTCTCACAAGCCTGTTTATATTCTTAAAGTTTATGTGCCCTAGTCTCCTGTGCCATAGATTACTCTCATCTACTGAAGCTTTAGCATAAAAACATGATATATTGTTATTCATCCTAATCCCATTAAGATTCACATTATATATGTCTTTATGTCTAGGTGTTATATAGTAAATATATTTCTCATCTGGAATCTTATAATCCTTGCTTAACACCAAACATTCAGTATCGGTAAACAGAACTTTATTTTTGTTATCACAAACTTGTGATACACTAAAAAGATTGTAATCAAGTTCCTTTACCAAAAATACGTTTTCAAAACGCAAGTTCTTGGTGAGAAGTGTTCCTTTGCCTGTGATAGTACCATATCCGCCTCTAAAGTAAACCTTATCACCATCCTTAATGGGAGTGAAGTTAGTTAAGTAATCTTCCTTCCCTGTCATGTGCCTTAAGCATCCACTGTCCCAATATCCATAATTATTGACTTGTTTTTGAATGCCCCACACATAAAGAAAACAAGTTAGTTTTCTTTGGGAACCCAAGCCTTAGCGGACTTGGATTCATCTGGTTGTTCAAAAAGAACATACTTAGTTCTCATAACAACCCCTTGTTCATCCCTCTTTGGATGAAATACCCAGTTAACCCCAATAGGTTTTGTAATGACCTTTGAAATGTAATTAAGTCTATTACAGGTCATTGAAATCCTATTTTCATTAGGGTTTTGATCTTTCTTTGGTCTCCATGTCAAGCTTGAAGAAGCTTTAGACCCCTTACCCTATGGTTGTAAATATTTAGGTCTGGTCACGTTTCTGTCAGCGTTGGATTTAGTCGTGTCAACGCTGAAATTACCCTTGTCAGCGTTGAACCTAGGGTTTGCTACAGAAACCCATTGCCTGTTAGACCAAGTATTTGTCTTTTGAAATGGTCTTTGTCCATGAGTGTTAGACCCTCTTGTGAAGAATGGGGCAGGTCTAACAACTTGTGGACTTTGCTGCACACAAGGTTTGGGTCTGACAACGTTTGACTTTCTAACAGTGTTGACCTTGGAAGCGTTGACACACTTATATGCTAAATGTGAAAAGCTACCACAAGTGTAACAGGCTTTTCTAGACACAACCCTAGGCCTAGAAGAGAAAAGCCTGTTCTGTTAGGACCATTGTAATAGTTATATGTAATAGGTAGACTAGGAGGTATGTAGTTCCTCCTGGTCCTGGTCGTAGTAGGAGCAAGTCCTGCTCCTGGTCCTAGTCGAAGTCAAACATTATTATTTACTTAATATTCTGTTAGGATATGCATGAGTTATATTAGGAGAAGATATGCATATCAGTTTCACACGTTTTCTTGTATGCTGTATTAGGGTTTCCTTGTAGTATAAAAGGAACCTTAGGCAGAAGGGTTAGATATATCTTTTACAAAACGTAGTTCTAGTCTTTATCAATATTAGAAATCCTTAGAAAGGATCAAGTCTTTATAGTTATTCTGTTTCTCTTGTTTATATTTATATTCTACATTCATATTGTGTATAGAGTCTCTTTGTGATTTGACTTGTGATTACAGAAGTCATTCACCGGTCCTGACAGGCTGCAAGATCTATATCTAATAGACCCAACAAGTGGTATCAGAGCCTGGGAGGGTCTCTATACAAGCAGAATCAAGTTCCCTTATTACTAACAATTTGTTTATCATGTCTGCCTCAACTTCTACTCAAACAGGAGAAGAAGGCACTCCTAAAATTGTGCAACCTCAGCAGATCCTGGCTACGGTTTCCAACACGAATGGAAAATTCCCTCTTCTGAAGAAAGGTGAATATGATAACTGGGCAATGAAGATGGAATGGTGGATCACTAACACTGATCAAGATATTTGGAAGATCATTCTGAATGGAAACAGCAGAAAGCTTACTGGACGAGATAAGAACGGTAATATTACTCTTCTTGACCCTAAAACTCATGAGGAAATCATCGCTATTCAGAAGGAGGTAAAAGCAAAAACAATTTTGCTTCAATCTCTTCCTGAAGATCACATGGGTGACTTCTACCATTTGGATGATGCCAGAGAAATCTGGAATGGCATAAAAGCAAGGTTTGGCGGGAATGAGGAATCAAAGAAAATGCGAAGGTCCATGCTGAGAGATGAATTCACAGAGTTCAAAATCTCAGAAACTGAAGGTCTGAATCAAGGGTATGATAGGTTCCAGAAGATATTAAGCCAGTTGAATCAACTTCGGTCCAAGCCTGATGATGGT
Organism: Glebionis coronaria; assembly: GCA_025667525.1. Lineage (NCBI taxonomy): Eukaryota > Viridiplantae > Streptophyta > Magnoliopsida > Asterales > Asteraceae > Glebionis > Glebionis coronaria. The sequence continues at coordinate 471,321,575 of CM046874.1, read as the reverse complement.
GATGTTAATGCAAGGTTTCTTAAAGCCTTACCCTACTCTTGGAACCAGGTGGTAATCTCTCTTAAAGCCAAAGGTGGGCTTGATTATCTCAGTTTTGATGATTTGTTTCATAGGCTCAGAACCTTTGAACCTCATGTGAGAGGATATCCTAGTGACTCTTTTCCCACCCCAGCTAATTCAGCCTTTGTGAGCTCTATGGCATCTAGTCCCATGTCATATGCAAGTAGCCCGAGCAATACTGTTTCTCCCCAGCATTTTGTTCAGCATACTGGTGCCATGTCATATGCTTCTAGTCCCATGTCTTCTACTCCTGATCCTGCTGCCAAGTCTGGTAGTATGGTAGAAGCTGTTCTTCATTCTTTTGTGGCTGATGTTACTGCTGAACAACAACTTTCTTTTGATGACTTTAAACAGATCGATAAGCTTGATCTGGATGAGATAGATCTTAAATGGCAGATGGCCATGCTTACTCTTAGGGTTCACAAGTTTGAGAAGAAAGCAGGAAGGAAGTTTAATTACAACCCTCGGGAGCCAGCAAGATTCGATAGAAGCAAGGTACGGTGCTATAACTGCCAGCAACAGGGTCACTTTGCAAGAGAGTGCCCTAGCAAGAATGATCAGGAGAAGAGCAGGTACTCCGCTTTCAAGGTTCAGGAGGTTAAAGATGACAAGAAAGCATTGGTATCTGTTGACTCTATGGTCAACTGGAATGATCATCAGGCTTCTACTCTGGAATCAGCGGAATCCACGACTGATGTGTTGGCAATGATTGCTGGGAATCTCTCTGATGCAGAAGAAGCAGAAGAGTTTGCTCTTATGGGCATCTCTCCTCAGGTACAACATTGTCCTCTTGGTTGTCATGATAAATACACAGAACTGCTGTCCCAATTTAATGAAGTAAATGAACAAAATGATAAGTATTATTTAGAGGTACAAGCCTATAAAGCTTCATTAAACACATTGGAACAACAAAAGAAGTGGTTACAAGATACACAACGTGCATATGAGGATAAAATCAGGATACTAAGCATTGATTTAGAAAACACTACAAATATGCTTAAATATACAGAAACTGAAAGGGATGCTAGTATCAAAGAAAAAGAGGAGATGCAAGCTAAATTAGATGCTACAATGTTAAGATTTGACAAATGGCAAAAGGCACCTAAAAATCTTTCAAAATTAATTGATAGTAGCATGTCTGGCAGAACTAAAAGAGGCTTAGGATTTGAAAAATATATTGATTCTGAAGATGTATTTGATTTATCTTTCTCAAGCGTCTTTGATGCCGACAAAGAGGATGAGGGCAAACCTAGTTACAATAGGTTTAAACCAGCAGCAGAAATGCATGTTGTTCCTCCTCCTCTTACTGGAACTTTCATGCCCACCTCATGGCATAATGACTCGGATGGATCACAGATGCTTGAGTCCCCAACCAGTTCTACTAATACTAACGACTTTGTCTCATGTACTTTCAGTGACAAAGCCGGTGACTCTGCATCTACTGGTTCAAGTGAAGAGTCAAGACCTACGAGTTCCAAGTCGAATGAACATGCTGCTACTGGTGCTAGGAAGTGTGAAGAAAAAGTTGCTGTCAAGTCAAGTGTGTCTGGTCCTTGTTTATTGAGTCCTAGGAAGAATGATTTTCCTAGAATTGTGTGTAATAAAGTAGGCAGTATGAAACAGTCTCATTTTAATAAAAGGTCTTTCAAAACATGTTTTGTTTGTGGCAGTTCCTTTCATTTAATTAAAGATTGTGATTACTATGACACACATGCATCTGTAAATCCTGCATTAGTTGCTCCTGGTTCACTAGGAGCTGCACCATATGCTTCCAGAAGACTTAATCCTAGTGCTCCAATGTTTCATACTTCTAGTGTACCCTCTCCTTTCATGTCTGATTATTGGAGAGAAAATGGATTCCAAACATATAGTAATTATTTTCCAAATTATAATCCAAACTATACGCATCATTTTGACCACACGTATTTTGGTTTGGGAAACTTGGGAACTGCTGTTAAGCCCTCAGCAGGTTGTTCCTGGTCAAATAATAATACCCATATGATGAATCGGCAACCAAGGAACAATGGTGGATCTCATCAATCTTCTTGGCATTCTTCTAATGATCCACAAGGCAGGCTCAAACCTGAAAAGGTTTGGGTCCCCTTAAGACACTAACTTTTGCATTGTGATTATCTTGTTGTTGTAGGTTACTCCATACCAGGATCCTAGTCTAGGCATTGTTGATAGTGGCTGCTCCAGGAGCATGACTGGCAATAAAGGCCTTCTCTCTAACTTTGTACCATTTTATGGGGGCAAGGTCTATTTTGGTGGAGGTGAAGGCAGAATCACTGGCAAGGGAACGATAAAGACTCCAAATCTCAATTTTGAGCAGGTCTACTATGTGGAAGCACTTCAACACTTCAACTTGATATCGGTCTCTCAGATTTGTGACAAGAAGCAGTTTGTACTCTTCACCGATACTGATGCACTTGTGCTCTCCAAAGATTTTAAGCTTCCGGATGACTAACAAGTTTTACTCAGAATCCCTAGAAGACACAATCTATATAGCATCAAGTTGAATGAAGTCAACCCTACTGGTCAACTAGCATGTCTGGTTGCAAAAGCCTCGGAAGATGAAGCCACAAAATGGCACCGAAGGATGGGACATGTGAACTTCAAGACCATTCACAAACTTGCCAATTTGAATCTGGTCTCTGGTTTACCTCCCAAGACGTTTAGAAATGACATAAATTGTGTTGCTTGCAGCAAAGGCAAACAACACAAAGCATCCTTCAAGGCCATTACTGCTTTAAGTCTCATTACTGAACCATTGCAGCTTTTACACATGGACCTATTTGGTCCTACTTCCATCAGAAGCATAGACCACAAGCAATTCTGTTTGGTGGTGACTGATGGCTATAGCAGGTTTGCGTGGGTATTTTTCATGGCTGCCAAAAGTGAGACCTACTCAATTCTTCGAGATTTTCTTACCTTGATAGAGAATCAGTTGTCCAAGAAAGTTAAAGGTATTCGATGCGACAATGGAACCGAGTTTAAAAATAGAGACCTCATCGCACTTTGCAATGCTAAGGGCATCAAAAGAGATTATAGTGCTTCTACGACTCCTCAACAGAATGGTGTGGCAGAAAGAAAGAACCGGACACTAATAGAAGCAGCAAGAACTATGCTTGCCGATTCCAAGCTTCCGACCATGTTCTGGACAGAAGCTGTTAATACGGCCAGTTATGTTTTGAATAGGGTGTCTATTACCAATCCACACAAGAAAACACCTTATGAGCTGCTCACGGGCAAAGTTCCAAATATTGATCATTTGAAGCCTTTTGGGTGTCCAGTCACCATTCTGAATACTAGTGACTATTTGGGGAAGTTTGATGGCAAGGCTGATGAAGGATATATTGTGGGATATTCAGCTCATTCTCAGGCGTATCGTGTCTACAATCTTCAAGCCAAACGGATAGTTGAAACTATTAATCTCAGGTATTTTGAGGAGAAGACAAACGTACAAGGAACAGGTCCAGAATGGTATTTTGATCTTGATTATCTTAGTGATTCGTTAGGATATTTTCGTTTCAAAACTAACCATGATGCAGGACCACAAGTGTTTGCAACTACTAGTACTGGTGTTCCTTCTAGTCTCTCTGATTCAGATGATGAGGATGACATTTTTGTAGTTCCATCCTATTCCACCACGGTCTCTCCCTCTCCTCCTAGTGATGCAACTCCATTGGATGTACAGGATTCCCAGGCAGCTCTTGACACTCTTCTCAAGCAACAACAAGAAGCTACTAAAGCAGCTGCTCAAGGTAGTTTTGAGTTTCCATTGGTTGAGCATTCTGATAACGTTGCTCCTGGTACTCCAGCTTGTGCTCCTAGTGCTAGTCACTCACCTACTGGTACTCCGGCTAGTGAGTCTGCTTCCAATACACGTTTCTCCAGTCCTTCTGATTTGGGGAACCATGAGAAGAAGTCTTCTACCAAGCTGGATGATATACATAAACAACCAGTAGACGGGATTTTCCAAAACGCTTCATATGATGCTGATTTTGTTGGTGATCTCAATAACTTGGCACCAGAAGTGGAGGTTTCTTCCAATTCAGTCTTGCAACCACATAAAGACCATCCTACCACTCAAATTATTGGCGATCCTGCGTCTACCGTCAAGACACACAGAATGCAGCAGAAGGCCTCGTCTGATCATTATGCTCTTGTGGGCTATATTGAGGATCAAAAGCGTAATAATCATACGGACTTTCAACACTGTTTGTTTGCTTGTTTTCTTTCACAGGTGGAACCTAGGTCTGTTTCACATGCTCTTGAGGATCAAAGTTGGGTGGAGGCTATGCAGGAGGAAATGCAGCAATTCTTGTTTCAGAATGTTTGGGTTCTGGTTGACTTACCGGATGGGAAGACAACTATCAATACCAAATGGATTCTCAAAAACAAGAAGGATGCACGGGGAATTGTTGTCAGGAATAAAGCTAGGCTTGTCGCACAAGGACACACTCAAATTGAGGGCATTGATTATACTGAAGTCTTTGCGCCTGTTGCAAGGATTGAGGCCATTCGTCTGTTTTTGGCCTTTGCTTCGTATGTTGGCTTTACAGTGTTCCAGATGGATGTCAAGAGTGCATTTCTCTATGGAAAAATTGACGAAGAAGTTTATGTTACTCAACCTAAGGGGTTTGTTGATCCACTTCATCCAAAGAAAGTCTACAAGGTGGTCAAGGCTCTTTATGGGTTACATCAGGCTCCTAGAGCTTGGTATGAGCGACTCTCCACTTTCTTGTTAAAGAATGGCTATAGAAGAGGTACAATTGACAAAACACTATTTCTTCGGCGGAACTCCAAGGATATTATTCTTGTTCAGGTTTATGTGGACGACATTATCTTTGGTTCTACTAGGCAGGAGTGGTGTGATGAGTTTGAACACTTGATGAAAGGCGAATTTCAGATGAGTGCCATGGGAGAACTGTCATTTTTCCTTGGTCTTCAGGTCAAGCAACAATCGGATGGGATTTTCATCAGTCAAGATAAGTATGTTCATGAGATTCTTCAAAAGTTTGACATGGATCCTCTTCGACCAGCAGCAACTCCTTATGAAGTTGCTAAAATCAAACTTAAGAATGAGCCAGATCCACCCGTAAATGTTCATATGTACAGGTCTATGATTGGCTCTCTCATGTATTTGACTGCATCACATCCGGATATTATGTTTGCAGTAAGTGCTTGTTCTAGACACCAGGTGACTCCAACGGTTTCGAACTTAAATGCAGTGAAGAAGATTTTCAAGTATATCAAGGCTCAACCTAAATTGGGTCTATGGTATCCTAGAGAATCCCCCTTTGTACTTGAAGCATACAGTGATAGTGATTATGCTGGTGCTAATAATGATAGGAAGTCTACTACTGGTGGTTGTCAATTTTTGGGTCGTCGGCTTATTTCATGGCAATGTAAGAAACAGACAATCGTAGCTACTTCTTCAACAGAAGCTGAATATGTGGCTGCTGCTAGTTGCTGTGGTCAAGTTTTATGGATCCAAAATCAGATGTTGGACTATGGGTTCAATTTTATGAATACCAAAATTTTTATTGACAATCAAAGCACTATTTGTATTGTGAAGAATCCTGTATTTCATCAGCGGACGAAACATATTGAGATTCGGCATCATTTTATACGCGTTGCCAATGAGAAGAAGCTGATACAGGTTCTTAAAGTTCATACGGATGACAATGTTGCTGATATGCTGACTAAAGCTTTTGATGGTCCTCGGTTTAACCACTTGGTGGTTCATATTGGGATGGTCAATCCTTGAAGTCTAGGATTGAGGGGAGGCAAAGCCTAAGGGGAGGCTTTGTGTATATATTAGGTCCGTCTAACGTATTTGTAGGATTTAACAACATAATTTCTTGGTTATGGTGGTGTGTGGTGTTTCTGATGGAGGATTTTTGCTCTCTTCTGATGGATATGGCCTTACATGACTAGCTTCTGGTCCTATTTGGTCAGCTTCTAGTTATGATTGGATGCCTTCTTGTGGTCTCAAATCCTTCCAAGTCTAGTGGTGTTTGGCTATGGGTACTGGTACTGGTCTGGCTACTGTTCATTCCTTTTGTCCTTTATTAATCACGTTTTGCTCCTGGTCCGACTATTGTGCACTTTGACTTTTGGTCAACGCTTCCAATACTGATATTTACAAGTTTGAATTCATCAAATAAATTGGGGGTAAGTTATTATGTTAAAAAGGGCAAGTGGTTAGTATGCCATTATGGCTTAATTTGAAAGGGCAACCCCCCATTAATAGGGGTCAATGAACAGTTACTTTTTTCTTCCTATATGGTCAACATACACTCATTACAATTAAAACACACACAAAAACCGCTTCTACTCCTCTCATCCCAATCCAAATCCTTCTTCAATCCATTCATCAAGATCCATGGCTGCTCTTGCTTATCAACCTGCTCATAATCATGTTGCTTATCTGGGTGATGGTCCTAATAGTGAACATTTTGCTGATATCTTGGAGTTTATTGAAGCTTCAAACTTGAGGTTTGCATTTACTGTTTGTCCTACCATATATGATAGTGTGGTACGTCAATTTTGGGCGTCTACTGAGCTTGTGAATGTGGCTGGACGTCCACGGGCACTCCATGCTACATAGATGGACGTGCTTATGTGGTCACTGAAGCATCTATTCGCTCTTCTCTTCATCTTCAGGATGAGGGGGTTGTTGTATCACTTCCCAATTCGGAAGTATTAGAGGGTATGGCTGCCATAGGTTATGACCATGGGGGGAAGTTTAACTTCCAAAAGAATAGGTTTTCCCCTCAGTAGAAGCTTCTGGTTCACTATTTAATCCATTGCTTGAGTCCCAAGTCGGGGAGTTGGGATGCGTTCCCTACTCCTTTGGCTACTGGTCTTATATGTTTAGCCCAGGGTAGAGTGTTTAACTTTTCACATTATATCTTTGAGGGGATGGCTAGTAATTTGTCAACTGCTGGTTCTAAGAAAAAATTTCTTATGTACCCTAGGTTTATTCAACAAATACTTGTTTGCATTCCACGTGATAGGGCTGAGCATGTACCTTCTAAACTAACAGCGAAAGTGTATTATAACATGATGAATGGGTTTACTGGGGATTGGAGGCCCTTGACTGAAGCCATGATGGGTTTGGCTCAGGATCCTATAGGTCAGGAGGAGGAGGCTCCTGAGTTGGTTGTGTTAGATGATGACCCCATGGAGGAGGAGGAGGCTCCTACTGGTGATGCCACTCCTGTGGTAGAGGAGGAGCTTGTTGAGGAGGTGGTGGTTGAACAACCATCCCCTCCCAAGGCTGGTCCTTCCTCAGCTCCACAAAGGTCTCCTTTTGTGGAGACTCCACCTCCTAGCCCTGCCCCACACTCGACTGATATCCCCTTTGCTGCTAGTTCTCCACACGTTGACCCCAATGTTGCTTCGGGCTCCCATGATGCTTTCCCTGATCCAAGTTTTCTTGGTGGGCAGGCAGAGGAGCCTACTACTCTGACATCTTTGCTAGATCTTATGCACAGGTACCATGAGAGGATGATTTGCTTGGAAGCTGACTTGAACCAACCTCGGAAGCTCACACGAGAGTTTGTTCTTCCTCTGGCCGATCGTATAAAGGTCTTGGAGAATCAACAGCGTCGTCGAAAGAAGCATGTGGTTCTTTCAGATTCTGAGGATGAGGGTTCGGAGAATGTTGAGGATGGCTTGACGTTGCTGGCAAAGGCTGCCTTTGCTGATAAAGTTTATGATGATCTGCCTGGTCCTCCAATGTCCTCCAATGCTCCTTCTTCTAGTGCTGTTCCCCCTTCTATGGGTGGTGCTTCTGATGCTGCTGCTGGTTCTCATGCTGATCCCTCTCATGATCCAAAGGGCAAAGCTCCAATGACTGATCCTCCATCTCCCATCCGCAAGCGCTCTCGTCGACAGCTTGAAGAAGACAGACTTGGTGAAGAGGCTGCTCGTCGGGTTCAGGCTGAGCTTGATGAGGAGGACAATGCTGCTGCGGAAGAGCTTCGTGAGCGAAGGCGTGCGCAAATTCAGCATGATGCTATGCACTGGACTGATGGTGAATGGATGCAAGTGTTAACTGTTCTCACTCGGGATTATGCTCAGTTTAAAGATTTGTTGGGTGATGATGTTGATGAAAACAATTGCATTCCGCGTGCTATGGTAATGATGCGTATGCATCAGTTGACTCTTGCTGAGGAAATCAAGAAACAGCGTAGGAACAGACCTCTTTCTCAGGCTGAGCAGCGTCAGCAGATGCAACGTTATGTCAAATATCAATCTGCTGCTCATTTCAATGCTCCTTGGACTTGGGCTCGGGTGCGGGCTTTGACTTTTGATGAGCTCAAGAAACTTTATGAAAATATGGTGAGGCGTGCGAGTCAACCTATACCGGAACGATTTGATTACCATCCTCGTGGGGTGACTGCTTCTATGCCTGCTGCTTCTACTGTTTCTCCATCGGTGCCCATTCCTGGTTCAAATGGTAGTTCTTCTGGTTCTGGTGCTGTTTCTGTTGGTCCTTCTACTACACCCTTGGTTGCTCCTATTGGTTCTACTGCTGGTCCTGCTACTACCATCTTTGTTACGACCACCACCACTCATGCTTCCACCACCACATCGGTTACTTCTACCACCACTCATGTTCCTGAAAGCACTTTTGTTGATCCTACCATACCTGCTGCTGCTCCATCTGATGTGCCATCTTCATCACCACAAGTTCCTGCCACACAACCTAATCCTACTTCTGATGCAGCACCTAGTGGTTCTTTGGGTGGACATATTCATGAGTCTACTTCTACTGCTTCTCCTACTGTTGCTGAAGTTCGGGTGAAGGTTGAATCCACTCCTTCGGCTCCCACGCCTCGACGTTCCACTCGCCAGAAACTTACTCGTCGTGTTCGCCGCGGTAAATCAGTTCCTTTTGAGAAGCGTGATCCTGAAAACTTAATTGATGCAGCTTCGGATAGCGGTTCTGACTTACCTTTAGGCAATGGAAGCATTATGGGTTATACAGTTGAGAGGTCTACAACACTTCCTGGTGGCGTCTCCCATCGGATTACTTTGAGTGATGGGAATGTGCGATTGGTCACGAGTTTGCAGGGTGTGTTATCGTGGGCTGACCGGATGGATCTTATGGCGTTGTTTGGGCTTGTTGATTCTAGTATGCCATTTGACCCCATGGCGGTGTCTTCCTGGCCTGGTATTCGTCTTTGGGCTGATCTCAAGCTTATGTTGGATCCTCCTCCATCTGCTACTCCTTTGGGCGTATGGAAGGATCAAATGCAATGGGAGATTGTTCGCTGGAAGCTCTATGCTGGATGTGGAGTACATGTGTTGGAGTTAGGTTCTGGTCATGTGGTGTTTATGTTGACGGATGTTGAGTATCCTTTGACTATTTCTTCCATGGAAGCAATGTTGGCAAGTCATTTGCAGATTTCTACTGCTCCTTCTGGGAATGAGTCGAGTATGGCCACATCTTTGGTCGAGGGTATTCAAGCACGGTTGTTAGCGGATAAGAAGGCAGCTTCTGGTGTGTAAGGTGAATGGGTTGTAAGTTGTTATACTTTGATTTTTGTTCTTATTTTTGATTCTTTTCACTAATATGTATAGTGATTGGTGACTTTTATTCTTTATAGTTAAAAAAAAAAACAAAAACAAACAAATCACACAAACTAATAAAAAAAAAAAAAAAAAAAACAACTTTTTATATAATATCTGCTTATACTTTAACACAGTTTAGCTTTTATACTTGTACATAATATCCCTTGGCTGGTTCAACATGTGGTTCCTGGTTTGAGATTGGTCTGGTACTTGGTTTCACTTGGTGTTGGACGTGGTCCACACAACAAATGGTTCTCAACTTACCATGTGTCATCGACAATAAAAAGTTGATTCACCTTGAGGGTACGGCTCCTGGTGCGATTATCAAATCCGTTGATGGTTGCCAGGTTACCTAAAACTGGATGGTTTTCACTTGCCATAGTCTTGGACTGAAAAGTGGCTAATCCAAGGGGGTACGGCTCTTGGTAAAGATCTTATCAAATCCGTTGATAGCTGTAATAGCTTGCTTAAAGCTATAGGGTGTTCAACTCACCGATGCTTTATTGCTAAGAGTTGGCGAGTCCAGAGGGGTACGGCTTCTGGTAAAGACGAATCAAATCCGTTGACGGCTGTGATGGTTTGCCTAAAATCATCAGGGTACTCCCACTCACCATTGATTCACGTTCTAAGAGTTGGGCTGGGTTCTAGTCTCCCAGGGTGATGCTTATTCCACCAGAATGACTAGCTAGCCCAAGAGTGAGCAGCTACTTGGTAAAGGCTCATCAAATCTGCTCATGTTGCTGAAAAGATTCAACACGATGCTAATTTGTTACAAGCTTTGGAGAAGCTTCTGGTGTTTCATGCGGCTGTTCATCTGATTCTTATCTTATTGATGCTGCTATTTGTTTTGCTGATACAATCCTCGGGTCTTCTTTGCACGTTTTCCAGGAAACTTGAACTCAACAGGTCAAATTCAAGTTTAGGGGAGGATTGTTAGGACCATTGTAATAGTTATATGTAATAGGTAGACTAGGAGGTATGTAGTTCCTCCTGGTCCTGGTCGTAGTAGGAGCAAGTCCTGCTCCTGGTCCTAGTCGAAGTCAAACATTATTATTTACTTAATATTCTGTTAGGATATGCATGAGTTATATTAGGAGAAGATATGCATATCAGTTTCACACGTTTTCTTGTATGCTGTATTAGGGTTTCCTTGTAGTATAAAAGGAACCTTAGGCAGAAGGGTTAGATATATCTTTTACAAAACGTAGTTCTAGTCTTTATCAATATTAGAAATCCTTAGAAAGGATCAAGTCTTTATAGTTATTCTGTTTCTCTTGTTTATATTTATATTCTACATTCATATTGTGTATAGAGTCTCTTTATGATTTGACTTGTGATTACAGAAGTCATTCACCGGTCCTGACAGGCTGCAAGATCTATATCTAATAGACCCAACATGTTCCATCATTACTAACTTGGCTATTAGGTGACCTAGTATTCCTATACATTTCTACATACTTGACACTAGGTTTTCTAACAGTGTTTGAGCCAAGGTCAACAGCCTTACCAGTGTTTGGGTTTGTTACCTTAATAGGGGTTGACTCATTAGGACTTTCACATAACAAGCCTCCCTTAACAAATAAGGTAGGGTTGGCTTTCTTCCATTCATTCAAGCCAGTCAACTTCTGTTGATATTCTTCAATTGGGGTAATGACTCTTGGTGGAGGAATGAATACCTCCTCTTGGAGTTCTGGTAAACCAGTCCAAGATAGGTCCTTTTGTTGGACACCATAGAAGTCACCAGCTGGTGGTGGAACCACAGAGTAGTCTTTCATCCCAATCCCAGTCATGTCCTTAGGATCCCTTTGTTTATTAACACACTCTCCTAGGGTTTGTGTGGCCTTATCAAATCTCTGAATTTTAAGGCCAACATTATCTTTATTTTTAATGGCCTCATCTAACTTATCCTGTAACTCACCATTAACCCTTTCCATGATGCTTCTAACATCATTACTAGCATTTAAATCATGTTTTAAGATATTTATTTTGTCTTTTAAGTCAAATTCCATTTTCTTGTACTCAGAAACTGTCTTCTCAGTTTGAGTGAGAGCTATTTGGTAATTAGACAGTTTGCATCTTTCAGTACTCACATCATCTAATAATCTTAACAGCTCTTTGTTAAGTTTCTCAGTATTTAACCTACAACCCTTACTACAAAAAGCATCATCGTATACCTCATTCTCTGATGAAGAGGAGGAGTGTGCCATGAGAGCATATTGGACATGCTCTTCTTCTTCTATCTCAGCAACCAAAGTCTTATCCTTTTCCACATCTTTATCCAAATAGCTCCAATCCCATCCCATACCATCAATTTCTTGAACTACAACCATAGCCTTAGGATCCTGAGCCTTAACAATTTGGCTTGAGGGTTTGCCAGCATCAGATCTTCTAGGAGATCTGCATTCCCTCATGAAGTGCCCCATACGATGACAATTGTAGCATTCAACTTTGGATTTATCAAATCTAGCAGTGTCCTTTGCATTGAAGGTCATCTTCTTCTTAAACCTTCTATTCCACCTGTTTGCTCTTATACTAGCAAGAGCCATATTCCACTTAATATTCATCTCTTCCAAGTGCTCATCAATTATTTGCTCAAGGTCCTCATATGTAATCACTGAACCACTGGGCAAAGAAGCAATATAAGCACATATAGTATCCAGATCCAAACCAGCAGGTTTAACTCTTGGTGAGTCACTTTTGTATGTGTCAGCGTCTGAATATGAGGCGTTGTCAGGACATGTTCCAGCGTTGACACATGTTGAACCAGTAACTGGATACATGTAAGAGTCCTTCTGATTGAATTGACCTTCACTATGAGAGAAGAAGGCCATGTTACTGTTGGTAGACTTGGTTCCATGCTTCAAAAGAGTTTCATTCTCCAACAGCCTTAGTTTGTTGTAGATATCATCAAAAGTAGAACTTTTGTGAGTGTTATTGGCAAGTATAGATCTTGCCTCAATCTTCCATGCTTCACCAAGGCTTTTAAGAAAAGTGGCAATGGTATCAACGTCACCAACTTGTGTCCCCATGAAGGACAACTTGCTTGTAATATCAAGCAGTATGCTTCTAACACTGCTAAGCTTCTCATTAGGTTGAGCCTTGAAAACAGCATACTCATGCATGAGTTGCTTCTTCTTCTCTTCCTTAGTATCTTCATTGCCACCATATGCAACTTCAAGGGCTGCCCAAAGGTCTTTTGCAGATTCATAACCTCTGTACTTATGCTGGTTCTCTTGTCCCAAAGAGAGTTTCAGAATGTTTAGGGTTTTCATGTTAACTCTTTTCTTTGCTATGTCTTCAGCAGACACAGCTCTACCATCACCAGGTTTTTATTGCTTTTCTGCTTTTGAACATCCAGCAACAGCAGTTCTTGTAGCAATGGCAGTAGCAACTCTTTTAGCTTTATTGAATGTGTTTCCATATTCAATTATTTCCCAGAGAGTATAGTCATAGATTCCCAGATATTGTTCAAAGTTGAATTTCCACAATTCAAAGTTGGCTGCATGAAGCATGGGAATCTTGATGTTTGGTAAAGGTGAGGAGGAGGAGGTTACTTCTGGATTTGACATGATGTTTTTAGGGTTTTGTGAAAATTAGGGTTTTGGTGATTTTAGGGTTCTTGTGTTCTTTAAGATCAAAAGTTCCTCAACAAGCTCTGATACCACTTGTTGATCCCAAACTTAGATCGATTTAGCTTTATGTATACGAGATGAGATCAAGTTATACAGGTAGAGAAACCTTTGTATATGTATATGACAATCTAAGTGTTATGCGGAATTAACACTTAAACAAGAACACAAAGATGTAAACAAACTTTCACTTTGATTAATGATAACAAACTTGCTTACAATGAAAGTGTTTAACGTATGAAAACATATATTGAACAATAACCTAAAGGTCTTCTTGTATAGACATAAGAAGCCTTGTACAATAATCTACGTATCAACTATTCTAGGTAAAGATAAATATAGAAAATACATTGTTGTTCCTATCTTTACTAGAAGTAATCTAGAACATAATAAACGCGTAGATCATATCCTTCCATCAGTGCTTGTCTTCAATGTGTCAACGCTTGACTTCTTCTTGTCAACGCTTGATCTGTCAGCGTTTGTTTTCTACTCAGCGTTTGTTTTTGTCAGCGTTTGTTTTCTTCCTATCAACGCTTGTTTTACTCTTGTCAGCGCTCAAGTAGACTGGCTATAATTTATTCCCAACATAGGATATATATATCTTATGTCCAATATTGGCATCCTCCTTTTCGTCAATAAAACGTAGTCATATATAAAGTCATGTCACACGTCGAATTACATAGAAGATGTCGACTCGGATAAATGATTCTTCAAGATCAAAAGTAGTAACGGAAACACGAACATCGCATTTATCAATTACGTTTCGAAAGGAGTTGTCCAAAAATGGCACATCACGATACAATGATAAGAATCGAACTTAAACAAGTTGATATGCGATAGGTTACGACACCATATATACATACTCAAAGTATCAAACGAGTCTCACACCCGTATTTAGATAATACATAATTATCAAGATCGATGATTGGCGGTGATGCCAAATCCGATACAAAACCGTATTATAAAATGTACGACAATCGTTCAAAGACCATTGCTTCGCGTGCAATGCCTTTAAATACTATAGTATATTCATACATATACATATTACCATTCCTACATACACATAGGTTCACATAATGACAATCAATTATAAGGTAATACAAGAATAGCCTTACCGGAGCCATGCGGAGTAGTTGCGTGCTTAAAACCTTTTAAAACATACCAAAAGTTATAGTTTAGAACATTTTCAAAATCGACCTAGTTCTCTATAACTTGTGGCTCTGATTACCAATTTGTAACACCCCCAAATTACCACGCAGCGGAATACCACTTTGGGGCGCTACTAATAGCACATCGCATACAATCATAGACAACGACTTCAAAATAGACGTTAAGTTAATATACAATCTTGTCCAAGAAGTTTCTCATCCCAATATATATATAAAATCAGAGTAGCGTTGGTCCCAAAAACCGTTACCAATCACAATATATTAAATGCTTAAAAGCAGTTTATTCATTTCATAGGATGGAAAAGTAAACAAAGATTTAGACAAGTAAGCACCAACTTCCTCCTCACATGCTCCGCTTCTATCCATCTTGTTTACCTGAAATACATGTGTAAAATCATCAACACAAAGGTTGAGCAAGTCTATAGGTTTTACAAATCATTTGAACACAAGTAAAGATTATAAGTTTGTAGCATACTTGAAGGCAACAAGCATCAAATAATAATTTGCATCAACAATGATAATTGTATATAGCATAAATTGCATCAAGCTCATGGAACCGAGCCCTTAGACACTCCCTTTAGAGGTCTGATAAGACAGAAGATTTATTAATTGTCGTTACCTCCAGATTATTGGTACATTGCCGTATACCTGACTTCTCAATACAATATGTTCAAATAGTGTGGAGGTCGGGTCTCAGCTTCTGTGACAAGTCCACACAAACTGAACCGGGGAGGCTTCCCCCATAGATCTATTAATTGTACTAGCGGTTAACCCATCATAGGTTAATTAACGGTTCATAATTGAGGCTTTAACAAAGGCAATCACTTATGCAATTTAAAGGCAACCACAGGTCCATTCATAGAGGGACAAGCATACCATAAAAGACTTGTGTTCTAAGTTTATGAAAAACATGTATTCCCCCTCGCGGGTTTAAAAACCATTTACAAAATAGTGTAAAAGCGAGGCTATAGACTTACCTTAGATGGGATACGAAGCTAGTAGTAGTAGTGATCGCCGAAGTGAAGATGTCTCCCAAATATATACACATCAAAAGCCGTCACCTAACAAATAAGGTGCACGCTTAGCCACCTACTTAAGTATTTCAAAACATACTTAATATAATAAAATCATCGACTCAAAATAGTATGTACATAGACATGACCAATCAATGCAAGTGATTCCTTCTAACTCGACGACAAGTACTAGCTTTCCAAGACTAGCACCTTCGATATTGATCCATCTCAAGATTCCAAATCAATACGGTTTAAGTACCCTAAATGGGTCTCCAATCTCAGAATATACACTCTCACACATTACTTATATGTTTTTAGAACTTTGAGAAGCTAATAGATTAGCCTCTCGTCTCAAACTATGACGCGAGGTTAAGTACCTCCCAAAAATACTCAACCGGTACTTACCAAAAGTACACGCTGTTTTACCATACCAAATCAACTCCGTTTTCGACGAAACTTGGTGACAAACTCATTTATAATCTGTAGAAGAATCAGTTTAAATTTCATCAAATGATTCATATTTTAGAACCACCTGCTCAATACATCTTTAGACTTTATAAACCGGACAGTTTTGCACACTTGCATCCTAAAACCATTTTGACCTTGTTAAACATTTCTATTTACAAAATCGCCACTTGACTTTGAAAATAGACTCAAAATGCTAAGTTTAGAACCCAACAACAGCCTATGATCAGTTTTAAAACTCAACTTATAGTCCCCGAGATTCGATCCAAATATTGACAACAATTTCGTATTGTGTCAATACTCGTCTCCCGGTACACGAATATTCAAACTACCATAACTTTTGACTCGTTAGGAGTTAAAATCTCTATCTTATATCGAAACGAGCGTCTCGACGACTACTACAACAATATCTAATAATATCACTCTTTATCCAACATTTACTGTATGAAAAAAGGCCTTAAACCTACTGATGTAAAATGACTCTTTAAAAATCTTACCAACAACCATTTTGACCCATTTTTATCAACATCAACACTTCAAATATGCTATACCCATCATTTACAACATCTCCATTCATCCCTAAATCACTTGCATGATCGATCCTTTCAAAACCCATATCAAAAATATAACATGCAACACTTTTAAAATCAATTATAATAATAATAACACACTACTACAACAATAAAATGGTTCAAACACCATTGTTCTTGAGTAAAAATCTTTGAAAAGTAAAAGTGAAAGCATGTAAGTAAAAATCATACCAATAGAATCACCATTGAATTTCAAACATGGGTCTTTCTTTAGATTAGCTTGAATCAAGCTAGAAATCAAGGATCAAAGGGGTGTTTGTTGTGCTTGGTGTCACGGCAAGAAAAAGATAAAAAGAGAGAGAGAAGAGTTTTGTGAAATGCATGTGTTGTGTGTGTAAAATGAGGAATAAAATTCCTTTTATATGGTGGGTGGGTAGAAATTACAATTGGTGCATTCTTTTGGACCAAAGTGTAAATATTAGTTAAAAAGCGGGAAATGACTTCCAGTCAATTTTATAAATGTTTACGAGAGTCGGGTTTTGTCCCGGGTTCATAAAAATATAAATTTCATTTTTTAAATCGATCGTATTAATAATTAAACGCACACAAAACGAAATAATAATGTTCGACTCGACTTAATACGTAATGAAATAAAAAATTTCAAAAATATCAAATATCGAAATAATCGAACTAAAATATAATATTTGGGAATCCATTGGCAACGCGATCACTATTAGTACTTTTCAATCTTCACAATAACTAATTATAGTCACACATTATCGGTTTCAACTAAAACCGTCAAATATAATAATACTTGTTATTACTTAGAAATTAAAAATATGTTACATAGTTAGGATATAGTAATGACGTCAAGTTCGGGTTATTACAAGTTGTTGTGAGGAACAAGGCAAGACTTGTTGTTCAAGGCTATAGACAGGAAGAAGGGATAGACTATGATGAGGTTTTTGCACCAGTGGCAAGGATAGAAGCCATTAGGTTATTTTTTGCCTTTGCATCATATATGCGATTTATAGTCTATCAAATGGATGTGAAAAGTGCCTTTCTATATGGTACTATTTCAGAGGAGGTATATGTCTCACAATGATGTAGTGGTTTTACTACTCTTTAGGAAAAGAGAGCAAAAGTGGCAAGTATCGAGTACGACGATTTAGGAAAACAGTGTACAAATGACCCAAAGTGGGGATCGTTCTCAAGGTGGCTTAGTGTGTGTGTAATGAAATGATTATCTTTGTGATTATATTTGTGAGAAAGAAAAATAGAAAAGGGATGAGAAGAGATTGACGGTTACGATGTCGAATTAAACTAAGACGAAAAAGGTGTACACGTAAAACCGTAAAAAGCACTAAAATTAAACTTTTACCCTAAAAATTCCCAAAAATGACTAAAAATCCACAAAAATATTCTAAGAGTTTACAAAAAATCCAAACTTACCAAGACCTTTTAATTAATTAAATAATGACTTTTTAATGCTAATTAAAGCCATAAAAATCAATATTAACTATTAAAAAGTCCAAAACAAGATTTTAAAGTTTGTAAACCTCAAAAATACCCTAATTAAGCTAAAAAGTATTTTTCAAAATTTTAAAACCACTAAAACTATTTTTAAACAATTAAAAACTATTAAAATCAATTAAAACTTAAATTAATTCTAGAAAATAATTAAAAGACTCTAAAAATAATTGGAAAGTTGCAAAATTCCTAATTAAGTGTCTACAATCTAGGAAAAATATAAAAACTTAGAAAATCACACTTTTAATTTTTAACAATAAAATAATATTAAAATATTATTAAAAATCCAAAAATCATAAAAAATCCTAAAAACTTGCAAACTAGCTTAATTTAACCTAAATAATACAAAAATGAAAGTGAAATTACCTAAATACCCTTAATGGGCCTAGAAAATGGGCTAAACCCAAAACATATCAGTTAATGGGCTAAATTGGGCCCAAAATGAAAAAGTGTCCAAAATAAGCCCAAAAAGCACTACTTGACTCAAAATTTGATTTTAAACAACTTTTCCAAAGGCCCAAAAGCTGAAAGTGTGAAATAAGCTAGCTTATACCAAACAGCTTATTCTTAATGGGCTTTTTGGCCCATTAAGCTATAAGCCAATGCCATAAGCTCAAATTAGACACACAAGCTTCTTTTGTCCTAAATAAGACTTCTGTAAAAAGAAATTTGAAATAAGCCCAAAGAATAAGCCTGAAAATGCAATAAGCAATCTACAGAAAACGACAAAATAAACGTTTTTGAGTTCTAGGCCACCTCAAAAGCTGATTCAAGTTTCTAAAGCTTTTAAATGACTTAATTAAGCAAAATCAACAAAGAGTTTTCAAATAAGTTGACTCAATAAGCTGTAAAAAGCAAATAAGCACTTATGTAAAAGTCAAATAAGTTTGTTTTCTAGCAAAAAGTCAAAGTCAAAGTCCAATAAGCTCCAGTCTAATCAAATGGGTCAAATAATGAAGATTTATCACAAAAAGTAAGTTGTTGCAGGTCTGGATAAGCTAAAATAGCTTACTGATAAGCTGATGACAAAATAACACTAGCAGGGGCTAGTTTTGGGTGTTGAGCAGTGGAAACTTTTTCCACTGCTTGACTTGTTTGACTTTTTGTCTTTAGTGAACTTTTTTGAGATTCAGATTACATAAAGGCACCCAAATGATCTTTGGATCATAAGGAGTCAATAACAATCAGTAAATCACAAACACAATCACCCAATTGATACAGTTTAATTAATAAAGCACCAGATCAAGCACAGACATGAACAAATAAGCAGAACAGGTTCAATAAGCACTTAGAGCAATATTCAGCCAGCCAAACTCAACCAAATGCCTACACAAGCTATAATAAACTCAAATGAACAAGTCTAAACAGGTTTAATGCAATGATTCAAAGAATTAAGCAAGATTCAAGCACCTTAAGTTACTGATGAACACAAGAACATGTAGTTTTACACTTTGCTGATGTATTTGACCAATAAGCTAGATTCAAACCTCAAGATCTATCAAATAAGTTATAATAATGATGTTTTAACAACTTTTTACCCTAAGCATGCACAAATACTAGATTTCACCAAAATCTTAGGTAAAAAACAGTTAAATCCAACAAGTTATAGCAGATTGTATGATTTGAAGTTTCAAACCCAAAAACTTGCAGCAAAACACTCTCAACCAAGCATATATCAGATATAGAGCACAAACACAAACTTTCCACAACACAATAACAAGATTCAAGCTTAAACATGTAGTCCCAAACACCCCTTTATCTTTTCAAATCAAATTTTAAACAAGAAAAAGTGTGAATCAGTTTACCCAATGATCAATCTAGCATATAAACAACATTATCATGCAAGACTAAGCAGATTTAAGGCAAGAAAACAACAAGAATAACAGTAGAGCACAAATCCACAAAAATCCAATTTTTATCAGATTTTCAAGATTTCAAGACTAACCTCATGGATGTACATCCACACCCACGAATTTATGAGCTTATGTGCTAGCTAGAACAAGCACAAGCTTCCAATAACAACCCTGCTAAGATTCAACAAGGTTAGAGGCACAAAATCAAAACAAAAAGGTGACTTTTTGGAAAATAAACTTGATTGATGCAACCTTGTTATCCCACACTTGATTATCCCCAAGTTATAAGCCTCACCACACCTTAATATCACAATTAGGATTCTATGATCAGCCCTATAACACAAGAATTCCAAGGCTGAAACAAGAACTTAGCAAAATATCAAATTTTGATCCAATGTGTAATTTCTTACGCAAGGTTTAGAAAACGTTTTAAGGTCCAATTACAGTTAACAAATATCATAAACAAGCTTAAAATAAGATGGCACTTGGTCTTTCTTCAACAAAACTCAACACACTTTCATTAATTGAAAAGAGGATTTACATGTAGTTGAACTAGGAAAAACCAAAAGCATCTTAAAATGTAAAGACCTAATGCCTTTATATAGGCTACAATGAGACTAAGGAAGCTGAGAAATAACATAAACCCTAGTTGTGAAGTCACCAATTTGCCCTTTGAAAATTTGAATATCTTGGAATCATGTGACGGATTCTTGGCTGTTTGCATGAGTTGGCATGTGAAAATGTGATCAAAGGGTTTGTATGAAGCTTAGAAAGTAAGCCACAATGTGGGACGTTGGATGGCTGTCTTCATTTTGGCAGTATGCATGCGCTTGTAGCAGGGGAGGTCCCATGTAGCATGTGGGTTGGTGGGGTGTCATGTTTAAGGTTTGGGATGTGTTTATGGGATGGTTAATCATCATTGTGGAGCAGATTAACTTCTAATTCATAACAAGTAAAAATTCCCCAATTTGGATTATGAACTTCAAGAACAGGTGTTTGATCTTTGTTGTGGGTTAAAAACGTGTTTAGCGCCCATTTTTAATATTAATTAACTTGTTTAAAAAGTTAGTTAATAACTAAACAGGTGAGTGGTATCTGATGTGGAGGGGTGGAGTGTTGTGATTGGTGGAAGTGGTGAGTGGGGTGAGGTGGCAGCATGTGGTTGGTTAAGGTAAGAATCATGTTTGGCTAGTATTAGTCCTTCACTTCCTTCCCTTTTGTCATTTCAGTTATAAACTCTATCAACGCCCATTTCCTTCTTTATCAACTTTTCATTTTTCTCACTTTTGCCCCAAAACATTTTGCAAAGTGAATTCAGGGGTAATTCATGCCATTTTGTGATTCTTGAGGGACTGATTTGGATTATTGTTGATGGATTATGGTCTTTATTTGTATGATTGGCATTTTGGAGGACTGAAATTGCCAAGTCTTGTTTGATGAGGGACCATTCTTGCCAAATGTTGAAAGTCAAGGGTCCTTTTTGTAATTTTCAGATTTTCAAAGGACCAATCTTGTAATTTCTTGTACATTAAAGGACTTCAAGATATAATTGACTTTGTGGAGGATAATGGTTGACAATTTAGCTTTGTTGAGGGGCTAAACTTGTCAATTCTTCAAATTGGAGGGCCCTTTTTGCAATATTGACAAACTTTAGTGACCAAACTTGTAATTATGAAGATACAAGGGTATAAAGTGTATATTCTTCCATATTGGAGGACCCTTCTTCATAAGTCTTCAAATATTTAAGGGTTTTTCTTGGGAAAGTCTTCATTAGGGCTTGGTTCATTGTGCGGCTTCGTTTCCCGTGTTCGTTTTTGCATGATTCTTGTGATCTTTTGTCATTTTCTCAATATCCGTACCTAAAATACACAAGCAACAAACACAAGCATATATATGGGTATTTTGATGATATTTAATGCATTTTAAGCCCTTTTTGGATGATGAGACTATGTATAAAAGCAGTCTCATCACTCCCCCATACTAAACCATTGTCGTGCCCTCACGCAATACTAGAATAAAGTATCGTAGCACCTCCAAAATTCATTTTATTCACTTTATTGAACAATAAACTAGCTACACTACTACTATGGCTACTACTACTTGCGTTTTTAGACATAATGTATGATTTTCATCGCAAAATGGGACGTTTAGGTTCATAGAATAAGAACACGTGAATGCTTCTAATAAGATAGATTTTACTAAGTTGAAAGTTCGTTTCTCGGTATCTTCTCGAATTGATCTCTGGTTAATTGTGCGACTCAGTTGTTCTTGGTGAAAACAATATTTTTTGGTTTTGGTAAAATAAATGTGCAAGACTTAAAAATAGATGACGGGTAATTAAGACTACAACTAAGTGAAACGTAAACGGTGCAATATTTAAAACTTTAAAAGTAAATGACGAGAATTGAAATGACATAAAATTAAAACTTAGCAAAAAGTAAATTGACAATTAAATAAAAATACAAAACGAAATTAAAATGGACTAAAAGAAAAACGAGAAAAATTGATACTTTAACTAAAACAAAAATCAAAACAAATCAAAAACACCCAATCGGAATAAACCCGATCGGAATCCTATCGGAATCCGATCGGAATGTACCACCGTCGGAGAGTAATGATCGGAATGAGCAAATGGGCATGATCGGAATATATTCCGATCGATTGATCGGAATGTAGACACCACCCGTCGGAATATCATGAAAGTTAGCCAAATCGGAATAAACAAAAAGACCCAATCGGAATATAGAGAAAAAACTTGTAATCGGAATACACTAAAAAACATCCAGATCGGAATAAGCAAAACAACACCACAATCGGAATAACATGAAACCCTTTTCCGATCTATAGATCGGAATCAGGGAGCTGTTGATCGGAAAGAGCTGATCGGAAAAGGGTTTATCCCTTTTCCGATTTAAGTGGGATTCAAGATTAAAGCAAGGGTGATAAGATATTGGAATAAGCTAAAACCAAAACTAGAAAGAATCTAAATCGAAATGGACTTAATAAGCACCAACAACAACTTATCCAAACTTTAAATAAGCAAACTTTTTAAATCAAACTTTTAAAAAGACAAATACTTTAAAGAAAACATTAAATCAAATAAGCATTAAGATGAAAATAAGATCAAAGATGAACATGAATCAAAGAATAGCAAAATAAGAAAGGTAGAAGAAGATGATTAAAAATAAGAACTTGATTAAAAGAAAAGATTCCAAAATTAAAAGACTTACTTGAATTGAAGAAATTAAAAGTGCTTAACAAGAAATTAAAATGCAAGAAAGTAATTAACAATAAATGAAAATGGTGGAAGAGTGGTTTGTCAAGCCACCAACAACATGAAAATGAAGCTAGCCTAATCTATATATAGGGGTGATTAGGGAGGAGCTTAGGAAGCTTCCTCCCACTTTCCTCTTTTCCTTAATTGCACACTTAAGTCCTTTTCTTCCTAATATTTTGTTAATCTTGGACTTAATGACTTTGTCTCGTGATTTCTTTGAACTCGTCTTGTAATTCTTCGATAAATTAGACTTGAGTTCTTTGGCTTTTGGTGAACTTTCGTCTTTAAACTTTTTCTTCGATAAATCTTCAGAATTGGTCTTGGACTTCCGTTCTTTTTCCACTCTTGATCTTTCGACTTCATCTTTCGTCTTTTTCTTCGATAAAAGCCCGTGAATGCCGTGTTTTCTCCACTTTTCACTTTTTCGTCCTAAATCACAACAAAAACACAAACCACGCATAATTCCGACATAAATGACATAAAATACACGTTTTGGCTCGGTTATTATTGTAATTAAGTGGTAAAAAGGATGGGTGTTTTCACACCTATCAAATCCCCTACACTTAACCATTGCAGTGTCCTCATGCAATGCATTAGTTACAAAGCATGTTTTCATTTTTCATCAAAATCAAGCCACCTTGGCCTTTATTAAAGAGATAGAAAACTATAAACATTCAAAGTAAAGAAATCAAAAGCATACCTTGGTTTTTGGAAATGTCATGAATGATCATCATCCTCAAGTTTTCACTTTCTCCAAACCAAGCTTAAAAACGAGATCATTGTTATTATAAGTTAGTAAACTAACACGAACTCATGTGGGCCAATTATTCACTTAGACTCCCTTATTCCTAGGGTTATCTCTTATATTTTATTGTTGTCTTGAATGATCAAGAGGATGCATTTTTGACTTATTTCGATAGTTATTTAGTCCGAAAATAAAGTGAACGATTTAATCAATAGTTAGCTAAATGACAAAATCTTTTAAAACTGCTTCTCGGGACCTCATAAAGTTCATATCTTGGCATAACTCGCTTCGCGATTTGAGACCTTTCTCGGACCGATATTTGGCAGCGACTTCATACTTCAAATCTTGAGAGACGTTCATGAAATAATGGCCTTCTCTTCATAATAGGAATCTCTTCACTTGAAGTTTTGAGAGATTCTTCATCTTTGGACCACGACTTCTTCATTTTTCTCCAATCTTTATTTTGGACTTTGATATACAACGATCCGCCTCCTTTTAGGACTTGGATCTATTTATCCTCATACCTTGTTAGGGCCTTTTTGGATAGACTTCTCCATGATCTTTTGGGGAGTTTTTGCTTTTCGTCGTGTGTCTCGATCCTTCATATTGATTTTCGATAAATGATTCTTCACATCACTTTTGGATCTATAGCAACAAAATGTAGCCCTCATGCCTTGTTAGGGCCTTTTCGGACTCGCCAATCATCGCATCCCGCTTCAATAAGTTATGCCTTGGCTATGAACTCTAATCCATACCGAGCAACTTTTAAACGATCTTGGGCTAGAAGCTAAGTAACCTTTTAAATCGTACAACCTTATTTATTGCAGATAAATTTATTAACAAGCGAAGGGAGAATAGGCTTATAATTAACTCACATAAATTCACGAAAGAATACCGAACTTATAATTGGATCTATCATCTCTCGTTCTCCACAGTTTAAAATCTCAAGTAATGAGACTCGTGGATACTTAGCCTATTAAATCAAAGTTTTGGGTTTTCGAGTCGCCTATAGGATCTTGCAAATTCTTAGACTTTTTTTTTCAAGTTTAGAAATCGCATTTTAAAGTTCCCTTGATAAACAACTCTCTAGGGTCAATTATAGGAACTTGCGAAAAGTTCTTGTTCTTAACCCGTGAGAGTTAAGACTTTCGCGTTTTATAGCTCCCTATATAAAAGCCTAGCAAAACTTGACTTAAACACGTTAAGGATACTAGCTAGTGTAAACTTAGATAAGTAAACTCGGGTTGAGTCAAAAGATTCACAACGTTTGAAAATTAAAACCACTTATTTAAAATTTATTCTAGTAAGGAAGGAAAATAACTACACAAAGGTAAAAAACAACTATACAACTAGGCCAAAATAGATTAAAATTTTTGAAAAATGTCGAAAAATCAAATTTTCTGGTTAAAATGAGGACAGATACAAGAAAAAGGCCACTTAACTTCGATAGAAGTCCCCCTACACTTAACATAAACATTGTCCTCAATGTTTAAGCATGTGGGAGTAAACTCCCCTACACTTGGGACATTCTGCACTTTGTTTAAATCTTGCTAAGGAAAGGACAACTAAAGAGATTCCTATTTTAATATTGGAAAATATAAAATAGTGAATCAAAAGAGTTTAGGATAGAACCGGGAAGAAGGGAACACGGAATCACGGTTCGTCAAAAGTCATCAAGAGTGTGTCTGTGAAGCTCTAATCCCTGCACATGATAAGAAAGAAAACAAGAAACACCAACGGGGCTCCCCCTACACTTATGGTGAAAATAGATAGATAATTGGGTTGCCTCCCAAAAAGCGCTTGTTTATATTAACCGAGTCACGAGCCTGACTCGTCCCCGAATTAAATAGTCCATGGGGAAGCCTCGAATGTGATACCGGGATCAAAGACCTTGTCCTCGTTCCCGGTTGACATCAACAAAGGAGAGGCGGGGGGATAAGTCTTGAATGGGAGAAAGACCCTTTCGACATACGAAAAGTATGTGAAATCAAGATCCACGGGAGGTGGGTTGGGTATAGTAAGCACATTGTCCTCCCCCAAAGACAATGGATGCTGAGCAATTGGCAAAGCCGTAATATTATCAATTATATCATAATCAATGTCACCTCCCGGGTCAAAGCACTCATCCTCCGTGATAGTGGCTAAAGGGGAGGATGAAAGGTGCTCGGGAGGGGGACTTGGGACAATATCTTCCTGCAGCAAATTATCAAAAATAATGTCCCCCTCCGTGTCAGAATCATCAATACCTGGAGGGATGGAGTGGATATCGATTTCTTCCAGCAATGGGTCATTATCTTCAACGGGAGGAATAGATGGAGGTAAAGACTTGGAAAGAGAAGGAGAAGTCAGCTCTTCGATTTGAGCAATAAGAAGATGAACTTTCCGTAATCTATCGCGAAGAAGCACGTCTTCCACCTTATCCACAATATCATGTTCATCGGTGAACTTCTCGTAAACCGGAGAGAATAAATCGTCATCGTCTGCATCTCCCGGTGGAGATTGAGAAATTTCAAAAGTGAAAGTCTCATAGCAGAGAGAAGAATCGTCATCACTAGGATCGGCCTCTTCCGTAAGTGCAACGTCGTCCTCAGGCTCCATAGCAGGTAAGTCACAAACCTCATCATCCAATACCTTGTCGAGACCAATATCACTAAGCTCATTCAACGAATCTAGATCCTTAGATGCAGTAGGAACATCGACAGTAGGAGCAACAACTTCAGAAGATTGGTTGAAGGTGTAGACATCATCATCGTCGTCATCATCATAATAGATGGGACGAGTCCAGTTAGGAGTGACGTAGTCGGCTAACTCTTCCTTGATAACCTCCACATCTTTAAGAAGCTCATGCAGCAAATTTTGTTGTTCATCGCCCCGAGTATGTTCAATTTCACCAATTCTATCCCACGCTGTTAAACATTTTGGTGTAGAAAAGAAGGGAAAACGACTAAATTGGCTCAAAAAGGTGTCGGTGGTTTTCAAGGTTTCGTCCACATCAAGCAAAGGTTGCTTTTCCGGATGCAAGTCAGCTCGAAGTTGAGCTATACTTTCTAGAATGCCATTCAAAGAAGTGAGTTGTTGATCAAGACTAATTTGCTGAGAGGATTGATGATTGAGGGTGTGATGTGGGGGCTCAAAATTATAGACACTAGGATGATAGCACGGTACTTTCTGAAAGATTTACGACGGATCACAAAAAGAAGCATCGTGAGGGCCCCCACAAATATAGCACCATGGGTATGGAGAGAAACTGGGTGCCTCTTGTGGATAGCTATTATCATTTTCATAATTGTACCCCGGTTCTTGCCCGTGTCCATACGGGTATTGAACCGGGCACGAAACATGCCAATGAGAATCGCTTCCAAAATAGATGCACGGGGGAACAGGATGAGGTGGGTTCAAAAAGGACGAATTAGTCGAGTTGCACAAAGGACAAAATCCGAATAGGAATTGTGTATTGTCGATATCGTTTCCGCATCGCTCACATGTACACCATTGACAAGAGTCGTTCCCAGATAATTGCTTCCCACACCGGACGCAATGGACATAAAAATCCATAAAGAAAGATAGATAAGCAAGAAGAATATTTTTGGTGCAAAACTTTGAAAAAGAAATGCTTTTAAAGATTTTTCAAATGTTTTTGGATTTTTGAAAATTTTTGGACACGAAAAATAACGTTCACAAGTGAACGGGTCCCAAAAGGCAACGCGTCTCTCACAGAAAACCGTTAATCTTTACGAAAAGAGCCGGCAGCGGCGCTATTTAAATGTATTAGATTTTCATATGCCCTAATTACGTACTTATCCTCCCAATTTCCTAAGTTGTATCTCTTATATTTTATTTTGTCTTGAATGTTTCACGAGGATACATTGTTTGACTTATGTGATAATAGAGATTTAGGTCTAAAAATAGAGTCCTAACGGTGTAACCAAGACCATCAAATCAATAACCCCTCCTAATAGACAACGATGTCAAAAAATTAAGTCAACAAGAAGAATCGATAAACACGGTTTTATAACGGTTTTGAACATGAGACTTATTACCAAGACTTTTATACGCCCCCTAACGGAAGGGCCTTATTATCTTTGGTTTACCTCCATCTTTTATTCAACTTCGCCATGAAGCTTTTATTATGACTTCAGTCTTGCCTTGCCTTTTATTATTCACCTCATCGGTAGTTTTATTAGCCAAAGACGTATATCCTCACGCTAAGGCGAATTTTGGATCTTTAAAGCTTCGAAGATTAAGGCTTGATTCACTTTCAATTTTGCATAGATTTTTCGGCCTTGTGGTGCTTCAAATTGTTTGCTTGATTTAGGTGAGCACTTGAAATCTTATTATTGGGTGAAGCTTTTGATTATTTGGGTGCCAATACTTCAAAACCGTGACGCTGGCGATACCTTAATGTCTTCCCAATTTAATTACACGGAAGCTACTAGAAATGACTAGAAACCCAACAATCCCAACTAAACCGCTAAGTCAATATTTATTAAGCAAAAAATATTTACATGCGAAGGGAGAATAAGCAAACAACGAGAACACATGAGTTTTTGAAAGAATACGAGTACTCTATGTTTAGCATAGTAACTTATAATTAACCCTATCATTTCTCGTCCTCATTTAAGAGACTTAGCCTAATGTGAAGTTAAGGAATCAAAGGTAAGTGCTCAACACGCACGGTCGAGTCAAAAATTACTCTTATTCTCGCCATCAGAAAACCTATATTCGTGTCTTCAAACACTTATAAAACATGAGAAAAAATTTAAAATTTGGCCATTTTTAGCCTTATTTTGCAACAAAACGATAAACAAAAAGATAAAATTTGGAAAGCGTGAAGGTTTAGCAAGGCAAGTATCTATTCACCCCCCATACTAAAGTTAAACATTGTCCTCAATGTTTCGAGTCTAGGGGTGCAAACACCCCTATACTAAAGACGTAGTCGAATGCCTAATCTAGTATGGAAATGGTGTAACCATTAAATTTAAAGCCGTTTATGAAGTGTGCTAAAAACCTATGGTTAGAACATCAAAGGATATATCATGGATATTGAGAAAGTCTTCAATGCAAACGATTGAGTGCTCCCATAAAACGAACACGAGAGGCTCCA
This sequence comes from Glebionis coronaria, assembly GCA_025667525.1. Classification (NCBI taxonomy): domain Eukaryota; kingdom Viridiplantae; phylum Streptophyta; class Magnoliopsida; order Asterales; family Asteraceae; genus Glebionis; species Glebionis coronaria. The sequence goes on along the minus strand of CM046874.1, from coordinate 471,292,609 downwards.
ATCGTGAAGATCATGATCATTTAAAGTCCACAATTCACAAACAACCACGGAACAAAGGTTGGAAGGGCACAAATCCCCACACGTTACTACATTAGAAAGCGATAATATATACATAGGATAAGTATGGGACTCCCCTACGAGGCACCTCGTTTTTGATTACCGAGTCATGAGCTCGACTCGATCCCCTCAATACTAATTATCATTGGGGAAGGTGACTTGGTCGAGGTAGTTCAAGGATGGAACTACCCCGCCAAAGTAGTGCTTCAACCTATGTCCATTCACCTTGAAATTGGGGCCATCATTTTGATCTAGCTCGATGGTCCCATACAGAAAAAGTTGAGTCACGGTGAATGCACCGGACCAACGGGATTTCAACTTACCGGAAAAGATTTTCAAGCGAGAATTAAAAAGCAAAACTTGATCCCCAATGTTAAAAACCCGGTTTTTAATTTTAGAATCATGCAACTTTTTAGTTTTTTTCTTTGTAAATCAATGAATTTTCATAAGCAATGTCCCTCAATTCATCCAATTCATTTAATTTCATTTTCTGGTGTTTTCCCGCGGTCTCCATATCATCATTACAATGCTTTAGGGCCCAATAAGCCTTGTGTTCCAATTTGATTGGCAAATGACAATTTTTCCCATACACAAGCTTATAGGGAGTGCACCCAATGGGCGTCTTATGAGCGGTCCTAAAGGCCCATAAAGCATCGTCCAACTTATCCGAACAAGATTGTCGGTTTTCCCCAACGGACCTCTCCAAGATCTTCTTCAACGCTCGGTTTGAAACCTCGACTTGCCCACACGTTTGTGGGTGATAAGCCGTAGAAAGCCGATGTGTAACCCCATATTTCCTTAGGACCCTTTCGAATTGGTCGTTACAAAAATGGGTTCCACGATCGCTAATGATCGTACGAGGGGTTCCAAACCGAGAAAACAAGCTTTTCAAAAACTTGACTACCACACGATCATCATTGGTGGGAAAAGCCTTAGCTTCCACCCACTTAGATAGGTAGTCAACCGCAACGAGGATGTACTTATTACCACGAGATGATGGGAACGGCCCCATAAAGTCTATACCCCAAACATCAAAGATCTCACACACTTGGATGATATTTTGTGGCATTTCATCTTTTTGTGAGGCTTTTCCTTGTCGTTGGCATGAGTCACACGACTTCACAAGATCTTATGCATCTCGGTAAATAGTAGGCCAAAAGAAGCCGGCATCAAACACCTTCTTAGCCGTGAGATTAGCACCATGGTGACCACCCATGGGTCCCTCATGGCAAGCTCTAAGGATGTTAGAAGCTTCGGTGCCAAATACACAACGTCGGATGATTTGATCCGCATAAGTTCGAAACAAGTAAGGGTCGTTCCAAAAGTAGAACTTGACGTCACGAACGAATTTTCGTTTTTCTTGAGTCGTCATACCCTTGATGATGAAGTTACCCGCATGGTAATTTGCAAAATCCGCAAACCATGGGGTGGAAGAATCAAGCTTGGAATTCACTACACCAAGTGTCTCGAGGGGAAATGTTTCGGTGATTTCCTTGGGCTCGTAAACACTTTGGTGAGGATCTTCCAAACGAGAAAGGTGATCAGCCGCAAGATTCTCGGCTCCTTTTTTGTTAACGATTTTGTGATCAAATTCTTGAAGGAGGAGAATCCAACAAAGTAATCTCGGCTTAACATCTTGTTTAGCCATGAGATACTTGATAGCCGAATGATCCGTATACACTATGCATTTTGTCAAGACGAGATAAGGTCGAAATTTCTCAAATGCATACACCAAGGCAAGGAAATCCTTCTACGTTGTAGTGTATTTAAGTTGAGCCTCGGCCATCGTCTTGCTAGCATAGTGAATAGGCAAGAAGTGCTTTTCATGACGTTGCCCCAATACGGCCCCTATAGCGTAATCACTAGCATCACACATGAGCTCAAAGGGGAGGTTCCAATTGGGAGCAACAAGAATGGGAGCTTCGGTAAGTTTCCTCTTAATGATTCAAAGGCTCGTATACAATCTTCGTCAAAGACAAAACGTGCATCTTTTTCAAGAAGATGTGTAATGGGTCGAGAGATCTTTGAAAAATCCTTGATGAATCGAAGATAAAAGCCCGCGTGGCCTAGGAAACTCCTAACCCCCTTAACGGTTTTGGGATGAGGTAATTTGGCGATGACGTCTAACTTAGCTTGATCTACCTCAATCTCCGCTTTCGAGACCTTGTGCCCTAAGACGATTCCACTCCTAACCATAATATGACACTTTTCCCAATTGAGCACAAGGTTGGTTTCCTCACAACGTTTCAACATTCTCTCAAGATTCGACAAACACGAAGTGAACGAATTACCAAACACGGAAAAGTCATCCATGAAGACTTCCATCATCTTCTCGATCATGTCATGAAAAATAGCTATCATGCACCTTTGAAAGGTTCCCGGTGCATTGCAAAGTCCGAATGGTATTCTACGATAGGCAAACGTTCCATATGGACACGTAAACGTAGTTTTTTATTGATCACGAGGATCGATGGGGATTTGGAAGTAACCGGAAAAACCATCTAAAAAGCAATAGAAATTGTTTCCCGCAAGACGCTCCAACATTTGGTCCATGAAGGGCAAGGGAAAATGGTCTTTTCGAGTGGCTTCATTCAAATTTCGATAGTCAATGCACACTCTCCATCCGGTCACGAGTATAGTGGTAATTAACTCGTTGGCATCGTTTGGCACAACGGTCATTCCTCCCTTTTTAGGGACACAATGAATAGGACTCACCCAAGGGATATCGGAAATAGGGTCAATCATTCCCGCGTCAAGGAGTTTAAGGACTTCCTTTTTGATGACGTTGTGAATTTTGGGGTTCAACCTCCTTTGATATTGGATTGCGGGCTTGTAATCCTCATCCATTAAGATTTTGTGGGTACAAAACTTGGGATCGATTCCCTTAATGTCGGATAACTTCCACGCAATTACCCCTTTGTGATCCTTTAGAACATCGACAAGTGCGGTTTTTTCATCATTCGAAAGTTCCTTCGCAATAATAACCGGCAACTTTTCGCCCTCCTCCAAATAGACATATTCGAGATGAGGAGGTAAATCTTTCAACTCGAGGATATGTGGTTCCTCAAGTGAAGATTTGGGCTCGATACTCATAACCTCCTCGGGTGGAGGAAATGGGAAATCGTTAAGAAAATCCTTGATAATCGAGAAGTCCTCATCGTTGTCGAGGTCTTCGTTAAAAGTACGTGGAACATCGAATTCTTCCAACGTAAAACCACCATCTTCAAAGGGAGTGAAGGTTGGTGTCGAATTATCAAGAATTGGATCTAACATAGTGGGATTGCCACTAGTTTCTTCATCACTAAAACCTAGAACTTCTTGTGAAAATTCCTCGCAAACCACGTCGATCATATCAACGAGGTTTATGGTTGCAATGGAATAAACATGAGAAATTTGAGAGTTTTGAGTTGCGTTTATAACAAGTTCATCGTCGTTGAAACGTAAGGTGATCTTTCTAGCATGAACATCGATTAAAGCCATAGACGTATCTAAAAACGAACGACCTAAAATGAGAGGAACTTGAGGATCTGTGGGGATATCAACAAGGATAAAGTCTACGGGATAGTAGAACTTCCCCACTTTCACAAAAACGTCTTCCGCCAATCCACATGCGGGAATCGTGGAATGGTCGGCCAACTCGATAGACATTAGTGAAGGAGTAAGATTAGGAAGATTGAGCGACTTGATGATTGCAAGTGGCATCAAGTTAATGCTAGCACCAAGATCGGCCAAGGCGAAGCATTCCTCCATATCTTGGATTGCACAAGGGATCAAAAATTTACCGGGATCACCGACTTTTTGAGGTATGCGATTAAGATAAACCGACGAACAACTAGACAATTGGTGCAATTTCTCCTTGTTGTTCAACATACTCTTAAAGTTAGCGGCAAATCGAGGCATCATGACCAAAGCATCGGCGAAACTCACATTAAAGTGCAAATCACGAAACATTTTCATAAAAAGCTCAAATTGATAATTGTCGCGCTCTTGACGTTTCTCCTTCCTAAGTCTCGATGGATAGGGCAAGGGTGGTGCGGGTTGAGGCATAGGCATAGCCTTTGGAATCTCGGGTTCCAATGTTGGTAAAGGGTCAACCGTAGGTGTGGCATGAGCGATACTTCGTAGGATTGGGACATGCTCCTTTTGGACCACCACCTCAGGTTCTTCCTCAATTGCTTCCTCCGTAGGAGCAATTGGTTGAGGAGTCGGTTCCTTAAGTGTCTTACCACTACGTGTGGTAATCACTTTCATCTCACCCTTAGGGTTTGATACGGTGTTGCTAGGAAGACAACTCGAAGATGTTTTACACATAATTGCCTCAAACATAGATGAGATTTTATCTTCAAACTTGGATTGCCTCTTCTCAGCTTTAACCATTTCTTGTTTTATCTCATGTTTCCCTTGTTCCATTTTTTGTTGGTTTTGTTGTAACCTAGTTACGGTTCCTTCCATCTCGTTGGTGTGGATTTTAAGTTCATTAGCTAAATCATTTTTCAATTCTTTCTTCAAGTCGTTCTTAAACTCGGATCTTAGGCTAATGATTTCTCTTTGAATATTGTCAAACCTAGCATCATTCCCATTAGCGTATTCAACGAATTCATTTGGAAGATCTTTCAACGTTTGCAAACCTTTGTTGTTGTTTTGAAAATCATTTTGATTCTTGTTTGAAACTTGATTATTAGCCCCTTGATTACCATAGTTTCCCTTGTTGAAATTGTTTTTGAAACCAACTTGATTGTTGCGATAGTTGTTGTTAGCATTTTGATTTGAACCAAAACCCGGTGGAGTCAATTGATTAGAGCGGGTAACTTGACCGTTTTGGTTGTAATTTCTCGTGGCCGCGTAGGCACTCGAAGTGTTACCACCGTTGGTAATGCACTCGGAGAAATCATGACCTCCACCACAATACATGCACGAAACCTCAACCGCTTTAGCCGTAGCGGGAGCACTTGGTTCACCAACTTTAAACTCAATCAAAAGTCCTTTTAGCTTACCAAAAATCTTGTTTTCCAAGTTCGCCTCAATTTGGCAAGCATCGATGGTAGTAGACAAAGAAGGTGAAGCCGAAGACGAAGCCTTACGAACACTAGACGTGCTACGAGGGCTATACACCTTAGATCTATTCTCAATTATCAGCAAAGCTTCCTCAACCGTTTTACACAAAAAATTACCACCCGTGGCGGCATTTAAATAATCCCTTTCATGATCGTTAAGTCCATTGTAAAACATGTCAATTTGATGCAAGTCGGAAAAACCGTGATGAGGACATTCATATAACATTTCCTTAAACCTATTCCAAGCCGTTGAAAAACTTTCATTTAACTCTTGTGAAAATTTTGAAATCTCGTTTTTCAAGTGCGTAGTCTTAGAGGACGGAAAAAATTGGTTCCCAAACTTAGACACGAGATCCTTCCACGTCAATATAGAATTGGGTGGCTCTTTCTCTAACCAAATTTTAGCGGGCCCCGCTAGAGAATACGCAAAAAGCATCATCTTAATCGAGTCATTCGAGACATCCTTAAACTTGCAAGTGGCGGTAAGACGATTGAATTGGCGGATATGGTTGTGTGGATTGTCCTTCTCATCACCACGGAATTTGTTGTTTTGGATCATCGACAAGAAACCCGTTTTCACCTCAAAATTCTCCGCAAGGATAGCGGGAATCACAATAGCCTCTCCATAACCCTCGGTGGGTGCTTGAAGTAACTCCATCATAGTTCGATTCGCCATGGTTGGTGCTTCTCTTACAATGGGTTCGTCAATAGGAGACTCCTCACTAGAAATATTAGGAGTGGTAGTTTTGTTCTTTCGTTTGCGTGCACGTCTTGCTTGATTACGAGTTAGCATAAACGTCACGTACAACGAGGGGACGAGCAAAGAAGATTATTTTTGGTGTTTTGTATTTTTCAATTTTTTTGTGGTTTTTGATTGTATCAACCTTTTTGGATTTTGGTGAATGTATTAAGTAGACACAAATCTACAAATCTCCTCAATCAAATCTCTTGATTAAAGAAGCCTCAAGGAATGAAAACGATCACGTGAAGTGAACGCATTCGATGACTATAGAACGTTGGTGGAACACCAAAACGTTCAAGAGGGTTTAATCAATGAAACCAAGAAAATATATATGATACTTAGTAATACTTTGGGCGGAAAAACCCTCGATTAGCTCTCAAAATCAAATACTCACAAGCAAGCTGGGAAACGAGGCGGCGCGAAGCAGTTAAGAGCCTTTTTCCTTAGGATATATTTTATAATATCCGCCTTATACCCACCTTATAGTTTGTATTTTTCAAAATTGAGCTTCACGAAAGTATTTATCTATTTTTTCCTTTTTCTTTGGTTTGAGATTCGAATACAATGATTGGGTAATGACCTCCCAAGTCAAGGTTCTGATTTCTCATGTATTTGGAGTACTTGTGAATTTATTGTTCTACGTATACAATATAGTAATAGTATTCACACAAAAATCAAAAACTGATAATACGTATTAGTAGAGTGCTACTAATACAAATACTATTTTGGTTAGTATATAAAAACAACAATTCCAAATCAAAACACAACACGCCTCCCCGGTAGCGGCGCCAAAATGATGTAGTGGTTTTACTACTCTTTAGGAGAAGAGAGCAAAAGTGGCTAGTATCGAGTACGACGATTTAGGAAAACCGTGTACAAATGACCCAAAGTGGGGATCGTTCTCAAGGAGGCTTAGTGTGTGTGTAATGAAATGATTATCTTTGTGATTATATTTGTGAGAAAGAAAAATAGAAAAGGGATGAGAAGAGATTGACGGTTACGATGTCGAATTAAACAAAGACGAAAAAGGTGTACACGTAAAACCGTAAAAAGCACTAAAATTAAAATTTTACCCTAAAAATTACCAAAAATCAATAAAAATCCACAAAAATATTCTAAGAGTTTACAAAAAATACAAACTTGCCAAAACCTTTAAATTAATTAAATAATGACTTTTTAATGCTAATTAAAGCCCTAAAAATCAATATTAACTATTAAAAAGTCCAAAACAAGATTTTAAAGTTTGTAAATCTCAAAAATACCCTAATTAAGCTAAAAAGTATTTTTCAAAATTTTAAAACCACTAAAAATTATTTTTAAACAATTAAAAACTATTAAAATCAATTAAAACTTAAATTAATTCTAGAAAATAAAAGACTATAAAAATATTTGGGAAGTTGCAAAATTCCTAATTAAGTGTCTACAATCTAGGAAAAATATAAAAACTTAGAAAATCAGAATTTTAATTTTTAACAATAAAATAATATTAAAATATTATCAAAAATCCAAAAATCATAAAAAATTCTAAAAACTTGAAAACTAGCTTAATTTAACCTAAATAATACAAAAATGAAAGTGAAATTACCTAAATACCCTTATTGGGCCTAGGAAATGGGCTAAACCCAAAACAGGTCACTTAATGGGCTAAATTGGGCCCAAAATGAATAAGTGTCCAAAATAAGCCCAAAAAGCACTACTTGACTCAAAATTTGATTTTAAACAACTTTTTCCAAAGGCCCAAAAGCTGAATGTCGGAAATAAGCTAGCTTATACCAAACAGCTTATTCTTAATGGGCTTTTTGGCCCATTAAGCTATAGCCAATGCCATAAGCTCAAATTAGACACACAAGCTTCTTTTGTCCTAAATAAGACTTCTGTAAAAAGAAATTTGAAATAAGCCCAAGGAATAAGCATGAAAATGCAATAAGCAATCTACAGAAAATGACAAAATAGTCGTTTTTTAGTTCTAGGCCACCCCGAAAGCTGATTTAAGTTTTTAAAGCTTTTAAATGACTTAATTAAGCAAAATCAACAAAGAGTTTTCAAATAAGTTGACTCAATAAGCCGGAAAAAGCAAATAAGCACTTATGTAAAAGTCAAATAATTTGGTTTTCTAGCAAAAAGTCAAAGTCAAAGTCCAATAAGCTCTAGTCTAATCAAATGGGTCAAATAATGAAGATCTATCACAAAAAAATAAGTTTTTGCAGGTCTGGATAAGCTAAAATAGCTTATTGATAAGCTGATGACAAAATAACACTAGTAGGGGCTAGTTTGGGTGTTGAGCAGTGGAAACTTTTTCCACTGCTTGACTTGTTTGACTTTTTGTCTTTAATGAACTTTTTTGAGATTCAGATTACACAAAGGCACCCAAATGATCTTTGGATCATAAGGAGTCAATAACAATCAATAAATCACAAACACAATCACCCAACTGATACAGTTTAATCAATAAAGCACCAGATCAAGCACAGACATGAACAAATAAGCAGAACAGGTTCAATAAGCACTTAGAGCAATATTCAGCCAGCCAAAGTCAACCAAATGCATACACAAGCTATAATAAACTCAAATGAACAAGTCTAAACAGGTTTAATGCAATGATTCAAAGAATTAAGAAGGATTCAAGCACCTTAAGTTACTGATGAACACAAGAACATGCAGTTTTACACTTTGCTGATGTATTTGACCAATAAGCCAGATTCAAACCTCAAGATCTATCAAATAAGTTATAATAATGATGTTTTAACAACTTTCAACCCTAAGCATGCACAAATACTAGATTTCACCAAAATCTTAGGTCAAAAACAGTTAAATCCAACAAGTTATAGCAGATTGTATGATTTGAAGTTTCAAACCCATAAATTTGCAGCAAAACACTCTCACCCAAGCATATATCAGATATAGAGCACAAACACAAACTTTCAACAACACAATAACAAGATTCAAGCTTAAACAGGTAGTCCCAAACAACCCTTTATATTTTCAAATCAAATATTAAACAAGAAAAAGTGTGAATCAGTTTACCCAATGATCAATCTAGCATATAAATAACATTATCATGCAAGACTAAGAAGATTTAAGCTAAGAAAACAACAAGAACATCAGTAGAGCACAAATCCACAAAAAATCCAATTTTTATCAGATTTTCAAGGTTTCAAGACAAACCTCATGGATGTACATCCACACCCAAGAATTTATGAGCTTATGTGCTAGCTAGAACAAGCACAAGCTTCCAATAACAACCCTGCTAAGATTCAACAAGGTTAGAGGCACAAAATCAAAACAAAAAGATGACTTTTTGGAAAATAAACTTGATTGATGCAACCTTGTTACCCCACACTTAATTATCCCCAATTTATAAGCCTCATCACACCTTAATATCACAATTAGGATGCTATGATCAGCCCTATAACCTAAGAATTCCAAGGTTGAAACAAGAACTTAGCAAAATATCAAATTATGATCCAATGTGTAATTTCTTACACAAGGTTTAGAAAACGTTTTAAGGTCCAACTACAGTTAACAAATATCATAAACAAGCTTAAAATAAGATGGCACTTGGTCTTTCTTCAACAAAACTCAACACACTTTCATTAATTGAAAAGAGGATTTACAAGTAGTTGAACTAGGAAAAACCAAAAGCAGCTGAAAATGTAAAGACCTAATGCCTTTATATAGGCTACAATGAGACTAAGGAAGCTGAGAAATAACATAAACCCTAGTTGTGAAGTCCCCAATTTTCCCTTTGAAAATTTGAATATCTTGGAACCATGTGACGGATTCTTGGTTGTTTGCATGAGTTGGCATGTGAAAATGTGATCAAAGGGTTTGTATGAAGCTTAGAAAGTAAGCCACAATATGGGACATTGGATGGCTGTCTTCATTTTGGCAGTATGCATGAGCTTGTAGCAGGGGAGGTCCCATGTAGCATGTGGGTTGGTGGGGTGTCATGTTTAAGGTTTGGGATGTGTTTATGGGATGGTTAATCATCATTCTGGAGCAGATTAAATTCTAATTCATAGCAAGTAAAATTCCCCAATTTGGATTATGAACTTCAAGAACAGGTGTTTGATCTTTGTTGTGGGTTAAAAACATGTTTAGCGCCCATTTTTATTATTAATTAACTGGTTTAAAAAGTTAGTTAATAACTAAACAGGTGAGTGAGATCTGATGTGGAGGGGTGGAGTGTTGTGATTGGTGGAAGTGGTGAGTGGGGTGAGGTGGCAGCATGTGGTTGGTTAAGGTAAGAATCAAGTCTGGCCAGTATTAGTCCTTCACTTCCTTCCCTTTTTTCATTTCAGTTATAAACTTTATCAACGTCCATTTCCTTCTTTATCAACTTTTCATTTTTCACACTTTTGCCCCAAAACATTTTGCAAAGTGAATTCAGGGGTAATTCTTGCCATTTTGTGATTCTTGAGGGACTGCTTTGGCATATTGTTGATGGAGTATGGTCTTTATTTGTATGATTGGCATTTTGGAGGACTGAAATTGCCAAGTCTTGTTTGATGAGGGACCATTCTTGCCAATTGAAAGTCAAGGGTCCTTTTTGTAATTTTGGGATTTTCAAAGGACCAATCTTGTAATTTCTTGAGCTTTGTTGAGGGGCTAAACTTGTCAATTCTTCAAAGTGGAGGGCCCTTTTTGCAATATTGACAAACTTTAGGGACCAAACTTGTAATTATGAAGATAAAAGGGTATAAAGTGTCAATTCTTCCATATTAGAGGACCCTTCTTCATAAGTTTTCAAATCTTCAAGGGTTTTTCTTGGGAAAGTCTTCATTAGGGCTTGGTTCATTGTGTGACTTCGTTTCCCGTGTTCGTTTTTGCATGATTCTTGTGATCTTTTGTCATTTTCTCAATATCCGTACCTAAAATACACAAGCAACAAGCACAAGCATATATATGGGTATTTTGATGATATTTAATGCATTTTAAGCCCTTTTTGGACGATGAGACTTTGTATAAAAGCAGTCTCATCACACAACCTCCAGGTTTTGTAGATCCTAAATTCTCCAATAGAGTCTACAAGGTTATCAAAGCACTTTATGGTCTGCATCAAGCTCCAAGAGCCTGGTATGCAACCTTATGCAATTTTCTGCTAGAACATGGTTATAGGCGAGGAACCATTAAAAAAACTCTGTTCATCAAGAAGAATGCTAAGGATATCATTCTAGTTCAAGTTTATGTTGATGACATCATTTTTGGTTCTACCAAGAAGACATGGTGTGAAGAGTTTGAAGCTTTGATGAAAGGAAGATTTCGAATGAGTTCTATTGGAGAACTAACTTTCTTTTTGGGACTGTAAGTCAAACAAAGGAAAGATGGAATATTTATCAGCCAAGATAAATATGTTGCTGAAATCTTGAAGAAATATTCATGTATGGATACAAGGAGTACAAGCACACCTTTTGAAGCCAAGAAGTCTTTATCAAAAGATGAACATGGAGAGAATGTTGATATTCATCTATACAGATCAATGATTGGTTCATTGATGTATCAGACTGCTTCAAGGCCAGATATCAGAGTTAACTGATACATGGGATGTTCCAACATTCACAAAGAGAACTTTCTCTTTCTTGACCAAACACGGCAATGCCTTTACAGGAATAGTTACACCATTGTTTGCTCATATGTTAGCCCAACCTGCCAATCAAGAAGGTGAGGAACCTAGCAATGCTAGTGCTTCTCAGCAAACTCCTTCTCACTAGAGTTCCCATTCCCTAGAAGATTCAAGATCTTCTTCTCACAATGTTGGTGCTCCACCAAATAATGATGAGATGATCCACACACCTGCTGCTTCTATTGCTGCTAGTGGTTCACCACAAGCACAAGCACCAGAGGTAGTGGATGTTGCAAATTTAATTGCTTTGTGTACAAGTTTGTCCCAACAGGTACATGTGTTGCAGAAAGAAAAGCTTGTTCAAGATAAGAAAATTGCTGAATTGGAAGCTAGCCTAATAAAGTTGAGGAACAAAGTGTCACCTTGGATGAGGCAACATAGATCTATTTAGAAGTCTGCAATCAAGAAGCAAAGATTCAGGAACCACAAGAAAAGGAAACTGAATGCAACCAAACAGGGGAGGAATTATGAAGAACAACCACCTTCTTTTGATAATCAGACAAGGATCTCTAGAAATGACATCAATTTTGAGTTGGATGAAGATGTCATGGGGACTAATGAAGATGGAACTGGTTTAGATACTGGTGTGGACGGACATTCAAATATGGAGTTTCAACAGGAAGAACCACAGCCTACTCATGAGGAACCACAAGTTGAAGAAATAATGTTAACTCAGCTAGCACCAATACCTCAATCACCACTTCAAGTGAATTGGAGTACTTTCTATGAGAAGTTGGAGGAAATTAGCATTCAGTTTCCTATATCTTCAACTCCATCACCACAAAGACAAGTATGGTTTCAAAGGAAATAGACTTTGCAAGTACTGTCTAGATTAAGAATGAGCAATGGATCAGATAAGACTGAAGAGGTGTAAGTTGAAACGATGACTTCTATGGAAGAAAGAGTATATGGGGATACACAAGTGATTGAAGAAACAAGTGTGTCTAATACTGGTGAAATCAAAATTGTTGAAGATCCAAGTACTGCTAAGCCAACTAAGCCGACTGCAAGTACTGCTGACATTGTTGAAGACCCAAGTACTGCTAAGCCAACTAAGCCGATTGCAAGTACCGCTGGTGATCATCCTTCACTAGAACGTCAAACTCCTTTTGGAGAGGATGAGAGTTTAGCCAAATTGCTGCTTGACTTAAGAAAGAAGAATTTAGTTGAGAAGACTAAACAAGTAGAAGAAGAGAAAAAGACACAACAAGAAGTTCTTGCCAAAAAGAATCAAATTCAAGGTAAGAAAGTTCAAACCTCACACCCTACTAAAGGTATAGTTATTCAACAGCAAGCTAATGAGGAAAGATCTACCAAGCTGAAGAACAAGCTACCTAAGATTGATCCAAAGGATAACGGGAAGAAGCAAATATTATCAGAATCTGAAGATGATAGTGATTCAGATGATGATATAAACAAAGTCATGTACATATTTAATCAATTAGACCATGATGAGGAATATGCTTACAGAATGCAAGAACAAGTTCGTGAAGATGAATTACAAGAAGAACTTGCAGCAAAATAGCATTTGCTAGAAGCTAAAAGAATATAGCAAGAATGGAACATACAAGAGTATGATAGGATCCAAGCTGAATTACATGCAAGTGAGCTTCTTGCATACTCATTGATAGCTGAAGAGAGAGAGATGCATATGATGAAGAAGAGAAATCAAAGTTGATTGATGATCTGGTAATGGAGAAACAAATATTCTTTGCTGAAAAGAGAAGAAGAGAAAAGATTAAAGCTCCAACTACAATGCAGATTAGAAATCAAATGATGAACTTTCTTAAAAAAGTTAAGGGTTTTACCCATATTCAGCTGGTCAAGATGAATTTTGAAGAAATCAAGACTTTGTATGAGCAAAATAAGAGAACTGAATTGAATTTTGTTGAAATTGGAACTGAGGCACATAAAATAGCTGTTGAAAAACATAGAAGACATCTGCAACAACAAAGGCAATTTGGTAGTACTCCTAGAATTGAGTTAAGTACTTTTGTACCTTCAAATACATCTCCAACTATCAAGACCACTTATGTGAGGAAGAATAGAAAGGAGAAGGTAAGTTCAAGGGAGGAAGAGACTGCTCAAAGAATGAATACAAGAGTTGAAGATCAAGATATTGCTCAGACTGAAAATGTACAAGCAGTACATACACAGTCAACAGTACATACAACAGTACATACTGAGGAGACGGTACATACAAACTTGGAAGAGGGTTCAACAGAACTTTAGGGAATTTCCAAGGGTGTTAAAAGGAAAAGGCAAACAAAGATAAAGAAGAAAGCCAAGAGGGTTAAATCAACAACAGAAGATAGTGATGATGATGAGAGCTTGAAGAAGTACTTGAAGATTGTAAAATTTGAAGATCAATGTATTGATACAAAGATTTTTGGAAAAAGATCATCTATTGCTAGATGGATTTACTCTATGGATCAAGGACTTGAAGCTCATGGAATTCAAAGAACTGACGGCACAACAAGGATATTCAGACTTTTGGAGGATATTCTTCACGTTCTTAACAGACAAGATATTCAAGATCTTTTCAGGATAGTTCAAGAAGCCAGTGCAGGTAAAACTGAAGTACCACTATTATACAGGGAATTTCTCTTTATGTATGATCCACACAATTGTGATCAAGAAATGTTGAAGGAATTAGAGAATCAGGTTCCTAGTTACTAGAGATATTATAGGTCATGTGGATTGCATATTCTGGATATAGATGATGTTACATACTATATGCTACGAGAGAAGACTTACCCTTTCAAAAGAAGATTGTTGGAAAGGATGTTAGAACAATAATTGGAAGTTACATAAGAATCTGTTGATGCTTTGCAGTTGATCAGAATGGTTAAACAACAAATCAAGGATTTGAAAGATGAGGAAGAAGCTGAGAAAAAGCCTTAAGTGTTTGACTTTCAGTCACACTTCACAAATGGTTCTTAGTTCACCATGTCTAACACACATAAGAACTGGCTAGTCCATAAGCGAACGGTTTGTGGTAAAGACTTATCAAATCCGTTGAAAGCTGATAGTTTGCTAAAAATTATATGGTTCTAACTCACCTCGTTTCAAAACAAAGAGTTGGCTAGTCCTAGACAAACGGTACTAGGTAAAGACTTCATCAAATCCGTTGATGGTTGACAATTTACCAAAAATTGTAAGGTTATCAGTACACCTTATTATTTATGAACAAATTATTGGCTATTCCAGAGTGTACAGCTAAGTGGTAAAGAATTTATCAAATCCGTTGATAGCTGGTGATTTGCTAAAAATCATGAAGCCAATACAGATTGGTTTTTGTTGTTAACTGTTTTATATCAGGTATGAAGATTGCAAGCAAAGAAGTATTCAAAGAAAAAAATACTTAAAAGGTTTTGTCTCATCAAATCAAGACTAAGGTTCATGATTCAGAGTTCAAAGATTTAACTCCAGAAGACAATGACTGATGCTGCAAAGATAAATGAATGTTTAGAAGACACAAAGAAGATCATAGTTTGAAGACAAAGATGATACTCATGATGTTTGAAGATTATATTATCAGAAGAAGATCTACATTTGAAGTGTTTAGCTACATTCAGTTGGATACAAATACAAATTACCAAGTTCAATCCAAGGATGAAGGAAAGACTGAAGACATGTATTTTAATATATCCAGTACAAGAGAAACAAGAAGACAACAAGTTATCATTCTTGTTTAGGGGAGAATTGTTGGGAACTATTTGTTAAGTGTCAAGTACCGTTAGTGTATTTTAAGTACTGTCATTTTTATGTAAGTACCGTTAGTATTAACGCGGTACATAGTAAGTACTACTACTTATAAAGTAAGTACTGCTATGTTGATTAGGAGAAATATATCTTTGCATAAGATATGTCATAGTTATATTTAGAGTATATCTTATGTGATATACTTAAATAGTTAGAATATTGATAATATATCGCCTGTGATATAGTTATCTTTATAGAATATTCTAAGGTTTCTAGGGTTCCTTACTCTATAAAAGGAACATAGGTACAATGTCTTTCATGTACCTCATTCAAGTCGATTAATAAGAGAATCGAATAGTTAAAAGTAATTAAGTTCTTCTGTGCTTTATAAGTTAGATTCCGCATAACTTATTTAGAGTTAGTAAGAGTGCTCAAAGTGTTTTAGTTTGATTACAAACTACTATACTAATTCTTATCAGAATATAGATCCAACCAAAGGGATCAACAGGCGTTACCCGAGTTACAATAATAAAATAAACCTAGCATACTATGATTGTCTTGAGCTCGTAGTCTTCGTCTTTCTTTCTTTTTCTTTTCAGGTGAACATGCTGATGTGATCTTTCATATCAATCTTGAGCATTTATCTCTTGCCTTGATCTTGTGTATCTATCACTTGTGATATTCACCTCTTCGTGACCTCATGGCCCACATACTTATACCTTTGTAATTCTTGAAAGCTTCAGAGTTCGATATAGGGAAGACTTGACTTTTAGGCTTTCTTGAATTAGATGAGTATTAAGTGCATAAAGTATAAGCATGTGAGGACGACTTCTTCTCGGACACCGCAACGCCACCGTCTTTAAATGTAGTAATGATGTATCGTGGATAGACACATATACGTTATAGGACAAATTTAGGCAATTACCTTTAGGAAAAAGTAATTAACCAAAAATAAGTCAAAGACGGATACGATTAATCACGTGAGTGAACCAAGTTCGTTGTACACGAAGATCGAGTGAATTTGAGACGTTTTGCTTTGATTTGGACAATTGATTCGAATGTGTCGTTGGTTTTGAAACTACAATTAAACTCTACGAAACACATATACGTTATAGGACAAATTTAGGCAATTACCTTTAGGAAAAAGTAATTAACCAAAAATAAGTCAAAGACGGATACGATTAATCACGTGAGTGAACCAAGTTCGTTGTACACGAAGATCGAGTGAATTTGAGACGTTTTGCTTTGATTTGGACAATTGATTCGAATGTGTCGTTGGTTTTGAAACTACAATTAAACTCTACGAATTTTAAACTATTTAAAAATAATCCAAAGTGCATGAACCGTAAACCCCGCTAAAAATTAAAATCTAAAAGCTCAATTAAATACTTAAAATTTAACACTATTAAAAATTTAATCTATTTAATAATCTATAAAGATTAATCTATTTAAAAAATTATAACTTTTTATTCTACTTTTAAAATAATCTAATAAAAACTTATTAAACTAATTACTTTACTTTATTAAAAATTACTTTGAAAACAAGTCTAATAAAAAAAACTATTTTAAATCCACTATTATAAAAATCTAATAATTATACTAATTAAACTTTTTAAAATAAAAACATTTTTCTTTTTATTATTTTTATTTATTTATTATTATTTTTTTTATATATATTTAAACCTTATAAAAAAAAAAATTATTCTAAGCTAATTAAATTAAATAAACAAGTTTAAACTATGTATTAAAGTAAACATAAAAGCTGACAGCTCTCTACTACAATACACTATATTAATTAATTATCTGAAAATAAACTCAAAAGAGCTTGTGAGCTCAGTGGTTATCACGTTGTACATTTGAATAGAAGGTCACGAGTTCGAGACTTCTGGGTGGCATATTTTTGCAATTATTTTTCTTCTTTTGGCAGAGTTGAAATCCAATCAATCTTATATGCAATACAGTAACGAAATTAAACAGTAACTACAAATTCTCACAGGTTTACACGAAAATTTACAGCAATCAAACAATCAGTAAAACAAACAGCAATTCAGGAGCCAATATCAATCAGAGCACTTAAAAATCACATACTATTTAAACCGAAATACTCACAGCATCATACAAACAGTAAATGGAAAGCAACAAATCAAGCAGCTATGGACCATGATTCTTTACTAACTGCTTATTCATACACAAACACAAATCCATATGACAGATCATAACATTCCAAACTCAGTTTTAAAAATCCGCATATCCTAAGTAAATAAAAACTAACAGATATCAGTACCAACTAAAAACTCTGACAGACTAAAAAAAAACTATGCAGAATCAATAGCATACTTTTACAACAACGAAGCAGATTCACTCATATACTCAACTAAAACAATCTATAATCCAGCATACATATTTGATAACATGATTTTTCCAATTCAATCAAACCCACAGTTATATCACACGCTTAAAGCAGATTAAAGCGAAAGAACCAGATAACAAGTTAATCTACTAAACGAGCACAGCCTAACAGATCAAAATCATCACCATAGCAGATTCACAAGACCTCAATCAAGAACAGTTTAAATCGTTCAAATTGAAATTAAGCAGAATCTTCATTAATCACTTAGCAACTAGAAAAGTGAGCTAATATGCAAATCTATTCCAGTTATTCAGAAAATACCCATTGTTCAGGTCTGCTAGCATTAACGAGAGAACACAGCAGAAACAAATATCTAAATGTAAAAAAAAACTACAGTATAGCTTAAACCAATATCGAGCAGCAATTACAAATGTTGATTAATCAATAACTAGTTATAAACATAGAACATTAATCAGCTAGCATCAACAACTCATTATCATGATTCATAAATCGATTCAGATTACTGAGAACACTGGTAAACAGGAACAAATCCATAACTTAAACTGAAAGACAATATTGATACAACTCAATTAGATATAACGAAGATTATAAGCAGATTCTACCATAGAAAATAAACAGCAATACTCTTAATCAAAAATTCAGCAAACAAGGTTATTAAATCTAACTAAGAGTAAATCGATAGAACCTTGGTTCTCTCAGCGAAACAGAGAGATGTAATATTGCTCTTTAGAGCTTTTTCTTTGCGTCCGTAACTGACGAGTCACGAACTTCACCCCAAACTCCTAATCTATTCCTAACGTCGACCATCGACACTAAAACCTCGCCATAAAAACACCATCAGTCACGATTTTCAACAGCTTATTCAACCTGTTTTTAGCTTAACCAGTGGGATTAAGCTTTAATCCCAAATCTTACTCTAAAATAATAAATAGCTTTTAGATTAGAATTGTAAAATAAACTCCACAATAACGATTAGAAAACGAGACCAGTAAAATTGAAACCGAAACTTTTATTAATTCATTAAAGAAACATTACAACTTTTACGAAAATGAAAATTACAAAGTTTAATCTAAACTAGCATTATAACTTTAAAGAAAGAAAAAGGGATGAAAAATACAGGGAAAAATGGGGGTATTTATGCTTGAACCCGAGCCTCTTGATGCGGATATTCGCATCTCTCGAGGGATATTCCTTTTTGATGTGAGCCTTTGATCTTGATTTACTTCCTCTTTCTTCAATCCTACGGTTGTCATCTCTCGTAGCTCACACGGATTGCCAACGTGGCATCCATGTGTGCTTCTTGTGCTTCTTTTGAGAGCTCTGATTGGAGGATTAAGAGATGTGAGGTGTTCCATCCTATAGAAAAACGCCACGTAGCCTTTGATTACCATCTCTTCTCTTCCTTCAAACAAGGGGTTTTATTTCCTTTTGGTATGAATTTTATGGATAAGTAAAAAGCCCTATGTAAAACTCATAATTTTTACTGATTAAAGATTGAACAGTAACTGGTTTATTTAGGGTTTTTTTTTTTTTTTTTTTTGGGGAAGAAGATAGGTGAAACTTTGATTGTATCGAAAAGTAAAGTGTGTATTTATCCTTTTTCTATATTCCAATTTGGGCCATTTGTTGGATCTTCATCAAGAACAATAAGATTTGTATCTAAATTTGGGCTTCTCAGGCCCAATAAGTATTAGTGGGACCCACTTGGCCCATTTCTTCGATGAATGATTAAATCCTCTCATTTCGAACTTGGTTTTGGCTTCTTTAATCTTTTTCATCATTCTCGTGTCGATTTTCGTCGGTTTTTCGCGAACTTGGTACCTACACACATGAAAACAAGAAACAAGCCAATCCAAGGCATATTTGATATAATTCAAGCAATATTTCATTGTTTTAAGCTATAAATGATATGAGTAAAAACACTCATATCAAATTCCCCCATGCTAAGCAATTGCCGTGTCCTCACGCAATGATAAAATAAAACTATGACTACACCATTATTCAACCTTTGACTTTTTATTTTGTAAAGACATAAAATAACTTTTAATGATCATAAAAGCTCAATTAGATTCATCGTCCCCGACTTTTCACTTTTCCATGCCAAGTGCAAAAACAAGATCATTGTTATTATAAGTTGGTAGACTAACACGAACTCATGTGGGCTAATTATTCACTTAGACTCCCTTATTCCTAGGTGTATCTCTTATATTTTATTGTTGTCTTTAATGATCACGAGGATGCATTGTTGACTTATTTCGATAATTATTAGGCCAAAAATAAAGTGAACGATTTAATCAATAGTTAGCTAAAGGACAAAATCTTTTAAAACTGCTTCTCGGGCTCTCATAAAGTTCATATCTTGGCATAACTTGTTTCGCGATTTGAGACCTTTCTCGGACCGATATTTGGCAGTGACTTTATACTTCAAACCTTGAGAGACGTTCTTGAAATAATGGTCTTCTCTTCATATAGGAATTTCTTCACTTGAATTTTTGAGAGATTCATACTTGGACCACGACTTCTTCATTTTTCTCCAATCTTTACTTGGGATTTTGATTAACAACGATCCGCCTCCTTTTTGGACTTGGCTTCATTTATCCTCATACCTTATTTTTGGTCTTTTTGGATAGACTTCTCCATGACTTTTTGGGAGTATTTTGCTTTTCGTCGTGTGTCTCGATCCTTCATATTGATTTTTGATAAATGAATCTTCACATCACTTGAGATCTTTAGCAATAAAACATAGCCCTCATGTCTTGTTAGGACCTTTTTGGACTCGCCAATCTTCGCATCCCGCTTCAATAAGTTATGCCTTGGCTATGAACTCTAATCCATACCGAGCAACTTCTAAACGATCTTGGGCTAGAAGCTAAGTAACTTTTCAAATCGTTCAACATTATTTATTGCAATTAAATTTATTAACAAGTGATGGGAGAATAGGCTCATAATTAACTCACATAAATTCCCGAAAGAATACCGAACTTATAAATGGCTCTATCATCTCTTGTTCTCCATATTGTAAAATTCCAAGAATGAAATCAATGGATACTTAGCCTATTAAATCAAAGTTTTGGGTTTTCAAGTCATCTATAGGATCTTGCAACTTCTTATACTTTTGCAAGTTTTAGAATTTGCGTTTTAAAGTTCCCTTGATAAACGACTTTCTAGGATCAATTATAGGAGCTTGCGAAAAGTTCTTGTTCTTAACTCGTATGAATTAAGACTTTCGCGTTTTAAAGCTCCCTATATAATAGCCTAGCAAAACTTAATTCAAATACGTTAAGGAAAAGCTAAGGTTAAAAACCAAGTCGAGTCAAAAACTATTCTTATTGAAAGCCTACATTCGTGTCAAAAACACTTATTTCCTTTATTAAAACTTAAAAATAACAAAAAATTTTAAAATTTTATTGAAAAATGAGAAAACAACACGTTTGGACACGACAAAAGCAATTGCAAGCGATTATATCGATTGACTCCCCCATGCTAAAACCAAACATTGTCCTCAATGTTTCTTAGCTCAAGAGTAACACCCCCTTGCTAAAATACGAAGAGTCTAATGCAATCTCCTAGCATGGAAAGAGCACGCAAATCTATAAGCCGTTTATTAATTATGCCTCAAGATAAAACGTTAGTCAATAATAATCAAGGGTAAGAAAGTGTGCCCCTATTTAGCATTCAAAGAATGAAAGATCAAGTGGACCGGCAAAAACCGAACACGAGAGTCTTCAAATATTAGGGTCGTACCTAAGATCACAACACAACAACACACGAGCACGAGCTTGAAAGATCAAGCCTTATTAGGTGTTAGAAAATAGAAAGAAGATAGAATGTATGGGACTCCCCCACAAGGCACCTCGTTTTTGTTAACCGAGTCATGAGCTCGACTCGATCCCCGCATTCATTGGTCCTTAGGGAAAATGGTGAAAACCGGCATATTGAAATAAAATCTATGATAAAGCACGATGCCGGGGTCAAAGATCTCATCCTCGTTGTCGGATGACAAACGAAAGGATAAAACTCCAACACAAATCTCTAATAAGAGATGGTAGTCACAAGCAATGGTATGGATATAGCACGCTCCCCGAGATAAACTCGCACCAAGATGATAGAAAAATCTTTCAATTATTACATCGGTGAAAGACCGAGATTTCCCTAAATCGACGATTCCGGGATCGAATACCTCGTCCTCGGTGGAGAAAGGAATAGACAACAAGGTGTCGTCCCCCCATGCTAATCCTAAGTCATATGAAGCACATGGTAATGGTGGTACAAAAGTCTCAACCATAATGGTTTCAACTTGCATGACTTTGTCGACTTTTTCACTCTTAGGAACGTGAACAAAGGGGTCATGGTACTCAATATGAGTCACATGAAAAACCCGCACATTAAGATCAGCGCGAGTGGGAGGGAGATTGGGAATAATGTAAATTTCTCCATCCGAGTCGACATACTCATCATAACAAGAGGTGTGATCATCATCACAAACCTCATCAACCTCCTTCATAAGAAGATCATCATCACAAAGGTTGTGAGATGTAGGAGGTATGATGTTCTCAAAATCCTCTTGAAACAACGGATTATTGTTCAATGAAGCTTCAAATAGAGGATTTGAGTAAGTCACAAAAGTGTCATCATTCTCGTCATCACAAGAAATTTCCGACAAAGTATCGATTGTGTCACACTCGGATACTAGATCATCATTCTCATTCGAAGGCAATTCATCGGCGAATTCCTCGAGAATGGTAGGTAAAAAACGAGAATCACGTTCGATCTCGAGATCGGAAACGTCTTCACTTCCCCGTGGAAGTGGATCAAGGATAGCAAAAAGTTCATCGATGAACTTATCCAACGAATAATCACTAACCTCACTCGGTGTGAAGTTAGGAATCAAAGGCTCTTCAATTGAAGATTGTGCCTTAGGAACATCAACATGATCCTTAGAAAAGAGTGAAAATGAATACATTTTCAAAGACGAGAATTTAGATGATTGAAGAAAAGAAATTAGACAAGAAAGAAGATTATTTTTGGTATTTTTGGTATTGCTCAATCAAAAATGATCGATAAAAACAAGGAATAAGGATAACTACTATGGAAGTAAATTACCCTCGGTCGACTTTGAAACGATAGGTGAAAACCTAAACGTCT
Organism: Glebionis coronaria; assembly: GCA_025667525.1. Taxonomy (NCBI): domain Eukaryota; kingdom Viridiplantae; phylum Streptophyta; class Magnoliopsida; order Asterales; family Asteraceae; genus Glebionis; species Glebionis coronaria. Next base: position 471,269,912 of record CM046874.1, on the reverse strand, counting down.
CGAGGTTCAATAAGTAAACAACAAAAAATAAGATTTATTACTACTTGAGTCGGCAAACCAATAATAGGTTGTCCCTCTCAATATACGCACAAGCAAGCGGGGAAACGAGGTGGCACAAAGCACTTAAAAACCTTTTTCCTTAGACGGCCTTTTATAGCACGTCGCCTTATACCCACCTTATAGTTTGTATAAATCGAGTTCAAACTTCTTATTAGTATTTATCTATTTTGCCTTTATTTTTGTTTTGGGTTCGAATACAATAGCTAGGTGATGAAATCCCAACTAAGGCTTATTTGAAAAGTATTTAAAATTATTGTTCTACGTAATACAATATATTATTCATAAAAAAACGAGAAAAACGATACATACTACTTAATAGAAAAAATAACAAAACTTTCCGAGGACGGAAAGGGTCTTCAAATCCACGATCAACAAATCTCAACAAAAGCGAATCGTACACAAGATCCCCGGCAGCGGCGCCAAAATTTTTGATGTATCGTGGATAGACACATATACGTTATAGGACAAATTTAGGCAATTACCTTTAGGAAAAAGTAATTAACCAAAAATAAGTCAAAGACGGATACGATTAATCACGTGAGTGAACCAAGTTCGTTGTACACGAAGATCGAGTGAATTTGAGACGTTTTGCTTTGATTTGGACAATTGATTCGAATGTGTCGTTGGTTTTGAAACTACAATTAAACTCTACGAAACACATATACGTTATAGGACAAATTTAGGCAATTACCTTTAGGAAAAAGTAATTAACCAAAAATAAGTCAAAGACGGATACGATTAATCACGTGAGTGAACCAAGTTCGTTGTACACGAAGATCGAGTGAATTTGAGACGTTTTGCTTTGATTTGGACAATTGATTCGAATGTGTCGTTGGTTTTGAAACTACAATTAAACTCTACGAATTTTAAACTATTTAAAAATAATCCAAAGTGCATGAACCGTAAACCCCGCTAAAAATTAAAATCTAAAAGCTCAATTAAATACTTAAAATTTAACACTATTAAAAATTTAATCTATTTAATAATCTATAAAGATTAATCTATTTAAAAAATTATAACTTTTTATTCTACTTTTAAAATAATCTAATAAAAACTTATTAAACTAATTACTTTACTTTATTAAAAATTACTTTGAAAACAAGTCTAATAAAAAAAACTATTTTAAATCCACTATTATAAAAATCTAATAATTATACTAATTAAACTTTTTAAAATAAAAACATTTTTCTTTTTATTATTTTTATTTATTTATTATTATTTTTTTTATATATATTTAAACCTTATAAAAAAAAAAATTATTCTAAGCTAATTAAATTAAATAAACAAGTTTAAACTATGTATTAAAGTAAACATAAAAGCTGACAGCTCTCTACTACAATACACTATATTAATTAATTATCTGAAAATAAACTCAAAAGAGCTTGTGAGCTCAGTGGTTATCACGTTGTACATTTGAATAGAAGGTCACGAGTTCGAGACCTCTGGGTGGCATATTTTTGCAATTATTTTTCTTCTTTTGGCAGAGTTGAAATCCAATCAATCTTATATGCTATACAGTAACGAAATTAAACAGTAACTACAAATTCTCACAGGTTTACACGAAAATTTACAGCAATCAAACAATCAGTAAAACAAACAGCAATTCAGGAGCCAATATCAATCAGAGCACTTAAAAATCACATACTATTTAAACCGAAATACTCACAGCATCATACAAACAGTAAATGGAAAGCAACAAATCAAGCAGCTATGGACCATGATTCTTTACTAACTGCTTATTCATACACAAACACAAATCCATATGACAGATCATAACATTCCAAACTCAGTTTTAAAAATCCGCATATCCTAAGTAAATAAAAACTAACAGATATCAGTACCAACTAAAAACTCTGACAGACTAAAAAAAAACTATGCAGAATCAATAGCATACTTTTACAACAACGAAGCAGATTCACTCATATACTCAACTAAAACAATCTATAATCCAGCATACATATTTGATAACATGATTTTTCCAATTCAATCAAACCCACAGTTATATCACACGCTTAAAGCAGATTAAAGCGAAAGAACCAGATAACAAGTTAATCTACTAAACGAGCACAGCCTAACAGATCAAAATCATCACCATAGCAGATTCACAAGACCTCAATCAAGAACAGTTTAAATCGTTCAAATTGAAATTAAGCAGAATCTTCATTAATCACTTAGCAACTAGAAAAGTGAGCTAATATGCAAATCTATTCCAGTTATTCAGAAAATACCCATTGTTCAGGTCTGCTAGCATTAACGAGAGAACACAGCAGAAACAAATATCTAAATGTAAAAAAAAACTACAGTATAGCTTAAACCAATATCGAGCAGCAATTACAAATGTTGATTAATCAATAACTAGTTATAAACATAGAACATTAATCAGCTAGCATCAACAACTCATTATCATGATTCATAAATCGATTAAGATTACTGAGAACACTGGTAAACAGGAACAAATCCATAACTTAAACTGAAAGACAATATTGATACAACTCAATTAGATATAACGAAGATTATAAGCAGATTCTACCATAGAAAATAAACAGCAATACTCTTAATCAAAAATTCAGCAAACAAGGTTATTAAATCTAACTAAGAGTAAATCGATAGAACCTTGGTTCTCTCAGCGAAACAGAGAGATGTAATATTGCTCTTTAGAGCTTTTTCTTTGCGTCCGTAACTGACGAGTCACGAACTTCACCCCAAACTCCTAATCTATTCCTAACGTCGACCATCGACACTAAAACCTCGCCATAAAAACACCATCAGTCACGATTTTCAACAGCTTATTCAACCTGTTTTTAGCTTAACCAGTGGGATTAAGCTTTAATCCCAAATCTTACTCTAAAATAATAAATAGCTTTTAGATTAGAATTGTAAAATAAACTCCACAATAACGATTAGAAAACGAGACCAGTAAAATTGAAACCGAAACTTTTATTAATTCATTAAAGAAACATTACAACTTTTACGAAAATGAAAATTACAAAGTTTAATCTAAACTAGCATTATAACTTTAAAGAAAGAAAAAGGGATGAAAAATACAGGGAAAAATGGGGGTATTTATGCTTGAACCCGAGCCTCTTGATGCGGATATTCGCATCTCTCGAGGGATATTCCTTTTTGATGTGAGCCTTTGATCTTGATTTACTTCCTCTTTCTTCAATCCTACGGTTGTCATCTCTCGTAGCTCACACGGATTGCCAACGTGGCATCCATGTGTGCTTCTTGTGCTTCTTTTGAGAGCTCTGATTGGAGGATTAAGAGATGTGAGGTGTTCCATCCTATAGAAAAACGCCACGTAGCCTTTGATTACCATCTCTTCTCTTCCTTCAAACAAGGGGTTTTATTTCCTTTTGGTATGAATTTTATGGATAAGTAAAAAGCCCTATGTAAAACTCATAATTTTTACTGATTAAAGATTGAACAGTAACTGGTTTATTTAGGGTTTTTTTTTTTTTTTTTTTTTTTGGGGAAGAAGATAGGTGAAACTTTGATTGTATCGAAAAGTAAAGTGTGTATTTATCCTTTTTCTATATTCCAATTTGGGCCATTTGTTGGATCTTCATCAAGAACAATAAGATTTGTATCTAAATTTGGGCTTCTCAGGCCCAATAAGTATTAGTGGGACCCACTTGGCCCATTTCTTCGATGAATGATTAAATCCTCTCATTTCGAACTTGGTTTTGGCTTCTTTAATCTTTTTCATCATTCTCGTGTCGATTTTCGTCGGTTTTTCGCGAACTTGGTACCTACACACATGAAAACAAGAAACAAGCCAATCCAAGGCATATTTGATATAATTCAAGCAATATTTCATTGTTTTAAGCTATAAATGATATGAGTAAAAACACTCATATCAAGTAACATAAGTAGACACGAACGAAATGGCTTTGAACATTTCATTCTAATTTGGTAGCATTTTATCTCCGGTCGGTGAAGACCGTTGGACGATATAAAATATCATACTTGCGGCGGGTAGTTTCAGTTAAGAACCTCCTTAAAAAGGTTTCGCGGGTATACCCGTTCTCTTTACTCGACCGTCCAAAGCTAACTACGAACGTAAAGAGTGAATCATTTGGATAAAATTATCCGCATGATTGAAGCAGTCAATTCGGATTTTTGGAACAAGATTGATGCATTAAAGAACCGTACCATCGTTGCTTTCCAGTTGTCATGAGCTCGATTCATATTGAATCTTGCAAGTTACCTACCAAGTGTTGTTTGAGGTACACTAGAAGGATTTCCACTCATCAATGTGAAGACTAAGATGTTACTATGAGTGTTCTGGCAAGATCACTGAGATATTGTATAGAGGCCTGGAACGTGTTTAAATTCAATTAAGAATTAAACAACTGTTGCTTTCCTGTTATCAGAAGTTTGATTCAAAAAGAATCGTACAAGTCACCTACCATGAGCTTTTTGATACTCGCCCAAGAAGGATTTCCATCTTCATTGTAACTACTTGTGTATTACTCGGATGTTCAGGCAAGATCATGAAGATTTTGCGTAAGACTCTTAATATCGTTCTTACTTTTCACAGAGTGTGAAGAAACAAGGAAATATGGAAATGTGTCCTAATGAGATATTTGATGATCTCAAATGGCTCTACACTCGATCGTGCACTTTGGATTTTAGTGATCGAAGGCTGGAGAGGAGTGCCACGATTTCAACACCAAATTATTTGGAGTGAATAAATCGATAGATAACGTGTTGATCTCCGTGTGATTAAAACAAATATCTTTTACGATATATATTAGTTAGCTGGGATCGGTTGTGCATTGCATCACTGGGTCCATGATGTCTGTCTTCAATAACATATGTGTTGACCCAGTTTCTACCTAAGTTGTTAGGAGGGCTTCTTTCTTTTCACCCTTTATCATTACAATTCTTGTTCATTCTTCAACCCCTTCGATGCTTACCAATACGTCATAACTAGCACCTTGTTGTGATTGTTCCAGTGATAACTTAAGTACTTGGTCGGCATTCAGCTATGTTCACAATCGATCCCCATCTTTCCTAAGGACTACTATTTCTAGCTATGGAATGTCCTTGGGAAGATTCCTCCGGTTTTAGAAGAATCATTGGACTTAACCTATCCTACCATCCTTTTGTCACCACAATCTTCATCCACTACAAGAAAAGAGAGTTTTTGGGACGACACATATTTGGAACGGTCAAATAATCGTGCCAAATACACGTATTTGGGACAAGTTTCCTAATCGTGTCAAATAATTAGGCATTTAGGACGGCTCTTAAAAAACTGTTCCAAATACGTATGCGTTTGGAACGGTTTCAAATAATGGTGTCAAATACTTGTGTATTTGGGACAAGTTGAGTTAATGGTGCCAAATACATATGTATTTAGGACGGTTGGTATCACTTGTGCCAAATTTGTATATGTATTTAGAACGCTATCTAATGTTGGTCCTCAATACCAATGTATTTGGAACGGTTCGTACCACCGATGGTGACTACTAGTGTTTAAAATTCGAGAAACCGACGGACTGATCTGAACCGCTCAATACGAAAAGAAACAAATAGAAACTAAAAAAAAATCCACTTACCACAGTTCGGTTTTGGTTTTTATTTATATATGCGCTCAACCGAACCGAACTGTGCATAATATACATGGAGGTTTCTAGCAAAAAATATGAATAACCGAACAAGCACCAATGATACTAGTGATATTAGTGCACTACTTTTGGACTCGGTGAGTTCAATCGAGTTTATGTAATATAAAACCACCAAGTTAATTTAACAGGTTTTTCAATCAAAACCGGCTCAGAAGGTCGAATCCAACCCATTTTTCATTATATATATATATATCTAACTAATATATACAGATATTATCTTTAATTTTTAAAGTTAAAAAAGTTAAAAATTAAACATTTTCATCTATAAACATAATGCCTAAATAGAAAACAAATGTAGCCACTACATCATGGGTTCGACCACCATGTCAACCCGCACGAGTCATCGTATTAAGAGTTTGATTACCGGTTCAATCCGACCAAGTCACCGTTTTAAAGATTCTCTCACAAGGTCAAATCAATTGAGCCATCGAGTCACGAGTTCAACTAACAGGTCAATCTGATCGAGTGACCAAATTATCAGTTCAAAATATCATAAATTGTCCGCCGCTATACACTGATCTAATTATCCAAAAGTTAGAATCTCTCCCTTTACATTTTCTTTGTTCCCGCTCAACTTTTTCACTAAAATTAAATCATCCCCGCTCCAGCCCCTTCATTCATTTTCCATCTTTCATTTTAAATGTATCTTATCCTTTTCATCTCATCTCATATCCTCATCTTTCTTTCTAGATCTAAACGAAACCAAATTCGGCGTTAACAGACTCGTTAATCACCACAAATAACAATCTCATATTAATATTCATAATCTCATTAACAAATATCTCATCATTTCATTTCGATGAATCGGTCGCATATCCACTCGCCATCTCTGGAAGCTACTCGAAAGCGTTCGACCGAGTCCAACTCAGACTCGAGAGTTTCTGTTCGCGCTTATCATCTGCTCATCGGACAGGTATATATATGTTATATGTATTTAATGATTATAGCAATTTCTTGCGAATTAGTGAAACTTTGTATCAAAACGTTGACATGTAGATGAATTATTACTTAATTTCTAGGATTTGTTATGAATTAAAATGAATTGTGGATTGTATTTGTTATGAACACCAATGTTGATGGTAAAATCCTTAAGAAATATAACAAGAGTTTAAAATCTGAAATTAAATTATCTTGAAATAGGAATTTTTTATTATATGCTTTCACAAATGTAACTGCCAACTATCTGTGGTTCACCTAGATGTATCCAAAGAAACCACTGGGAATCCTTTTAGCAATTATATTCTTAGTGATGTTGGTCATATCTAAATCAAATCCTCCTTGTAACCGCAAAGAATGTAGAAAAATAATGCATCCAATATTAAGTACCTTTTATTGACTCTCTCATTATATGTTATAAAACAAAACATACGAAACTATAATTCACTCATTTTTATCATTTCAAATACGAAACCAGTAGACTAATTTTATTAAGTTAAAAAAATGTTTCTAGAGTAAAGTAGTACTCATGAATGATGACAATTTTTTTTATTGTTTATAAGTTATATTTTGAAGCACTTGGATATTTTCTTTAATTGTTAGTTTCATGAACTGTAGTGAATTACTTAAGTAGTCTGGTGGTTATATAGTATCTAAACATAGTTGTCTGCAATGAAGAGGTCACCACAGAGAGGCGGTAACAAGTAGCCAACAGCAAGATGGTATGCAAATTATTTAAAATATCACTTGTTTGTACGAGGTATATACACATATTGTTATCGTCGGTATTTATATTTGCAGCCAACAACTACAAGATGATGTTGAGGAACACCGACATCAGCTAGGACTTCATGAGGCGCCTTTAAAAAATAAAAGACCAAATGTTCGCTTGTGAAACGATCCTAAGGAGACAAATGGTGTTATCATTAGACTGCGAAGAACGATACCATACCATATGAAGATGAAGATAAGTGGTTTTAAGTATCTTAGAGTAGTATATATCATCATCTAAAGTTATATTTCAGTTATCATTGGAAAATGTAGTTATAGGACTTTAAAAATAATTGAATAATCAGATAAAATAACGTGGTGGATAAAATGCTTATAAATACATTTGATACTTTTGCCTTGATCTGCTCTTTAGATCAACTTTGATATACATACGTGCATTAAGGTAAAAAAAAATTAAGCTAGTTCAAGAAAAGGAGCAGTAGGATTCATATTCAAGTGGTATGCCATATGTGTATCTCATATACATCGAATCTACCCCTAAAGGTCTAAGATTATTTCCTATGTTTGTTTTTGTTTTTCTATCTTGGTTTACTTGCGTCCTTTCTTGTAAAATGTGTTCTAAATTTTTTGTAGGAGTTACCAGCAGGTCCTAATATTTTGTAGTTGTTTTTTTTTCTTCAGGGTTTATGATGAAGACGTGACCTGACGAGAGTTATTCTTGGTTCGTTAGTAAAAAATCGTCTTAGTGATTTATATTGAGTTTTTATTATAACCTTGTCATTTGGACGAATGTATTTTACTTTACGTTTTTCAAGCGAATAAGTTGACTTGATGTATGGATCATAAATAAAAATAGAGTTCAATTTAGCACCAATTTTTGTTACATATACACGTTAGAATGATTACGCGAAATGTGCCAAATAATTAATTGACCGATGCAAAATTGCACCAAATACTTTTTATGACAAACATAAAAACGTGACAAATGTTTTTTGCAAGCACATAAAAATGCGCCAAATAGATTTGGCGCAAAAACCAAAACCGTGCCAAATACGTCGGTCACGGTAGATAAAACCATCCTATTTAGTTTTGGCACGCTAAATAAAAGCTCTACCTAATACCATTTGGCACTTAATACAAGTTGGTACCAAATACACATTTGGCACGAGATATAGAAGTGTGACGAATACTCATTTTGGAACGAAAAATCATCGGTCGTGCCAAATACCTCACTCATGGCACCCCAAGTTAAACCGTCCCATGAACCGTGTCAAATAATATTTAGCACGGTTTTAATCCGACCCAAATGTATTTGGCACCCTTATATTTAGGACGGAGCCAAAAGCGTGCCAAAGCCGTGCCAAATAGCATTTGGCACAGTTTTTTGAGTATTTGGCACACTTTTCTCCCCTTCCAAATACCCCTTTTTCTTGTAGTGATCGTCATGAAATAAATGGGTTTGGGTAAGTATAAATCACCATGAATGTAAAACCAGCATTTAAAACCCAAGAACATTAATTACACACAATCTCAATTTTATTTAAAATGTGACGCAATTAATTATTCAGAATAATAATTAATGTTATATATTCAAGTATTCAGTATGTATTAATTACTTAGTAAGATAAATAAAGCATGACATAATAATTAGAAAAGTTAAAACGTGAGATCACAAGACCAATAGTCGAACCAAGAAACGAGGGTTTAAAAGTTATTACGCAATCTCAGATTTATTCAAAAAATACGTGAATTATAGATTATTAAAATAAAGGGCGTACGTCTTGAATAAACACGAGAGTAAACGCAAATGCACACGTTAAATAAGTTACACGAGTCGATGTTAAAATATACATATATATGGGCCACGGGTTTCTTTTAAATAACAAGAGAAAGGAGTATGGGCTTGGGAGCCCCGCATAACTATGCAAAACAGAAAACTCGAGGGTTATATTCCACCACCCTTTGTCAAACCGTAAACAAAAGAAAAAAACAAACGGGATTAGGGTTTTGCTTGGGTGCCGCCGGCTAGAACAAACAAAAGAAAGAAAGAGTTTTGTTTTATCAATCAATTGTTGTGTCTCTATCCACCCTAAATCACATTTAAAGGTAATCTGTAACACTCTCATTTTTCGTATCGGTACAGCGGAAGGGTCTTTCAGAGTGTTACGGGATAGCACAATAACTCCAATCATAGACAACCCATAAAAATGGTTGTACAAGGTTTAACAAACATTCATTCGATAAAAAGATTTAAAGTGTACAACAGGTCCCAAATTATACAGGTCATTAAGTTTACAAAACACAGATCGAATGAACATTTTTAATATTAAGTGTGGGCCATCAAAGTCGATCTCCATCCGGATTACCTTCAAGCACCTGAGATAGAAAACATGCAAAAATCATATCAGCGAATGCCGAGTGAATTCATAGAGTTTAATGAAAACCGTTATATAAAACAATCATTTACAATCATTTAAAATCAGAACACAAGTATAATATCGGAAATAAGTCCACATATTGCTAGTCAGGCAATATATAAATCAAGCATACATCTGAAACCGTCCATGAGACCGTAGTCTCTATATTACCATGATAGGTAATATATTCATCGTAATAGCATCGTTGTCGTTTATTATTTATGTCTTATAGCATACGTTGTATATTGTATAGGATTATTATTAGCCGCATGACATTGTTACCTTACTGTGAAAACAGCGGGCCGCGAACCCGACAAACAATTTGCCCATCTAAGTTAGCGTGTCGTCACAAAAATCACGCTATGGAATCTTCTCATACATAAATTCGCTTACCAATCAATGTGGTACGACGGGGATCAACCGTCAAGGCGCGAACTGGGGTGATCGTCCCCAAATAGTACTATCAAATGCATAAGCGTCTACCAAATCCCGGTAGTTCACAATTCATGCTAATGGGACTTTAAGTGACATAACCTAACTACTAATAATCCTTTTAGTCTCGAATATAGGGTCATAGCATCATTCGGGTCCATCTCATTAAGCATACAATCGGGACTACTTGTGTTCTATTTATAAAAATCTAGCATGTTATCTCCCTCGCGGGTTTACAAATCATTTTATAAAACATTTAAAAGAGTGCGAGGCTATGAACTCACGTTGTTAATGAAAGGCGGATTATCGGCTACGGGCGTGCTTCGGTCACGGAAACCTATATAAATAATAATCGGTCTTAGACTCGGTCCAATGACTTTTATAAAAATAACAATATACATATATATGATTATTGTACATATGATGATGATCAAGTGGGTTTATAAATCCTCATTTACTCATTTTAGCGTTTACGTTTTAGTATCGTCTTACTAGTTCACTAGTTTTACCGATTTTACCTATTTTAAGTTCATTAAGTCTTTTATAAGTTCTTTTACTTGTTTTTACCCATTATATACTTATATGATCAGTATATATACTTTTCATGTTGGGCCCTATTGGGTTAAGCCCAAATAATTCTTTTTACAAGTATTTATCTTATTAAGTCCAATTATTAGTCTAATAGGTTTAGTTAGCTCGTAAATGTCCGTAATTCTTATAGTTCGGGTTTTATCGGTTTTTACTTGCCTTAGTTACTTATACATCAGTATATATCTTTTATAAACTTTACATTAGACGGGTTTGGTCGTCTAAGTTTTATTTGATGAAAAACGTTAATTTCACAGCGATAGCCGAAAAAGTCGTAAAAATCAAGTTTATAGTTTTTATTACTTATAAATATTACTTTTACCATCATTTATATATTTTACCCATTTAATTAACCTTTTATACATTTATATAAATAAGTTTTATAAGTTAGTGGGTTTATACTTTACATTTTATAAATTATAAAGTGAGTGCTTATATAATAATAATAAACATTATTTCCAAAATCTGATTTTTAACTTCACATTCACCATTTTTATCATATCTAGAGTTCTACAATGACTTAGAAGCTCATTTTTGGATGACAACTTCTTCATAATATGTGCTAAATATAACTTAGTTATAGCTACTGCCCATTTTGAGTCTAAGTTGCCTTAACAGTCCCTACAAAACTGCTTATTCAGATTGTACCACCTAACTTGTTTTGATCATATCTCACTCATTATTTTGATTCCATTGCATGGCCAACTCTCACATGTGTATAACATCATCTCATTTACTGTAAATAGATCAAACCATGCATTTTTATCAGTTCTTCATTTAGTTGTCTACTGTTTTTATACAGCCAACTAATTAGACATGATTTTAGCTTCATTTCTTATGGTTATCATCATTTTTAAGCATGTTTATCAACACTTGATCCCCACACAACATTTTTATCATCATATATACATCATATACATATACAAATGAAAGAAAATACATTTGTTCTTTACAAAATAATAAGAGAAAAATGTAGAGGATGATCTTCTTTACCAATCAAAGTGGATTTCTTGTTTTAGGAAGGCAAGAACTTGATGAACACAACAAGTATCTCCAAGACCATCAAATAAAAAGATCATATGTTGGAAAATCAGCCCTAGGACACAAGCAAATCACCTCCAAAGTTGGTTATATGGCCACCAAATGATCAAGGCTTCAAGGAAACACCTTAATAGGACTAGTAAACATGTGGTTTGTAGTTAGAAGAGATCAAAGATGGTGTTTGTTGCTTGATGTGGGACGGCACAAGGGTGGAGTAGAGAGAGTTTTTGGGGTGGATTGCATGGATGAAATGGTTAAATGAAAACTATTTGTTGGTTTTGTTAAGTTGGTGGAAGGCTTAGCTTAAAGTGTAAGCATAAGCTTACACTTGTGCAAGCTTAGCTAGAATGTGTGCCACCTAAGTGTGGTGTGTCACATATGCCGTCCCATATAAGCTAGTGGGATGGGGTAAAGTGTTTTGTCCCATCTCACTAGTTTACGGGTATTTCTCGATTCTAGTTTTCTCGATTTGCGTGCCCTCGGGTCGTTTTACGAAAAACGTTTTTATAAATTATGAATCACCGTCACAAAACGAATCTAATAAAAATTGTCTCATTAAAAACGGAGTTCAAAAACGTAAATACGTAATCCTAAGGTTTCCGGTTTAGTCGTAAAAGACGTCAAATTATGCACGTAGGCCCAAATTTAAATCCGTAAATTGTGAGTTCGTCAACCAACATAAAAATAAGTTTCAAAATATTATACGAGAAAATATTTAACTATCTGAAAATGTTAGATTTGTCACAGCTTTTCCTCCTAAAAGGGATCAACGTCCTCGTGATCCATTTCATTTGGATGTCCGTTTCTTATTGAAATCGAAGAGGTGCGGATATTTCTTCCACATTTCATCCTCTCGTTCCCAAGTATACTCCGGTCCATGCTTTGAATTCCATCGGATCTTAACAATAGGTATCCGACTTTGTTTCAGTTGCTTTACCTCACGGTCCATAACTTCTACGGGCTCTTCGATAAAATGCAACTTCCCATCTATTCGAACCTTACCTAACGGAATTTTCTCATCACTCACTGCTAGACATTTCTTCAGATTAGATACATGGAATGTGTTGTGAACACCATGAAGTTCTGGGGGTAACTCTAGTTTGTAAGCCACCGGACCTACTCTAGATAAAATCTTAAAGGGTCCAATATAACGGAGATTCAATTTTCCTCATTTTCCAAATCTTATAACGCCTTTCCATGGCGATACTTTCAACATTACTCGGTCACCCACTTCAAACTCCATTGGCTTCCGCCGCACATCCGCGTAACTTTTCTTTCTACTACGGGCAGTCAACAACCTCTTCTTAATCTGAACTATCATCTCCGTAGTCTCCCGGATCAATTCCGGTCCCGTGAGCTGGGTATCCCCAACTTCACTCCAACATACAGGAGATCTACACTTCCTACCATACAAAGCTTCAAACGGTGCAGCCTTAATACTAGAATGGTAACTATTGTTATACGAAAATTCTGCTAACGACAAATGTTTATCCCAATTCTTACCAAAGTCTAACACACAAGCTCTCAACATATCTTCAAGTGTTTGTATCGTCCTTTCACTCTGCCCATCAGTCTGGGGGTGATAAGCAGTGCTCATATCGAGATTCGTTCCCAAAGATCTTTGGAGAGATTTCCAAAAATTCGATGCGAATCTAGGATCTCGATCTGAAATGATCGATACAGGCACTCCATGCTTGCATACAACATTATCAAGGTATATTCGAGTCAGCTTCTCCAGTGAGAACTGCTCCTTAACCGGAATGAAGTGTGCTGATTTGGTCAGTCTATCGACAATAACCCAAATCGAATTGTTTCCAGATGATGTTCTAGGAAGCTTGGTGATAAAGTCCATTGTAATTCGCTCCCACTTCCATTCAGGAATCTTTGGTTGTTGAAGTAATCCTGATGGTTTTTGATGTTCGGCTTTAACTCTAGCACAAGTCAAGCATTGAAGAACATACGTAGTTATGTCAGCTTTCATATTCGGCCACCAATACAACTTCTTCAAATCATGGTACATCTTATCAGATCCTGGATGAATGGAATACTTAGATTTATGGGATTCTAACATAATCAAGTCTCTTAAGCCTCCAAACTTAGGTATCCACATACGACCTCTTAAACATTTCACTCCATCAGCTCTAACCTCTAAAGGATCTCCTTCTCCTCGGAACCCTTCATTAACAAAATTCTCCTTCTTACAAGCTTCTATTTGCGCATTTCTAATTTGCTCAGGCAAATTATTGTGCACGGTCAAGACTAGAGAACGCACCCTGATAGGCTCTCTATCTTTCCTACTTAACGCATCAGCAACAACATTGGCTTTTCCTGGGTGATATTTTATATCACAATCATAATCACTTAACAACTCTATCCATCTTCGTTGCCTCATCTTCAATTCCTTCTGGTCGAGAATATACTGTAGGCTTTTGTGATCGGTGAATACCGTACACTTGGTGCCATACAGATAATGTCTCCACAACCTAAGAGCAAAGACCACAGCTCCTAACTCAAGATCGTGAGTAGTATAATTCTCCTCATTCTTCCTTAATTGCCTAGAAGCATAAGCTATCACCTTCTCTCTCTGCATCAAAACAGCTCCATAACCTCTAAGAGATGCATCACAATACACTACAAAATCTTCACTCCCGTCGGGTAAAGATAAGATTGGCGCACTACATAATTTTTGCTTCAATGTCTGAAATGCTCCATCTTCATCACTTCCCCAAACGAAAGGTTTATTCTTCTGAGTAAGCTTAGTCAAGGGTTTAGCTATCAAAGAAAATTCTTTAATGAATCGCCTATAATAGCCAGCCAATCCTAAGAACTGTCGCACTTCCGTTGGCGTTGTCGGTGCAGACCAATTCTTAATAGCTTCAACCTTTGCAGGATCAACATGAATTCCATCTCTGTTAATCACATGACCAAGAAATTGCACAGAATCCAACCAGAAATCACACTTCGAAAACTTAGCATACAACCTTTCATCCTTCAACAACTTCAAAACAATCCTCAAATGTTCTCTATGCTCATCTTCGTTCTTAGAATAGATTAGAATATCGTCAATAAACACAATCACAAATTTATCCAAGTAGGGCTTGCACACTCGATTCATTAAATCCATGAAAACCGTAGGTGCGTTAGTTAACCCAAATGGCATTACTTGAAATTCATAGTGTCTATAACGAGTTCTAAATGCAGTTATAGGAATATCTTCTTCACGGACGCGAAGTTGGTGATATCCTGACCGCAAATCTATCTTAGAATACACACTAGATCCTTGCAGTTGATCAAACAAATCATCAATCCTAGGTAAAGGATATCGATTCTTAATTGTCAACTTGTTCAGTTCCCTATAATCAATGCACATACGAAAAGATCCATCCTTCTTCTTAACGAACAAGACTGGAGCTCCCCAAGGCGACGAGCTCGGTCGAATAAAACCTTTATCAGACAACTCCTTAAGTTGCTCAGATAACTCCTTTAATTCAGAAGGGGCTAATCGGTAAGGCGCACGTGCCACCGGTGCAGCACCAGGAATTAAATCGATTCGAAACTCTACTTGCCTTATCGGTGGAAGTCCTGGTAAATCTTTAGGAAATACCTCAGGAAATTCACAAATAATAGGTACATCTTCCAATCGTTTCTCCCTAGACTCATTCCCGGTCACTTGAGCTAAGAATAACTCACAACCGTTCCTGATGTACTTTTGGACTTTAATTCATGAAACGATTTTCAAGCGGGATTCACCTCGACTACCATCAATTACTAACGTTCTATTCCTAAGAGGAATCTTAACCTTCTTCTCTCCATATAAAATAGTAGCATTATTCAACGACAACCAATCCATACCAATAATAATATCAAAACTACCTAATTCTATCAACATCAAATCAATCGGAAAGGAATGGTTTAAGAGATTTAGAGAGCATCCTTCTAATAGCTTATTAGTTTTCACTAATTTACCATCAGCCAATTCCACCTCGTAACTGGTACTTATCTCAACAGGTTCAATATCAATAAGGGCACTAAATTTAGTGGATACAAAGCTCCTATCATCACCCGAATCGAATAAAGCAACAGCATAATGATTGTTGAGTAAAAACGTACCGGTAACGACATTCGGATCCTCTTTCTCCACCTCAATTGTTCCAAGTTGGTAGATACCACCCTGGGGGTTTCTTCCAGGTACAATCACTTTCAACTTGGGGCATTCCGATTTCCTATGACCTTCTTCATTACAGTTGAAGCAAATCGTTCCCTTCTTACACCTTTCAACCTTGTGTCCAAGCTTTCCGCATTTTCGGCACTTCCAACAGTCGCCTGGATGCCTCTTGTTGCCACACTTAGGACATTTATCATCGTTGCGCGGTGCATTGTTGGAAATAGCATTTGCATTCCCCTTTCTCTGGTTCTGACGGCGATTGAAATTCTTCCTATTATCACCTCTATCTACACGCTCACCGTCTCCCTTTCTTTTCTCACCTACACGGGCTTCATCTTCCTTATCCTGAATTATCTGTCCAATGAGTTGGTAAGCCATTCGAACAGCATCATCAATGGTCAGTGGTTTCGATGATGTCACGTCCCCCCGGATATTCCTGGTTAACCCTTTCACATATTGCTCAATTCGGATCTCTTCGGGTTCAACCAATCGAGGACATAGCAAGGCCAACTCATGGAATCGATTCGTGTAACTATCAATGTCCACACCTTTCATTCTCAGATGAATCAACTCCTGTTCTAACCTAATAATCACACTACGAGGACAAAACTCCAAAGTCATCCACTTCTTAATTTCAGCCCAAGGAGTAGCATTAGCAGCATCAAGACCCATGAAAGCAATTCTCCCGTTCCACCAAGTCAATGCACGACCTTTAAGAGTAGCCATAGCAAAAGTCACCTTATCTTCCTCCTTACACTTACTAATCCTAAACACCGATTCAATCTTCTCAATCCACTGGCTTAGTCCTACAGCACCTTCAGTTCCATTAAAAGGTAGAGGTTCACACTTCATGAACGTCACATAAGTACAGCCACCAACTTCAGGTGCATTCGTTCCAAGTCCTCCTACATTTCCTCCAGCATTAGCATTCACATTATTAGCATTCACATTCACATTAGTACCACCAATTCCACTACCGCCAGCTCCACTACCGCCAGCTCCACTACCGCCAGCTTCACTACCGCCAGCTCCACTACCGCCAGCTCCACTACCGCTAGCTTCATTACCGCCAGCTCCACTACCGCCAGCTTCATTTCTAGCATTTGCCATAAATTCAGTCATAGATGCGGTAACTTGCTCCGTAATAATCCTACGTACATCATCCTCAGTCATAGCCTTCTTGGGCGGCATAGTTCTATAATTCCACAATTTCAAAGCATTAAGCATTCATCCAACAAAGGATTCATATAATATGGATCGAATTCATAATCAAGATACAAATAAGGCACAATATGGAATTCAAGACAAGATACATATTTCATTCGATCTGAAACAAAAGTATTGTCTTAGTACATCCATATCAAAGTTCTAACACTATATACACTCAAAATTCGTGCCAAGTCTATTACTAACAAGTCGGTTCAGTCAAAGCTACAAACACAAAAGATCTAAAGGTCACTACTAAACACAGACTGGTCTACTGAGAACCGGCAGATGGTCCATCATCCATCGTCTTCTGGATCTTCGCCGGACGATCACTAGACACATCTTCAGCTGGGCGCTTACGGATTACTCCTCTTTCAACCATGTCGGCATAAAATCTACTGTTCCAACCCACATATATATTCAACTTCTTTTCGGCTTTCTCACGCATCGCACGAGCCACACTCAACTGAATCTCCATAGAATTCACCTTTCTCTTCATAGCAGCATACTCACCACTTTCCAATACCGATAACCTCCTAAAAGCCTCATTCAAACCACGTTCTACATCACTCAAATCCAAACTAAGCAATTCTCGCTCTTTCTCTCCAATCTTAGTCTTCGACTCCAAATAAGCAACCTGAGTCTGAACAACACCTAATCCAACCTCTGTCACACAACTCTTAACACGGGAAGCATATAGATCACGTCTCAAGGCCCATGGTGCAAGACCATCAATATGAGTAGCCTCTCGAGTACTAGACGACTCTCCTATCTCACGTCTACGAGCAGCAATACCATCAGTACCGTCAGGTGCATCGTCATCCTCATCCTCCTCTGATTCAGAATCAGATTCAGACGATTCAGACATTTCATCCCTAGGTAACTCATCCTCAGAATCAGTCAAACAAACAGGTAGGGGCAAAGGCTCGCCCTCTGGAACATCATACGGATAAATGAGCTCAGCTTCCTCATCGTCATCAACCTCAACATCTATACCTACGTCCTCCTCGACATCCTCGTCGTCAATCTCATCATCTAACTCATCTAACCCAATCTCATCCTCATTCTCAATATCAGAGTTCTCAATATCCACGTCCTCATTACCCACATTCTCAATATCCACATTCTCATTACCCACATTCTCAATCTCATTCTCTACTAAGTCTTCCTGAGGGGCAATCTGATCTCCTAGTCCTAACTCGGGCTCGAGATCCTCAAATGGTTCCTCCTCATCATCAATATCAAAATCTACTAAGTCTAAATAAGGATCATCTTCTATATTAGGTTCGGGAATAGCATGGTTTTCTACAGGAATATTAGGGTCAGCCATGACAATCTGCATTTATATATATTTATCTCGTATTAGGATAACATACTAGTTAAACAATTACATAATGAAATCACGATATATACATATATATAAATTAAATTATATATATCAAAATATATATCTTCTCAATAGGGCTTGTTGGTAACGTCGGAGATCTCTGGCACCGTTATAGTCAAAAGATTTTTCAAATATTTTCTCAAATGTTCATTGTCAAAAGATTTTGAAAAGTTTTGTTCAAAACCTTGGTTTTTAAAATCTTTTGTTCTCTACAACGAGAGCTCTGGTACCAAACTGTAACACTCTCATTTTTCGTATCGATACAGCGGAAGGGTCTTTCAGAGTGTTACGGGATAGCACAATAACTCCAATCATAGACAACCCATAAAAATGGTTGTACAAGGTTTAACAAACATTCATTCGATAAAAAGATTTAAAAGTGTACAACAGGTCCCAAATTATACAGGTTATTAAGTTTACAAAACACAGATCGAATGAACATTTTTAATATTAAGTGTGGGCCATCAGAGTCGATCTCCATCCGGATTACCTTCAAGCACCTGAGATAGAAAACATGCAAAAATCATATCAGCGAATGCCGAGTGAATTCATAGAGTTTAATGAAAACCGTTATATAAAACAATCATTTACAATCATTTAAAATCAGAACACAAGTATAATATCGGAAGTAAGTCCACATATTGCTAATCAGGCAATATATAAATCAAGCATACATCTGAAACCGTCCATGAGACCGTAGTCTCTATATTACCATGATAGGTAATATATTCATCGTAATAGCGTCGTTGTCGTTTATTATTTATGTCTTATAGCATACGTTGTATATTGTATAGGATTATTATTAGCCGCATGACATTGTTACCTTACTGTGAAAACAGCGGGCCGCGAACCCGACAAACAATTTGCCCATCTAAGTTAACGTGTCGTCACAAAAATCACGCTATGGAATCTTCTCATACATAAATTCGCTTACCAATCAATGTAGTACGACGGGGATCAACCGTCAAGGCGCGAACTGGGGTGATCGTCCCCAAATAGTACTATCAAATGCATAAGCGTCTACCAAATCCCGGTAGTTCACAATTCATGCTAATGGGACTTTAAGTGACATAACCTAACTACTAATAATCCTTTTAGTCTCGAATATAGGGTCATAGCATCATTCGGGTCCATCTCATTAAGCATACAATCGGGACTACTTGTGTTCTATTTATAAAAATCTAGCATGTTATCTCCCTCGCGGGTTTACAAATCATTTTATAAAACATTTAAAAGAGTGCGAGGCTATGAACTCACGTTGTTAATGAAAGGCGGATTATCGGCTACGGGCGTGCTTCGGTCACGGAAACCTATATAAATAATAATCGGTCTTAGACTCGGTCCAATGACTTTTATAAAAATAACAATATACATATATATGATTATTGTACATATGATGATGATCAAGTGGGTTTATAAATCCTCATTTACTCATTTTAGCGTTTACGTTTTAGTATCGTCTTACTAGTTCACTAGATTTACCGATTTTACCTATTTTAAGTTCATTAAGTCTTTTATAAGTTCTTTTACTTGTTTTTACCCATTATATACTTATATGATCAGTATATATACTTTTCATGTTGGGCCCTATTGGGTTAATCCCAAATAATTCTTTTTACAAGTATTTATCTTATTAAGTCCAATTATTAGTCTAATAGGTTTAGTTAGCTCGTAATTGTCCGTAATTCTTATAGTTCGGGTTTGATGAGACTGTATTTATACATAGTCTCATCGTCCAAATCGGGCTTAAAACGCTTAAAATATCGTCAAAATACCCATATATGTGCCTATGTTTGTTCATTGTGTATTTTAGGTACGGATATCGTGAATTCACCAAAAGATCAAAGGAATCAAGCAAAAATGAACACGGGAAACGAAGCCGCACAAAGAACCGGACCCGAATCATGAATTTCCAAAATTGTCCCTGAAGTTTGAAGATTTGGCAAGATTGGTCCCTCTACTTTTGAAGACTTGACATTTTATACCCTTGCAATACTCATAATTGCATTTGGGTCCTTAAAATGTTGATTATGTGCAAGTTTGGTCCTTGATGAATGCACAAAGTGCATTCAAAGCCCTTATAAAAGTTTATGAAGAAGACAAGGGGAGAAAATGCAATTAGCCTAAAGTATTTAACAAAGGGAATTAAGAAAAGCTGTTGGAAACTTATAATGACAAGAGTGGGGAAGTGGGGGACTGAAACTGCCACAAATCAAACCCAAACCCGTATTAAACCCACTACTAGCCCACCTTTACTCCCCTAAGCCCAAACAAACATCACCCAACCCGAAACCCAGTTACTTAAACCTTTAACCCCGTTTTAGTTAAAAAGTCAAAACTTGGTCAAATTTTTAAAACGTGGGAAACACATTTTTATAACCTAAACATGATCTAATTCCCACTTAATCATCTTCATCACCCTTAAACCCTAGCTACACTCCCAGTTTCAATTACTCTCTTAACCGACCCTAACACTAATTAAGTAAGGGGTTTTGGTCATTGACAGCTCACCAAACACCCCCATGTGCCCAGAAAACGACTCATCATCCCCATGTCCCCCCTACTGCTTACATACATCACGGGATTGCTCAAATAAAGATGGATTGTTGACCACATCTACGGATGAGAACAAAAACTTGGTGCCCACAACTCAACCAACAGCCACGATCACATATTCCTCTGCTCCAACTGATAAATCACATGGGTTCTCTCAAGGACAAATTTCAAATTCAGCATATTCCAAGCATCCAAGAGGGCATTGATGGAAATTCACGAATTAGGGTTTATGTCCTCTTCTAGAACTTTGTAGTCCATTATATAAGGACAGTAGGGATTAGCTTTCAGTTTTGTTCCAAATTTTATTCCTTAAATCTTCTGTGTAATTTAGTGAAGTTTATTGAAATAAAATTTGAGTTCCCTTATTTTTTACTGTCCTTTTTTAATACCTGCTATTAATTTTTTTAAGTTTCCTTTAAAACTTTGCAACATCACTTTTCTGTTAAGCATTTATAAGATTTGCAAAACTTGTGTTCAATCTTTTTAGACCCTAATTTCTGAATCCAAGTACAAAGGGGAAGTGGTAGTGGAACCTTGTGCTGGATTCAGTTAGTTGTTTAAAACGGATTGAGTGCAATCTAGTTTCAAGAAAGCTAGTTGGTTTCATAGATTAAGTTTCCAAACGTTTTTCTTCAAAAATCCTTTGTTTCAAATTTTTTATTGTTAGCTCACATTCACTGTTCACATAAGCCAATCATCATAAGCTGTCTGACACACAGCTTATGAGATTGACCTAGGTGAGCTTGTAGTGTTCTCCTGGATTGTGGTGTTTGTGCAGGTTTCACAAGCTTCTTCAAGACCCCATATTTCCATTCAATTTTATTAAAGATATGTTCTCCCTTGGTCTGTTGTAGACCATCAGTAGGGACTCTCTACACGTCTACATAAGCTCACAAGGATCTAGGAAAAGGCATCAGCTGGTATGGCTTGAACCTTCCAAAAATTTTTAGTGTTCTTGTGTAAATGTGATTTTTTGGTTTAACTGCTTGATATTGTTGTTTCACTGGTTATACTGAGTTCTTTGATGCCTATTACTTGGTTTAGATGATCATAGGACTGATTGATGGTGATTTGTTTGAATATTCTGTGTTAAGTAGTGTTTTCAGTAAATAAGGTAGTGTTTGGATTTGCAGATTACTCTAGGAATTTTTGAGAATTTGTGCAATTAAAACTGGATTAGACTTATTAGGATGTTAGTATGACTTGATTTTAGTCATTAGGTTTAGTTTAGATAGCTTTCTACCTTATTGCATGTTTACAATGAGTTTTCACTAGTATAAATTTGTTAAGCATCCAAATCTGCTTGTTTTAGCCAAATTTAGACCATCATCTTTGAATTCTGTTAAGATAATAGGTTCATCTAGGGTTTGATTAGCTTTGTTAGTCATTAGGGTAGCTTGTATGCTAGGTTTGGAGCTTTAAAAATCCACTCAAGACCATTTGCATCAGCAAACTACCCCCAACAGCCCCCTATTCATAACAGTGACTGAAATTTGCTCATTTACATGTGATTTTGTGCTGGTCCTTGTTGTTTTTCTTGTTTGCTTGACTTCCCACAACCCAACTGGTTGTGGGAGTGCCTTATTGCCCAAGAAAAAGCCCAAGAAAAGCTTTCCTAAGCTTTTCATTTCTTTGACAGCTTATTTACACTAGCAGTGGGAACTCACTTCCCCCTGCTAGCTTGTTTGTTGCCACTGCTACACTACAAGACAGAAACAATACAAGTGTCAACATCAGTAACTTAGAATTTTGTCTTTTGTGGACTTTTTTAACAATTAGGACTTCAAACTTTTTCCATTATTTTTCATTTTTAATTCTTGATTTTTCAGTTTAGTTTATTTGGTTGTTACTGTTCATTTAGTATTTTTTTGGTTTAAGTGCTATTTTAATTACTTTTTAATTATACTGTTTTTTTCATTTAGTGTAAAAAAGTCATATTTTTCTGTTTTAAAATTTTTTATAGATTAAGAATATTAATTTAAGATTTTTAGTTTAAAAATTAGTTACTGTTCACCTTTTTAATTATTTTTTTTATAATTAAATTAGTTTAATTAGGGTTTAATTATTAACTAGTTTTGTCTTTTAGTGAAAATTTTTACTTTTTTCAAACTTTTTCAATTTTCTACTGTTCTTTAGGGTAATTTAAGATTTTTAAAATTGGTCAATTAATTTTGGCATTATTTTATTATTTTTTTATGATTATTTTAATTTAAAAATAGTTTTTAGTGTTTAAAAAATAGAAAAATAGCTTTTAAAATTTAAGAAAAATAGTTTTTAGTCTTTAAATAATATAAGTTAGTTATTAGTTCAATAAATTAATATTTTGGGCATTTTGTTAATTATATTTAATTTTTGGGCTTTAATTAGCATTAAAAATTGAATATTTAATTAATAAAAGGTTTTAAAATATATTTGTTGGATTTTTATTCTTATTTATATTATTTAAGACTTAGTTTAATATTTTAATTAATTTTTAGGTTTAATTTTTAATTTCGTCACGTTTTACGTATTTACGTTCGCGTTTTACGTCATTCGTCGTAGTGTAATCGTAGTCGTAGCTCGTCTTTAATTTTTCTCTCTTAAACCAAAAACGTCACTAATCCAAACTTGATTTTATATATTTTGGCACACTAATACACACACCTCCTTCGAGAACGAACTTGGAATTTATTCGTCTTCACGGTTTTTCATTAAATCGTGTCGATTAATACTTGCCGCATTTATACGTTGTTTTCCTAAACGCGTATTTCTACACCTATCAGGGTTTTATCGGTTTTTACTTGTCTTAGTTACTTATACATCAGTATATATCTTTTATAAACTTTACATTAGACGGGTTTGGTCGTCTAAGTTTTATTTGATGAAAAACGTTAATTTCACGGCGATAGCCGAAAAAGTCGTAAAAATCAAGTTTATAGTTTTTATTACTTATAAATATTACTTTTACCATCATTTATATATTTTACCCATTTAATTAACCTTTTATACATTTATATAAATAAGTTTTATAAGTTAGTGGGTTTATACTTTACATTTTATAAATTATAAAGTGAGTGCTTATATAATAATAATAAACATTATTTCCAAAATCTGATTTTTAACTTCACATTCACCATTTTTATCATATCTAGAGTTCTACAATGACTTAGAAGCTCATTTTTGGATGACAACTTCTTCATAATATGTGCTAAATATAACTTAGTTATAGCTACTGCCCATTTTGAGTCTAAGTTGCCTTAACAGTCCCTACAAAACTGCTTATTCAGATTGTACCACCTAACTTGTTTTGATCATATCTCACTCATTATTTTGATTCCATTGCATGGCCAACTCTCACATGTGTATAACATCATCTACTTTACTGTAAATAGATCAAACCATGCATTTTTATCAGTTCTTCATTTAGTTATCTACTGTTTTTATACAGCCAACTAATTAGACATGATTTCAGCTTCATTTCTTATGGTTATCATCATTTTTAAGCATGTTTATCAACACTTGATCCCCACACAACATTTTTATCATCATATATACATCATATACATATAAAAATGAAAGGAAATACATTTGTTCTTTACAAAATAATAAGAGAAAAATGTAGAGGATGATCTTCTTTACCAATCCAAGTGGATTTCTTGTTTTAGGAAGGCAAGAACTTGATGAACACAACAAGTATCTCCAAGACCATCAAATATCAAGATCATATTTTGGAAAATCAGCCCTAGGACACAAGCAAATCACCTCCAAAGTTGGTTATATGGCCACCAAATGATCAAGGCTTCAAGGAAACACCTTAATAGGACTAGTAAACATGTGGTTTGTAGTTAGAAGAGATCAAAGATGGTGTTTGTTGCTTGATGTGGGACGACACAAGGGTGGAGTAGAGAGAGTTTTTGGGGTGGATTGCATGGATGAAATGGTTAAATGAAAACCATTTGTTGGTTTTGTTAAGTTGGTGGAAGGCTTAGCTTAAAGTGTAAGCATAAGCTTACACTTGTGCAAGCTTAGCTAGAATGTGTGCCACCTAAGTGTGGTGTGTCACATATGCCGTCCCATATAAGCTAGTGGGATGGGGCAAAGTGTTTTGTCCCATCTCACTAGTTTATGGGTATTTCTCGATTCTAGTTTTCTCGATTTGCGTGCCCTCGGGTCGTTTTACGAAAAACGTTTTTATAAATTATGAATCACCGTCACAAAACGAATCTAATAAAAATTGTCTCATCAAAAACGGAGTTCAAAAACGTAAATACGTAATCCTAAGGTTTCCGGTTTAGTCGTAAAAGACGCCAAATTATACACGTAAGCCCAAATTTAAATCCGTAAATTGTGAGTTCGTCAACCAACATAAAAATAAGTTTCAAAATATTATACGAGAAAATATTTAACTACCTGAAAATGTTAGATTTGTCACATAATCACCTCTCAATCCTTTCATCTTTTCTGAATCCTTGTATTAATTCAAGAACACGAAAGTTTTTAATCATTAATCATGAAATAGATTCGTGGGTGCTTAGGTTCTTACTGTTATACACGAACCGAGACCAACATGGGGGTCTCGGTGTGGTTGCTTTTGAGCCAGTCGTGACCCACCAGGGGGTACGGGCTGGTTTGGTGATGTCGGCAGCAAGGACAAGCCAAACAGGGGGTTTGGTTCTGTACGCAGGGGGTGTTTGGGACTAACTCAGAAAAGGGGGTGTTTGGGGTTATACAACACAAACAGTGGGAACTGTAACTAACGGTGGGAAAAATCAGACCAACAAGTGGGAACCATAGACTAACAGTGGGAACCCAACGCCTATCAGGGGAAGCTTTGACCAAGCAGTGGGTACCGAGAGTCAAAAGACTCTCGGTGGGAACTCTGGGTACAACAAGGGCTACTGTTGGCTAACGGTGGCAAGGCCACAGCCCTTGCGGCTGTGGTGTGTTGTGATTCAAGATCGACCAAACCAAAGGGGTGTCTCGGTTAGATGCAACTCGGGATTTTGGGTGTATACGAGATTTTATTACTCGGGACGTCAGGTTAACGTTTTAAAACTAATTTAATTAATGTAATATTTTTTAGTATATTAATCTAGTAAATCATTTTAAGTGTTGTTTAAATTAACTTTATAATCAAATTTTGTTAGTTGTATTTAGTAATACATGGAATTAAATTAAATGATTTATGAATGTTGAAACTAATTTAGAAACCTTTCTATTTTAAGGAACTTTCTAAATTCAGGAAACTTTCTATTTATGACAGGTTACTATTTATAGAAATAATATAACGCCAGTATACAGTATAATATACAGTAATCAGAAATACAGGATATACATATGCAGTAAACATTTAAAGATCAGTCGAAGATTTATCAGAAATACGTCGGACAATCAGTTTAATCAGTTTATAGGCAACCAGTAAAATAATACGAGATTACACATAATGAATTAACAACAATAATAAACATTAACCATTATACAGTAATCTGACAACTCTTTCACGTCCCTTATTCATGTAGTAACCGTGAAGTCGGAGTAGATCCTCAGCTTTCATTCTTATTTTATTTACTAGACACGAGGTACGGATTTCCCGACCTTTAGTGATGACTTACTTTCTCTGCATGATTAGGATTCCCCTTCTGTAGCCAAATGTTTTCCCCAATATATGTTATAAATTATCAGAAGTTATTTTAATAACAAAGTTATTGCCTGAGCCTTATATACAAGCATGACCAGTTAGTTGTACTAGTTACGGAGGTATCGTAACCATGACACTTGAGGCACCGGTGTCATGACTCACCTGTAGGAGAGTGATATTCTGGAGCGTCCCATTCAGCTTAGCTTGGCCATTTTATCAGTTTTATTTGTGGGGCGTATGGATGCATCCTAGGCTATCGGTTTACAGTTATCAAGTGAATGTGATGTGTGCTCTACATCCTTCACATTGGAGTTGATCCCTCCACCGAGCACATTATTTAGAGGTCACCCCTCTACAGCTTGATAAGGTCACCCCTCCAGTTATTCATACAACAGTTGTTACAACACATGACATATATAAGCTCTTGGCAATTGAAATACAGTAAATGCATGTTTTCAGATTTAACAAATGTTAGTTCAGCTTTATTATTTATAAATCAGACTTTTCAGATTATACACAGATTTCTGGTGCAACTTTACTTATCAGTCTTACAGCTTCAGTATTTTATCATCTGCTTCATTTCAGTATTTCTTATCATGCTTTGTATCCGTTCACTGAGCGTTATGCTCAGCCGTAGTTCCTTTCATGTTCTAACGGTAGGTACACCAGGACGCTCTTAGGATTCTGAGAGCATGTGAATTAGATGGAAGCTATCCAGACTTCTTACTTTATGTACTTCTTACATTATTCTGCTTATTTGGACATTGTTTAGTCCTTTCCTTTAGTATTTGCTTTTCATGTTTTGAGCTTATGTTTGGATTACCGATGTTTGATTCCGGTATTTCCTTTATAGTCTGTTAATGTTTTAGGACATTTACCTTATGCTTTGATGACACGCCATAAATACACGTAACGGTCCACTTGTCCAAGTGGGGTGTTACAATTATGGTATCAGAGCGCATGGTTCGACCTGTAGGCTCTAAAACTTGACCTGTGACTAGTGGGTAGTCACCAGGAACTTCCCATATTTTGGCGTTGTTATCTTTCATGTTTCTCATGCAATTATCAGTTAGTTTTCTTCATTTATCAGTCAGTTTTTTTAATGTTTTTGACAAAGTAAAAGGTTGGTACAGGACTGGCCATATTTAGTCGCATGTGAATTTCTACGAATTTTGTTTTGGTGAACCGACCCAATGGCATTCACCCTTGCCCGTTCAAATTTTGTATTGGTGAACCGACCCATATGCGTTCATCCTTACTCATGACAAATTCATGTTTTTAGTCAAATATATTCCTTGGTGAACCAACCATAAACGTTCACCATTATTCAGGTCAAATTTCATGCTTTTCAGTCGAATGTTATTTTGTGAACCGATCTATAGTTATTCACCTTTGTCATATCATGATATTTCATGAAATTTTGACAAGGATGGTTTGAACTACAGCCAACCATATTTAGTCTCAGATTGTAAATTTCTATACATGACAGTTCTCATGAAACTTTGACAAGTATGGGTCGAACCAGAATCGCCCATACTTAGTCACATGTTTCTTCTTTGAATTCTGTGGATTAAACCATAACCATCCACATCAGTTGATGTTAAACTTCAGTTGATTATACTTGCATGTTCCTTGTAAAAATCAAGTTTTCATACCCTCACATGGATGTCATTTTCATGCTGATTAAGTTCATGTCTCCTTATGAGGATTACGTTTCAGCAAGGTGATGATGTTTTCATGCTAAGATACAAAAGGGTTATGGTAAAATCCTGTTCTCATAATACATCTTGTTTGGTTTCCATCAGTCATATCTTCATGCTGACCATTTGAAATCCCGTTTAATAATATTCTTGAACCTCTATACAACCAGTAGTAAGTCGATGCATGAATTGTCAGCCTATCATGTTATTTATTTTCAGTCCAGTTTACTACCGTTTAAATCAATTTATTTATTTGATCATGTCAGACGAGCGACACCAGTATCGATCATCCCATAAAATTTCCACCAGTGCCATGTACATTATTCCATATGTACCCCATGTACAGTGTCTCAGTTATGCTCCATGTGCAGTATTCATTTTGTACTTGATGTAAAGTAGTCCAGGTGTACTCCAGGTACCCTACTCCATGGATATTGCTAATCGATCCTCAATCATCTCAAGCGTTTTCGCTTGTCGATTCTACTAGGTGTTGATGCTTCTCGCGATTTGAAGATTTTACTAGATGATGATGCTGCTAACACTTTGAAGAACTTACAAATGCTGATGTTGCTGATACTTTCGAGACTTCTCAAGATGGTTATGCTGCTTATACTATGAAGACTCTACAGAACAAGGACGAAAACTATAAATTTGAAATTTCTGACAAGAATAAATTGCAACCATCAGACGCTACCATTCCATTCCATGCTTTTACTTCCTCAGTTAGATGTCACACTTCACACAGCTATATTTTTCAGTCAGAAGAGTGGGAACCGGTACCCAGCCGGCCACTCAGCAGAAATAATTACATGAATAATAGTCATGATAATGACTGTCATAAAGTTGACAAACAAAGTAGTAGTGACAACCACCATGCTAATAATTAATTAGTCAGTAACCATCAGGTTTCGGAATGGACGTGACCAGAAATACAAGAGGTCAGTAGTCTAACCGGTCCGCCATTCCTAGCGGTTACCGAAATTTTTCGAACTTGCTCAGATTGATCTACTAAACACCTGTCAAGACATCACTCGAGACATAGGTCTCAGGTATCATTTCGGAAGAAACATATCAGGACACCAGTCATGGTACACGTCATATGAATATCTTCTTAAAGTACGAGTCAGAACTCATAACTCCGTAAGTTCGCTAAATCAGGCTCTCAGAAATTCAGGGCACCCTCTAAGGGGATATGACTGTTTCATCATGCCACGTATAAAATCAGATCATTAGAGATCCAGTTACCACCACTGAAGTATTAATCAGGTTAAACACGAAGTATTCATTCTGTAAGGTTACAAACGAACACATTCAGGGAAAATCGTCATGTTTACTTCATGTATTCTTATGACAGCTTTATTTTAAAACAGGTATTTACCGACCTCCCAGCCAGAAAAGACTCCACAGTACCAACCATGTTTATTAAATTTTCTTTCCGGTTGAAGACAAGATCCATCTTACTAACTTCCAAAGATAACAATTTTATTTTCTACCATAAAAATCAGTACAAGTTGTTATGCTTTACAGCAAGTGACTTATCATTCCAAAGCTATTAAGACCTTTATAGCTATCAGATATAAATCCACTTCTGAAGTTCCTTAAATTCATAATCAGCAGATTATTCTAGAGGTTTCAGATAAAAATTTCAGAAGGTTTTCGAGAAATACCTTCCTAACCACGATACATAATTTAACATCGAGCTTGTCTCAAGAAAGGAACCTGTTCTCAAAATTCCTTGTTGCAGGGCTGCAGCTATGTTAAAAGAGTTGCAGCATTTGCTGCAATAATTACCGGAATGAGGCTTTATTCGCCCTGGCGCACCACCAGGAAGAGCACCATTTCTATCTATCAGGAAGAAGGCCGGTATCATGAGATCATGTATGGACCACTGAAATTTTTTTTACAAGATCACCATTCTTAATCAATGTTCATTCCATAAATGACAGGTTTATCTGATCTACTACGATGTCATAAACATTTTCCAGAACAATTTCCGATCATGCTACCATCAGTGGTGAGAGAAAGAACATGATGTTTTCCAGACTGTTGTTGCACATATTACAGTCTTTCTAAAAAATTTGATTTTATAATTCTGAGCTCCCTAATGCTCTAGTTATATTATGAAATTTATGAATAAAATTATTCCATGACTCTCAGACAAAATCGTCAGTATATTCATTGATCACATTCTGATCTGCCAAATTCTAGCGAAGAACACGAGAATCATCTTCTCGCAGTTGTACAGAATCTTCGATAGGAGGAAATTTTATATACAACTTTCCAGATATGAATTCTAATTGAACAAAGTGGCGTTTCTGAGCCATCCTACTTTAGCAGAAAGAAATTTCAAACAATGCTGCGAAGGTGAAGGCCATCACCAAATGGTCAAGACCGACGTCTGTGACGAACATACAAAATTTCTAGAAGTCAGAAAACTACTACCGCAGAAATTCTTGACAGTTCTCACGATCAGCTTTCCATAACTAAGGTTGCGCTAGTAAAGGTCTAATTACCAGGGCTCATACCTTTCGGTGAATATTCACTCAGGTTCCACCAGAATGTACCAAAATTCCAGGCAGGATTTTGATAGAAACAGTATAACACGTTGAGGCAGCTATGTTCATATCTAATGCCTGCCATCCCAGCAGGTTCAAGATAGGACACCAACATGCTAGTGATTTATTACAACCATTTGGAATTTCTAAACTTAAATTAGATATGATTCCATGAAGGTTATTGTCAGTTACCACAGACTCAAGCGAAGCATGATACTATCTAAGTCATTGTTAACCAGTTAACCCAGCCTACACGTCTTCTTGTATCCGAGATGATTAGCAGTAACAAATCCGCAGGAAATTAAGAAATAGTTCGTATGATTCCAAGGTATTTAATACAAGGGATTGCCTCGTATGAAAGTTCGTTAAACCGATATTTTCGAATTGATTACTAGTAGAAAGTGCGACTCAATCGTTCTTGGTGGGCAATTAAATGGTTTGGTTATCTATTTTAAACTAAAAGTACATATGAAAATGTCGTTGAGTAAAATAAAAGCCTTAAAAATTAAACTAAAAATTACTAGAAAATTAAACTAAAAGTAAACTAAAAGATTTCGGGAAGCGTGCAATTTTTGGAAATTAAAACGTAATGAATTTCAAACTTGAAAACTTTGTAAAACTAAAAAATTTGTAAAAAAAAAACTCAATTCCGTCGGAATGTCATCGGAATCCCGTCGGAATGCCTTTGTCGGAATGATTCAGTCGGAGTGTAAGTAGAATGTTGGGTTGGAATATGTCAAAGGAAACACAGTCGGAATCCTGTCGGAATAAGCGTCTATCGGAATGCAAGAAAACACCTATCGGAATATCATAATAATTCCCATCGGAATCCATATCGGAAAGTAAAACCCTATTCCGATCTTGTGATCGGAATAATAGTGAATGCTTGTCGGAATACAAAGTCCTTTTTCAATACTACGCATTGGAATAATGGTGGAATGATCCGTCGGAATGACTCGTCGGAAAAGGGTTTGGTTACCTTTTCCGATGGAGTATAGACCTCAATTAGCAACGTATAAGCACTTTATTAATAAGCACAATCCGAAACTTATCTAAATTAATAATGAAAAGGACTAGTAAGCACAAACAAGAACTTATTAAAAAGACGATCTTTCTAGAAAACTTAATAGTAAATAAGCTAAATACAAAACAAGCCAATAAGCATGATAAGCTCAAAGTTGAATCCGTATATAACTTAGATATGATCAAGAAGATAAACTTTTTATCAATCAAACATCAAGATTAAGCAAAATCAAAGATGATTTCGAATCAAATATAAGTAAAAATCAAGAAAGGTAGAATAAGATTAAAGATGAAAAGATTAAACTTGAACTTGAACTTGTAGATTAAAGATTTCAAAATACAAGATTGAAGTAAAGCTTAAACATGAAAGAAAGAAAAGATGAAGTTCTAGTGAGAGAAAGTTAAACACTTTCTCTCTCTAAAAATAAAACTACAGAAAGGAAAATAAACTAGCTAACACCCTCCTAATGTGTCATTAGGAGGGTATTTATAGGAGGTGGGGAGTGCATGTGTTGCTTCCTTCTTTTTTTCTTTCGTCTCGACTCGACTTAAATTCTTTGTCTTTCTCGACGTCGTCTCGGGATTTGTCGATATAAATTGAACTTGTCTTATAATTTTCTTCTTCTATTAGACTTGAGTTCTTCGACTTCATTAAACTTCCGACTTTAGACTTTTTCTTCGATAAATCTTCAGAATAGGCCTTGGACTTCCGTTCTTTTTGCACTTCTTGATCTTTTTACTTCGTCTTTTGTCTTTTTCTTGGATAAATGCTCGTGATAGCCCATGTTCTCTTCCTTTTCATATTTTTTATCCTGAAACACAATAAAAACACAAACCACGCATAATTTCGACTTTTACGACATAAAATACACGTTTTGGTCTTGTTAATATTGGAAATAAGTGGTAAAAGGCTAAGTGTTTTCCCACTTATTAAATCCCCTACACTTGACCATTGCAATGCATTAACTTCAAAGCACATATTACATTTTTCATCATAAATAACCCACCTTGGCCTTTATTAAATACTAAACTTTAAGGAAACTAAAAAGATACAAATATGTACAAAACAAGTAAAGAAATCAAAGACTTACATTGGGGTTTTGGCAGTCATGAATGTTTATCATCCTCAAGTTTCATGTTCCCCATACCAAGCTTAAAAACGAGATCATTGTTATTATAAGTTAGCAAACTAACACGAACTCATGTGGCCCAATTATTTACTTAGACTCCTTTATTCCTAGGTGTATCTCTTATATTTTAATTTTGTCTTGAATGATCACAAGGATGCATTGTTTGACTTATTTTGATAGTTATTTTGGCCGAAAATAAAGTGGGACGATTTAATCAATAGTTAGCTAAAGGATAAAATATTTTAAAACTGCTTCTCAGGACCTCTTAAAGTTCATATCTTGGCATAACTCGCTTCACGATTTGAGACCTTTATCGGACCGATATTTGGCAGCGACTTCATACTTCGAATTTTGAGAGACGTTCTTGAAATTATGGTCTTCTCTTCATATGAGGAATTTCTTCACTTGAACTTTTTGAGAGATTCTTCATATTTGGACCACGACTTCTTCATTTTTCTCCAATATTTATTTTGGATCTTGATATAAAACGATCCGCCACCTTTTAGGACTTGGATCTATTTTTCTCATACCTTGCTAGGGTCTTTCCGGATAGACTTCTCCATGATCTTTATGGGAGTATTTGCTTTTCATCGCGTGTCTCGATCTTAACCCGTGAGAGTTAAGACTTTCGCGTTTTAAAGTTCCCTATATAAAAGCCTAGCAAAACTTGACTTAAACATGTTAAGGATACTAGCTAGAGTAAACTTAGATAAGTAAACTCGGGTTGAGTCAAAAGATTCACAACTTTGAAAAATTTAAAACCACTTTATTCAAAATTTATTCTAGCAAAGAAAGTAAATAACGAAGCAAAGGGAAATACTACTATACATCTAGGCCAAAATAGATTAAATATTTTGAAAAATGTCGAAAAATCAAATTTTCCGGTTAAAATGAGGGCAAATTCATGGAAAAGACCACTTACTTCGATAGAATTCCCCCTACACTTGATATAAACATTGTCCTCAATGTTTAAGCATGTGGGAGTAAACTCCCCTACACTTAGGACATTGTGCACGTTGTTTAAATCTTGCTAAGGAAAGGACAACTATAGTGATT
Organism: Glebionis coronaria; assembly: GCA_025667525.1. NCBI lineage: Eukaryota > Viridiplantae > Streptophyta > Magnoliopsida > Asterales > Asteraceae > Glebionis > Glebionis coronaria. The sequence goes on along the minus strand of CM046874.1, from coordinate 471,235,675 downwards.
TCAATGTGAACATATAAGATATGAAATATTGAATCACGACAGTTTAGGATAGAACCGGGAAGACGGGTACACGGGATCACGCTCGTCAAATGTCATCAAAAGTGGAACTTTGAAGCTTTAATGCCTGCACATTATAAGAAACAAGACAACAAACACATACGGGGCTCCCCTTACACTTATTATGAAAAAACGATAAAGGATAGATCAACGGGTTGCCTCCTGAGAAGCGCTTATTTTGGTTAAACGAGTCACGAGCCTGACTTGACCCAAAACTAACTCAAGGGAAACGTGGTGAGGGATGGAATCATCTCATGAGTGATGTCCTCACCAAAGTACAGCTTCACACGCTGGCCATTCACTTTAAAATTAGGCCCATTTGGTTGAGAAAGCTCAATGGTGCCGTAAGGGAAGACTTTGGCGACGGTGAATGGACCAAACCAACGGCTCTTCAGCTTGCCCGAGAAGATCTTCAATCGAGACTTAAAGAGTAAAACTTGATCACCAATGTGAAACTCTAGGTTCTTAATTCTTGAGTCATGAATGATATTGGTCTTCTCCTTGTAAATCAATGAGTTTTCATAAGCTTCATTCCTCAGTTCATTTAGCTCGTTCAGTTGAATCTTCCAAAGATCACCAGCTTTGTTGATGTCAAAATTGGCCCATTTCATGGCCCAGTACGCCTTGTGTTACAACTCAATAGGGATTTGGCATGCCTTCCCGTACACAAGACGATATGGAGTTCAACCAATCGTAGTCTTATATGCGGTACGGAAAGCCCACAAAGTATCATCTAACTTATCGGCCCACGAGGCACGATGCTCTCCCACAGTATGCTCAAGAATTCGCTTCAGTCCACGGTTAGATATCTCGGCTTGACCATTTGTTTGAGGATGATAAGCGGTGGAAAGACGGTGATTGACACCGTACTTAGCCATGACTCGAGCAAATTGATCATTGCAAAAATGAGTCCCGCGATCACTGATGATAGCACGAGGAACACCGAATCGAGCAAAAAGTTGCTTCAGAAAGTTC